>JAVKLA010000084.1:7664082-7680921 GCA_034782735.1 Sagittarius serpentarius | reverse complement strand
ATTTTCCCCAAATCGAGTCTGTTTTGCCCGTGATGGTAATTGGTTAAGTGATCTCTCCCTGTCCTTATCTCGACCCATAAGCCTTTATCATATTCTCCCCCTCCTGTCTAGACGTGGAGAGGGAGTGATAGAGCGGTTTTGGTGGGCACCTGGCATCTAGCCAGGGTCAACCCACCACAGAATCTCAGCCACGGGACAACTGCACCCAGCTGGGCACTGCGAGCACAGACCTAAAAGTACTCACCCATTTTGCCATCCTCTACGAAAAGCACGTTGAGAGGAATTAGACAGCTGAAGTAAAAGACATCAATGTTGTTTTTCACAGCCACCTGTTACAGAGGAAACAAGGTGGGGTTAAAGTGCCTCTATCAGCTGGAAGTCCAAAGGGATCCCAAGATTTTGTGCAGTCTCATCACCTGCCTGCGCACCCTGGACTGCGCTCTCTGAGCAGAGGCCAGTTCTGAACGTGAGACTACCTGGCGAGATGTTACTGAGCTTCTGGGTATTTTCAGACAAGGATCAGTCCCGCCGCTCTGTGCTCACTCCATTTTTACTAAAAGCTGCTCAGTCTTCTCCTGTGAGCATTTCACCATGCTGCTTCAGAGCCAGTTGCACTGATGGGGTCGCAGCCAGCATCCTTGCTCTTTTCTGCTCTTGTTCAGCCTCTCCCTCCCCTCACTTCTCCCACCTC
Organism: Sagittarius serpentarius; assembly: GCA_034782735.1. Taxonomy (NCBI): domain Eukaryota; kingdom Metazoa; phylum Chordata; class Aves; order Accipitriformes; family Sagittariidae; genus Sagittarius; species Sagittarius serpentarius. The sequence continues at coordinate 7,680,230 of JAVKLA010000084.1, read as the reverse complement.
CAAGGTACATTCGTACCTCTTAGCTGCACACAGCTACTATCACTTCTGTCATATTGCACGAGCTTCTTCATCACCCCTCTTTGCCATCTCTCTTGTAATTCTCCAGCTCCAACCCCCTGCGTATTCTTTATTTTCACCCCCATTTCTTTACTTTTCACCTCCTTGATTAGTCCTGTCTCAGCCCAGACACTTTCTAGAAAGCCTGAAGTCGGTCTATCAGCTGCACCTTCCTTGCAGCATCTTCCAAGTCTCCTGCTTTACCTTAGTGAAAGCTATATAGCGAACACATGCAGCATGTTGACATCTGGAAGAAAGCCCTGCTACAGAGCAATCAGGGCAGATAAAAAAAGATCACTTGACAAAAGACTTAATTCTCAGTGTCATTAAATCCCACCAGCCAGGGAGATGCACTGGATTGCTGTTTATCACACGTTTGCCACATTACCGACTAATCTCTGCTAACAGAGAGCAATGTCACTTTTAGTTTTCCCCAGGCTGAGAGCTGACCGTACAGCAGGAGCAAACTGGAGGTCTGAGAAGGTGCACTGTCATAAAACAGCACAGAAAAAGGTAGCTCTGTGTTTTATTTCTATGCCTCTCACGCTCTCCTCACCTCATCCTGCATAGCAATAGCCTGTCATGGGAGTACAGTTCAGCAGACACCTGCCATTGCTTGCAATGAAGGAAATAGCCTGTAAGAGAGACCTAGAATTGAGGTTGTGTGGGGAGCCCTGAATTTCAGGAGCCGTCTGAGCAAATACTTCCTTTGAAAAATCCCAGGAGTTCTGATTTGTCACCTAGCTGAAAAACAAACCAGACCATGCTAAATACTGAGCCAAAGAAATAAATTTGCTGCTACAAAGATTTATGCCAAGACAAACTCCATTCACATTAATAATTACATATATTAGTGTCCTGCTGAGAAAATCTATTGACCCATAGCGGCAGGTTTAGAAAGACATGCCCAAATGTCAGTAAAAACAGCTGCAGATAAGACAAGGTGGGGGAATAAACCAGAGAATTCAAACACAAGTCAGTTGATTACACATGCATGCAAGCCAGAGGACAAGTGGTAGGAGATCAAGCTCCTGAACAAACCCTTCTAGCAACTGGGAAGCTCCAGAAGCGCAAGGGACAGCAGAAAGGTAGATGTGACAGTCGGTGGGGTTTCTACTTTCAGCCATCACTAAAGGTAGCAGCTTACATTTAATTCCCACAGTACAAACCAGCTTAAGAAGGAATTAGTTTAAAGCCCACTAAAACCATGTAAATGATGGTGCAACCTAGGGAAAAAAAAAAATGGAAACAGTCCTCTGTAGTAGGGACCTGTTACTTGCTTTGATTGCTGGCGTCATACTCGCCAGCTGGAATGTCTAGTGTTTGAGGCACCAAAGCCAGAGAGGTAAAAACAGTTTGGTGGATGGACTTAACTGATTTACCTCTGCAAAATGTGATTGAACAGACTGGGTGAGTAGCCAAAAAATGCACCTCTGAGTCTGGGAGGGGAGAGCTGGGGAAGGGACAGCAAAGTAGCTGTTCCAGACACTATGCTTCGATATAAGTTATGGAGATGAGCCAGAAGAGGAAAAATTTAGGCTAAACGTCTGGGAAAACTCAATAGTGAGAATTATTAAGCAGCACAAAATTCTCCTGAGGAAGAGAGAAGCTCCAGTGCTTGGAGTACTTAAAATCAGCCTTGACAATGCTCTCAATAAGAGGAACTGTAGCAAAACAACAAAGCATAGCAGGGACTACACTGCGTGACCTAAGATATTTTCCAACTCTGATTTAATGATTAATTGCCTTGCCTTAGAACAACAGAGATTACTTAGCTTTTGTAGCTAATTGTTGTTGCCATACAACAGCAGTTTCTTACAAGAGGGGCTGGAAAGCAGTGCCTTCTCTCCAGTCACAGTTCTAGAGGCACGCTCCAAATTAATATGCTAACCCTGTCCCTGCAGTTATAAGAATGCTAAAAAAAGGTATCTGCTGACCTGCTTCTCAACTCTGCAGAAACATACTGAGTAAGCTGCTTTGGCTATACTCTGGAGAGCTACCCAATTAAGATGCTCTGAAGTGCAATTTCTTCCCAGCAAAGAAAAGCAAGCCACATGCCAGCCTTCCTCCCAAACTGCATCATTGGGTTCAGTAATGACATCACGTGTCACCTTGCAAGTATCTGTAATGATGCAGAAACCAGCTGTTACAAATCATTTTTGCAAACAGGAAAGGAAAAAGCTACAGTCTCCTTAAACCTATAGCACTGGGACAAGACTAGTGAGCTTTTCAAGACTAGCTTCCGTTGTTCAACACCACATACTTCCCCCGAACAACCAGGTATGCAATGTTAGTGCTGTGGTCCCCAAGGTCTGGTCCATGAAAAGGCACCTGCAGATATACCTGGATGGGCAAAACTCGCACCAAGAAGAGGCTAAGAGGCCTTATCAGTTGATAACAGCTTTCCAAAGTCATGCTTCAACCTTTGCACTGCCACATCAGGAGCATCCAATGCCATCTGACAGGCTACAAAAGCAAAGGCAGGCAGAAAGCGGATCCACAGCAGCGCCTGTGAGAAACTGAGTAGCTAATAACAGCGACTTGCCAAAAAAATCCAGTGCTCCTTGGGTGGGAACATCAGCCTGAGACCATCAATGACATCTAAAGTGATACCAGTCGCTGAGAAGTCTCTCCAGGTTTGACATGCTTGAAAGGAACCTCCGCTTGCATTCAATAAATCCTCCAGTCCAGACTAACTTTGCCTGTGGCTCTGCAGCTTTAACCTGCCAACCTGTACATGAACTATTAAATCTTTAACTAGACCTTCAGTTTCAGACATTTTTAAAAGAATAAACAGAAGCATTTTAAATAAAAATGGCTTTCTATCCGCAATCTTTTTGAAAGGAGGAAAAAAAAAAATAATATTACTACCTTGTGAATGTAGTCAAACAGACTACAAAGCTTCCAAGGGATAAAGTCAAAAGGTGCCAGATTTTCATGTAATGCTTCACTGCTGAAAAGGGGTGAGCCCACTAAAAACTGGCACAAGGTTCCCAATCACTTACATCTTGTTCATGATCTCACTAGAGGAAGCAGCACCTGTAGAAATAATTCCTGGAATGTATTTGCTCACCTTTAAGCATGAGCACCCTTCTGTTGTCCTTCCTTGTAGCGCAACCCTCCGATAGCCAACGCATGGTATTTTGGGGAAGAGGTACCTCGTAAGAGCAATGCTAAGTTATTTTTCTTCAACAGTGTAGGTTTCTGATGCTTTAAATCCCAGACTTGAGCATAAGAACTGACTTTCAAAGTCAAGTCTGAAAGCAACACAGATGCTTTCCATCAGCAGCAAGTACACAACATACCCACTTGGAATCCCATTAGCACCTACACTAAATTAAGGTTTTACTTCAAGTTGGGTTTTGCTTTAGAGCCTGGTAACAGCCAAACTGCTAAGGCGAGAACTCTCCTCTGTAGAGGATTTTTTACCTCTGCCAGCACAAGGTCATGGTTTATTCTGTGACAGTCTGCTGCTCTGGCTGTCAGATGCCCCCAGGGAGTGCTAGCAACTTCACTTCATTTTGTTTGACAGGTAGGGTTCTCAGGATCCTACGGGCGCTTGACAGCCGCTGCCAGCCACATACTCTACCGACAGGCATAAGTCTCCAGCCCGGACAGCAGAGCTGCGCACAGATAGCGAGGCTGGGTGCTGCGCCCCTGGCTGCGGCTGTCATCTCCAGGCACGCCGCTTACGTCAATGGTCAGGGAACAGCAAGTTACTGGGAGGGTTACGCTCTCATGTATGCCTGGCTGTACGTTTTGAACTTCAAGTACATTTTAATCAAATGTGCTCTACCATGTGGCAGACCTGCCCTTAATCGGCAAGCCAACAGCTTTCCGCATCTGAGCTAGGAACTGGCCGCAGATGTCAAGCTGCGATCCGAGTCCTTAATTCAGGGAGCTCCCAGGAGGATTCTCTTTACTGGAATAAGACCCTTTTTGGTAGAAGCTGTTAAAAAAATAACCTAGGCAACAAATCCAAGAAAGCACCTTCCACATCTAGCTACCCAAGGCTGTTCTGCAGTCGTTGGTCCAGTAATTTTGATACAACTCACACACAGGCAGATATTGTGCCATTTATCAAGCAGACTCTGAAGGGAGAACATCTGCTGGCTGGACTTGCTGCTCATGCCGATTCTCAGCCTTGTTTTTATGGAGAGTTGAATGTGTGATCTCTGTTTCCAAGTTCCAAGAGCTCTGCATTTGTGACCCGAGATACATTAACACTTCCGATGAATGACAGCTCCAGCAGTTCTGCATTGCAAGCGAGACACTGAAGAGTGGAGGAGCACAGGTGATGAGTTGCAGCAGAACTGAGTGCAGAAGGATAAGTATGAGCTAGTGCAGTAGCAAGACTGATCTTTTCTCAATGAAGAAGCTGCACCTTCATCTGCCTTTACAGAAATGTTTTGCCAAACTCATTGGAAGAAACAAAAATGTTCTGCACCTCACACTGCTCAGCAACAAGACAGAGGTCTGTGTTTCCAAGTGTCACTTTTCAGGAAGAAATGCAGCTGGCAGATCCTTCCTTTTCAATACTTGCCAGATCATTTTACAGGCATTTTTGAAAACTGAAGCTATGCTTCTTTCAGTTGCATGCTCAGTAGCTGCAAACAGCCCTGGCAGTTGACAGCAGGTAATACTGGGGAACGCAACACACTGATTTTCCATTTTGAATGTGGATCCCAAGAGAATGGCAATGCTCCAGGCTCAGGCAGACTCACTACTGCTCCGGGAGTCCCTGCAGCTTGTTTTCAATTGTACCGTCACCTGCAAGTTCTTACCATCTCACCAAAGAGATTATTATATTCGTGCCGTTACAGGCCAGGCCTGAGCTCTGAAACTCTCGCAGCAGGCTGGCTCCACTTCACTCATTTCCAGGGTTAGGGGAGCAATTCTCATGTGCCCAAATGAACAAATCAGGTATTCTGATTTCACAGCATTTCGCAGCCCTTGGAAGGCCATTTACTAGGAAGAGTGGTTCTCTAACATAGAAAGGCTCTCATCTCAGGCACTTTCTTATTCCAAATTTGACTTGAAGTATCTGGAAAGAGTTAATACTCCTCACTAATGCAAATCCCTGTTTCAGAACCCATTTTCCTCTTTGAGAGCCCAAGTTCTCACGAACAAGGTGGCAAAGATACCTCACCCACCCCATCTCTTCCTCTAGATGCAACCCCAACAGCCTACATGTCATCGGAGGGGTATCTCTGCTTTGACTGTGAAAAGGCAACTACAGGACCCAAGTAAGCCTGTAGAACTATTAGAGCCATCTCCCTGGCTGGCAAACAAGACACAGCTATCAAATACTCATGAAGCTCAACACAGCCTCTCACACACCTTTTGGCAAGAGCTTGTTATCACTTACGAGTGCTGTGCTCTGCAGAGGCAGCTGTGGGACCACAGCACGCACAAGTGCCAGGTAGCCTCTGAAATGCTGACAAGGCACTGCAAGAGTGTCTCCCAGCAGAAGTTATCGGTGCACGAGTAACTAAATCAGATTTTCTTTAGCAAAAGGCACACTCCAAAGGCATCTGACAGCAGCTTTTTAATCTGTAAGAAGTAAAAGAGATGAACCAGAGAGCAGGGATTGGAGGCCATTCAGCCCTACAGTGCTGTGTCAAGTCTAACTTTGGCTTTATCCTTTCAATAAATCACTGCTTGACTGGGGGTTGAATCTGAGTCAGTAGGTCAAGAAAATTATCATCACTACTTTGGGATGGGAGGGAGAAGCCTGGTATTCATTATCACAAGATGCAAGGTGACTGACAAACAGAAGACTCTTCAGTTACATTTTACCTAAGTGAGTCTCTGAAAGTGTATCAGTCTTTCTAATTTTCTTGTAAAATGGCTTTTTCATTAACTTGACAAATATTTCAGTTTCTTTGCGTGATTACAAGTGTTAAGATTAAACCAGCTATACGAGGCAAAAGATTAGAAATGGTAATAAAAATAACCTGAACAAGACTTGAATTTATTACTTCTGAAATAGTTGCCTAAGGAATGTACAACTAGTCTTTGAAGTTTCTAATTAACGTGACAAAAAATTGAAAGCTATCAGTTTGGTTACGTCAGGACTTATTTTTCTTGTTACTAAAACAAAAAACCCCCACCAGAATAGGAGATGAACATAAGATCCTCAGGTTCAAAGCAGCCCTGCATCTACTTCAATGTTCCCCAGCTCAGACAAACTGCATTAAGCAAATTCAACTTGATGAGTGTTTTGGTTCTTCAATGAATACAGCAACATTTGTATTCTCTACTCCTATATTATGCTATAAATTGTTCCGTAAGTAGGTCACCAAAATGATTTCTGAATGTTTCAAGACAGATAATTTCTACATGAACTCCCAAAACAAAACCAGAGCCTTGGCTGTCAGGGCAATGACAGATCTCCATCAAACCCACTGCTGTCAAAAAAGTAAGGGGAGTGCTCTTTTTAACTTGGCATCTGCTATCATGACTCAACTCTTTGCAGAGAAATATACTATTACTCCATATGGCAGCTTCCCCAATTGTAAAAGGGCAGCCAACTTCTATGGCAATGAGAGAGCTAGCAAATTAGCAACTAAGTCTGGCACTAATGAATGCTCCGCTGTCTCAATATAAGGTAGCTGGAGGTTTCCTCGCCTATTTTCTCTTTGCTTTGTTCTAGCAGAAGATGCTCCAAGAAACAAACTGTGTTCCGATTTCTTTAGAGATTTAATAACCCAAATACTTCACTTCCTTCCTGATCAAAGAAAGTAGCAACTTGAGAATGCCTCGCTGAGAGAGTCCCCAGTGTTACGGAGGCAGATCAGGACCGTCACCTCCCAGAGAATTCCAAATTTCCTTCAGAGCAGGAGGTAGATTTTACCACAGCTGACCCAAATGCAGTGATGCAACCTCATCCTCATGACCTGCACGCACAGGGAATCCAGCTTTTCCACAAGCTGGAAGGGCCCTCTGTGGAAGACAAGCACATGTAATTCATTCACTGTCCACATGCTCCCCCATCGCATGACTGAGCTCAGAGCCGGAGTGTAGGACTGCTTGTTTGAGCACCAGAGAAGCTATTTCAAGCTGTTTGCCCAAAGACTCATCAATAAGTCATAAGCCCCAGAATGGAAGTCAAAAGAAGGGAAAAAAAAAACAACCCAGTTGCTCAGGCAGAATAAATAGTAACTTTCATTGCATTCTCTTAATCTAAAAAGAGAATGAGCTTCTTCAAAACATTCCCCTCTATGGGCTGCGATGCTACAGGAACCCAACCTAGTTCCATCTCCTGGAGACTTGAGGCGAGCAAGACAAGCTACAGTGCAAGTTAACCACATCTTTGGGATACTGGGAAAAGCATCCTGGAGGACCCAGCTACACAGAGTAGAGGCAGGAGTCACTCGCTGAGCTCCGCTCCACAGAGTGGCTGCACATGGCAGTAGTGGGGAAGAGTTTCCTTCCAGGGAGAACTGGCTGCCTGATGACTACTTCAAGACCAATGCCCCTGAAGCACGCCAAGACTGATAGAGACGGTCTCTGGTCCAAACCAGAGGAGAACATCTCCCTGGATCTGTTGTGCCTTTATCAGATTGGCAGCCCCATCTGATAAAAAGCCTCTTCTAAGGAATGTTGTCCCCAACACGCACCAGCAGCCTCATTAATGAAACATTAGCTGTTTACGTCATTGCTCCTCTTCTTTTCCTGGGACATATCTTATTTGCCTTGGATTAAGCTATCTGGGGCAGGGATGTGCCAACGCCTTTGTAAAGCACCCTGGAAGTTAAGAGCACTAGAGAAGTATTAATCACTCAGCAGTTACCATCTTTCCTGCAATTCCTTTAATTGCCTCACTCCTTGCCGACAGCTCTCGCTGCCTGGTCCACCACAGGCATGTGCTTTCTCCGTTCAGACCAGCTCCAGGTTCATAAGCCCCACCAAACCTCGTGCCCAGTTTCCAGAGAGTGTTACTGGAGCAGACAAAGACCTTAATCTGTGCAGACACAAGTAGTGAGTTTGAGGTGTTTCAAAAGCCACAAGATTCAAGAAGTCTCTGCTTCAGTCCTTCTGAGAGAGACTAGAAAAAGGAACAGGAAGACGTTTTGGCCAGACTCATGGCCCAGATCCATGAGGCCTGCCTGGTTACCCTATACACATGATGTTTTGTTACTAGAGCCTTACCACACTGTGTTGTGCCAAACAAAGTGAGCTGAGCACCTGCTGATCCCCCCACTGCCCCGAATGAGACAATCCTTACCTGGAGGTTGTTCAGAGGCTCCATCTTCATGACTGGTCCCAGAGTGTTGAGGGGCAGGGAGACATCAATACTTTGATTTGGCATCAGAGGTGTGTGAATGGCCAGTGGGGTGCTTGGGATGACCCCGAAGCTGGGCAAGAGAAAAACAGAGGCGATGAGAGCAGCACTGCATTGCCCAACACCTATTCCCCCTTTGCCAAGCACAAGCTGGCTCATCTTCCCATTACTCCTCAGCTGCCCCTGCTGTTACTCCAGGGGAGGAACACAGCACCAAACAGCAGACACTTAAAGTAGGACAAGGCACGGGTAACTCAATCAGGTCAGTCTTGCTGACAACAGGCACCATCCTGCCCAGGAGACAAGCATCTGGGAACTCCTCTGTTACCCCCACAGCACTGGCCTACATGCTGAGCAGCAGCCTGCCCAGCAGGGAGTGGCACTTGGACTCAGACCCAGACCTCTTGGCTCTCTCTTGCCGAGCACTGCAAGTAGGGTATATCACACACTGCATGGCTGTTCTATCATTGGGAGCTATGGAAGAAGGAACTGGAGCCCACACAGAACAAACAGATAGCCAAGGAGGAGTACGTGGTTTGTAACAGAGCACTGTAGAACAAATGAATCAATGCAGCCAGCTGTCTGGTCCCAAATGACAGCGTCTGGCTCTGTTGCTTGGTTTGAGACTCCTTCAGCTGGGACGTATACCACCATAGCAAAGCAAAGGTTTACTGGTCTGTTCAGTCCAAGAGGCATTTAATTCCACAGGCACCTCTACTTAGTGGAGAAGAGGAAAAGCAGCTAACATTTAATATAACATTTCTGTACTATGTACCAGCTTCTTTTCGGAAGGAGATGGAAGTGCAGATGTATAAGATAGTTTTGGTGTCCACTCATAACTGCATTCCTCTAGCAGAATTCACATTAGCTCAGAGGTGATAGAGCATTTACAGAAACAAAGATGTATAGGGGTGTATTTTTGTTTTATGCACTAAAAACCAGATGCTGTCTCTGCACAGAGTCAGCCGCATGTGTATTGGGTATGTCACTTTCAGAAACCGGTAGATGCCCCATTCTTTGTTCTCTAGTTTTCAGCTCTAGGGAGCTGAAATAAGAATATTGTCAGCAAGGGCCTAGCCATGTGATTTGCCTTCTGCAACCATTTCACCTTGGGGGATGTAAGCCTTAGTGTTTTCCCTAAGACTCAGAGGGCAAACAAAGTTGCATTTTGCTACTAAGTGGTTGTGCTATTACAGCACACTAGAACTCTAGCTTTTTTTTATTTTATTTTTTTTAATGTTTTATCCCAAGACTGCAATGAATGCGATTAGTAGCAGCAGGAGAGGGGGAAAAGCAACAGAAACTTCCCAAACACAAACCTTAATATTTAAGCCTAAAGAGCCAGCCCACTGCAGCCCTTTCCAATGCACCAATCACAGCGGAAAGCGGTGACAGGAGAACAGTATTTGTAGAAGAGTAAATAGTAGTAGATTGTATACGGAGAGGATGCTGATACGCTGCAAAAGCAGAAACTGCTGTTTTACTGTACAGTATTTAAACTTCTTACATCCTTGAGAAGTACCGTGTAGGTGTGGCTAGAACACAGCTTGATGTATGGGGAAAAAAAAAAAAAAAAATCACAAGCAAAACAGTTTTTCAGGCCAATCTGCATGAAACATTTGCATATAGCAGCTTAGCAAAACCCTCCAGAACACATAGCAGTCCAGGGAGAACATTTACTAAGACTTACTTAGCATAATGTCTTTTGTAAGTAAATATTATTCGTCCCAAGAAATCCCAGATTTGCAAGGCTAACAGTGATATTAAAGAGATGGTTTCAGTGGATCTTTAGTATAGAGAACCCTTTTCCAGTGAAGGGATATTAAGAAATATAGGGAACATTTCAGTCAAGATATTCTTCGCAGTCTTGATAAGAACTAGCCCCAAGATAACATACAGCAAACGACACGATAAGCTCTCTGACTGGGAAGGCTATTTGTGGGAAGACATTGTGGCTGTACTGCCATGTCATGTCTTTTGGCTGAGATGGGTTTCTGAGAACAATCTGTATGCTCTAAACATTCGAGTGGCTGCTCCTTCTGACAAAACTGTTCTGCTGCCAATTACAGGGAAAACATGCGCCATAGACTCTTAACTTGCAACTTCTTCATTGACAAATAGCTTTATTAATGAGACCCATACTTCCAGACAGTCTGAGGGGCAGCACAGCAATTAAGACAGGAGGTACAGGCATTACGGACCGGTACTTGTGCAGCTCAAATGCTTGCCTGTTTATGCTCTTGCTTTCCTCAGGGCGCTGGCTGTCTATAAAACCACTAACCTGCCTAACAACTCATGGGGCTGCTTTAAAACTGCAGAGATTAAATGGGGCAGACATTGTTTCAGAGTTAGGAGAATGACAGGAGTGTCTGCTGCCTATTTCCTCATAGATTTATCAGTCTGTATTTTCAGCCCTTTCTCACAACTGTGGTGTGATGGAGAGAGTTCAGGCTGTATCATCCAGCTGTTTCTATGACTGCATTATATACCTACATAAAAGTCCTCCCCGTATCTTGCAGTGTATACACAGACTCCTTTCATAGGAGCATGCAATCCTTTTAACAGAGTGGGCAAAGTGTGTTGATTTCTTACCTGTTCTTATTGAACTGAATGGCAAAGTCAGTCATGTGCTGTAGAGCCTTATTGGTAAAGTTCATCTCCATGTAGATGTGTCCCTGCCTGTGACTGAACGTGCCCGAGATTTCCAGTCCTTTAGCCTTCACTGCAGGCAACCAAACCTTGAACACAAGAGATGTCATTCAGCATGAGAAGCCTGGCCTGAAGATAACAAACAAGTAGTTTTCCAAACAACAGAGAAGTCCTGAGTTTGGAAATCCAGCTATATTGGGACATTAAGCCCACAAACACTAATGAAACACTACAGGGAAGATACAACAAGGGGTGTTGAAAGGATTAAGCTCACCAATGAGAAATAAGCTTGCTGCTCCTAATCCGTATTTGTTCACAGCACTTACATAAGAATTCAAATATACTATAGCATTAGTGTGCACAAGAAACAGTGAAAGCTTGTGTCCATCACACTAATGTGAGACTTACCAAGTCTGCTGATGGACAGGCTTCTCCAGGGACCTGTTGGGCTATTAGAGGCAGGACAATACTAAAGTTTGAACCAAATAAAAATCACAGGGCTGACTATTAGCTCTTCGGGTTCTGGATTCCCGAATCATCTTTGCGGGAAAAACCCAGACCCAAATTTGAGTGGTGCAAAATGAAGTAGTACTTAGCTCAAAACTACTGGGTTCTTTTGTACCTGGGTCTTACATATGGTGGAATACTTGCAAGAAGCTATGGACCAAAAGCTTTGAGTATGCTCTGCAGTACCTTGGGATCCTAGTTTTCACAGGATGACTTAAGTTTATTCATCCATTGACTACTTAATAAGAGTGCTAATTTTTGTTTATTCCCTTTCAGGCATGAAAGGCTAACCCGGAGCTCCCTGTGGCTGCTCCACAGCCTGTTACCAGAACCACATTCTGTATCTCATAAACCCTGTAGACGAAGCATGCTTTAGTCAGTGCATCTGCAATCTCTATCTCTAAGAGAGCATTTATCTGCATTACACTGTGGTATGCTCATCCCAATCACGTGATTTTATCTTCACCATCAAATTGGATTCCTCCAAATAAATGAATTTTCTGTGAAAGCTGTACAAACTGTATCCTGCCCTCAGTTTCCTGGCGAAACTTGCTAAGTAGTAGGTCTCCAGGAGAGCTACTCTGACAAAATTGAAATTCTCGTATCTTATATAAGCCATTCTTTAGAATAATGTTGTTACAGACAAAATGAGAGAACTGCTAAAAAACCCCAGAAGTCTGTAACTAACAACTAACCTGGTCTCCAACACACTGTTACTCTGCCTGGGGAAAACCCAGGGCATCCTTAATAGGACTGAGTTGACCTAAGGTGCCCCGATAGCACCAGAGACCCACAAGAAAGGGGACAAGCAAGCAATCTCAGGCTTCTTGTAGCCTAAGGTAAGGCAACATACTGAGGATGTTTGTTTTCCTTACGTACAGACTTCGGAGCCACATATCCTCCAGGAGCCATGCCTATACCAGATGAGAGCTCGAAGAGATCATTGAGTCCACTGCTCACCACTGCTGGGGTGGGTGAAGGGGCAAAGGTGGCTGGCACAGACGAGGGAATGTAGGTCTGCCCCACCTGGAGGAGTTAGAAAGAACGGGCACTGATTAACATCACATATGAAGAACACTACTTATTAAATAAAGCATGAACTTGGGCAATATCCTAAATATTTTAAAGCTGTTTGCAGCTTCCCTGCTGAATTATCAATAGTGCTAAATAATGCATTTGAATTCCAAAGCTCTTGGCAACTAATCCCTACACTCGGCTGTCACCTCAACCATGCAATAGCTTTCACATTGTTTTTTTATAGTTCCAGTTATCTATTCCCACTGTAGAGGAATCTTTCTTCTCCATCTCTCCTTCTCATAAAGACAATATGCTGTGTGGATCTACCCTACATAAACACAGGGAAAAGAAAAAATGCTTCAAATCTTCCCCCAACTATGACAACCTTCAGGAATCTGCAAGATTCTGCATATCAGGAGATAGCAAGGGAGTCATGACCGTATTGTGCACTCCCACCCAAAGCCAGAGCTCTGCATTCTCAGCACTGCTGTCCAAAAGGTTTATTACATAAAGCAGAACTAGTTGTTTCTGTCTGCCAGAGGACCACCTTTCTGTAAGAAGGGCAATCCTTCCCTCTCAGGACTTAAATGAGGGCACCAAACTTGGGATATTAACCTTTAGGCACTTGGCTCCAGCTGGGACAGTCACACTCAAGTTAGACTCCCAGGTTCTCTTCTTTACTGTAAGCAGGAAGCATTACGTGCTTGAGAATAGGATTCACCAGTCAGCAGCCCAGAAACAGGCAGAATGACTAAGGCAGGCAATAGGAAATACTGATGACAGGTCTGGGTCTGAAGTCTCACCACTGTTCTGTGTTCAGGAACCCACCTGAGATGTGGTGTTTCCATCAACCCTTTGGATAGGGAGGACTGGTGGTTTTTACAGAACTGCTTGGTGGGTTTATGCTGGCCCAGGAAGGCAAAGACCTGGCTTTGTAGGTATGATCTCTACAGAGTAAGTATCTCCCATGTCCTGGCGTGTACTGCCTGGGGGCTATAGTAGGTATAGCAGGTATACTGTACCACCAGCTCTCCCCTGCCCTCATGCTGAAGTTAGAAAGGAATGCAAGGTACACAGGGAAAGAAGGAGAGAGAATTACTGCAGCCATAAAAAGGGTCTCTGAAAAGCCCTCACTCCAGAACGGAGCATGCTTTCCTCACTGAATTACTGGCTACACAGTCCTGGGAAGAGGGACAGGAGCTTTCTCCAGGAGACTGCTTTTGGCTCTGGGTTGGAGGCACACTTCTTCTTGCCCACTGCATCTCCAAGTCATCTTGCATCTTTTTCCCACGCTTTCCCGGAAGAAGCTGGTATGCATTTGAAGCCAAGGGTGCTTTGGAAGCAGCCCGAAAGTCTCCCATGTCCTGGCAAGTGCTCTAGGCACTAGGACACTCGCAAAGCACAGGCACAGAGAAGGAGGCTGGTGGCAGGCAGAGTTCAGCACTGACGACTTGTAGTAGGAAAGCTCAGAGCACCTCATCCTGATGTCCAGGAAAAATCTTACACGGCGTTTGGGAGGAGAAAAGCATTGTGGTGACACTGGGTTAGGGTTACAACAGAACAGGCTTTGTGAGTAGAGAGGTAAGCATCCTTGGCTTTTCAGCTGCCAAAGCAGTTGCACAAGGACTGCACAACACTGCAGCGTTAATGCTGGTGCTCAAACTAAAAGCTCTGAAAAAGAAGAACTAGGCAGATAGAGTCAACAGCTCTGGCCCTGGCTGCTCTTAGGAAAGCCCAGGTGACAGCTGGACTCAAAGCAACATAGGTGGGGACCTGTGTGTTTCAGTTGCATTTGTCCATTTTCAAACATCTTCAGGGATTTAAAGCATCTTCCAGCACATAATGAGTGACATATTTAAAAACCCTGAGCTTTGACCAGCTTTTTAAATCGGGGAAAAAAATGGAATGGCACTTACTGCCGGGCTTCCTCCAATGCCCCCGCCAAGGTCACTGCCAAGCTGAAAGAGAGAAGGAGAGAGAGGAGAGAAAGACCGAGTTCATTTAAGCCAAGTGTCAGATGGCCGGAGTGGAGCCCAGTTGACCGCACTGCTGTGAGCACGTCTCACTCGCTTGCCACGTACAGGACAGACAGAAATGCAATGATGGGAAAGCACAGGGAACAGAGGGGTTTTTTTGCTGTTGTGTGAGCAGAGCTGTTTGGAGAACTACCCCACACACCTACTGTGGACAGGAGCGCTTTGCAGGTTAATAAGAACAAAAACTCATCCCCGCTTGCACCTGTTATCTGCACCAAAAACTCTGCGCAGTTCCTCATGTTTCATGCATCAGTGCTTTCCCTTCAACCTACCACACTGGTTGCCAGCAGTCCTGAGCAGCTCCACAAAACCCAGTGGGGTAACTGTGAAATGGAATAAAAATAAAACTGACAGGAAGCTCACTTCCTGAAAGCTTTAGTTTTCTAGGGAACAGCTACGAACTACAGAAAAACACAATGCATCTTGGCTACATTCTTCTGACATGCGGCTCTTTTCAACAAGGAAGAAGGAGAACAGGGTACGTGCCGGCTATTACAACAGCTCAGATAGGTGGGCTCTGTCTTCCCTTTGAAGATGCTCCCCTCCCTTAGACAGGAAAAAAACCCAGCTTCATGATCTAATGTGCCACTCAAATGGTGAAAAGACCTTACAGTGCACTACGATATTTCAGTAACAATCTCTGCCAAGCTACACAGCTGCAGTTTGAAGGAACTGAAATAGCCATGGTGTACCACCTGCGCAACCCTCCATAAACACTAAATCCTCTCTGGAGCCCTTCTGCCAAACCATCCTGCAGCCCACCTAGAAGCTGTCCTACCATGAACTCCCTTTACAAAGCATCCAGACCTCTTTCTCAGTGAAAAAGCCCATTTTTCAAACATCCACACCATTCTATATGCTTGAGAGAATTCAGTGATCAGGACAGACTCCAAAGCTGGCTACAAGTGCTGTTTCTGAGTACAACATCACTCCTGTGAATATTTATAAAGCACTTGACATATGACTGATAGCCAGGAGGAAACAAGCACAGATCTGCAGCAGTTAGTCACTACAGAGATATCTCCAGGCCTATCTGTGTCCTAGGCTTTTGTTCAGAAGACCATGGTCGTTTTTTGCCTAGTGCAGGGGTTTTTTGGTCCCATTCAGACAAGGACCAAGCCCTGACAACGTGCACAGAGGATGAAGTAAGCGCAGGGGTGTAATGGGTTTACATGGCAAGGTTTCGGTAGCGGTGGGGACCACAGGGGTGGCTTCTTTAAAAGTTGCTAGAAGCTTCCCCTGTGTTCGATATAGCCAATGCCAGCCCGCTTTAAGATGAACCCGCCGCTGGCCAAGGCCGAGCCCATCAGCGATGGTGGTAGCGCCTCTGGGGTAACATATCTAAGAAGGAAAAAAAAGTGCTGGGGCTCAGAAGCCGCAGCCAGAGAGGAGTGAGAACATGTAAGAGAAACATCTCTGGAGACACCAAGGCCAGTGCAGAAGGAGGGGCAGGAGGTGCTCCAGGCGCTGGAGCAGAGATTCCCCTGCGGCCCATGGGGAAGACCCTGGTGAGGCACGTTGGAGAAGTTCGTGGAGGACTGTCTCCCATGGGAGGGACCCCACGCTGGAGCTGGGGAAGAGTGTGAGCTGTCCTG
>JAVKLA010000084.1:7574124-7663982 GCA_034782735.1 Sagittarius serpentarius | reverse complement strand
CTGTCCTTATCTTGACCCACAAGTCTTTCGTTATATTCTCCCTCTCCTGTTCAATCAAGGAGGGGGAGTGATAGAGCAGCTTTGGTGGGCACCTGGCATCCAGCCAGGGTCAACCCACCAGAAGGGGCAAGGTAGGAGGAAAGGCTGGACTGGCAGACCAGAACAACACAGCTCACCTCGTAGATAGCTTTGCTCTTCCATTTTATTAGGGTTTGGAGAGTTTGCTTTAAAAAAAAGCATTTAACAAAATGGGTCAACAAAGACTCAAGGTATGTTGTTCAAATATACGCTGATGTGTTAAGATAAGCAGAAGCTTCCAGGAGTGCCTGTGCTTAGAGCCAAAAAGGCTCCAACCTTTCACCTCCGTACGAAAGACTTGGAAATTCAACTTTCTTCTGGTCCCCGCTAGCCTGTTACCTGGGAGATCTCATGGCAAATGTATTTTATGCTGGCCAAGAGATACCATAAAGCTTCATAATTCTCTCCCTCAGAGTACAGATAAAAAGGACAAAATGCCTTGAGAACAGCAGCAAAGTTGCAAGACAGTGACTTCCTAGATGATAACTAACCTCCAAAAAACCTGTAAAATTTGACAAGTCCCTGCACTGTTCTGGATCTTCCTTCTATCCCCTGGCAGCTCTCCTTCCCCTAGTCCCCACAGGAGCCACCTGATACAATATTAGCTACCATAAGGAGATGTTAGAGAAGTACAAATCACACACAATTTGCCTTTAGTTCAGAAGCCTTAAGAGCTTTTTCCTGTGTGAGACTCAGTTTACCCCTACTTGAGGTCATGGCAGAAATTTATAGGACATCCCTCCTCTTCTGCAACAGCCACCTTTTCATATGGCAACCCATCCTCTTGCTGCCCACAGTAGCGCATTGCACAAGTCGGATTTTTCTTAGCTTACTTAGAATATAACAGATAAAAGTGAGTAATTCCCAAGTCAAAAGAAGAATCAGTCACAGACCAAAGGAAGCCAGCCAGAGGATGCAAATCCAATTAATACTGAGCTTATAAAATAGGACTTATTACACTGTCAGGTCTCCCCCACTGAAACAGCCTGGCAGAGCAGAGTTTCGTTCTACAGACTGCTCTTTAAGCCAAGCCATGTTTTAGATTAATATATCAAATCACTTACATCTTGTTACTGGCTCACTGAGGAGTAATAAATGCAACTATTACACCTCCTCCCTGTTCATAGTCTTGCACGCAGATGAACTTCACACTTTTTACTGACAGGCAGCGAAGTCCAGAGGAAAAGAAAAAAAGGTAAAGAATCCAGTTCATTTCCAGATATTATTGCAGGCACAGAGGATTTCTGGTACTGTCGTCTGAAGCAGGAGAAAGACTGGTTTATCAAGCAGCAAACATTTCACAAAGGGTATTATGGAAATGACTGAATAATTCTGCATAATCAAGCCAGATGTTAGCTATCCTACCATTTCCTATTACACTCATCATAAGCTGCAGGCTAGGAATCCAACCTGAAAGAAACCCATACACTGGTATCTGCATGCACTCAGTGTGAAGGAGGGAAGGAATGACATACTGGGGTTCCTCAAGCTATCCGCAAGTCTTCTATTTTCCCTAGCTGTCAGGCCTTGAGGGAAAACTAGAGTTTGGATTTATTGCTTGTCTTGAGTCAAGACTCCAGCTCTCACCCCCTACAAGGCAGAGAAAAAAAACCCTCACTGGCTCAGAGAATTTACCATGAGCCTCCTTACATTCCTAAATTGCATCCAACATCACTGCTTTGTGGTAGAAAAGATCTCTTTCCAACGTCAGGAAGCTCTGACCAGCTCCTCCTGAAGCCCCGCTTTACTCATAGGAGGGGTCTGCACACAGCAGCCTGCCACCCTCTTGACTCCTATGCTTGGGACCAAGCACTGCAGATGTGTGCTACAAAGCCGCAGAGCAAGCTCCAAGGAGCTGGCAGCTTCACCAGGTCCCTACAGGCAGAGCTGGCTCTACCTATACAGTGAAAAGAGAAGCGACAACATATCTACTTCAACATAAATTAAAGGGGGGAAGTTAATATAGAACTAATCAGTTCCATATCGGATTCGGGGTGCACTACCCATTGCAGCAGCACATAAGTCCCTTTCTCCATTTTTCTTGCCTGTCACCCTCCCACAGCACCAATGCTTTCCCCATTCAGAAACTATAGGTCTGGTTTACCCAATCTGCCTCAAGATGCCCAAGACCTAACTTTACTCCAAACTCAAAATGATGGAAGAGATGTGACAGCAATGTAAGAGGGAAGGAGGAAGACGGAGGGAACAGGAACCAATTACCCACAGAGTGTCCTCTCCCATCTGGAGTGACAGGCAGAGTGCAGAAGGAAAGAAGCAGCTATTAGTCAGGCGTGAAGTGCTGCTGAACCAATTCCCCAGGGCTGGCAGCTCTAGTTAACCATTTCCATTCATCTCATGGGCGGGCAGCCACTCCTGTTGGAAGGACAATGTGAACCTGCCTTACAGGAAAGCAGGCAACAGCCCTGCAGAGGAGAGGACCACGTTAAAACAGCTGTCAGCCCTACTCAGGCTGAAATGCTTGCTGTGAAAGTGGGGTGGACAAAGGCTGCCACTTGATGGCCAAGGGAAACTTGTAGCACTCCAAAGGCCTGATCCTGAGCCCAAAGTTGGCAGACTTGCCTCTTGCAGAATAGCCCAAAGCCTCTGTCCAGGATGATGAGCTGCCAACTGCAGGAGATGTGCAGGGGATGAACAGGGAGCCTTGGCCACCAAACCCACAAAGTTCTTCAAACGGGAATTCTCTTTATTCCCTCCAAACCCATCCTGCCACAACAGCACTCAAGCAGCCACATGGGTTTAAAGAAGAGGCTAGGCTCAATCCTGCATCAACAAAACCAGTACTAGCATCTCTTCCCAAACTGCAGTGGCATCTTTACTTTGTATTAGTTGGCTCGGATGGCGCTGCAGCTGCTCTGCAGTTGAAGAGCAGTTGCTCTGTAATTTCAGCTCCGTGCAAGCAGTTATGCTGACTTATGAAGTGTAGCAGTGCTGGAGTTACTGCATTAGGAGGGTTTATTTGCATCTTAACAGCAGCTTGTAATGAAGTGACTCTGCTGAAGTGTTCATGTGATCCGGAGGGGTTACAATCACTTCTGCAACATGACGCGAGGCATTTGGAGCTCCAAAAAATAACAGGGAGGGTGGAGTCAGGGACAGAAGCTGCAACAACCACTGCTCAACAACCACTTTACCTTGCGTCCACAGCACAGCCGGGGCTTTCGGAGCAGCTATGCATTTTATGGAGTCATAATTCATGGGTTAACAGGGGACAACTGCTGCATCCTCCCTCCCTCACACCCCAAACCAAGAGTTAAGCATCACAGCTCAAGGAGCTAGATGAGAACCTGGACTCAGTAACACAGCAGCAAGGAACACAAGGCATTTACCTAGTAAGAATCAGGCAGTGGGGTTGACTGAAATGCTGAGCACAGTTGCTAACAGGCCACTTGATCTGGGCTAATCCTCTTAGAGACATCTTAACTGCAGGACAGATCATGCATGGTTTGCATCTTCTGACGTCCTGATGGGCTGTAGATATCTCACTGCAGACTCCGCTACTGCAGACTCCGCTGTGGCTCACACAGAGGCATTTTCAGTGCCTCGTTTGCTGCCTATTTTACATGTCTGTTTCCACACCACCAAGCCAGGCTTGCGGAGCAGAAGGGCTACTGTCCAAACCAAGGACAGCTGTGTCAAAGGTGGAGGAGGACAGGCCATGCTGCCAATACCATAGCCACCAGTTCCAGTAGCACTTACTGCTAAAACTTTACCTTGCTGGATGATTTCCATCAGCAACCAAAACTAAGTACTAACCATTTTCATTTTCTAAAGTGTAAAAAAGCGGCTCTACAAAACTCTAGCGGTCCTATTACTGTTACAGCAACAGCAGCCTTAAATCAGACATGAATAAGTGACCCAGCAGAAGAGCTCCTTTTCCATATCAGCACTGCTCCAGCAATGGACACATGCCCTTTGTCAGAAATCCTAACAGATGTCCTTTGTAGACCATCAAACCAGAATGGCCCAGATCAAAGGAGACGCTCAGCTCCTTGTCAGAGGCTGGAGGAGCACCCTGGGGAACCATCACACCCACTGCATAAATAGATGTTGGGGCTGACCTAGCGTAGACACTCTCACACTGTAGTTCCAGGAAAAGATAAATGAAATAACTTTCCCAAGATTATACATCGGAAGTCACTTGCAGAGCCAGGAGACGAATCCGGCACCCAGGGCAGACTGGAGGTCACTTCTGGGCTTCGACAACTACATAAGGCTTCCTACTCCAAGTATATGAAATAACTTATTAGAAGTGGCTTTTTTTTTTTTTTTTTTTTTAAATAAAACATTGGTGAGTCCCTAATCAACCTCAACAAGCCAGGGTGCTGTCCACTAAGGCCAGACTTTGAACTCTCCACTTGAAAGCAGTCAGACAGGCTGCTGCACCAGCAGCCCCTGCTCATCAGCCTTTTGGATCAGGCAGGCACTCAGGACCACTGCAGCAGGCATTTCTTCCCAGGCTGCTCAGCCTACAAGCACCCAGAGCTGAGGACACCCCATGGGAGAGGATGAGCTAGCGCTCAGGTCCCAGCCCTCCATCACACTTCAAGGCAAGTACAGCGGTGGAACACAGCCCTGAACCATGCAGAAGACACCCCTGGGGTCAGACCCCACCCCCCGCCCCCCCCATATCCACAACCTGATTACACAGAGGGACACAGCTCCACTTGGAACAGCCCAGACCAGTCAGGCATTACAGAAAACTCTGGATATCCAGTGTTTATCAAACAGCTTTACAATTTGGGACATAAATCAGTCTGACCAGCTGCCAGCCTTGAATCAATAATATTCTTGTAGATGAGTGGCTGGAGTATTAAATAAAATCCTTACATAACAGACAATCCAAGCCTGTCTATTCCTACAGATTTACTGCTCTGCCCCTGGGTTTAAAGCCAGCGTCGGCTTGGGGCCACAGTGCCCTGCTCCCGTTAAATGCACAGACTCAGTGAGCTGCACAATGTGCCGGGCAACACAGAACTCTCATGCCTAATGGATTTTCAAAACAAATGAACACACAAAAAGATTTAAAGGCAAAATGACCCTGACTCATTACAGCATGGATAGACATCCTACAAAGCGCTGCATCAACAGTAAACTAGGAGTTAGAGGCCTGCCGATAATCTGCGTGAAGTTTAGCCACTTAAGAGCCAGCTTTACGGGGATAAAGCATCAAACTCCAGCTCTCAGCACGCACAACCCTGCATCCAGCAATCTCCTGTCCAAGCATGTTTTGCTTCTCCCACATTAGTGACTGGTATCACTGCTTTACACTGTGGAGCTGGAGATCTCAAACAGCACTGTAACGGTGGCCTTTGTCACCATTTTACAGAAAACAAAGCAAAGCAGAAGAACAAAATCTGCCCAGGGTGGCCAAGAGGGGCACAACCCAGAGCAGACTCAGTGCTGGCTCTGTTCACTAGAGAACAGCTCTCCAGAAGTCATATAGTGAGTCTGCTCTGGTTATAAGCAAGGCATATCTTGTTCTTGTACCAAAGGCCCTTGTCCCCTGCCCCCTTTTTTTTTGTTTTTAATTATTAACACATGCTCAGCATCTGTGCGTGAACAATATCCACGTTACATTTAATACCAATTACAGAACTCGCTATGGAGCTAAAAATAAGAGTTACTCACTAAAGAAATTAACCTATCAAGCAGCTGGAGTCTCACTAGTCATGGGGATAAATACCTAGCAATGCTGATGAAAATTCAAATGAACAATATTAATTTGGTGTTTTTCCAGTTTTATACCACGCAGTCTCTATTTAAATGCCTGGAAGAAAACAAAACCGCACAGTTTAAGAAATGGAAATGCAGAACGACATTTGCCAGGGAAGTTGATACTGCTGTTGATCTTTCTGGGTTAGTCCTGTTGGGAGTTTCACTGCAAAAGCATCCCTCTGAAGACAGACACCCCCTCCAAAGACAAGGAAGCATCATCAAATACACGAGCTGCAA
Source organism: Sagittarius serpentarius (assembly GCA_034782735.1). Lineage (NCBI taxonomy): Eukaryota > Metazoa > Chordata > Aves > Accipitriformes > Sagittariidae > Sagittarius > Sagittarius serpentarius. The sequence continues at coordinate 7,657,931 of JAVKLA010000084.1, read as the reverse complement.
CAAGTATCTGAGGGGATCAACACAGGACACTGAGTGAATGTGAGAAACTGGTAGAGATCCTGCCAGCAGCCTCTTCCAGACCTTCAGCTGCCTTTGAGACACTCACAGCACTGACGCAATCTCACCATCACAGCAACAGACCATGATTTCATGCACCAACTCAAGCACATCCCAAACCATTTTCTTCCACTGTTAGGCTTTTTTACATATCAAACAGTTGCTTGGAAAACAGAAGTGGGGTTTGGGATTGCTCTACTCTGACAGTAGAGCAACTCACATCCCCACTCAGGCTGAGAGGTAATGCCAGAGGCACAATGCAGAGAATACGCTGCATTCAAATATCTCTTGTTCCCCTGCCTTCTCTCAGGTCACCTGAGATCCAAAAGGGATCTGCTAGTGATGAGCAGAAAACAGGGATCAACAGTAGAGGTGGTACAAGCTCCGTCACTGGTACCCTTAAAAAAGTTACACTAGACAAATTCCTGTGGGCAAAACGCATATTCAGTCCTTCCTTAGATCAGACCCCAACCACACTTGGTTCCAGTACTCTTACTTAGACTCTTAAGACAACAGAAGGGATGGGAAAAGGAAGACCAAAGCAGCACACAGAGGAAGACAGCTGCCTCAGCATTCACAACCAAACAGGGGTACTTTCTAGTAGCACAAGGGCCCAAAGTGAGTTAAACTCTGTCTGGTTTGAGGAGGAGAGAGGGACGGCTCACACCACACCATGCTTCGTGCAAGACTATGAGAGCCTCGGTCTTCCCAAAGTAGGGGAAGAAATGCATTAAAAAAGCCTTCAGGAGTAATGGAGAGGGAAACTTCAAAGCAGAATGAATCAGGCAGCCATACAACATAAAGAAAGTGTGTATAAGGTATCTGGAGGAGAAAGAGGAAGGGATTGCTACAGTGACAGCCAGAACGCCTACTGATACACTGATGGGCAGAACACCGATAAGGACAGAGGAAGAAGATTTTATTTCAGTCTCCAACCCCACTAATTGACTGCATGAGCAGCCCAAGTGACTGCCATCCCTGGCTTCCAGCCATTTTTGATCCCTGGTAAAGAGCTCAGCCCTTCTTCAAGGGGGCACCTTGATGCATCTCACCCCCTCACCACATACAGAAACTGGGCACGTGCGTACCTGCAGTTTGAGACTGTCTTTGGCACTGCACAAATGTGGCTTAATATTAGCCTAGGATCCAAACGTCAATCCCCTTGGCTAGCCATGCAGCCAAGAGACACTGCCTAGCAATTTAGCTAATACCAGGTTAGGGTTAACTCAGCTTGATACTTGTTAAACACGTGCCCACAACAACAGACACAGATCATATTCACTCACACACCAAATTAGGCTTATTACAGAAGGAAAAGCCAGAGAAATACAAAGATTTACCAGGAAAAGATTCACTTATACATGCAAGGGATCAGGAGAAGACAGGACATTTGATGCAACAGCACTTAAATAGAAAGCATTCCTGGAGGGTGGGAAGGAGTGGGAAGAAAAATCACCATTCAGATTTTTTTTTTTTTTTTTTTTTTTTTAAGTGCTCACGCATCTAGTAACTCAGCTGAGACAGTGCTGGCCCACACAGCCCGAGGCACAGATAATCCCCATCCAGACATGATCATTTTATTAGATCACACTTCACAGCCCCATGGATTTACTTAAGGCTTGAGAAAAATATTAAGTAAAAACCTAGTACCATATCAACGAACAGCTCTACTGCCAAAGCCAGTCACTAAATTAAGCCCATTAATGCCAATTGTGAGACAACTCTTTTTCCCAAAACCAAGCTTTAGTCCTCCTGCTGTGTCCATTTATCTGTCTCTGACACTAATGAGAAACAAAGGGTTACTATAAGTGGCCTGGAAGACAGTATAGACAGAGGAATTTAACTCCGAGCCATTTTGAACCGCCACAGATAGTGTCATTTTCTGCAATGCCTTAACAAATTAAAAATCCCAGTTTCTTAGTGGCACGTCTTGTAATGCAGGGCAAAGGCTGCAAAGGTCACGGCTCTGGGCTCACTGTTCACTTTCCCAGCAACTCCAGCTTAAACCATTTCCCTAATCCCCTACCTCCCCAGCATAAAAGCAGTCTCCTCGCTAAATAAGCCAACTGCTGTTTAGATAGCACGGAGGCTAAAGCACATCTGACCTCTGTGAACACCAGTGCCATTAAGGGTTAGGTTGTTTCCAGTTCGTTGGCTCACAAAGCAGTGGAACTGGAAATGTGTTTAATGTCTACTTTAATAAGACTGTGGCAGCTTAAAAAAAAATAAAGAAAATCTTTGACAAGTAAGGACTGGGGTTCATCCAGCTGCCTCCTACCTCTATTATTCAGAGCTGGACTCAGAACTGAAAGCGCACTTAAACCAGGCACACAGACAATCCAACCCAGCTCACTACAAGCCAAACCTCAAACCAAAGCAAGGCAAACCCACTGTAGGTCTGAAAAACACCCAACTATGTTCTCTGGGGTAGTCTTATTCAGGTTACATGGTGCAAATATACCTAGACTGCTTCTTACCCCTGCAGGCAAGTCACCAGGGTGTTAGGGATCTGTGTGCTGTGCTCCACCACATGGGAAGAACCCCCAGGCTGATGACTACATTCACCACTTCTCAATGCCTGGCTGCCACCAGCGTAAGACCACAGCACCGAGCTCCTCTCCACTGCCGCGGTCTCCTTGCTAAGTGATTCTCTCATTGCATCTCATGCCCAGGTCACACCCCAGAGCACAAGCAATGTGTGATCACTCATACTCTGGAGCCTGACCCTGTTAGTACTAGAATACCTCCTCATGAGCAGCTGTGGCATGAGGAGACTATGCAGACTGCTTCCCTCTTGACCTAACTGCAATTAAAATGTCACCGATATTAAACCATGACATAATCTGCAGAATATACAAATGGGATGACACGGGGCTATGGCCTGCAGCCCTGAGCATTTTGCACTGAAATCCAGTAGGGTGGAACAAACGCCTTCTTGAAAGGGAGCCTGAATCAATTACAAAGCAGTGGAACACTTTACATCCTTAAAACAACTTTTTGGTTTTCTTCTACAGAGAGAAAGCATGGAACAAATATATCCGCTGACCATAGGGATTCTACAGCATGCAGCAACAGTCATTTTATAGCCGGAAAAACCTGCTGAAATTTGGTACAATAGCACTGGTTAAATCCTCTTGGAGTTTTAGGACTCAGCACTGGGAGCTCAGTGATCCAAGCATTACAAGCACAAACGATCAAGGCTTTGCAGAGATAAGCACAGCTCCAATTATTTCACATCAGCTGAAGCTAAAGAGGACACTGCTTACCAAGCTGTCCAGCCCTCCTCCCAGGAGGTCCACAGCACCCATCTGCATGGAGGACACTTGAGGAACATTCACTGGAGGTCCCAGGTCCAGGTTGAGAAGGTCACCCAGAAGGTCACCCTGCGACGGAATGACCTGTGGCTGCTCCAGGTTTGTAGTGGCCGTTGTGCCCACAGGGCTATCACCTGCATCAGTGCTATGGGTGGGAGGAACAAGAAGCAGAAGGAAGAAACGTTAAGTCACCTTCGGTCTCCAGATTCGCAGCATGGGGAAACACAGCAAGAGGTGGCTCACAAGCAGAAGCCAGTTAAAAGCTTACCCTAGCAGCTTATTTGACCACTGCCACGTAGAAGGCAGTGTGTTATGGCAAGCGGTTCTTCAACACATGCTTTGAGCACAAAGACTTTCCACTGTGCGTGGTTTTCAGTTCAGAAAAGGGAATCTTCAAGGTGTGAAATCTGCCCACCTTGAGAATCACACACCCCTCCAAAACAGTAAACCATGAGTACTACATGGACTACAACACTCAAAATAATTATTTCCCAGCTCAGAAACCTATAGAGATGATTTTCAGCCCATTGGGCCTGGAGAACTAGATGTAAACATGGGGGAGGGAAATCCAGATTTCCTCAGAGACTTAACACTGATAAAACCCTTCAGCCCTCACTCTAATGAGCGCAACCTCACCACTCCCCACAGATCTGGATTCACCACCTTCTACTGACCAGCACCAAGCTCCACAACTCTTTTCTAATAAAGACTCAATCTAAAATTGATTCCTCCCTTCTATCAATAATTTCCTTTTTTCTGAGTTAGCAGGCATGCTAATTACTAGTCTAGAAATGCTGATTATACAGCTTCCAAAATTTCTCATCATATGCAGTCTGGCTACCTTTTACATTCACTTGCCACTGAATCTTACAACAAGGAGAGGAAAAAACAAAAGTAAGACTGGCCGTAGCTCCTGCAGATCTCATTACAATGTATCTCTTCTTTAAATCCAGAGATGCTAATATTTTAGATAACTTAAAATCTATTTTATATCCTCTTGCCAGCAGTAACTGACAAAATTATTTCTAGCTCACATTACTGCAGATGCAGCCAACAGGTAATTGCACACAAGTGCCATGGGAATTAGCGTCCTGACAAGATGTTTAACACCGGGGCTCTTTTGTAAGGATTGCAGCTCCTGATCTGGAGTAGCCACAATTCTCTTCCTTACCCTTACGTGGTTACTGAGGGGAAAGCTTTCGCAACAGAGTATAAGCTGCTCCAAACTTCAGTGCCAAAAGGAAAAGATGTAGCATAAGGACTGCAGAATGAATTAGTTACCAGGCTGTGACAGAAAGGGTTGAAAGCCGCTTTGCATTAAAAGCTTTAGACCCCTAATAGTACTAATATTAGTTGTCTTTTCTGCTTCTGCCTTCAGCAGGGAGAATTCTGAGTATGCTGAACAGCTAACTAAAACATTTTTGAAGAGCAAGTGGTTACCGTGATGCACTTCCACCCCCAACCTGAGAACGGGGAAGAACAGCATGTATGAGCAGAGGCACATTACAAGCCGGTAGTGCACAACTTGGTTCGTTCCCAGTATATAATCCCTTTAACACTACACCTCTTCAACACTTACTCATCCTTCTTCTGATGGGAGATAAAGCAATCTTTCAAGGTCTTGTGTAACTGCAGTTGCCCCGAAGCCCAACAAGAAATTAGGAAAGGACAAAGCTAAGTCAGTTTCTATTAAAAAACAAAACACCAAGCCTTCCATTTCCTGTACAGAATGGGCTTCTTTAAAGAGATTTGTATAAACAACTTCGCATTTTCTTTGAAAGAAAAAAAAAAAAGAATAAAGATTACATGGGTTATAAAGGGCAAAAAGACTTCACAAAAGCTTTCTCCCTTACAGTCTTGGGCAGTGGCTAGCAGCTGGGTTTGCCCATGTGAGTTGGAGATTTGGCCCTCCTGTGAGTTCAGCCTCCAGCTGTTCCCAGATGTTGGGCATCACAAGGCTGTACAGCCTGAACCAGAATCAAAGATTCCCTGCAGCCACCTGCGTGAGAATGGGGACTCCTGCCCAAGTCTAACCAGACTGCTCCTCTCTCAGGAGCCCTGTAAATATCTCCCTAAGTTTTCCAGCTGCATTATAGCTGAGCAGGGGTGGTGGGAGCCACCACATGAGGAAACACTGCCAAGCAATCAGGAGATTTCTCCCCCACCTTTAGGATTCATCTGCAACTCTGTGACACTCGGGCTCATTGAAGAGGCAGGAACATCTCACCATCTGTGAGCCATTCAATGGGTCTTCCCATCAGCTGAGAGCTGAAAGGAACCTGCTCTACACTGCTTTGAATAAAACCGAAATGAATCAAAATGCAGTGTAGTACATTGTGCAAACCATAACTAACTCCTCATAGGTTTATAGCCAGGGAAGTACCACTCATCTAGCTACTTCTGCCCATCTACTCAAGGCGATGCTATCTTAACTCTTAAGCCACATTCATTGCGGACATCTCCACACTTCCATGCTTGCACCTCTATCTCACTGTGCAATCTGAAGGAAAACCTCAGTCTCTAGCAGATGGCTCAGCCACCAGAATGGTCATTACCAGAGTGCAGAAGTAATGAAGTTAATTCCAAATAGCTAGGTGAGGAGGTTATCTTTCACTGGACACCCTCAACTTGCCTTAAACTGACAGATTTTCACGTATCTTTTCATGTACATTCAGCACCAGAAAGAGGCAAACCAATTTCATAGTAATCAGTAAAATCACACTGGATGCACAAAATCACGCTCCCTACAACCATGCTCCTGCAGAGCTGCTCACTGTAATTCTCATGGCTGAAAGTGGCAATTTGGTATGCTGTGACATGGTACAAGGAGGCCCTGGCATCAGCTTGTAAGGTTTTGCTGTCCTTTTGCTAACAGTAAAACAGAAAACCACAATAATGGGACATCTTTGTGAGGCGAGCTCACATCAGAGAACCCTGGTGTGCCTTTAAGTAACATCACTCATTTTTTTAATTTACCAAACGGGCTACAGCACTGCATCAGTATGCAGCATGCTCTGCTGAGCACCCTTCAGACTTTCCCCCAGCTCTGGCTTCCTCAGCTTGCCACTGCTGACTGAGGCCTGAAGGTTTTATATGTTGAAGCAATGGGTAATTTAGTAGTAAACACCACCAGGGCAATGTACAACCCTGCTACAGTCAGAAAAGATTTGAGGTCAGCAGGCTGTTTGAGCACGAGCTATAGAGTCAAGCCACGTGCACAGTACATGCAAGAAGATAGTAAAAAGACCGCTCCTCGCAAAAGCTGAATTCCTTGAGCTGACTATAACCCCCTAAAATGTTAGCTTCTGTAGTAACCCGAAACAACAGCGTACAGGAAGGCTGGTAACACCAAAGACCAAAGCTAGCCCCACCCCAGCTCATTTTCCTATTGAGGCAAATCTTTGACTAGGAGAGGTAGCCATGGAAAGTGGCCACTGCTTTTCTCCAAGTGGTAGACTTGTGCTTGCTGGTCCTGGGTCAATGCAGCCAGACTTGATTTCATAGGCAGGGAGAAAACAACTCGGCTTCCGAAAGCTAGTCATTATAGAAATAGCTTTAGTTGCTAAGAATAGCAGAGAAGTGGTGTCAGAAAATAGACAAGGAGCAGCATCGCACACTGATTTATCAGTGCAACAACAAAAAATAGCACTCCAAATGTCACTTTGGGAATATTATTAAGAGGTAAGCCTGAATACTCTGCCTCCTGTAAAGCACACTTACATTTGTAATTAATACCGTTAGTGCAAATAGCATTGCTTACTTGAATGAGGAACCATGGGAACAGGCTCAACAGCAACACCGCCACAGCCCAGGACTACTGTACTGCCTGCTCTTGCAGATCTAACCCACTTCCAGGACTGTGATCATGGGGAAGCGCCAGACAGTAAGACAAAGCATTTCCCCCGCTACTGCCGCAAAGGTTAGACAGAACCATCTTCTTTTAAGCCCAAACAGTTTTCAGTGATGGGGCTTAGGTGGCTTTCACACTCCTCTTGCTTTATAAGCACCAAGTGAGATAGGCAGTTTTACCAGTCCTTCTCCTCTCCATTTCATATTCCAGCAGCAAAGGATCCCTGTACTTGCCTGTTCCAGGAACCCAGTATTATTCTACACAACTGAGGCTTGTAAAGCTGTGCTGTCGAACCAAAACCTCTTAAAAAAAAAAAAAAAAAAAAAAAAAAAAATCAAAGTGTAGCCTTTTCAAAAAGATGCTTCTGTTTACCACAGTCATCCTCTTCCTGGAAGCATGCCCTTGCAGCGGTTAACCAAAGCTTCTGCTTTTTTATTCAGACTCTCACATCAAGAGGGCTTATAGTCAGCATCTTCCAAAAAAACATCATAGCTTCTCCTCGCACAAGAACTTTGATACTTCCTCTGTCTTCAGACCCAGGAACTCAGAAACTACATACCCAGGAGTAAATTCTACAATGAAATGGTCCCTTGAATGACCTGCAAGACCCTACACAACCAATAAAAAACCCACTGGAGTGTTAAAAAAAAAAAATCTTTTGGACTGTTTGCTAGAAAGAAAGAACCAATCCTGCCCATTATCACCATGGTTGCCTCAGCTTACCTTCCATGGTGAATTGGCAAGTGTTTGCGGTGGATCCCATGGCTCCCCTCCACAAAAGCGTTGGGTGGTTTGTGGTACACAGAAGCCAGAGACCCAATATGGCAGATCAACTCATCTAGCAGAGTCGGTTCAATCAAATCGGTCTCTTCAGAAATAAGTGGCTTTTCTGACAGGACCACTTCTTTGGCAGTCACTGGATCCGTAGAAAGAAGGCGCCAGTAGATGTAGCCACGATCCCGCAGGTCTGGGTTGTCAGAATCCTGAGACAAAGCAATACATCAGTCAGGTTTGAAGCAGACTAACGCCTGTAATCACATAATTTTTCTAGCAGTGACTCTGCTGGATTAAAAAAACTCAACCATCCAGTAGTGACAGTCACCAGTTTCAGAATGATGTTACAAACTGTTTGTTGTGACGGACATCCCAAAATTAAAAATGAGAACTAAAGTATTAATGCCCAGCTTCCTGCTCAGCTGGTCAGGGAGCAAAAAGCCCAGGATTTACATCACACAATTGGTCCAACCCACAGAGCTACCAGCTGCTTTCCAAACTCTCAGGCCACCTGACGTAACGGTCAAGTATTAGGAGAACTCCAAGGGGGTGTAGACAGGAGAAAAGAACATGAGTCAAAGACATGCAATGCTGCATACTCTAACAGAATGATCCAAGATTCCTGGAAATATATAACTTACCCAAGGGCACTGCTGGACAAAAAGATGCTGCAGAGCTACAGGATGGATGTTAATAGGCCATATTCTTCATACCAAAAGAGATATTATTTATCCTGCCTTTTAGTTATCTAATGATGTATGGAAAGATGCTAATGATACACAATTAGGATACTTCATCAGTTCTCCAGCTGTCAATATGACCCTTGTTTTACTGCAGATACTTCTACCTCTGCATGAAATGCTAATTATTTCTCTCCTTTTCAAACAGCTCTGCCCAGAACAGCAAAGTGAGTGGTGATAGTTTACAGCTAATGTTCTAGGGAGAGGGAGGTGGTGTGGTTTTATGTTGTAGTGCAACATGTTTGAACTGTTCATGGAAACAAGAGCTGGGATTTTTAATCCCCACGTCAGCAGAGTATCAGGGTAAATGTTCCTGAGGTTTTCCCATAAAATTCTGGCAACATATCGTACACCTCATTAGCCTTCCTCCTTGGCATTTCTTTCCCTCTTTGTGATCTCATTCACGCTGCTGCTGACCTGCTATAACCTGCCTCTCTGCCGTCTGTCTCAAGACAGTCTCAGGCACACAGCAAAACCTCTACTTGTAAGGAGACTGAGCATGCTAAGCTCATTTTGCTCCTAAGGATCTAGATACAATGTCTGGGTCAACTGATGGATTTCTCTGCAGTGCTGTTTTTCAGTTTGCTGGTGAAGTCGTGGACTCTTTACACCTCTTGCCCTTAACAATTCCTACAAGACTCTCTGCAGCCTGCCTGCGGCAGGCAGTTCAAGATCAGGGAGGGCTTCTGCAAGGGCAGGCATGAAAGACCACATGCTCCTCTCTACTTGCAGGCACATACAGATTCAAGACTGACTGCTTCTTCCCACAGCCAAATAAACAGACTTGAAACTTTAGTAAATCTACTGGAACAAGAGGCTCAGATCTTCCCTTCCCACATTTCTCCCAATTCTCAGCTCTCCAAGGTCTGCACGCACACCTGCGGTGCATACCAACAAAACCAAACCACACTAGCTTAGCTACCCCCCCCGCCACACAGATAACAGCAATGGAGATGTAGAGGCTCTGTGCCATCCATTAGGTTATGGGCTTGCCAGGGACCTTGATCACTGCTACACATCTGTGTCCCTCCCATCCCCAGCTGCTTCATTGCTATTTTTACCAGTGTTGGCTGGATTAAGCTGGCTCCTGCTACAACCACACCTGCAGTTGGCTGTGCAGACGTACCCTACGAGACACTCAAAGTGCAACAATACCTAAGCTGGGGAAAGAAACACACATGTAATTACTCTCCCACTCAAGTGAAAAACAGTATCTTTACCTAGAAATCAGACCTTGAAGCGTAAGGCTTTTTAGTGTTTTACAGCCAGTTATCCTACATTGACTTATTATTCACATAAAATACAAGAAGCCAGACTGAATCAACATTTGTGACAAACAGAAAAAACAGACGCCTATTATATTCCTAGGGTGCCATTAAGTGTTTTGTGACTCATCGTAGTGGGTTTTAACACTTAGTACCTTTCTTCTGTTGACTTAGACAAATGATACAGCATGCCCTTGGCCCACTCCTCTCTAAAGAGGAGCTGAGAGCCTGCCTAATAGCAGGTTTTGAAGCAAGAAAAGCAGGTCACAGATTTCTTGCCACTGACCAATGCAACACCCAAAGGGATGAATAAAAGTTTTAAGTACTAATAAGTCCACAGCCATGACATCTTGCAGCAAAGACAACCAAAAAGGCCAGCTGATGACTGACTCCAGGTTTTCTGCTCAGAAACAATCACAGCCCATTCAGAACAGCTGGGAGACTATTTTCATCACTTGACACAGCAGGTCTGGAGAGAAGCTGCTCTTTTGGACTATGCCATCACACATTTACCCATCATTACAGACAGGGAGTGTAGGAGGATCAGCTGAGGTCTTACCCACTCCTGCCACCAGGACATCTCCACTTCTGTCCTCCAGAACTACAGCACTTCCGTCTGCCAGCTCAAGCCCAACCTCACCTGCAGTGATCTGAGCTCATAACTCAGCACCTCATGCATAATGAATCCGGGATCTTAACCCACTGTTACAGCCTCCAGCAAAGCTGCCACACTGGTTGACAGCATCCAAGTAAAAAGGAAAAAACCCAAACCTCAGTTCTTTCTTTTTTATAGCACTGCTTAAAGTTTGCTGTTCACAGAACAAAGTCTTTGCCAGTCCCTTTCCCTCTGTCATACCTCCAGATGTTTTAACTGCAAGCCACCTTCAAGAAGAAAGCATTTTGGTTTCTTCGTAACTCTGCCCTGTCCCTAGCTTTTCACTTGGTGGGGGAACGGGGAAGGAATTAGCATGAAGCAAGAGCTAAGAAGGAGAGAGCAGATGCCAAATGGCATGGTAACAGGCACAGAGCAGCTCTTAAATGGAGTGTCTATGGGAGAGCATGCTTGAATCCTATCTGCTGCAAAGGCGACTGGCCTGGCCGATGGGAGACACCACAGGGCAGGCCAACACAGTGTCTGGAGGGCTCTGGTTCACTGGATGTCTTCGCTTACCTGCGTGGCCAGGCTGAGGACCTGCTGAACCAGCTCTTGTGTCTCGGAAGGCTTTTTTAAGAACAGCTTCACTATAGCAGTCAGTAGGGTGAGCTGCACCTGAGAGAAAGGCACACAGAGATAAGAAAATTCATCCATGCTTTAGCAATGTCTCCCAAGTCTTAACATCCTTCACCGATATGAAACTCGAGTCCTACGCTTTGTAACAGCATTAGACTATTCTTTGCCAGTGAAACTCATTACAGTGAGCCTCAGACTCTTGCCTGTTGCAAAACATTTTCGCAGACAAGTCCCCTATCAGCACACTGACATTTATATCATAGTTTTATGCATCTTATCACTATTCTTCTGTATGTTCTGGTCCCTAGCAGGGACTTCCCCAAGAAGTATGCAACATCTAGAAACTCCTCCTGTTCTGTCTTATCCTTCCAACAAGAGAAGTTTGGGAGATACAGACAACAGAGCAAGTCTACAGACTCCCAAGAGTTTTATTTTAGCCAAATATCGAAGTTCTCATTGGGAGGTATTTTCTGTCCACTGCAATAATATTTACCATCCATCCCATACAGACACTGCATGAAACACTACAGATAAGATGCACAGCACCATTTTACCTGAGTACTTTCATCGTGGAAGCCCTCCAAAAAACTCTCCAGCAGCTCATCTGCATTATCAATTCTTTCCGCATATTCACCCACTATCCAGATCATGGCAGCTCTGGCATCTGGTTCATCCAGGGAATCTAGGTTCTCACACAGAGTGGCAATGATGCTTTCATACCTGATTTGTCAGAGTACAGGTGGATTACCGGGGTGAACTCAACTTGTGTTACTCCATCTCTGCCCACATAATTCTGCAGAGAATTCTGCACTGAATTACAATGTCTTGTATTCCTATGCAACAAGCAGCATTTTCACTCAACTATGGAAGATATTCCTAGGCTTCCTCTTTTTCCAGGCTGAGTACTAAGATGTCACAGGGTCCTTAAGAGCTTTGCAATGTCATTAACCAGCAAGACCACTCAGATGTGGAATTCAATATAAAGCTGCCTCCCTCTCTATTTTGCTAAAGGGAACATTTGATCCAACAGTCCAAACCACAAGTCTGTATCAGATCCTGCAACCTCGCTGGTGTCTTCCGACTGGCAACTCTAAATTGGGTTATTACACTTCCCCAAAGGCTTTGCTGTAAAACAGACAATACCCCACACTAATTATTTAGCTTCCCCTATTCCCATGCATGGGTATCCCTGTCACAAGCAGGCAATCTATCTTGTAACTGACAGCAGAAATTGCCCGAGTGGCCTGCAGATGTCCCATATTACTTTTTAGGTGATTATGAAGTCTCTGCTGAAAGACATTGCTGCTGTTCCGTAGCTGAAGAGACAAAACCTTATTGCAGAAACAGCTTAAGAAAAGCTCAGTACCACCCAAGCCAGAGAGAACACTCGATGGAGAAAGTCAGTAGCGTTTTATTCAGCACTGGGATCTTGGACCATGACAGCCATGAACCTTCATGGCTCTGTATATAAGCCTTCTAGAGCAGACGAGCAAAACCAGAAGCCTGATGCTGTAAAACTTGGTCAATTTTTCCCTTTGGCATTCTCTGTAAGAGCTTTAGTAGCTTCTGATTAAGGCTTATACTCAGCATCAATATGGAGTGCTCGGGAAGGAAAAGCTTTCAATTCAAACTAATAATGTGTCAGGCTGACACCTCATCTTCAGCCAACATCTGAATCCTACCATACTAGGACCTAGAATCAGAATGGACATGGCTTTTCAGAAAAATGGCCACCTTTGCTTCAGAGCCCTGGTAAGCTATGCTGAGCGAGTTTTACATTGCCCTATTCTGATGCCAGGAGACAAAGGCTTCCCAAAAACCTTATACTACTTTCACATACTTGTTGGGGTACTTGCGGAAGATGTCTCTGATGACAACAATGGCTTCCTGGACCACATAGTTGACCTTGGTCTGGATGAGGTCTAGCAGTGTGCTCACACAGCGCTCCGCAGATTGCTAGAGGGAACAGAACAATACAATTAAAACAAGCTGAAAAAACACTCCTTCCCAGCCCACAGCACATGCTGAGAAACAAGGCATGCACAAGAGAAAAGGCCCAGAGGGGGAAAACAAAAGGACGACAGCTACAAACTCAATATGCATGTCCAGAAAAAACCTACAGGTTGGCAAGTGTTTGTGTATTACAGTGGAGATACCAGCTGACTCCAGCTCCTGCGAAAAGTAATGGTTGAAGCAACCGTGCCAGTAGATAGCTGGATCACCACGTAAGAGACCTTAAGAACGTTGCCTGCAGTACTGCTTGTATTACCCTCTTGCTCACTAGCACTTGAAACAGGCCACCAAATGAGCTCTCTTCGACTTGCCCAAGCTGTGGCAACCAGAGCTGGGAAAGTTTTGACAGGAACTGCTGGAAGGTGTCTGGGGAAGCTAGAAGGCAGCAGAAAACCATGCTGTCAATCACACTGCAAGAGCAGCAGCAAAAAGCAGCTCACACCAGCAAGAGGTTCAGTATTTTTGGGGTGAGGTCACTAGCAACATGTGAAGATACAGCTATAAAGAGAAATCCAGCTGCTGCTAATGCAGCTTACACATTAATTATTTCAACATTCCCAGCCATAGGCACTGTAAGATAACAAGGACTGGACACTGGCATGCTCCAGGAACCAGAACTGGAGATCGAGGCAAATAATTCAGGGAGGTCTATTCCCAAACAGCACAGTGACGCAGGACATCACAGGAGCAACCAACTCCAGCACTGGAGAGTCTCAAATAAGGACAGCAATTTGGCTATTAGCAGAGCACATATGAAGCCTCATTACACAGCTGGTGATTAATGTGAAAAGCAGACTGCTCATGACACTGCCTAGGCAGTCACCATCGGAACACTCATAAAGCATTCAGGATCGAGACAAATATCGCAGGGCACAAACAATAGCAATGTAGGTGGATTTTTCAGTTCAAGTGAGCTAATAGTCCCCTTCACTTTCAGAGCACTTGAAGGCTGGGCAGGAGGAGGAGGAGGAGGAGGAATGAAATGACATTTAAGTCACAGGAATCATTTTTTCCAGAATAGGCAAAAATCTCAAGGACAAACCTCAAGACTGGCAAAGCTGAATTTGGGACAAGCAGAGACTAAAACCTTTTGGTGATTTCTTGCAGTCGTGACTCTATCTGTGGTATCTTACAAACACAGCCTACAAGCACAAACAGTGGCAACGCTGGCATGGGGATCAGCCAAGAGAGGAGACACTATAAACCAGCATTTGCTCTGTCTTTGCAAATTGGCACTAAAGGTCCTAAGACTTTCCTCTGAAATTCACACCAAGCAGAAAAAAATCCAATACAATTGGTATCAGAGTAAGGAGAGGTATCACATAATTTTATATGATTGGTATCCTATTTTTTTATGATACCTCTCCCTCCTTAGCACGGCTTTACAGGTACTACGGAGGCAGTGAAATGGCAATCTGACAGCGTTCTACTCTGCACTCTTCTCCTGATCAAGAAGCAATTTGAGGCCTGTGACCTGGAAGACTCTTCCATTTCATGAAGACTGACCATGGAGCTGGCTCCACACAGATTGACATCGCTCACAGTGGGAACCCCACTCAAAGTCCTTACAGGACAGATGTTTCAGAGCTTGCAATTTCATCTCTTACCAGTTTCTCAACAACTTTCACTAGATGTTTTAACACGTGGCCTGAAGGGGGTATACCTTGGGGTATATCTGTCCTAAGCCAGCTCTACTCCAGAACTTAGAACATCAGTCACTGTTTGCAACAAGCAGTCCAGCCCTGTCAGAGCCTACACCTAGCAAAGCTTTAAGAGCTGCAGAATTCAAGGAAAAGCAAATTAAGGTTTATTTTTCTTTTCTTTAGACACTTCAAAGCATGATTTTTCCAGTGAGAGCACAACATCCACTTTGAAATATGCGGTATTGATTTTTAGTCCAAGAGTCCCTTGGAAAGTAAGAAGTCATGGGCACATGCACAGTAGAACAGTTCCTCTAACAAAATTTCCCTGTAACAAAAACGTATCTCAGCTCATCCCATCCCTTGTAAACACATTGCTATTTGAAGGTGGACATCCCTGGGGACTGCAGTGCCCTGCAAACTGATGAAAGAGTGCCCCAACCAGAACAGCACTCAAGTTGGAATGAGGAAGGACGACAAACCAACATCAAAATTGCTTTGTATTTCTGTAGAAACCAAATGAAAGCCTGCAAGATTACTAGCACATACTATCCTCACATCTGTTAAGCCTCAATGATTTCTAAGAACTGGGCTGCTGGCAGAACCTCCTGGAACCAAGACAAATCCCCCTCTAATATGGCTCTTTCTGCTTCTCCTTTGCTCCAGAGTAATCACTATTTTTACTGTTTTCCACTTCATTTCCTTTTCCTATAGCAGTAGCGCTTTGTTTCCTTACAATCAAAGCATCAGATGACTTCTTCATCTAGCGCTGCCAATGGAGCAAACCGATGCACAAGCCAGATACCTTCACCTCATGCTGTCAAGTCTCGATACACCACACAGTTTGCTGTAGATGTACTCAAGCTAACTCTGAGCCCAGTTAGTCTATCCATGCAAAACGATGTTGTTCTGACATCCCCCAAACCAATACGACTACTCAAGCCTGGGCAAAATCCATCAGCCTTGCTATTCAGCACGGGTATTGCTTGCATTTCCAAAACGAGCGCTGCCTCTGCTGTTAGCACCACGCGCTGCCGCGCAGCAAAGGTAATGCCACACTTGCTCTACGGTGTACGTCACAGCAGACAAATTTATTTACTGTCTTACTCTTCTAGGAGAGACAATTAGACAAAAGGTTGGATCCTTGAAGGCAGAGCTGAGGTTCCCCGTGAATATTCATTCATCAACAGCTCCCACCGGCTGTGCCCTATGTCAAAAAGCAGATTTCTAAGCCTTGGGAACTTGGACACTGATGGCTGAGAGAATACTCTTCCATTAGTCATAATTCACAATGCAAACAGCCTCTAGTAAACACAGATGCACTGAGGACAGGGATTAACCTAGAGATGAGGACACTGTAATGAGTTGTTCTGTATTTGCCCTCTTTAAATCTGACTCTTGTCAAAGCAGTAAACAGACCTCATCTTTAGCAGCAGTGTTTCAGAGGAGCCTTGCTAAAAATCAAGGTTAACACTACTTACTGAAAGACAATTAACACAGTTAGAAGGCCACTGCAAATTTGCTGGGTCATTACTATTAGTCCTCTGCATATTGAATATGACCGTCATGGTATCAGGGATGGGAAGAAAGAATGCAGGGGATGAGGGCAGGAAAGGGTAAAACCACCTAAAAACACCTTGATATTGCTGGAATACACCACCTTTCACGTGAAACTAGGACAGACATGTGGCCAAATCCTAGCGAGAAAGTGTCTACTGAGAACTAAAGCAAACTCCTCCCACTCCCCAGCACAAGCACTGCTACAAAACAGGTTGCCACCAGCATCTTTTAACTTCTCAGTAGCCCTCTTCCACGCTCAAGAGCATTTTCTACTGTCACTGCTGTGGCTCCATCCAGACAGCCTCCTGCGTGCAGACAACACAGAAGGAACATTCTGGTATTTTGAACTGCAGACATGAAATAGAGGCAACAATCACCTGCTCTATTGGGCCACACTTAAAAGAAAGCCCATGGCAGTGATAAGTCTTTAAGAGCTGAAGGAAGGAAGAGAAGGCTGCATGGGCGGTCAATTCTCTCAAGAGGACAAAGTTGGTGTTCTCTTTACACAGACTTACAGTAGTTTAGCTGAAACAAGAGAAACCTGTGCACTGACACTATACTCAGCGAGGCATGATTAGGTTTTTATTTAAATCTGCTGTCAGGCAGTGCTCATCAGAACACACTTTAGCAAAAGCTAAATGAGCTCAGCTGAAATTAGACCACTTATGTCACATTTTGCACTCCGTTATCAGTTTACTGAAAAGTACCAACACCACAGCGTATAAGTCTTCCCTCTCTTCACAGGCTTTCTGAGCTCCTGTCAGGCACAGCAGATTCATTTACAGGGAAATTAACAGGGACATCACTAAAAAAAAAAAAATAAGTCTATTATGAGCATTTTGGTGGATGTCCAACTGGCAGAGGACATTTCAGACTTGTTTTGGGTAACTGCAGAGGTTCTTGGGAACTAAAGGGAACTAGGCTAAAGACAGCACAGTTCAAATGAAGCTACAAGCTATCCAGACCTTTAACACTAGATAAGCAGACAGAGCCACTATATGCAAATTGCACTTATGTGCCCCAGACCTCTGTAATTCTACGCATGTGTGTTCTATTCAGCTGAAATAGGGGGGACACAAACCATTTCATAATACTGAGCTCCTTTGCACAATCTCTTCTCCTTTCCCCCTTCAAAAGGTAAGGCCACAGCTATTAAAGGAGGTCCTCATGGATAAGCGGTTATTGTTCCATTGAAGCCAGTGCAGTAAAATATTCCTTCAAGGATGATTTAGCTGCCTTGCTCTGCCTGCAAGCCGAGGTCTGAGAGAAGCACACCACCCTCTTGTGATGTACTCAACTGGAGCTCGCGAGTTCTGCTGTTCAGCTGGGGCTTTGCCCATGAGCATGATGTATCCAGGTCACTTGATTGCCAACACAGGAGTAAAGAAACTTTGCATAACATCAGAACAAGATGGCAAAGCCCATCATTGTTTCTGAAGACAGGGAATCACAGAAAACCTCAAGATTCAGATACTTGCCTCAACCTTGATGGCACAGCGCCCAATTGCTCGGACAGCCTTGCGCACGAAGTCAACATCCACCTCAGTAGCATATTCCTTGAGCTCTGCCAGGACCTGCAGAGAAAGCGCACCAACGTGAGTCCCTGGGGTCACACAGAGAGAACATCCCACTCTGACAAGTGATGCTACTTGAATACCATAACACGAGCAGGATGTATTCTTCCACAGCTAGTCACACATATTCAAAGCAAACACAAACACTGTAATCAATCTCTATCTCTGAAACCCACTGGTTTGGATTAGGCAGCAAGACTTGGTTTAGGCTGGCCAAAGCCAAAAGATGGCTCACTCTATATTATTTGCAAATTCCCCTGAACAAAAGCTGGGAGCAAAATCAGCCCTGCCAAACTTAAATGTTGCTGTTCCTTCTTACACTGAAAATACAGCAAAGTAGGGGTCACATCCATACACGTAGATTTTACGTATGGTTTATTTTACTTATTGTTCTACATTCATTGTATGCAAAGCTCTCAGCAACAACCAATTTTGATCTCTCCTTTTCTGTGCAGAGATGAACCTCTGGATCCCTACTGGATCCAAAACAAGGATGTAGAGGAGATCTGAGGATGCCCTGGAACACCTGTACAGAGGTTAATAACAGCGTGAAGATATTTCCCCTCTTAAGAATAAGATTTACTGTTTTGTCTCAGGTTTTTTGCTAATGGAAACTGTACAAGGGCTTTAACCAGCAACAGCTGGGATCTTACAGACCACTAACTAAAAAGCTACTTTGTCTTACACAAATTGCTTAGTTTAGAAAAAATATTTTAAGAAAAGAGCCTACACAATTTATATTCCCTTAAAATTTCATTTGTTTCAGTTTCTCATGTCAAACATGACATCAGGAATTTCATCGTAATGTCACAAACAGATTGCAAGGGAGAGGTGAACAGCACAAAGGGAGACAGTGGTTTGAAGAAAACCTCTAGTTGATGCAAATTGTTCAGAACGATGACAAGATAAAGAGTCCTTGAAGGGCCAGACTGCAGACAAATAAATCTGCAAGGAGTAGACAGGACATCTGTGTTTTGAAGTTTTATTATTTCCTTGGATGATCTATGTTGCATGGTACTTGGAGCACCCAGGTTTAGTAGCTCATGCTTTTCAAATACTGCCCGAGCCCAAGTGACTTGGATACAACTAGTCTGCTGCCTTGGTCTAGAACAGGCATGGAGATGAAGAATCTTGACCAGCTGCACAGGGAGGATGTGGGTAGAAGCCTGCTCTCCTTGGGTCTCATTCCAGGGCTTATTTCTGATGAAGCCTGGGTTGTTTTTAGGAATGCCTCTTTAGAACCACAAAGAGATTCATTCATCAGTCTGCAGGTCCCAGTCCCAGACTCTGCCCTCCAGACACCACTGCCTTTCATCCAAACAACCTGCATTATCTAAACATTATGCATTAAAATTGGTATGGAGCCTACCAAGAGTAAGTAGAAAATTCTGAATACATTCTCACGGAAACTGATTTTTAAAGTGTTTTGCATGTCCCCAGCACAAAAGGCGCATGAATTATCTTGCGCTGTTCCAAAAAATATCAGAGGAGAGAGCTGAAGAGAGCTGCTTAAAAATGTCACATTAAATGAAATTACTCTGTGACAATTAGGATAGCACAATAATAGCACTAACCAGAGGCATTAATCATTCTACGTTAGCGTTAGGCCTCATGGCAAGGGTGGCACTCGAGACCACTTCCTTTAAGAAAGGAATTTGGATTAAAACAGTATCAAATCCAAGAAGAATCTACACTGTAAAGCACTCTCAATTCAGTTTAGCTTTAGCTTTAAGCTATTTCCACTCTGGAAGCAAGCTAAGCAAAATGAAGGTTATTTTAGCTCTGAAGAGTGCCTGTGCAAGGGTTTAACAATTTAACTAATACACTTGAAATTCACACTTCAGTAATGTTAGGCCTTTCTGAATGCCTCCTTTACAGGCACACCTCTCTCACTTGAAACAATCCTCTCATTCCAACCTTACCACTAACAGTGACTCATCTGACAGGAGGTATCAGCTCTCCTCCTGGAATTGTAATCTGTAAAACAAGATCTACCTAACGGTCACGATGTAAGACATACTATGCTATTAACATTTAAATTACGGAGGGAACTCCAACACCCCCCATTAAGAAGCTGCAAAGAGCACTATACCAGGGACAGTTATGCCTAAAAGCCAGGACAATACTAGAAGTAGCTGCATACATTCTCAGGCAAGTACCATGAGAGGGTGTTCCACCCCCAGAAGGCATGCAGAACACATCAGAAGTTCCTCAGCTGACCTGGGCAATGTTTGCTTGAGAAGCTAGGCGGATCATGATGTCCAGTTTCTCCAGTTTGACATAGATGGGGTCGTTGTACTTCACAAAGAACACCTTGATTTCCTGCTTCAGGATTTCAGGCCTGGAGGGAACATAATGTTGTTTCACTCAAGACTGGTAAAAACAACGGGCTCTATCCTAACCAAAGGTATCTTTTGTTTAGAAATCTACCCACATATTCACTGAGAAACAGAATGGTGTCCCTTTGTGTCCAGGACATGCAAACAAACATATGAGAACAACAATTTTAAGAAAGTTAGAAGGCTGGAGAAAAAAATTGTTTAGACACAAAACGCAGAATTCGAGTCTCTCTAACTATGCCTCCACCTCTACTTCCTTCATTTGAACTGCTGAGCCAACCACTGCAGTCAGTCAGTGGGCAACGATGTTTTCAGTGAAAGAAAAACACCCTTATCTTAATGCAAAACCCATCTACAAACTCATTTTCTGCTTTCACTTGCAAGATGCCAGTGCACAGTAACTCTGCTCTGAATACAATCACAAAGTGCTATCCAACCTACCCCACCTTTCCAGCAAGGAAAAACAGTATTTAAACATGCATGTGGGAGTAAACTGGTGAAAAAACAACCCGCTGTACATCAGTATGTCACCAGCCTGGTTCTTCTATGCTGAAGAGAACAACACAGGCATGTTGAGTTTCTACAGGTCACTATGAACTGTAGAGTTACACCCTCCTTCCTATTTGCAATCTAATTTATAGTCTGAGAGGGCAATTCTTACTGCTCTTAAAAAGGTGTTGAAGAGAGAGGCAGGTAAAGAAGTACTGCATGATACTGGTATCACAAGTATGTTGTAAAGAAAATTAATTCAGGCTACCAGAGCCACGAGACTGTTTAATCCATCCCTCAAGGGATCTGAACCTGGATTAAACAAGGTTCTGTGCATGTGGGAATATCTGAAGGTCTGAGATAACTAGATGCCCTTCGTAACCCAGAAATAACAGCTCCCTGAGGCTTTACCTTTTCTGCACAATCAAGTTGATGTTCCTCAAGGCAACATACTGAACTTCAGGCTCTCCAGACAGCAGGGTCACCAATGGAGGGGCAAGTTTCTTCAGCAGCATGTTGTAATAGTCAGAGTCCTTGGGAAGAAGTTCCAGGAACTTCATCAAGACCTTCACTGCTGACAGCACCACTGCCGAGTTGGCGTGAGACAGCCGAGGGGTCACCCGTTCACAAATACTGGAGACAGAGGAGTAAGAAAGGGTTCACATGTATTTCAGAATGTCAAATATTTCAGATCTTCTCCTAAATTCAGAGACTGTACATGGCTGAAGACAGCTTCTCAGACACTACTTTGATTTGGTTTTGTTCACAAAGAACAGGCAAAGTCTTGCTTTCCTGAACACAGCAGGAAGCAAACAAGAAGGACTTCTCTCACAGCTTCAAGTTTCTCTCCTGCCACAGCTAGCTCAGGAACTCTTCCAGCTCTCAGCATTACAGCCCCAATGCAGGTTCAGTCATTAGTGCTTTCTGCCTTTGCCTGGTGGTATTCTCTATTTCTGTGATCTCGTCTGTCACTTACAACTTTAACAAAACAGCTATCAGAAAAACACCTTAGCCCCCATATCATCATTCAGAGGTGATACATGCTTCTGGCTTGCCTGGGGGGTTTGCTGCCATTTCAACCATTTGTTTCTGGAAAAAAAAAAGGTTTCTGTTACTCTGAAGATAGAGGGAAAGAGTGACCTAAATACCCTCCCAAGTCTCAGCTTCACCACTTGCCTCAGTGGATCCTATAATCAACAGCATCCTAAACAACCCATCCGAAGCAGAAAGGAAGTTTGGGTTCATATGGTCTTTCTTACAGCATCTGTCAAGTTTCTTCCCACCCCCTCCTGCATATTGCTAACCCAGAACAATCTTATTCCCATCTGTGCCTCCCAAAGTTTCTTTCCCTGAAAGACTTGCTTTCAGCCATCCTGGAAGGGAAGAAGCATAGCTAAGTGAAAAGCAGGGGAGTCTAAGTCAGAGTTGGGGGCAGTCCCCAGCTGCCTCTGCCTGAGGTCACCTGGCATGCCAAAGCTGCTTCATCTCTCCCTGCCTCAGCTTCTCCATGCACAGGGGTAACGACATCAGCCTTGCTGTGAAGGAGAACACTATATAAAACTAAGTGCTGTCATTCTATCTGAAGTAAGGCAGGCTCCAAGAGTCAAACTCCGCACAAAGGAGTAAAAGTAGTTACTGCCCATCCAGTTTTTACACACCACTCCTCAGAGGAATTATGGATGAGGAACTGGGACATGTTCACAGTTGTTCAGACTAGTGGTCCCTTTCTGACAAAGCCAAGATAATACTGGCCTGACACCCTGGAGATTTCTGCAGGTTTCTAGCACTCATTAATAGCTGTTTCTGGCACAGAAACAGAACACAAGGGAGAGGGAAGTAGGGAAGGAAAAAAAAAAAAATGTCAGCAAGACTACTGGCAGGCTTTTTAAAAAAAGTGGATTATCTGTTGTGCCTCCAAAAAACAGTCAATGAAGAAACCCAAATTCAAAAAGGCCTGCCCAGGATTTTGCATGTGGGCTTGTGCCCCTTCTTCCCCCTCCACCCCCGACAACATCTACAGGAAATATATCAAGTTTGCAAATTCCCCTGTTCCAAGTAATTCTTCTTGCTGGTTCCTTGTTCTCTTGCGTACCGCATCTGACTTCTGGTGACTCTGGACAGACATGAGAAGGAGGCTTGATGCACAAATTAACACTCCACTACCTAAACCCTAAGGTTTAGTCATTGCAGCTAAAGGTAAAAGCACAATGCTGATATGGGAGTGATAAGAAAAAATCATTTCCTACCTTTATTTTCAGTTCTATCGTATCATAGACCAGTTTTTAGTTGTAAAAAATATTCCCGTCTCAGACCTGCCGTTCTTTGGAAGCCCCCAAACCTGTAAGAGCTTCTTGCATCTCAGAGTAGCAAAACCAGATTTGAAAGCTCTGCTTTAAAACAGAAAATCCTCCCAACAGTGCTTCTACTGTTACAGGTTTGGTCTTGCACTGATCCCTTCTTAGTAGGGCCAGTCCCCATAAGAACTAGCCTTTTAAATTGAAAAAAAGTAAAAAAAAAAGCTAACAATAAATGGAGAAAGTAGTTCTGCAAAGAGAAGGGGCAGGTTTCCAGCATCAGCACAAAGTACCAAAAGTGGCCTTCCTTTTAAACCTCTTTTACTTCAAGTCTTATTTGTGCTGTTACAGACCTCAACAGAGACCCCTGTTATGACAAGTCTTTTTCAGAGCTGTAACACTGTCAGAACCCTGCAAGTGCCCTGCTACCAAATAACCCCAAGTGGCGCATGCAAAGAGCGGGAACAACCATACCTCTGAGCTTCACGATCATCCTTGGGGTTGTAGTTGGATAGACAGTCCAGGATGAAGATCTGGCCCCACTCCGTGCACTCGTTTAAAGCTGTCAGCAGCTTGTTAATGTTCTGAGGGTTCAAATCCAGCAGGTTGCTGTTGGGATGCGATTCACTGATTTCTGACAAGGCAGCCACAGCGTTTGCTACCACCTGGAAGAAGAGACAAGAAGATGTGTTCTTTGCTAGCATGCCATCAGTGGCTTGGCAGGGATTAACTTGGGCTTAGCATGGGTTACAGATGGGAAACAAACAGGGAGATCCTGGTGTGTGCTATCAGCTGCTGAGCAGCAGCCACCATGTCAGTCATCTGAGCCTTCAGGGACCCAGTACAACCTCATGAACAACCTAGAGAGCCCAAAGCTTGACTGTAACCTTGCTCTTTGCCAAAATTTGAAGAGTCTCTTGAGTAGGAAGTGAAAGAATAGCAGCACAGCAGGAGGAGGCTGCTGACACAAGAAACATGAAAAGCCAGCATGGGTGCAAAGAGCATTTTGCTAGAGAAATTACAACTTGAAAGTATTTTTGTTGAAGTTAAAGTCACCTCTAGACAGAATGGGGACCTGGGACCAAGATGTCACAAGAGACTTGACTCTGGAGGGAGCTAAAGATGGCATCAGAGAGCGTCCACATGGAACAAGAACATATCTTCCTGCAGGCTCCAGACTTCCACCCTGGCTTGCTTCAAGTAGGCAGCATCTCCCCCCACTTCCAGGAGATGCTCAACTGATATAGTCAAGGTCTCAAAACCTCTAATTGCCCTACTCATTCAGGAATGGATGCCTCTTGCCTAATTTCCCCTTGGCATTCTCATGGCACATTGCTTAATGCAATCCGAGAAATGAGAAGAACAGTCTTCTCGGTAAGAGGAGATGTCAGATGCCAGGCAGCCTTCAGCCATGCAGCAATTCTGTCAGGTCACCCAGTTTGAAAGCAAACACACAATTTCCCTAAAATGGAGAACTCCTGCTAAATTTTTAATAACACATATTTCAATTCCAAATAGTCTCCATAGCATCCGTTTGTCTGCCTTACAGAGTCCCCTTAAAGCAAGTGCTCCAGCACAACTCACCACTGAAAATATTCTTGCTACATTTAAGACTATATAAGGTCTTCTCTTTTCCAAGCATGGATGAAAGGAAGCAGGGAGGAGGGCCAGGGTCCAGCTTGACAAGAGCAAGAAGTGGGAGTGCAACACAAATTTCTAATTCTTAGTTCCATGCTCAAGTTCAACAGTTATTCTAACAGATGCCATGTGAAGATTTTAAAGTAGAAGAGTTGCAGAACATATAGACAAAACCAGAAAATTTGCAGGCAAAAGTATTTTTTTTTAACTAACTAGAAAAGAGATTTAAGCCTGAGTTTGACACACAAAACTGATATACCCTATGAAAAGGCATTTTCAGGATATTTTACAATGTATATCATGTCCAGCCCACCTCACAATTCATACCTACTAAAATGAAGATTTATAGCATTATTTTCTATGAGATTAAGGCAAAGAAACATCTTATACAAAGTAGTCTGATTCTTTGGATTCTTGGACTAAAATAGTCTGATTCTTTGGATGACTAAAGATGCTTTTGATGCAGCACACTGAAAACTAGAACAGCATGACCAGAAAATTCTCTGCATTGTTCCCATCACTGCTTGTCATTAAACCAATATATTCCAAAGTCACTGCACAAGCACAGTAATGTTGATTGTTTTGCATTTCACACCTAGAGGTCACAGATAGGATTTTGATCCAAGATTTTATGAACTTCATTAGTTGAATGAGCCTTCTGTCACCAAAATCATTAGCAATCAGAACTGCTGTCTTCTTGTACTGTTTTAATGAGTAACTTAAGATATGCTGTTTATTCTTCCCATTATTTAATTTGCTTAATTCCTGAACAGTTAATGTGACACAGCATAAGACTGAAGTAAGACTTTTAATTTCATTATATTTTGGAAGTTTACAAGTGAAGACAAATCATAAAAGCCACTGAAAAGTTCAAAATCATTATCAAAAAGCACTTATAAAGTGAAACGGGGACTTTGGAAAAAAATTTTGCAGTAACAAAAAAAAGTTACAGAGCCAAAGCATCACAGAAAGGTACCTGTCAGTTCAACTAAGGAATAGGGCTGCGCTCTGGCAAATGCACGTGCACTGCCAGGCACTGCTTTTGTTACAGTAATTGGGCCATGTGGATATCCTAAACCCTGGGGCAAGTACAAGCCAAAGCAGCTGCGCTTAAGTTTCCCTCCTTGCAGAGTAAGCGAAGTCTATCACTTTGAGTTTGGCACAGGCAAAGGATGCGCAGAAATGCCATTACCATGGGCTGCCTGGTACACACTAGCTCCAACCCAGAGACCTGACTGCGAATGAGGTCTTGCTTTTAGGATCTTTTGGGGCTCTTTTCAGGAACTAATATGGCAGCATAAATGCAAGTGTCCAAATCAAAGCTGAGGATGGGACACTACAGACAACCCACTAGATGTCAGATTTGCATTAAAATCAGCCATGAGAAAGATTGTCACATGGCAAGATGCACTTAGGAGCATGGGCTGCGGTCTCCTTGGAGGTTATAAAAAAAGGACTAGAAGGATCTGTGAAACACCTGGTGGCAGCTCAGTTCTGCGAGACGAGCTGGGATCTACAATCTTATAGTCCACAATTAAAGCTGGTCCTCCCCTTCTACCTTAGCAGAACACTGCTGCTGTCAACTTGGTGACAAGAAGATAAATGAAGTAAAAGGGGATAAGGGAAGGGATGGGGGATATCTTCAAACTTTAAGCAACATTTATTAAAAAAAAAGTACTTGCTGGCGATTTGCACTGAACATATTGATATGTAATGGTATGCCAACAAAAATAATTAGCATCTTCAAGGCTTTTTACACAGCCGCAGCACAGTTGAAATGAAAACAGATTTCAGGAACCAGTCCAACATAAACACTGGTTCAAGTATGCACGCTCACCTCTCTTCATTGGCACTGCCATCGGCTTCATTACGAGAGAGGAACATAGAGCAATACAAGCTGGCACTGCACAGTTTCATTCCAGTACACAACTCCTACTTTGCTGACAGCTCTCGCAAAGTGATGGCTCAAGCAGCAAGTAAACAAAGATTGAAGCATTGTCCATGGTTTGGGATACTAAGTTATTACTTAGGTATGGAAAAAAAGTCCATTAAGAACCAGTCAACACCAACTCAAGTATTACATCACCTGGTAACCTAGTATATACTTTGGCAGTCACGTGTCATCGGAAATATTTAGAAAGATGTTTCGGCCAAGACAATCTACAACATCAAAGCAGAACCTTAAGTCTTCAACTTGGTTGATATTTTTTGCTTAACAGAGCAACATAAGATAATGAAGTCCAACTGCACTGAAGAGCAAGTACAAGGTACAAAGTGATAAAATAAGTTACATAACAGGTTGGGTTTTTTCTCTTGCAAATAGATAGCAATGATGATGTACTTGCTGGGGGACATATTAAAAGTAAAGCTAAAGCTTTACAAGTGGTATAGGACAAAGTCCTCCACGGAACTGGACAACTTTCACAGCCAATGTCATACCTTGGCTAAGGAAAAAAAAAAATCCATAAGCTTCCTTAGCAAATAAAGTATTCTCTGCTTTTCAATACATGCAACAAGTTCATTTTGATGAGAAACCAACCAGGAGTTGTATAACTTATTCCACAGATTGGAAGAAGGAGACAAAGGACAAGAAACTAACATCTAGCATGGTCTTTAGTTCTCAAAAATAATGAAAAAACCCGAGGTCAACCCACCAGCCAAAGACATGCGACCCCAAACAATTAATGAACAGACAAAGCTTTTAAAAGCTGAAGAAGTTAACTCCATGGCAAAATGCCTCACTTGACTCGCAATTAAGAATACCATCTTTAAGCTAACAGCTACTGACCAATAAGAATCAGCCTAAAAAAAAAAAAACCAACACCTAGAAAGTACAAATCCAGAGCAGATTGAACATTTAATAACAGTAAAAATAGGTCCCTGGTTTGCTGATGTAAATCAGTTCACCCTGGGTACATTTCAACATTATTCAAATGCAGTCACAGCAACATCCCGTTAGAGCACAGCTGAGCCAAATGACAATAAATCTGCTTTTTGGCTGGAACTTCCCAACAAATTTAGACTCTTGGAGAAGTGTCATTGGGATGAGGATAACTAAATCTCACAGGCTGCACTTAAAACTACATTACAGATTTAACAAGAACCCAACATCTTTAAACCCACCTACAGACAAACCCCCTCTGCAGCCAGGGAGACCAGATCCGACCTCACGGAGAGCTGCAGAGGTAGGAACATTGATTTGCCAGTTATTCCTTCTGGCAGCTCAAACCTTTAGCTCAGAGCAAATGGTATAAAATACATTAACAAGGAGGAAAGGGGGTGGGTGAAAACCTGAGTGTCTGCCTATCAACCCACATGGAAAAGCTTTGCAAGGGGTGGGGGGACAGGAGGGAAACTAGGCAGATCTAGAACGCCAAACAGTCAAAGCAATCAGATTATTTTGCTAGCATCCCAGGCTAATTGGAAATTAAACCAAGTGTGTAATGGAGTTAATGAAATACAATGTTCTGCTGCTTAAAACAGGAACCTCTGGCTCACCATCTCATTAAAATAAGGAAAAAATGAAGAAAAGGAGGAAAAATTAAGGGGCTCTGAGAAGATGCTGAGGAAAGGCAGCCTTCCCCACATAGCTGGAGGCTCCTGCCCTCAAGACAGCCAGGCACCACATGATGTTTTCAAGAACAGAGAGGTGCTGACATTTTCAAAGAGCACTCCGAGCTTGCGTGGTACGTTTGTGTCATTAAGCACAGACTCCTGGATGGGGTATTAGCGGCATCCACATGGACGCATATTTCAT
Organism: Sagittarius serpentarius; assembly: GCA_034782735.1. NCBI lineage: Eukaryota > Metazoa > Chordata > Aves > Accipitriformes > Sagittariidae > Sagittarius > Sagittarius serpentarius. Next base: position 7,629,396 of record JAVKLA010000084.1, on the reverse strand, counting down.
AGGGCCACTCATTTTCATGGCCACAGACAATGCTGTCTGCCTGAAAGGTCCCTATCAAGTACTAACACAAACTCTCTCTCCAGAGTACATAGCCTTTACTTCTGTTCATATTATATTACATCTTTTATCTACAAGTCCCCTTTACTTTGCTTCCCTAGAAATGGTCTATGAACAACTAAAATGGCCTATGAAGAATTAAAATGAGGCAAGTCAGAGAGCCTATATGAACTTCTCATACTGTTAATGCATGCAACGTATATGGCTTCAAATGCAAGCTCTGGGAGACTAACACATCACCAGTCTATGTATTGTCTTGGAAAGTAACAGCTCACCTGTTCAGCCTTAATTGCGACAGATTTCCAGGGCTCCGGGCAAGTCATTCATCTTCCATTAATTCCATTCCAGGAGGTTGTACTGTAGCACCTAAACATCTGGAACCGCACTGCGATACGTGACCAGTTCCTGACCATGTCCTGAAAATTGCCTGGCTGGGGAAGACCTCCTGCTTGCTTTTTGCAAGTGGAATGACTTTTTCTGGAGGTGGCAATGAAAGAGAAGTCAAAGTGTTATGCTTCCCATGGCGTGCTTGCCCCAACTGGTTTTTGCACTTCCCTGCTTCTAGTACGCACTGCGGAAAAATGTCACTTCGTGGCAGACTAAAAAAAAACTGCTCCCACTCGTGTCCTTGCAAAATCAGAATGTGTTAGTTGTAAGATAGGAAACCATACTTGCCCCAACTGTTGAACCTCTTGTGGTAGGTGGACAAGAAGCTGTTCAGGGTTGGCTCCAACGCAAAGGGTTTCTCCTTGGTACAGCTGAGCCCCCCAGTGCAGGAAACTAAGCTCTACAGGAAGCCACCGAGGGTCTGCAACCCCCTATGCTTCTTCCAGAAAGCACTGTAGTCTGATCCCAGCTTGGATCAGGCACCTATCACACCAGGAAGGTAGGAAGGTTTCTGTTGCAGTTTTTTTTTTTTTTTGCTAAGGCCCTTTGCAATTTTCCTTGCAGAGGTTCTCACTGGCACCATCCTGTGGCAAAGAAGGCTGTCTCTGATCCAAGCAGCTACTTAGAAGAAAGGCGCCAGCTAAGCATCAACAAAAACGTTATGTAGCCCTAAAAAGAGGGGTGCAGTTACAAAACATCATAGCCACAGCATTTTTGACAAATGGTGCTTGTCAATTGCTAGAAGTGTCTGTTCCGATTGAAAATGTAACATCTAGACACATGTCAACAAAATTCACCAGCACCCTGATTGATTTTAGAGATCCTGGAATGATCTATTTGGCAAGACTAATGCTTTGGAAATTAGACACATACTGGTAGCAGTAATTGGAAGGAGACAGGTCTCTGATGGATGAATTTGTGAATTAAGCTTTATAAATGAGGGATCTGGGAGGACAGACTCTGCAAAATCATGGAAATTCATGCATTATCATACAAACTTGTTGCATGTCTCTGCCAGAGTGCTAGTATTCAAAAGGCAGGGAAAAGCACAGCTTCTATGGAAAGTGCTCAAGACCAGCATGCCTCATGCACAAGTCTACCAAAAACAACAACAACAAAAAAATCAGGTCCCCCATACAGGCTTGAAATTCCCTCAGACCTGTTCAGGACAACAACCTGGAGAAAAAACTAGCTACTCAGTAGGTCAGACTCCAGCCTTTCTCTAGACAAGCAGTTGCAGGAGCTCAGCTCGAAGCCAAAACCGGGTTTCCATAGGCAGAGCAAGCAGGATCAGGGTGGCTAACCAGAAGCCATGCCTTTGATTACAGATGGCAGCTCTTCCTTCTCCCCCAGTTTAAACCTTTGCAGTGTGACTGCTGCAACACAGACACACAGCTGGCTTCTGAACTCGCCTGGCAATCTCCCACATTGCCTCTTTCAAGCATCCCACCACATACATTAACATAGCCACTGTTTTATACAGGCTGCTCCAGAACCTCCACCTATTTAATTTCCAGCTTGCTACTGCTAGCTGCCTGCTTACTTCGCAAAAAGTGTTGCTCCGCCTCCTGAGCAGCCTCATGTAAACAGCAGGAACATCCATTAAAGAGCCCCAAAGTGAAGCCACCACTCTTCATCAGCCCCTAAGCAATGGTCTCATTCATAGTAACATATCCAACAATGGGTAAACAAATTCCACCTACTGATGCCTACAAATGCCATCAATATTTCCTTCTGGGAGGCACTTATCTCCTCCTGCAGCACAGATTAAAAAAACCCCAAACTACACACAGAAACATCACAGACATGGTTGGGGGACTTCAAGATACAGCCTTCATCCTGCAATGCCTAGGTTGAAAAGAGAAGGGATATTTTTTGGCCAGTGGGGCAGCCAGGGTACCTTGGAGGCAGCTCCAGGCTGACAACAAGCTGCAGAGGCATAGCCCATAGCTCCTAGCAATATTTAGCTCTGTACTAGGGCATGAATTTTCAAGTCTTTACAACCTTCATGAGCAGGAATCGTGAACTCATCCAGCAGTGGTGGTTTGCTCCTTACACTAGGCTAAAAAATCAGCTCCAGAGGGGAAAACACACAGCTATGAGAAGTACAAGTTTCCCCATGAGGAACAAGTGCTTTCCTGTGCCCATGAAGAAGGTGGTGTTCTACTCCCTGTTGTGTAAGGGAAGTCCCATGTCCCAGACTGCCTCCCATAAAGTCCTTTTGGGACTCAGAGGACCACCACAGTTTCTCAGCAAGGGGTTCATTTCTCAGCTTTATTACACAGAGAAGGATAAAATTCCTGCAAAGTACACAGCAGAGGACAGCCCAGGAGGCAAAAGCTGCTTCTGTTTCTAAACAGGCTTATTCCTCAGGACATGATTTCAGAAAGACATTCTGCTTGCCAGCTAGTAGGAAAAAGAACAAAAGGAAGACCTTCTTCCTCCATAAGGTCATCCAGGAAGCCCAAACATACACTCTGAAGTTCTGGCTGGCAGAGAAGGAAGCTACATGGCTTGCAGTCACAGCAGGAGAGACAAGAGAGCACTATGATTTATATCAACAGGTTTTTGGTCTAGTCTGTGAACTACAGAAACTTAGTACTGCTAGAGGGAATTCTGATTAGATCAAGATGGACCTCACCACCTCTAGTTGTCAGATCTCAATAGAATTCCTTCTTAGTGCAGGCTAATGCTAAAGGCAAAAAAACCCCAGGCACCACAAAAGAGTTTATATTCCACACACTTGGTGTATTTACTAATCAGCTACTTATACAACTATGTTACTCCATATTGATTCACAACAGTGTTTCTCCCAAGAAACTGACATGTACATGGTGTAAAACACGACATATTATCGGACAGTATATAAGTGCTATGTCTATAGAGCCCACGAAAACACAGGAGCAGAACAGCCACACCTGACAACTGTGAAAGCTTTAATCCAGCACATCACAGTGACAAAGCAGAATACGAAGAAGAAATGCTATAAGAAGGAATTAAAAACCCAACAGCACCTAGAAAAGAACTGGGAGAAGGTGACATGAGCCTAACTTAAGCTATGTGGATAACAGGTAGATTGACAAGAAAACTATTCCATGGGTTAAAAGTTACCCTAGAAGGTCGAGGACTGAAAATATTTGGAGAGAAAGGTTGTTCCATTCAAATATTAAAAGAGCAGTAAGACTTAAGATGGATTTCCTCTTATGTTTTCCTGCTAATATTTACATTCCTGAAGAAAACCAAGTGCAGTGATAAAAGCCTGGAGGGAACTAGTTACAAAATAAGGTGTCTAAAGATGACAGCTTTGGTTCTGCTTTAAGCTGCTGCCATCTCGTGGTCTTGCTCTTCATCACCAGGGCTCAACACTTGCAGTGCTCCAACGACAAGCTGTCATTAGGTCTGATTCACAAATGTCAGAAAAAGACAGTATCAGGAAAAATAAAAAAAAATATTTGTCCAGACTTCAGAGAGCCTCTGGCCATCAGTAGGTACGTACCAGACCTACCTTTCTCACCCCACTATTACCTACTGCCATTGCTGGGTGTGAAAGGTATTCTGCAGTAATCTGTCATCCTGTGTACGAGCAAGAGTACACAAAAATCCTGGGATATCACACTGAAATCTTATTTTGTTAGAACATGAGGATTATGGGAGGACATGCTTTCTTAGTTGCACTATACCAAAGGTACCAGCAAGAAAGGCCCTGAGGACTGAGTAAGTCCAGCTGCAGCACACTGACAGCCCAAAGCAGCCGGGCCCTAACTGAATATAAATTCATCCAGACCTGGTTCTGCTGAGCTTCATGTAAAGAAATGGTGTAGCAAAAAAGGGGAAGCGTTTGCCTTAAGACAGCTCTGGGAAGAAATGAGGGTTCCCTCTGTGGAGGGAAACTTATTTGGCAGGATCCCAAGTGACAAAGGGCAGCCACAAGCACTTTAGGCCCATCTGTAAAACGAGATTAAAGACTCCGTCCACAATCAAACTTCTGCAGTGTAACCACCCAGTAACTGAACCATGGCCTTGTATGCATTATTGGCCCATTGCCTGCACAAGCTAAGACATCTCGGATAACTCAGCTGAAATGTAGTAAGCCACCAACCCATCTGGTAACTTGTCATATATATCCATACCAATATATATGCAATTAGAAGTTTAAATTAATTCATCCACAAGAAACTGCAAAGCTACCACAGAGATTTTTCAGAAAATGTTAGTGAACTACCAGACTCAGGTGTCAGTCCTTTAATCACAACTACAGCCAGCTCATATGGAAGCATGCAATCCTACACCTGTCCAAAAGATCGCTGTATTACTGTATTTGAACAAACGCCAAATCCTGACCACAAAAAGCCCAGATAAAGGGGGGAAAAGCATCTTGGTTGTGCACCTACAGTACCTCAACAGGGCTTCAAAGCAATGCCGTGAACATCTCCAATCTCTGCACAATTCTATGATAATAAACTATTGGTCCAAAAGTATGAAAAAAAAAAAAAAACCCACCCAAACCCAAAACGTTTCTGACAAGGTCACCTCCAACTTAGTCAGACATTGTTATGGTAAGGGTGATTTGAGCTGATGGAAGCATGCACCCTGATCCTGCACAATTACAAGGCAATTAGCAAGCCACAGATGGAGTTGTTACTCTACCCACAGCACCCAGCTAGAATGTTTAGTGCTTGCTCATGTGCTAGAGGCAGCCAATTACAAAACCATAATAAAACCCTTCTTGAAGACTATTTTTCAACAGGAGTTTTTTAGCTTCTGCTCAAAATCCTCATTTCTCAGAAGACAGAACAAGTGTGGATTTCCTGTCTACAAAATTCTGCTTCATTAAGTGTCTAACGTTGTCTATTTCCACACGTCATCAAAAGAGGAGAAACATTTATAAATATGAATGAGTTTAGATAACAGGTCGCAATGATTGAGATGCACCATTTACAGAGGAACAGGCCATAAGGCTAGATCCATCTGTACCATTCTTTTCAGTAATCTTTCTTTAGATAGCCAATACTGATACATACATTTTACTTAAAAAGAGCTTCCAGGCAGGGCTGCATTCCACCTGATTATGGAGAAATACCTTAAAAAAGTATCACACAAATACAACTTATCTGGCAAACACAACCGGTCATCAGGAACCCCCCACTGGAGTTTCACGTGGAGAAAGCAGCAATGAGCTGTATGGTTTCACAAGGAAGATGAACCTTCATTAAGGGTGGATAGCTGCTGTACTTTTGAGGGAATCACTGTGCCACAAAGGCATGAATTTCAAAGGGGACCGAAGCAATAAACTTAACTAGAAGGAATGTCTCTATCTACTAAAAATTGTAACCAGATAAAATATTGTATTAAGTCAGCAGCTCTAATAGCCCCAAATCTGATGAAGTCTCTCCCCATGCACCCTTAAAAAGCAAGAATAAAATGCCCTGTCTACAGTAAAACCTGGGAAACCAGTACACTGAACACCAGCCACGTGATCCCCTTAAAGCCTGCAGAGCTGAAAACACACCACAGGTCTCTCCTCATCACTATCACTCCTCCAAATTGCATTCTCACCTTCGGGTAGTTGTACTGATGGTTTATTAGGAATCCCTATGCCACCTTTGGTGGTTTGTTTAGCAAATGGAGCATACACTGCCCTTTGGTATTTCTCCTCTTCTCTCTATTCATTTAAGTCAGTATTAAGTTAATGTACTTCTGAAATAGATATTGGTGCTTTCATAACAGCCAATGGTTCGTTTACCAAAACAGTTAGTTCCATAGAGAACAACAAGCAGAAAGGGTAAGCAAAACCTTATTAATTTATCCTGAAGTAGCACATCTTTTCAGCCTGACCTCCTCATCTCATATCCATGTGGCCGTAATCAGCAGGAGAAAATTAAAGAGTTGGAATCAAGGCTAGAAAAGTAGGTTATATCCCTGTCCACTGAGACTCCATTGCTGCCTGTGAGCTAGTGAATGCCAAGGGCCAGCATTTAAGTGGAACTAAAGCAGCCCAGTCAACTACTTTCCAAGGCTGCAAAGCACATCCTCAACATTACGTTAAAAAAGCAGGTGTTCCCCTATATGCCTCAAAATTGCCTAGACAGAGAGAGCATCTTCAAGCAGTCATCAATATTCATGCAGAAACCTGGCATAAAAAAAAATATCAGGAAGGCGTATAAAAAGAACAGCTTGTAAAAGAGCTGGATATCAGATGCAATAGGCACCACTGCTCACAGACTTGTGCTTGTGAGTCAGACACCTTTAGTTTCACTGTCTCTAGAAAGCCATAAGAAAAGAGATCAGCAGCCTTCACTGTCCTACTAAAGGGGATGGTACCTTAGCACCTGCACTTTGTTTATCCAAACCTGCCCAAAGACAGCCATAACAGGATGGCAATTTGCTTTATGTGGTTTGATTCATGCACCATAGAAAGAGCTGTTAAACCTGCCTTAATAATGTGAAATTATGTCTTTAAGCAAAGTCAAATCAGATCTGTGCTCTAAAATAACTAAAAAAGAAGCAGTCACATCCTTAAACTCTGAGTTAAACTGAGCTGCAGAAGTTTTGTTCCCCGCTAGGAGGTACAACGATATCGGTATGCTCACTGGCTTCCAGTAGATCACAGGAAAAAATACTGAATGAAATGATTATGCAGTGCGGCACTTCAATCCATCGGCCACCATCTTTTAGTTACAAAGTAATAGTGGAAGATGCCTGGCATGGAAATGGACCCTTCATCAACTGTGATGAAATACTGATTTAGTAGGTAATTTACTCCTGTGCAATTCTTGGTCTTGATCTCCACCTCTGCTCTGATGACTCATTTAACTTTATTAAAAACATAAGCATTGATTTTTCTCCACTCATTAAAGGCCGATGTATTTATCTGCTTTAGTGAATGAATTCACTCAACCTCTTACTCCAAGAAAAGCCAAAGCCTGCAGGAAAACAATAGCTACAAGCTGTCATGAAGGTAGCAGCATCAAGTATTTCTTGCTCTTCTGACTCACCTGACCACAAAGTTAAACTTTTGCCGCAGCACTCACGCAAAACAGGCAAAAGCCAAAACAGATCGAAGAATAGAAAATATTTCCTGTTTTCTGAGGCAGCAAGCGTTCCCTAATCAACGCATTATCATGGTGCATCAGTTGCAATTAAAAAGCCTTCACATTTCTGATTATGTGCCCATTACAAACTCAAGCAATGCGCTGAAGGACATATACATTACCATGGGATTGGAGTCCGCAATCAGGTCACGCAGCGAATCCAGAAATCCTTGGTCCTCTACCATCTGGGCATTGATGTCATGCAGCTTCGCCACACAGACAGCTGCGGTCTTTCGTACATAAGGGTCTTCATCCTTCAGACACTTGCGAAGAGGCTCACACAAATACTCTGTGATTTTGTCCACCCTGATGCATCCCATTGTACGGACGGCCAAAGCACGGATGAGAGGGTTTGGGTCTTCACAGTCCTGCAACGGGACAGAATATGCAGTAAACAAATCTGTACCACTAGCCACTGATACCTTCCCTGCAGCCAGAATCAGGCTGTTCTTACTTAAAACAAAAAGCATTCTCTCTGATTGCACGTTAAAAAGAGGCAATTATTTCAGATCGAGGATAAAAGGTGGAACTTACTGGTTCACAGAAACATTCTACACTATCTCAAGATGTTTTCAGGCTATGATAGCTTGTAAAATTGTGATCTCAGTGTCCCTTGGTTCTCCCAGGCAAAGATTCTTTCAACATGATCTAGCAGCTACAGCTAAGCTAGCGAGGCAGCTCTCACCACCCAAAAGCTAGCCATGGGCAACTTTCAGACAAAGCAACATATTGGTTTCCAGCCTTACTGGTTTAAAGGAGCAAGAGAATATAATGGGAAAAGTCGACAACTAAACACAATGCAACAGTCATCAAGGCCTATTTCTCACAAGCCATCAGTTCTAGACACAAGCATCCCTTAAGTTTGCAACATATGAAGCACTAAGCAAAGGCTAATCTAGAGGTGCTTTTCTGATGAGGAAAAAGCAGAAGGGAATATAACACTCCATACTTCAAGACTTCTGCAAAATCAGCCTACAAAAGGATGGCTGCAGAATGACCTACAAAAGCATAAGGTACATTTCCCTTTCACTTTTTAAATTCCCTACAGCTGAAAAAACACCTGAATGCATCACTTCTAAAGCGTACAAGAGAACTGACATGTCTTACTAGTGCATTCAACACCTTGAACTGTGTGTGAAGTGCTGAGCTAATGCAGGCTAGCATCAACGCTTTCTCTTTACTAATGCTTGTCCCTCAGCTTGCCAACAAGGACATCAGACATTCCCTTGCATGGAAAAGCATGAAGCTGGAAAATATCACGTTTGTTTGTTAATTCATTCTAACAGAATTACACTTTAAAGATACGACAGACAACAATATTCTTTCCAGAGTGGAAGACAGGGACACCTCTGACCAGAAGAGCAGACCTGCTCTCAGCCTAGGTCTTCTCACCTCTTTCAGCCTCAGGCACCACAACAGAAACTTAAAACATGATCAGTGTCTCAGCTTTTATAATACTCTAGGAGGAGTCTCGAACTTTTTCTAAGCACCAGGTTTTAACTTACATAACGTGGGACTGAAGTAACACTTTCTAGACAAGGAGAGGCAACTTGACAACAGAATTAAAGGCAATACAGTGATCAGGCTGTTATTCTTCCAGTGAATCATCTTTCAATTTCACCAGAGATAAAGGTTTTCACATAAAGCACAGCTGAAACATCAAACAAGAAGTAGATATCCATATAGCAGACATACTACAAAGGCTGGAAGATGAACAATATAAAATCTGTTATCCAATACCAGAAGTTGGTCTTTAATGATGATTAGTAAAACAATAGAAGCAGCTTTCCCTGGAGCAGGCTCTCTCATAACCACTTACAGGGGCGCTTAAATCAGCTCCTCTGCAATAACTAGCAGCAGCAAGCCAGAGAGAGGACCCAGACCTATTGGATTCAGTGTCCTCCTCTACGAGCACTCCCAGCCCAGAGACTCAAGTACAAAAGCAGAGACAAACAGCAGCTCACAAAGGCTAATGGACAAAGAAGACATGGTGACAGCCACTGTGCTGGACCATTTTCTGATGAGCCATGGGAGTAAGTTACCTTCACAAAGCTGTTGACAGCCATGATGGCCATATCTGGCTGACTTTTGGCATAGTTCATCAGGTACAGGTAGACTAGCTTCTTCAACTCCAGGTTGTCAGTCTGCATGCAGTTCACAACATCAGGAAAGAGTGAGCTGGATAGACAACAGTAAGAATAGAGGAAAAACAGTGAGATTGCATAGTATGCAAAGGGGATAGTAACAGTATCAAGGAAGCCAGGAAAACTGGAGTTCTGCTTTAGGTACCCTGCTGTCTAATGAGAGGTCAACCTTCCTCCCAAAACAGTTTGCAATGGCTTTTACAATAACCATTTAATCTCTTCTAAGGCTTTAACATACGTCGGTTCTGGAACAGGTGAAAATGAATGCAATTTCATAAAGGTGTTTTAATTGTGGAGGTCATCAAACAAGAAAATTCTACCATTCCAGGCCTGGAAATGAACACACAACAAAAAAAACAAAAGTTGCTTAAAAATGTTTTGGTAAGGCAGGACACTTACAAAGAACCTGACAAATTTCAGACTAGTAAACTCCAGAGCGATTAGGAGCTTAAACGCTGACAAACTGAATTTCACTCAAATATGAAGCAGCAATCTGTAAACACTACGGCAGAAGACCACAGGAAGTTACACAAGGGTATCTGCAGCTCTCAGGTATGCTGTAGAGATCTAAAGGTGAAGGGCAAGTGCTGTTGGCCAGAAAGATTATTTTTTTCTTCCTTCCACATTATCTGTTCGTTCATTCTACGATGAAGTCATGATGCTAAATTTGCAACCTTACATTAATTTCCGTAGCAACAAACCACACTGCCATGAATCCAGGACTACTGCAACTTTATGGTAGACTCCAGTAACAGGAGAAGCTGGAAGGGAGAAAGCATTCACTCAAGCAAGTTTTTCAGGTTGCCTCAAAGACAGAAAAAAGTATTGGGAACAGTGTTGCAGAAGGTAAATGCCTGTGTCCTTTAGTTGCTGTGAGGCAAACGTTCAATTTAAAAATCACTCATTTTAAAATGTAGCTTAAATTTATGTTATGACAAATAAAGCTAAGAAAAACACCTGGAATTACCTTTCTAACACTAAAACCCAGGCTAGCAAGCAGTGAGAAAACATCATCTAATGCAACATACAAAGTGGTTGAATTCTGGAAGGTTTTTAAATAAAAAGGGCTATTGGTACCTAGCTGAACCAGCACTGAAAACAGTTGTTTCTTTTGCTCTCAGTAACAGGAAGGAACTGGAGAAAGCTGTGACTCAAGCACAGCACAGGCAAGGACACAGCCAGCCTCACTACCCAGCCACAGCAAGATGACAAACTCAGAGCTGGTTCCATGGAGATGTGTGCCCACTACACCCAACTGAGTCCCGGGACAACCAGAGCTGCTACAGCTGCAAGAGAAGTTGCTTTTACCTGACATCCTTCCCCACAGTCATGGCTGCAATAACCTTCTTTACAGCTTCTTTCCTCTTCTCTTTCTTTTCATTATTGAGTTCAGCCTTCAGTTCAAAAATCTCTCCTGGCAGAAGACAAAACAGATTGAGCCTCTTGGGAGAAGAAAAGGATCACTTTAAGGATAGTTCAAGAGTGACTTCTTACTTTCCCGGCCTCTTGCTCCCATAAAAGTGGTATAGCAGCACATGGAAGCTGTCAGATCTTACGGAGAACATGGTTCAATGAGAAGCAAAGCTGCGACGCTCTAGAGAATGATATGGGCTATACCTTGCTAACGAAAAAGCAGTTAACAAGAACCACGCTGCATGTTGCAGCTCTCCCACTTCTAGAACGTTAAATCACATCACTGTAGCGTCTGTTTCTCAGAGGCAACTATTATATAACTAGGATGAAAAGATATTTGGAAACACCAGATTCATGCCTGCAAGAAAAAAAAAACCTAAGCAAGCTAGGAATTTTGCCCAGACTTTTTAAACTTGTGCTCATCATTGCCTGCTTCCTGCAAATGCAATGAGAAAACAGCAGACTGTAGTGTGGCCTAAATGCCGTGATACACAGCGGCAGAAACAGGAAAGCACAAATTTAGTCCAGTGAAATAAATTCCTTCCAAGCTAGAAAGACAGAGCTACTACTACCAGAAGCAGCATGCAACATGGCTCACCTGGATTCCGAGGTTGCCAAAGCAGCCTTTTCCACGACACTAATTCTTCCAGATATTACTGCGTGGAAAGTCAGTTCGGGCTGGATCACAAAAGCGGCAAAGCAAGTTTGCAAAATAAAGCAACACCTGCAAAAGGCTGCTTATCAGGCCTGTTCCAGACAGAACAAGTGGTGTGAGGATAATGCTCCTGACCAACAGCTTTCCCCAGGAAGGAGAACGAGCAGCGTTCCCACTGGAAGCCACAGGCTGAGGACACATTACAAGTATCAAAATATCTCTGACAAAATACATTCTAGCCCCTAACCTTCAATTACTACACACCAATGCCACTTTGTCAGATCAGCAGCACTAATTACTAAAGAGCCTGACATGAAAAGACTAACAGGTACTTCAAAAAAAGAAGAGAAGTTATTGTTCTGAAGAACGCAGTGCAGTGATTGCTTGTCATACCTCCTGCCTGAGAAAGAGATGCTCGTGTTACTCACACTGAGATCATACCCCAGCGCAGAGCCCAGCCAGCAGCAGCACGCTCACTAGCGCTCAGACAGTGCAGGCTGGCCCCTTGCAGCCATCCCAGAAAAATCTGCCCTTAGGACTGAACTTACAGATAGAGTATTTCCATAGGAAGATGTGAACTGCTTTTGCTTAATTTATGAGCTCACTCTGAAGCTTAATGAAACATATAGATCAACACTGTAGTTTTTTCACTGACAAGCATCCATCAGAAACAGCCATTCTGAAAAGGAGCGGTTAATGTGAACCATTTTCCACATCTACTGGAGAAGGATAAGCAACATCAGGCTTAAACTGCAGTCAGCAACAGTGTTTTGTTTAAGAAAAGTTAAAAAAAGAAAATCTGCCTGGGACAGCTTCAGCAGAATAAGCCCTGCTCTGAAAGAGGTGAATGGGTAAAATGTCCCCAAAGATCCTTTCCAGTCTTCCCCATTTTTAAGGGCAGCAGTTTGTCCTGAGGCGAGGTGACCACCACACCTACAGTAAAGCCAAGGGAAAGTCAAACGGAGCACTGCAGCTTTGGAGGAAACGGCAACAGGAAATCCCATTATCTTTGCAGCAGCCTGATGTAGAGATATACGCTTACACCTTAAATATTAAATGTCTCTCAATCAACTTAATCCTGCAATGCCCGACAGAACAACCATCCTCAGTCTAGAACTTGCTAGCCCGTAACTAAAACTTTTGTCTCTGACCAGATCTGCACTCGAATCCCAATGTTTTGTTCTCTGATCCTTGAAAAAGCAGCAATTTGGGTCATTCTGTGCAACACAAAACCATATAATACATCAGTCTTGTCACCACGTGACCTACTTTCAAAGTTTCTCCCTGGATGATTAAGACAAAAAACAGGGACAGAGCTAACAGAAAAGCACAAGTTCTTCTGCATACGGTTGAAAAAGCTGTGTAAAAATAGCCACCCACCACCTCCAATCCACTGCACCAGCTTAACACTGACCTTTTTTATTGGTCGTGAAATATTTGGAGTCCGTCATGGTTCCACTTTCTTAAAACACCTGAGAATAATAACAAAAAAAGAACAAGTGGTCAAACAGGAGTCGCAGCTGACAACACCCAGTTTGCAAGGCAGGAACTCAGAGAAAGGACGGTTGGTGAGTGTGTAACATAAGGGAAGAAGCAAATGCTTTACATCCACAGGCACAAGTTTCACAATCTTCATTCTGCACCTGCTGCTGATATTACTTGACAAACCCAGGGATTTAAAGGGCTCAGATGAACGATGTTAGTGAAAACACAACAGCCTGAGGCAGACAGGCTGGGAAAGCAGCAGTGCTCAGCCCAGCTTTTTACACTCTCAATCTCAGAAGGGAAAAGGCACCTTTTAACTCCTTATAATCGGCAGATCTTGACATGTTCTGCAGCTGTCTTTCCCCTGGGTACACAATTTCGTTTTCCAAAAAAAGCACTGCACATTTAATATCTCAACTGGAAGCAAGAAGTCCATGTTTCAGACAAAGGAAACTGTCAACTCCCCCTAACGATACCTTCCCGTGTTGCATCTTGATGGAAAGAACAATTAATCCTACTTGCAATACCCACCCCAAGGCCCTTTCATTTCTTTCCCTTCTTTTGTTCCAGGGAGATGCAGAGCAGTTTTTTGGAAAGTTCTCTCAAGCTTGAAATTGAAATCTTTCTTTGCCAAGATCTGACATCCCACCTCTGACACACACAAAAGCTTATTATTTCAGTGCTGCACTGCATTTTTGTGGACATGATTGCAAAATGCTGCTGGGCCAGCAAGCGCTTAGAAGAGCTGTGAGAATGGGCTCACCAGCACTTTTCTTGCTCCACAGAACCAAATTATTAATACCTTAGAATACAGGGATTGCCCAAACATATGTGGATCTCCATCATTTTATTCTTACAATTGCCAGCTCTGTGACAAACATGACTCAAACAATTTTCAAGTACTGGCTGAAAAATAAGCATAGGAGTGGGCAGTTTTACTGTTTTCAATGAAATAGTCTGCATCAGTGCTAAGAACCTACGACCCTAAAACCATACCCAAAAAAGGGTTTTCCTACCTCTTTCCTCCTTTTTCAATTTTTTTTGACCAATTCTCCTTCTTTTGTACATACCTCCATGACCTTAAATGCTACCAGCAAAGCAGCAAGTCATCTGTTCCCTAAACGCTGTCTGTCTTGCCTCTAAACCTCCTAGTTCTTGCTGGCTCAGCAACAAAAGGACAAGCACAGCTTTGAACTCCAAGACACTGCCCAGCAGTGCCACCAGCTTGCTGTTGCTTAACACTTTCCTTCCTCATCCCTTAACCAACCCCAACACCAGTACCATTCTTTTTTCCCCCTATCCACCTTGATCAATTTAATACCTCAGCAGTTAAATTCCCAGCAGCAGCAGCTGAGAGGTAATGCCACAATTTCTACCATCTTCAACGTGCTCTACAGCATGGCAATGCAGAGCCGTTGTAATCTTGTCCAACTGCCAAGCAACCAGATGAGAAACAACCTGTTGCTTAGCCCAGTTTCCCACAGCTCCTGCCTGCCCTGTGCTTGCATGGTTACTGCCTCATCCCAATTAGGCAGTACTACTGGGTTTGATTGGACTTCTCTCCCTTTCTGTTCCTGCCAAGCTGGAGAGAAAACTATGCCTGGGGACAGCTCTGGAAGTGCACTCCTCCTGCAGGAGAGGTTTGCCCTCTTCCAAAACAGAGGCTGGGCTGGGAAAGCCGCATGAGCCACAACACTGCAATCTTTCCAGCAAAAAAAATCACAGCATCCTGAAAAAAGGAGCTGTTGTGGGTCTTGTTTTATAATTAAAAACACAGCCCATGTTCAACTGCAATATTATTCCTGACACTGTCCTTCAGATTCGAGCTCAGCTTAGAAGATGACTTAAATGTTTTCCTCTGTGACAGTATTTGGCATGGGGCCATGCAAAAAGCATTGAAGATAGCCTTGCCATTCTTTGTTTGCATTTTATGCGGATCTGTCAACCTGGGTCATACCTCCCAGCTGAGCTTCTCTGATACTGTTTTAACAGCGGCCACAGCAGCAGACTATAAAGAAAAATCAAGGCCAAAAAAACCCCACCATACACATCAACCCAGTTGCATAAAGCTACAGAGAGGAAGAAACCTTGCTGAATTTCAGAGATGATCTTTAAACCCAAAAGCAGGACATTCCGCTGTTTTTCTAACTTCAGATCACATACTTGGAAACATGAAGAATCCTAGAAACACTCAGACTCAGAAAAGGCTAAGAACAGCACACGTCTTTACAACCCGTTTTGATAGATGTAAATGAGATCTGACAGGTCAATAAGCAAACTACTATATTCCAAGTGCAACAAAGGAGAAAGCTCTTTTTCTCATGAGCACACAGATTTTTGCTTCACGTATGTCAGAGCTTGCTTTGCACATTGTTCAGAGACGGCTGGCTAGCAGTACTGAGTATTATCTCATCCACTAAGCAAACTCAGCGTGGTTTACAGCAAGTCCCAAATGAAGGCCAAAACCAAAATAGCCTGGATATACAAATAGCCATGTTTTAAATAACTCAAGAAAATGCCAGCTTCTTGTACACAAATCTAAACTGAAGAGAGCCAAGATAAATTACGGCAACGTCACAAACATCCTTGTATTTTTAGGAGAAAATCTACATCAGATCGCCCCCTCCTTGCTACCGTTCTGTGTCCAGCACTTGCTAAGGTGGAAACGCGTAAGAGGTGTTCAAGCTGACAGCATAAGGTTCCAATCCCAGCAAACAAGAGACGAAATAGAGGAGTTTCTGCAGAAGCTCTGGCAATGCTTAATGCTGTAAGCATTGGCTTGACATTTAAATGTAGACTCAACCAAAAATATGATTAAATTAAAAGACTAAAGAAACATCATAACCAGAAAGATAGGCCTCCTCAGCCCAAAACTACACAGAAAATTGGATCCCATGTCTGACCAACACCTGCTTTGCCCCACGCATGACTCCAACAACAGCCCAACCAGCACCCCACCACTGATTTCACATAGGTGTAAACAGGAAGGTGGCAGGTTTAAGGCCTCAGTATTGATCCAAGCTCCCTAGCATCAAAACAATCCAGTGCTGAACCCCTAAATATCTAAAGTGATCCCCTGTTTAACCTGGCTTACACTCCAATAGGTGCCATCACCTCTTATTTGCACCTATTTCACCTGCAAAGCCTCTCGAGTAGCCACACGATAGCCCAAGTGTGGCTCAGGGCTGCCAGATCATCAGGAAACTAAACAAAGCAGCCAAATATGGATGGCAAAGGGAAAGCAGCACCTCAGCTTTAGAAACCTTCAGCCCTAACAGCATGTGGTAGGGGCAGGTAATTTGTTTCCATCTTGAGGAGCAAACACCCCTCTGGTGCTCCCAACCCCACTCTCAAACGCCCTGTGGCTCTTATCATCTCCTCACTCCCCAGATCCCCCCATCCCAACTTTGCCACGAGCCCCCCCCACGCCACATGCCTCCAACCTCTGCCCCTAGTAGGACTCGCAGCCCCTCCGCCACCCGCAGCACCCACCCACCCTCCTCCCAGGCATCCCCAGCCCCCTGAAAACCCCTGCCCACCCACCTTCCCCCCGCAGCAGCATCCTCCAGACCCCTCCCAGTACCGCCCAGTTGCAGGAGCATCCCCCACCAATCTCAGCTCCCCTCCCCAGTCCCCCTCCAGCACCTGCCCAGTCTCCCTCGGCGCCCCAGCCCTCAACCCTGCCCAGCCCCACCAGTATCCCAGTAGCTTGCTCTGCTCATTCCCATCCCACCTCCCTTCCCCAGGCCCACTAAGCCCCAGCCCAGCCCCCAGCACCTGCCCTTGCACCGCCCCACGACCAACGCCTCTTCCCAGGGCCCAGCGCCCACCCTAGCCCCTGCCCAGCGTTCCCACGGCCCAGTCCCCACTCCCAGCCCCCACCCCTCACCCTTCCAGTCCCCCTCCCAGTACCTCTGCACCCACCTGCCCAGCCCTCCCAAAGACTCTCCAGCCCCTCCCAGTACTTCACCAGTGACCATCTCCACCCTACCCCCGTACCCCACCGGTTCTCTTCACCTCCTCCCAGTGCCCTACCAGGGACCCTCCCCACCCTTTTCCAGCCCCCCCCGCCAGTACCCCACCAGGGCCTCACCAGTGCCCCTCACCTCCTCCCAGTATCCTCTCCCAGTGCCACCCCAGCCCCTCCCAGTTCCGCGCCCTATCCCAGTCCCCTCTCCCTGTGATTCCCCCCTCCCGAGCCCCGCAGCGGCTCCCCCGGCCCCACTCACGGCGGCGGGATGGACACACCGCTGTGGGGGCGGGGGCGGCGGCGGAACCGGAAGCGGAGCGGAGGAACCCGGAGGCCTCGCGAGGAGCGAGAATAAAGCCCTCCCCCGCCTAGAGCGGCCGCGCCCCTGTCACCATAGAGGGGCGGCAGGCGGAGACAGAGCGCCGTCCGCGCCGGGCTTCCGGGGCGCGGTGCTCCGTGCCCTGCGGGGCGGGGTGAGGGCTCCCCCGGGCGGCGGGGCGGGGAGCCGGTGGCGCCATGGCGGAGCTCGGCGCCCATCTCACGGCCGCCTCGGCCGGCGACGACCGGCCCTCCATCTTCGAGGCGGTGGCCCAGGACAGCCTGATGGCCGCCGTGAAACCCGCCCTGCAGCACCTGATCAAGGTAAGGGGGAGGTAGGCCGCAGGCGTAGGGGGAGGGGAGGAGGGGCCGGGGCGTCCGCGTCCTCCTCCTCCCCGCAGGCCTGGGGGCACCGCGCTGTGGGGAGCAGGACACTGAGGTGAACAGTCTCTTGGGGGTGAATATTCGGGGGGGGAACAGCTGCAGAGAGGGACCCTGGAGAGGCGGCACAGCGCTCTGCTGAGCCGGTCATCGCCAGGCTTTACCTCTGGCCACGCTCATAAGCTAGCCTAACGGTTTTGACCCACCCAGCTCAATGTATGAACTGGAGGCATAATTTATAGCTACTGTAATTTAGCACATTACTCCTCCGCTTTCAGTTTGTTCCATTTTGTGTCCCTTTCCATAGGTGCTTGCTGAGTCTAATCCTGGCCGGTACAGCTTCCTCTGGCACTGGTTTGATGAGATCTACGTCCTTCTGGATTTGCTGCTCCAGCAGCACTATCTGGCCAGGTGCAGCGCCTCCTTTTCTGAAAACTTCTATAGCTTAAAGAGGATACCGGTAGGAGACTGCAGACAGCAACCTCTGGCCACTGCTGGCCTGCCAAAGAGGCAGCACTGGAAGTCTCTCCTCTTGCTGGTTCTTGTTCCTTACCTGAAAGGAAAGCTAGAGAAACTGGTGTCCAGCCTGAGGGAAGAGGATGAGTACTCCATCCACCCTCCATCTTCGTCCTGGAAGCGCTTTTACAGAGCCTTTCTAGCTGCCTACCCCTTTGTAAACATGACCTGGGAGGGCTGGTTTCTTATCCAGCAACTGTGCTATATCCTTGGGAAAGCTCAGCATCATTCACCCATGCTGCGGCTGGCTGGTGTTCGCCTTGTCAGACTGACTGCAGAGGATATGGAGGCCCTGGAGCAGAAATCGGCTGGAGCCACCTCAAGTCAAACACACAGGTATGTCAGAACATGGCTTAGCTACTGCTCTCTAGGGGTTTCTGTGGCTGTGTGAATTTAGAGGTGATGCTGCAAGTAAAACTGTCTTGTTCTCCAGAAATTCTTCAAGATGAAGTTTACCTCTGGCAAAACATGCTCCAAAAGGGTATATCATTAGTGTAAACAAGTAAACAAGTAGCAGGGACAATATTGCCAAAAGGACTGAAACTTAGCTCTGATTTTTTTCTGAGCAGCAGCTAGTCATGACCACACCTAATGTCCTGTAAAACAATGACCCGAGTGAAACGCTGTGTGGTCCAGGTCCCCTCAATCCAAATTCTTCCAATAGGGACTTCTGAACAAAACAGGACTTGAAGCTTTCTTAAAATACAAAGAATCTGAAACATCCTAGCAGATGCCTCGTTACAAACATGGGATATGTTGACCAACTTCCTTAGCATCAAGAAGCCGTACAAAGCAGTGACTTACTCCCCAAGTCCTTTTTGCTGTGGTTTGCAGATGGTCAAATGTGCAGTAGTAACAGTTTCTCTGTATCTTCTCTCTCTTTTACAGCATTAAAACACAAGTGCGGTCTGCAGTGAGGAAGGCGTTGGCTGGCATTGCCTTCTCCTTGTCCACCGGGCTGTCCGTCAGTGTGTTCTTCCTCCAGTTCCTGGACTGGTGGTACTCCTCAGAAAACCAAGAGACGATCAAATCTCTGACAGCGCTCCCAACTCCTCCACCCCCCGTGCACCTTGACCACGGGGCCGGCTCAGCCCTCTTACCCAAACTGAAGACCGTGTGCCCTCTGTGCCGCAAAATTCGCGTCAATGCCACAGCCCTGTCCACGTCCGGCTTTGTGTTTTGCTACCGCTGTGTGTACAGTTATGTGAAGACTCACCAGCGCTGCCCGATCACAGGCTACGCCACAGAGCTGCAGCACCTTGTAAAACTGTACTCTCCTGAGAGCTGAAAGGCCTGCCTCGTGCTTTCAGAGAGATACATCTTTGAGGCTAGCAGCTGGGTGGCAGCGAGCCTAAATTCGCCCCTTCTTGTGTCCCATAGAAGACTTTTGACCATTACAGCTCATCAGTGAGCTCTAAAGCTCCTTTGAACTTGGTGGTACATCAGTTTTGCTGCCTTTGCAAATTCTGGTAAGGCTCTCCCCTTTGTTTATTAGCTGTTCAAACATCCTGGGGCAGTTTGAGAGGTATCGGACAGACACAATCTGTCAGCCGGCACAGAAATGCCTTCAAAGACCAACTGAAAGGGAAGAAACATTGATTTGGATAAGAAGAATGCAGAGGTGATGATCAAAGAGCATCACTGGTAAAAGTCCTGCTTGAGGGCATAAGCCAGCAAATTAAAGAGGTAGGGAAAATTCTCTAGGCGGGTTATTCCTCCCTTAGCAGCTTCCCAGGCACGCCTGCTGCCTGGGGCGAGCTCTGGCACTAGTGCTTGACAAAGAGGTAGAGACAGGCTTAAACCTCTCCTCTGATCATGCTCTTCTTCAGAGTCTCCCTGTGTTTTCAGGCTACTCGCCTTTGAATTGAGAACATCACACTCCTAATTCCCATCAACAGTTCTAAATTAAGGCTTTTGACTCTTTTTAAAGGAGCAAGAGGTGATGTGTACAAACAAGGATACAAGAGGGACATTACATTTTCTGCACGAGGGAGAAGAATGACAAACCAGAATAAAGAAGCAACTGTGCCAAAGGATGAAAATTGTTTTTTTTGTTAAGTCTTTGCATCCGTTATTATCTGCTTTTATAAAGCAAAGTTCTTTCTTGATTGAGAACCTAACTTAATTCTTTTCTGGTTATTGGAAAAACAGAGTTTGCTCTTCTAGGGGCTCTATTTACACAAGGGAGACTAGACTAAAGCGACTTTCATCTTTGCAGATGATGATAATGGATGTAAGATTAGTATTTGGTAGGCTGAGAATCTTTAATGTCTGTGTTTAAGTATTACATTGAAATTATTCCAGTCCCAACCATGTAGCACATTCATATCACAAGAAAGCATCCTTTCATCGAACAAAGGAGAAAAGAAAACGTGTATGACATTATGGCTCGTTCTTGCTTGACACTTGATTTTTCCCGATGGAAGGTTTCTTCCCGACTCGGCTCTAGGGAGCAGCAGTTAGCTACTGCAGACATCACAGTGACATTGCTTATAGAACATGAAGAGCAGTTTGCTGCACAAAGTACATGGTCTTCCCAGATTAAGAGATATGTTCGAAAATTTAATGCACTGAGCTGGTCATCTCATTTTCCCCCTGCTTTAGCTTTGCTTCAGAAGATAAAAATCTCTAATATCCTCCTTCACCTGGAAGCAGGATAGCAAAGTTATTGAATAATGTGGAAAAATACAGCAATTTGCATCCTCCCAAAGATGCTCTGGAAAGCACTTACTACAACCAACGAGATTTGTCCCCGATGCTTGTCATCGTCTTTTTGCTATACAAGTTCTAGACCCTTCTACCTGTGCCACTATGGAATAATAATAAAAACTCTCTCATTTCTCCTTTCTCCAGTAGTTATGGGATCCATAGACACCTCTCTTCCTTTGGAGAGCCAGCAAGAGCACACACATCTTACTGGAAAAGAGATTACATCAAGGTGCGAGATTTTCTGAGATTTCCAGTCGCTTTTAACATAGCTGGCTTTGGGCTGGATGTTAACTCACATCACTTGCTACATCAGTTTTGCTTCATACAGAGATCATCATCTCTGTGAAAAGCCAGCATCCAAGATGCTCCACTGCTGCTGTACAGTCTTACAGTAACCTGTCTGATTAGACAGACGTGGGCCTGATTGTATTGACTCTAGCATAACCGCTCATTTAACTAAGGGCTGAAGGATTTGACTAATTCAGTTTCAGGATAGGTTTATTTCCCTTTTATCCTTCCTATACTTTCCAAATTATCTGTCTGTTGCTCAGTGAGAATCTGGGCAGACCTGGGACAGAAGACTGACCGATGCCGACTCACCCGCCAGCACTGCAGAGCTCTTGGGCAAGTTTTGCACTGTCCTCTCCCCTAATCCAGAAGGATTCACTAACTGCTGAACAGCACAACCAAGTTGCCTGCACGCATGCTGCGCCAGGGCCTCTACACCTCCTTCTCCCCAGGTTAATCTCTTTTTCTCTCCGCAGAACGGCCACCAGGTGCCCACCTGTCTGACCCTGACTGCCTTCCATGCCACCTCCCGCCACACCACGCTGCACAACACCCTGTCCCTGCCAAACTTACATTTGGCCAGCTCCACAGCAGCTCTGAGACCTGCACAGAACCACCCACATCTAAGCCTCACAAGTCTGAACAGCTGTAGTTACTCTTTGGAATGTTAAATTGCTCTTTCATGCCTAGCTGACTAACAGGCATTAAGCCCACAATGGTGACAGGCTCAGCAGTTACCTGGCAGATTTTGTTAGTGTTCCTGCAGATGGCTGCAGAATACCAACCTGGATTTGACTGCTGCTTCTAACCCTCCTGTCCTTAGTAGCCAAATACATACCCATTTATCGGGCTTATTGCTCTAAAACAAAGCTACAAAACCAATTCAGGTTATACAAACATTCCCGTTTATCTGCTTTTTCACTGTAATAGTGTTATTAAAGCCATGATGGTCTAAAGATAGACAAGAAAAGGTTTTTCAGGGAACACCAACTTTATTAAACCAACCTTTGGACTTGCATACTAATTTGTGACTTCTGTACAGTCATGTATCATATATCCATCCAGGATGCTTTGTTCTGTTGCTTAATACAATTACATCAACATTTACAGCAGCACTGGAGTTTGCCCAATACATTACTGTCAGAACTTGACTTTGCAAGTCTTTTAAAAAACGTTTAGTGAACCTAAGCCACATTCACAACTCGCATAGACACTCAAAAAATGAATGCATTAGCAGCTAAGTTGCTTTCCCTACTTCCTTAACAGAAACCACATGGCTTCTGTTAAGAGAAAACCACCGTTACTATACTCCTAGGTACATATTCCCCATAGAAGCTTCCTTCACAGGGAGAAATGAACATTAAGCTGTTGCCAAGACCTGGAAGAGAACAAAAACTAGATTAGAGAATAGCTCCATATCTTTTCCTGTACTTGCTTGATTAGCCCAGCCTTCCCCTCCACCCCCGCTGAAAGGGCTGCACTTCATCCAGAGCAGAGCACCAGAGCCACACCTGACACAACTCACTTCCAAAATACTCCTGCCTCTGTGCTGGCAATCACTAGATGAGAATACAGCTGAAGCAGCTGCTAATGAGGTGACTACAGGACCGACAGCTCAAACTCCATTTTTTAAGGAGCCTGCATTGCATTTACGAACGGAGAAGATACAGTGGCAGAGTATCTGGAGTTTCATAAGCCATGTCACACATAGGAGAGAAAACAAGAAACCCCTCTCACTGCAGGCTCGGTACTAAACCCAGCGTTGCAGCAAGATACAAAAATCCAAACGAGTATTTGCACTATTTGCTTTTCGAATCAAGGTTTTGTTTTTTTCTGCCAGTAAAAGAAATTGCTAGAAATTCCTAATATTTTTTTCAGTATTTCTTTAGGCTGCATCAAAAAGTTTCAAGAAGAAGCAACGCTGTTTACTCTAGATGAGCTTAGCCTAAATAAGCTCAGAGAGAAGATTACGTGATCATGCCCTGGTCAGAGCAAAGACACAAAGTCTGAGCAATACCAGTTCAGAGTATACTTCACTCATCATTGCTTTGGGCGAATTTATTTCCACTCAATGAGGAGCCTGCTCCCAAGTCAGGGACTAGAGCAGAAAAGTTCTGGTGTTTTTTTTTTCTCCTGGAGGAAAAAACAAACAAACACACACCTCCCCACCCCCAACAAACACAGATTACTTGGGTTCTTGGTTAGTTCGTTTCAGGATCACATGGCTTTCTACAGGACAGAGTTTGCAGTAAGTTAACACTGACCCCTGGGAGATAAGACAGGAGTGGCTGTTACAAGACTAGAAAACTGAGCCCCGAATTGCTATTTCTGCCTTCGTCTACTCACCTCTGTCACACAGCAGCACAGAGGAGGTGGTGCTTTGCACCATCAGTACGGATGTAGTCTCTCCACACAGAGCTTCTGCGTTCAGCTGTGTGCATGACAAAGCCATGTTGGTAGAGTAACACAGGCAAAAGCTTTCCATTTCCCCTTCCCAAAGACCATTAGCTAAGCCAGCAAAACTCCTCTTTTTCCTCCTGACACACCTATACACAATGCCACCCCATAAGGCATGAAAGACTCCAAATAGGCATTAATTAAAGCTTTGGCTGATCTGCAAGTGTGCAACAAATAAAAGAAGCTGGTTTAAGTTTTATGCTCATCCATGAATTAAAGGTTTGATTTTTTTTTCTCCTTATCACCTCCTACTGTTACAGATAAGGGGACAAAGCACATTTAGCAGGGGAGCAAGGGAGGGGAGGAGGGTGACATGCCTGATAGAAACGAGCTGGAGCTAGGGAAGACAAGTCAGGAGTTGGGATTCCAAGGTCAAGGAGAGCCAGTACCAGGCAAAAACATGAGGAAAAAACCTGTCATACATACAAATGTTGCTGAAGTCAGTGGCTCTCCAAGGGTCCAGAGGCCTATTTTGATCTAACCCTTCCCTCATGCCACCCATTTGCACCCTATTTCCCATCTCCTTCCCTGCATTCTCCCCCCAGGTTCCTCTGTCCCTGTCCACCCAACCCCCTGCATTCCCCTAGCCCCCCGATATTCTACCCCCGCCCGTCCTGCTCATTCTTCCGACACCCCTTCAGCCCCAGATACCCCACCTCGGTCGGGTTCACTCCCCCCCCCCAGCCCCTTCCGCAACCCCTAGGCCTCTCTGGCCCCGTCTCCCCCACCCCCCAAGCCCTCAGCTGCCCTACCCTGATCTCCCCAGTCCCTCCTCACCTCCCAGGCACTTCAAGGCCCAAGCCCCTCACCCCCATGCCCTCTGCCCCCGCAGCCGCTATATCCCACCGCGCCCCCCCCGCCACGCAGGTCCAGTCACGCCCAGGCGGCTCTGCCCGCCTTTGCCCCACCCCCGGTGACTAACAGCCAATAGCAGCGGGCGTCCCTGCCGGCGAGGCCCGGTGCGCGCCAATAGAAAGGCGCGTTAGAGGATCTCGGGGCGGTGCGAGCGTTTCCCGCCCTGAGGAGGCCTGAGGGGGCGGGAAGCCTGTGCGCGGCCCGGCCGGCGGTTCGCGGCCTTTCCCTTGCGGCGGCCGCCGCCGGGGTGCTTCGCTTTCTCTCTTCCGTTCCCTCAGCGACAGGACTTGCTGAGCCGAGGCAGAAAGCCGTGATAAGTCACTGCCTCAAACACCGTCCAGTCCTGAGGGCCCGGCTCATATTGTGTAGCAACGGCTCCACGACAAAGGGGCAGTGTGAGGAGTGTGGTATTGATACCAACGCAGCCCAAATACAATTCTGTGTGGATATGTTCTAGTCACTTATCTGCAGCTCTGACCATCATACAGGACACTTGCAAGGTCGAGGATGAAACTTTGTAAAAAGCAGGAACTTACCTCGACCAAGGATGGAACGTTGTAGCAGTCAAGGATGTACCAGACGCATGCCCAGCATCTGGCTGAACGGGAACCCCAGCTGCATCCTGAAGCGAACTTTCTTATAGGGGGGCACCTACCCAAACGGCCACCAACGACCACCCAAAACCCCTGTGTGCGTGTAGTTTAGTTTTGCAACACCAGCATTAAGTGAATGTAGTGAATAGATGGGATTTAGCGTGATGTATGTGCCACATAAGATAGGCAAGCCTTAGTGTATAAATATGTTAAGTTTCCTATTCAACTTTGCGCTCGATTTGGGAACTTCCCTGAGTGACCAATTCTGCGCAGTATCAAGTAAAGCAATGTCTCCTTCCTAAACACAGTTTCTTTGTCTGTGTTTTGGGAGTTATATCAAAATGATAACAGTATCACCGTGAAAACAACTAAGAAAAAAAAAAGAGGGAAGAAATCAAACAAAAAATTATGTGGGAGAAATAAAAATATTCCAACAATTGAACAGAAGGTGCTTTGGAAGGGAAAGTATCATGATTTAATATATAAGTTGAAATGCTCACTTGTTTAAGGCCAGATGGGTAAACTCATCCTGTTCTTCTAAAGCAGTAACTCAGTTCCTCCTGATGGGCAGCAGTTTGCAAGAAATTCCTGTGTAACACACATTCCTTTTTCCGGAGATGTATTTCACCTGGTTTTCCTGGGGAGGGGGTTTCTGACCCTGCTGGGGACCTTTCTGAGTGGGATCAAGAGAAGGATCCAATCTGAGGGGCAAAGCCAGCCCAGTGAGGTAGTAAGTACATAGGGAGACTCAAGAGTTCAAGAAATAAAAGCTTTTTAACTTGCCCATGCACCTGTGGGTTTCATTCTGACTCTGCGCAGCCCACCGAGGAGAACTCTGCAAGGAAGGTAGGGAAGTCTTCAGTAATGGGTGGTGGGCACTGTGAAAAATTCAACTGGAAAAAAGTGTGCTTTGTAATGAATGAAGAGAAGCCCAGGACACCCGAATGCAGTCTGATGGGAGACAAAGAGAAAGGAGAAGACAAGGGGCAAAGCAAGGAAGGGGGTTATTACACTGGCTCCTGCCGAGGGGGTTGAGCAGGGGACTCTCTTTTACACCGTATGGAATCAAAAGCTAAAAAGCATTTTTGTGTTGTACATGAAGCTGTAATCCCACCCACAGAGTATGTTCCTGTTTCCTTCCTGTCTTGCAAGCAAGTTTCCACAGCCTAGTGCTAGCTTGCTCTTTTTCCACACTATTTCATTTTCTCTCATCTCCCCTCAAAAAAACCCACAACTTTGTTGAGCAGATACCCAGGGGACACTCATCCACTGCTGCGCGAGGCTTCTCCAGGCTTTGCAGTCAAGCCCACAATCTTCCCTATTCTCAGTCCTCTCACTGTTGCCCCAATCTCAGTGCCTTTGCCGGAATTTTGTCCCACGGAGGGAGGCGACACTTGAGGATGCCCCAAAGTGCCCCCCTGCATGGATCACTTTCATGGGGAAAAGTTATGAGACAGTTTTAACCCATAACTTTAGTTATTTCAGCTGAAAGTTGTATATGGACATGATTTCAGTATAAAATTATTAGCTTTAGTGTTCTTTGTGAGTACAAAAAGGTAAGAAAATTGAATCTCATATTACAAATGTAGATATGCAGACTGAATCTTCTGCACGGGACTTTCTAGCTTGCTATCCTGCTTCCCAGCTTCCAGAACTGTATCTCTGACTTTGCAGCTCTGGAGGTTTAATGGAACACCAGCTTTTCAGACTGAACAAGCAATGACGTATGTAAATGCTGTAAGTTGGGGGATTTATTCCAAACTATTTTTTTTAATTGTCTCTTTCCTCTGATAGGCCTTGGCCACTGGAAAAGTGCCAGGGGAGGGAAGTAATAGCTCTGCAGGGCTGAGCTCCCAGCAAAAAACGGATTTGAACTTCAGATATAGCTGGAAAGATCCAGTGAAGTCTGTGAAGACTGGTGCTTCCTCACAGGAAACACAGAGGAGAAGAAAACAAAACCAGCAGAGAAGTGAAACCAGCAACAAAGTACATTTTGTTTCTCCTAGATTCTAACAGAGGGAGGGGGCAGAGAAGAAAACAGGTAACATGCTCCAGATGCCTTGTACCCCGTTTCTGCTGCGCATCATTCTGGGACTTAAATATTTAAGGATTTAAAAATTATATTTCAACTATTGACATTTTAGCCCAGAGCTAAGAAGAAGAGGTGGGGTATGTCCTTTTCTCTGTCACACTGAGGGAGTCTGAGATCTCAGCAGTCAGCCAGGCTGTCCTGTTGCAGCAAGCTAGACGCGGGCTCGTGGAACTGGATGGGAAAATTCCTCTAGCTGGCAGCAAATATTAGCCCACACTAACGTCCTTGCTGCTTTAGTTGTACCATAACTCAAAGATACGAGGAGCAGAGCTACGTTCCTCAGCAGAAATAACTGAGAGGAGAGGCAGACAAGGCAGGAAACTTGTCTTCTATATCAGATCTGGAGGAGATGCTTGCTGGAGTTTTTGTGCTCTGCAGTTCTCTGGCTTAATATTTGGCCACGCGGAAAGCAAATCCGTGCTACTGGAAATAAGCTGCACTCCTGTCACAGGCGAGATCTCTTCTGGGCACACTTTCATTTATTTCCAGGCGCTTTTGTACCACAGACGTATTTTGTAGCAAGGGGGCTGGATTTCATTTTAAGGAATTGGCTTAAGCGTGATGCAGGTGCAGTTTGCCACCATTTCAACAAATTTGCCTGTGGTCCGAGTGCCAAGTGGCAGTCAGCCGAGATTCAGCTGCCTTACTAGCAAGGGTGGCCAAATAGAGCTGAAAGTAGAAGGGTCAGTTATTATTTATTGATTATTAATCAGTAGAATTACTGGATTCTTAAGACCAAGGTGAAGCTTAGTGCAGCCTTTTCTGAGTCGTTACAGGGGCAAAGGAGGGGGCATGCAGACCAGGAGTATGTAAGGGGATGGTGTTGAAGGGACTAACAAGCCTAGCTGTACAGAAAATGTTTGAGGCTGCTTCTGTGTTCAGAGGGACAGATGGCAGCAAGGTCCCTACCTCCCCTCATGCTCAAGGACAGAAAAATAAACACCTGGGCACTGGGGAAAAATTTGGGTTTTAAGCAAGCACTCTATTTTGGAAGTGGAGGAGAATCGCTGTTGCTCTCATCTCTGTGACTCGATGTATTTATTGTTCAAAGGATGGCCACTGTTTGGCTAATGTTTTTGGAAGCCTTTGGAAGATTGATGTTTCAACATAAATGATAAGCAATTTTTTTTACAATTGTTGCAGGTCCAGAATGGCTCTTGAAGACCATCAACAACAGCAGAAGGTCCAGGTTAATTTAGCAACAAAGTATCCTGAAGTAGTTTTGTGTGTTGGAAAAATGTTTTGGTGAAAAAGCAAGAAAAAAAGATACCAAAAAATTCAAAGCAAGATCAAAAATGGACCCTTGCCTGTGCAGCCTGTGCCTTGCTGAACTCTGGAGGAGGCGTCATAAAAGCAGAGATTGAAAATGAAAACAACAACTTAGAGAGAGGTAAGATGGGACTAGATTTAGAAGAGACTTTTCGGTCTCTTCTTTTGTTTCCAGACTGGAGAAAATACCTGGACTTTGAACAGCAAGCTAATGACCTTTTGATTTTTTTTATTTTTATTAAAACCTGGAGCAGTGAAAACACATCCTTAACCTCTGCAAGTGCAAAGCCACGTAGCTGTAGCCCGAGTACTGGGTTGTACGCAAAATGTGGTGCTTCTCTTTCCCACGTGAACCCTACCAAAGCTTTTTTGTTCCTTAAAAGAAAGCAAGATGAAGCCAGGAGAGAGCTTAGCCCAGGACCATCTGCTAAAATCGGGAAGACAAGGGCTATTGAAGACGACATGGATATTATACATAAGACTGTTGCTGAGTTGTTTAATAGGGACCAGCTGTGACATGGAGAGACATTGACTTTCACAGAGCCAGGAGATGTGGAATTTAAGCACTATTCAACTGAAAAATTTTTGACTCATGTCAAGGAGATGTTACCTCAGTATATCACTGGATTTGCAAACACAAGTGGCAGGTATTTATGGATCTGTGTGGATGATGACAGAAGAGGGCAGGGATTCAGCAGTGATGATGAAGACCTTGAAAAATTAAGTCGCCGAACCAATTCCATTCAAAAGAAATCATGCCATGCCACGCCATCATGTGAATGTAAACATTTATATAATAAAGTTTAATGTGATGACCAGCTGGTGTGTTTGCTTCTCATTCTGCTTCTGCCATAAATGAGTTATTTTCAACATTCCCTGTTGAGCCAAACCCTGTGCCCTGGTGTGAACCTCAGCTTGACCCATTAGTGCCACCTCCTCATACAGTCTTTCATGCTGACTTTGCATGTTCATTTGAGCAGGGTTGGATATTTTGCAAGTGGTGAAAATTCAGCCTGTGCCACGATTACTCCAGCTTCGTGGGTACGACGCATGGCTGCAAGTGGGAGTTGCCTTAGATTCTCCATTTGCTTCATAAAAGCAGAACAGGAATTCCACATGGAACAAAGTAGTGAATTTATTAAGAGTTCATCCACCATCCTCACACTGTGGCACACCTCTTAAGGCTGTTTGAAAACACTGTAAATGAACAAAAAAGCACACAGCTAAAACCCAACCTATTTTCTGACTACAGAATAGAAGGAATTTAACCCTTCCTGTTTCACCATTGCTAGGAATTCCAGGAGCTGTAGATGGATGCAGGACAGATTTCAGCTCTGTTGAGTTTCCTTCCAATAGCACCCTGCCACATTTCCAACACAACCAACTCTTTTACAGCTGGGCCTTGAAGCTTTCATCATTATCAGCTGAACAGGGGCAAAGAAAGGATTTACACCATCTGGGAAATACTCAGATGGACACTTCCCAAATTTCCCAGGCAAGTGTCCCACTTTTCCTCATACAGTTTCTGATCCTCCAAAGTTGTCCCCAAACTATTCCATGCCTTTACCAGTAGCACTAGATTTTCCTCATGGCTCTCACTTTTCCATATTTCTCAGTAGCTTTTTTTTCTCCTCACATTCAGCATTTTTTAGTGCTTTTCATCTCCTCATGCCTGAGACAGGGGTTTGATCAGCCCATAATCCATGCACCTTGTGAGGCAATCACGTGCTACATTAATGACGTGCTGCTTCTTGGGGTCATCTTCTTGCTTGCCAATGTATGTCAGGATCTCTAGGAGCTCCGTCTCCACCAGCTTCTTCGCTAGCTCTTTGTCAGCACTGATTAAGTTGAAAGTGATGACCAGTCCTCGGTGCTGTACTTCCATGTTATCATGCAAGCAGAGCCTCTGCAGGATTTCAAGCCACTGGGTGGTCTTCAAGGGAGAGAGATCATTAGTATTGATCTGAAGACGACCTCAACCAAGAATGCAAGTTTGGCAAGGCATGCCTCAGCACAAGGAAGTGCAGGGACTCACCTCTTCAATACTCTTGTCAGGTATGGTTATTTAATTCTTTAACTAAGGAAACCTGACTCCAAACTTTTGAACCCATTTTTTGTTATGCTAAAGTTAGAAGCTTTCATGGCACTAGCACCATATGAAACACATTTTGTGTTTAGGCTGCTGCATAATCTCTCTGCAAAGAATCTGATCAAAGTATTGACAGAGCTGAGATGACCAGAAGTAGACCACCCACTCCCTCCATGGATCTTCCTGAGCCTCTCCTTTGGCTTGATTAATCATTTTTATTCTAACAAGCCCCAGTGTCCAACATCAGCATGTGTACAGGGTTCATGAGTTCTCAGCCTCAGCTCTTCACAGATATTCAGCTGTGCAGGGTCTGAGTTCTCAGGACCTACAGATCTGCGCAGGAAATGGAGATTTTTGGGGATCTGTAAAGCTCAATAGCTTATCTATCAAGCTCTTATTTTTGAGTGAACAAGGTTTGGATTTCAGGTTATTAATCAAAAACTTTAAGGGCCTATAGAATAATATTCTGCATTCCTAACTTTCCTTGACAGTTAGCATCCTGGACTTAGCTTGAGGAATGGCTATATAGAAATGTTTCAGCTCTGAGATGAAGTCTAGTATAAGGCAGGCTGGTTTACTTTGTGCAGGGATAGACTAGGAGCATGGATACCCTGGTCTCAACTTCACCAAGTTCCTCACTGTCAAACTGGTGGACTACATCTTCCTTTTGAGAGGCATTTTCATGACTGAGCCAGGCCCCTTCAAAAATGTGTCTACACTGCCAATAATCAGACTTATGGTCTTACCACTTCAGTCATCTTAGAGCAGAGTTTCTTTTGTGCTGCTGTAAGCATGGCCAGGGCTCCGGCCGCTGCAATCTGGACTTTCTCATCATCCTCACCACACAGTAACACCACCAACTTCAGCCGGTCATTTCCATCAGCCACAAACCGCTCTTGAACCTAAAAAACGCCCCCCGTGATATCCAGAGTTAACACATTTAGGAATGCCTCATCACAGGGGCTCACAAACCGGTGCACACAGTCAAGTCTGAGATGCCCCGTGAGTTACCTCCTTGTTGACCACCAGGTTGCACATGCACTCTGTGGCTGCCTGTCGAAGTTGGTCGTGATTCTCAAACATATAGTTTTCAATATCTGGCAGGGCCCTCTCTTTGACTATCTTCATCCTGTGTTGAACAGCAGTCAAATAAAATACATTATGGGACAAGCAATAACCAACTTACAAAGTATTAACTGCAGACAGGGAAAGCCTTGAGACAAATCACTGTCCTCAGCAGTGGAGCTCATGACGTGGTTCATTCCCTAACTAACACAGATTAGGTTCATGTCTGTCTTCTTTCTTGAGGAAAATGTGCCACTCTCCTCATCCTGGCTATTTTATTAATCTTTTAGGTCTGAGACATTGGTAGCTCTGCCAAAGGTAGCTCAAATTGACCAGTCTTCATAATCCTACAAGAAAAGCATTGAACCGAAATTTACATTCATTCCTGGGGAAGAAAGAAGGTCAAAAAGCAGTTAAACTCACCTAAGTTTATCACTTCTTCCTGAAAAGTTAGTGAGACCTAACAGAGCCTCGTAATTCTGGAGGCCATCTCTCTCTGTGTTCAGCAGGCTGACAAGGGGTCTCACCACCTCGTACACCTAAGAAGAGAAGGCATGTCACTGCTTTTCCAGCTCTCAGATCTTGGCAGTTTTCATTTGTTAAAGGAATTATCAAGATTTTTATTTTTTTTTTAAGCTTACCCTCTCCCCCGGGAATGCCATGTCTGGATTGGAGATAGCAGCAATTTTCGCCAGAGCGTGAGAAGCCTTTATCTTGCCAGCTTCTGTGCCTTCCACAGCCAGAGGTATCAGGGCCTAGTGACACACAGGAAAGCATTCAGTGCTTCCGGGGAGATTTACAGGCTTACCTTAATGTACTAAAATAAGTTTAAAATATCTTAAAGATGTGTCTGTTGAAGAAACGGGTCTGGACTCTAGCCCACAGTGATGTCTTGCTTTTTTTCTCAAATAGGCACCACACCAGAGCTTGTAGCTCACACACAGTTGTTTCAGGCAGATTGCTTTTTGGAGGCTTGCAGAGATAGGACTGGGGTGGCAGTCTGGGCCCCAGGGGCCATCAAGACAGCTCACGCTTTTCTGTCACCTTCCCTGACTGCAGACTTATTGCAGGCTCCCAGCGGACATTAACTGCACATCAATTTGGGCTGCAAACATAAAAGGAATCACCTTTCCACCACCTTGAGCAACAATGGTCCCACGGTCCTTGGGGTCTTCACACAAGGCAAGAAACACCCTGCAGAAGCACAGCATCACTTAGTGAAACAGCCACGCGGGAAGGCAATAATAACCCACATCCCTCATGGAAGCGGGCTAAGGTTTTGCAGGGATGCCAGATGCACCAGGTAAATTCCAGGTGTTCAGCCCAGTGCCCATGGCACTCTAGGAGGAAGCAACAAATAGCACAGAAAAGTTTCCAGGCTTGTAAGATGAACCCTATTCCAGCCAAATACAGCACAGAGGACTAGAAATTCAAAATGCATCCCTGTAAGCCAGCTTCAAGGTCAGAACCTGGATTTTTATGACATTGCTTAAGAAAAAAATTTGGGTTTAAATCTTTTCTCCACCTCCCTTTCATCCATCTCCCACAGGCAGAATACACCACCCCACAAAGCAAGGAGCCAGCCCAGGTGCCCATCTCAGTGGCACATGGGCTGGCCAGCACTCCTGGCTCCCACAACAGCAATGAAGGCACCTGGCGATGAGCTCCTTGCTCTGGTCTGTCAGTATGGCACTGTCCGCCTTCACCATGCATGCCAAGGCAGAGACAACACCGGCTTTCAGCAACCGCTTCACCCGCTTCACCACAAAATCCTTCTTGTCCTGAGGGGGGACATTGGAAATGGATTAGCCCCTTAGCAGCTGCCATCCCGCTGCCCACAGCCAAACCTGGTTGGAGAGCAAAACAATTTCAGCCTCAGAGACAGAAGACCTGAGGTCTGTGACAACGGATACACCAAAGAAAGCCTTCAGATCCACGCATCTCCTCCCAGCTCCCTGGCTGCACACAACCTACCTTTGGATGCTCCTCAGGCACGTGCTGCTTGGAAAATTTTGCCAGCTGCACCAGCTCTGGGACCAGCTCCTTGGTATCGTAGCTGTTGGTACAGTTCACCAGCGCAGAAGCCACAGAATACAAGATAGTCTTGTCGCTTGTCTGCACAGAAAAATAAAAGCTTATGTGGGGGTGAGGAGGACACAGCAAGGAAAGAGGTGCCTTAGGAGTGTCATGGTGGTTTGCACTAGCTGAAGTGTTCTTAGGCTTATCCCCAGCTTTATAGCCCAGGACAGGATAAAACAGAAGTTTTAATGGTCAAACAGGCTGTTTGACATCATCAGGTGCCATCAACACCTTGATGCCTTTGGTTTTCATGCAGTTGCTGACAGTAAAGGTAAGAGCAACCTTCTTCAGCCTTGGGAGAAGAGCAGGATGATAACAACCTTGAGGTGTCTCCATGGCACAGGCAAAACTAAAATTTTGCTAAACTAGAGGTGAGGGGTTGGGGTCACAGCTCCTCCTGCCTGGGCAGACAGTGTAGGGCTGGAGAGCTGAGAACTTGATGCTACCAGAGGAATGAGGGAACAAGGTAAGGAGATAGACCTTGGCTAATTCAAACATAGCTTGCAGGGCTGGCTCATCTTCAACAAAGTCATCTTTCACATCTGCATCAAGGGTTAGATACGCCAGCCCTTCCACAGCCCACTTCCTGGTCCGGGCATCAATGCTAGTGTTGCACAACCATCTGGAAGAGAAAAACATCCACATTTCTATCTTGGGAGCCAGGACTACTTTCTCTGGGAGAAGAGGGAGGAAAAACAGATGTTGAGACTGTTTCAGGCCCGAACATGCACTCAGGTTTTGCTGCAGCTCCTGAAGACTCTGGGTGCCTCCCTCTGAGACACAACCTTCCTCCCACGGCCCAACGTAAGGGATATAAATGCTGCAGGGAAAGACAGACCAGGATGGCTACTGAGCACTGCTTTACCTTCACCATCACATGAAGCACGTGATGCCCTGCTATCCAGTGCCAGCAGCAATGATCACCCCTTCAGTCACTTCCTAAATTCATCCCACCTCCTTGGTTAGTTCACCTGGTAAACTCACCTTCAAAAGGTACTTGTGCATATTCTAGATAGCACTCGATTAGCTTGTACCATTCTGGCAAGGAGGGAGGCACCATGCCTGGTGTCTCAGAGGGGAAGTGAGTGAGGGAGACGGCTTATCTGGGTATTGAGGCAGGAGGAACATATGGTTGCTTGAGGCACGGAAGAGCTCCAGGTTCCAGTCCAATGGCCCTGGGGGCACTGTCAGCTGTCAGGCAGCAACAGTAAATGAAGGCAATGTGCGGGCAGGATCTCTGGGGAAAGGAGCATATTCTATTTTCCAAAGTATGGAACAACAGAAGAAAAGTCAAATCACTCACTTTCGGCACTGCTTGGCTAACTTCTCAGTGGACCCCTCAGCAAACTGCCGCAGTCCATAATCTGTACCTCCTGCTGAGCCCAGCTTGCAGAGACCCTGAGGACAATGAAGAGGGTACACCAGTGAGAAAGGTTCATTAATCCTCTAGTATTGCTGCCCCAGAACAGCCTAATCCCATATCTAAAGTCTGAAGTCAGGTCTAGCAAAGAGGAAGCACCCTAATACCCAGTAGATCATTCAGCTTGTAGCACAGCAAAGTGAGGTTTTGTGCTCTTATTGGATGTCTTTAATGGAAGACTAACCAGTTTTGCCTTCAAAGTTACCAATAATCCATGTGCTTTCCTGGTCTGCCATCTCCCCCTTCCTTGTAGGGGGAAGCCGCAGCTGAGGTGAGTGAACCCAGCATGCTCCCAGGACCTCCCCCCTCTCCCAAGGCCGGGGTTAAGCTGGTGAGCATGGTAGGCAGTAGAGGCAGGGGCTGCCATCCTTACCACCAGGGCTCGGATTTTGATCTTCTCATTCTTGGTCTTCTTGTAGATCTCCTTCAGGAGCGTTATCCCATTGGAGATGATGAAGGTGGCCCGGCTCAGCTTGGTGGAGGCATGGATGAGGGCTTCCACAGCCACCAGCTGGTCAATCTCCCTCTCGGACCCACACAGGGCAACCATCATCTCCATGACTCCCTTCATGCCAAGCAGCTTGTTGCCTAAGTCAAAGGGCCCTTGCAGAACTCCAGACACCATCTGGATGGCATGGAGTGTCTTATCCATGTCCTGTGGGTCAATTTTGCTCCTGCATGGGATAGAGGGAGTCAGCTTGTGGAACAGTAGTTGCTTACAGTTCTCATTCCCTTGGGCAGCAACTGTCCTCCCTTAGATGGAGAACCGAGCTCCACTGCTGAAATATATAGGTATCTGGGACACAGCTGAGTCCAAATTCACACAAAGGCTGTGATCCAGCAGGCAGGAGTACAATGTGAGGATCTGAGGATCCCAGGTAAAGGATCCAGCAGGATCTCAAGCAAATCATTAGCTCCCAGGGCCTTAATTTGGCATCTAAGTGGATTGCAAGTGCCTTATCTCATCCTTAAGTCCTCCTGCTCCTGTGCCTCTGGGCCAGCTCAGCCCCAGCAAGCCAGCCCTGACTCACTTGATGTACTCCTCGCAGATCACCCGGTAGTTGTCACGCTCCGGGTCGCAGCGCAGATCATCATAGAGTTTATTTAGGAGGACGGAGGCAGTCAGCTGGGTGTTCTCCGTCAGCGGCAGGCAGTCAGGCATCTCAGGAATCTGGCCCACCACTTTCAGTATCTTTTTTAAGCCTGGAAACAATGGAGCAATACAGCTGTTAGAAAGGAGAGGGTCTGTACAAAACTCAAGATACTATTTGTTGTTTTCTTGCAGTGAAATTGCCAGCTTGGACAGTTTTCAATTACTTTGCAGCCTAATCACATAAGCCTTAAACAAAGAAGACACTCAGATATTTACTGGGGAGGAGCTTCTGCTTGTGAGATTACAGCTTTGCAGCATCCGGCTTTTATCCAGCTCTCAGAGCAAGATAAGCAAAACTGCATTTGTTTCCCAGCTGGATCAGTTATTTTTGTTGCGAGGCATTAAACCTACTGACTTCCAAGGCTGGAGGCTTTGACTGAGGAAAAG
This sequence comes from Sagittarius serpentarius, assembly GCA_034782735.1. Classification (NCBI taxonomy): domain Eukaryota; kingdom Metazoa; phylum Chordata; class Aves; order Accipitriformes; family Sagittariidae; genus Sagittarius; species Sagittarius serpentarius. Next base: position 7,592,523 of record JAVKLA010000084.1, on the reverse strand, counting down.
TCAGCAACTTTGAAGTGATTCTGTATGTCTTAACCCTCCTTTTGCTAAAGTGTTATTAAATAACATCCACCAAAATGGTAACACACACACACTGGACTTAGTATAAAAACACACTCCAGATAAATTCCTCACCCCCTTCCAGCTTCAGAAATGACCAGTTTAAGGATCCAGCAAGCTCAGCCGGTGTTCATCTCATCCTAAGCTAGGCAATTTGTCCAAGCCAAATCCTCCTCACATTAGGAAATACATTGGAATAAACTCAGAGAAATTAAGTCAGTCCTTTAGAAACCAAAAAAATTCTCATACACAGGGTTTTTTTCTCTTAATCTTAATACTGTTTCCTGCTAATAAGTCTAACTTTGCTCTAGGCTTGCATGCACCAAAAAAAGCCAAAGAGGATTTATTTTACAGAGAGGATCAGTTCTACAGGTATTCAGACAAGAATACACAGCTCCACATCTCCCAAACCAGAATAGGATGGAGGCGAAGGACTCACCGTTGTCAATGACAAAGACAGTCCTGCTGTTGTCATGGTCTTTTGGGTCCTTCCTTGGTATATTCTTGTTGAGGAGGTTGAGAGCTCGGTCTCGTCCCTGCCCAGATACTTTCTTACTGATCAGCATATCCAGCAAACGCATCGTGATCATCCTCAAGTCTTTTTTAGTATCTACACAGAAGCAAGACAGTAGCAGCCAGTTACAAGAAGTTATCTTCAAAAGCAGATGCATCCAGTGAAAACCATTCAAAGCCATTGTGTGGCTGGAACATAGGTATGTAAGTTAACACCATGAAGGTAAGAGCTGCGTGCAGGTTGTTATCCTGGACAGCTGAAGGGTAAAGTCCCCACTTCACCAAAGAACAAGGAATAAGGTGGACATCCCAGGAGCAGAGCCCTCCCTGCTCGCTCCGATTCTCCTACAGCAAGACTGAAGGACCACCAGGTCATGGACCATTACCTAGCACTACAGCCTCCTCCTTCCCGTGGTGCTCCTCTTTCCCCTGGCCCAGCAAGCAGTCAGTGATGGTCTGCAGGAGGTTGCAGACAGCCAGGGAGATTTCTTCGTTGTCTACAGACATCCACATACAAATGTTGTCGATGCCCAGGTAATGGAGAATGGCGGTGGCCTGGCCCCAGAAAGGAGAGAGCAGGGCAGCTGTTAGCAAAGGGAACAAGCCTTTCCTTCCTGCATGATTTGGAAAGGTCAGCCTCAGCTTGTACTTCCCTGGTATTTTCCTGCGTAAATCCCAAGCCAGTAAAAGAGTTCTGCTTTTTGTTCTTATTTTCATTTATAATAAGACAACTCCTCAAATCTAGATTTGTCAGTAATACAACAGTTTATTTCCAGCGAGGATGTTGAGAAGAGCATGGCTGGGTTTGGAAGAGGTCCTCACGCAAGGTTATTAACAAAGAGCCTGTTTAGTGCACAAACCCCATCGTGGCTCTGAGCAAACCCGGTGTCATCACACAGCCTGTCCCCATGCACGGTGGCACATCAGTAATTCAGGCGAGGCATGTTCAGAAACACACTGACCTAGTGGGCTTTGCAGAACAGCCTTTTTGCATATAACAGTTAATGTTTCAGAAAAAGAAAACAGGTCTCCACTGCACTGGATTTTTATCCAATGGATTTTACTTTTGTTGTGTCATAGTTCCCCCCACTCCTTTGCACTGTTGCACTGACATGCATGTTCATTTTGCCCGTGTCCATCTCCTGCTTCCAACCATGTAACACAGACAGGGCTTCTTATGAGCTGGTTCACACTGTAACAATTGTCTTGGTGTAGAGTAAGATACTAGCTGGCTCAGAGACCCCTGGGACTTGCCTTGGGACCCTTCCCAGGAACCTTAACTTTCTTGCAAATCCTCCCTGCTTTCCTTCATCTAAGGCTTGGACAAAACTTTCCCAAAGTTAGTTGGTTTTGCTGCTCTTCTGAGACCTGTGATGAAGGACATGGATTTGACCCAGCCATGCTCACCATCACTTCTGTGGTAACAACTTGGTGTAGGTTTTAATTCACCAGCACACATGAAGGCACCGTGGGGAACATGTACAGCTTTGACCCCGGAGATGAGGAGCACAGTAACAGGGGCAGCTTCAATAGTCTGTGTTAGCCCCACTTGCATAGTTATTTGTATTTTCCCCCTCCTCAAATTTAAAATTTCATTTGTAGGATTTCATTTTTTCCTGCAAGAACCAGAAGGAAGAGAAGAAACCTGCACTGCTCACAAACATTGTGAACTATTGCAATTTTCCACTCCCCCAGGTGCAAGGCAATAGCAGTAAAAGTCTCAAGCACCCCATTACTTACCCGAGCCTTGTGTCCTGTGCACATGCCTGAAAGCGTCCTCACAGCTGCCAGGATCAGCTCAGCATTTTTGGTTTCTATCAGCTGCAGCAGCAAGCTGACCCCGTTGTTCTGGAAAATCCTCTCAGCACCCGCTTCCTCCCGCCCCAGGACTATGAGGTTGTTTGCAGCCTGGGTGGGAGACAGAAGAACCAGGGGTCAGCGGCACAGCCCTGCCAGCAGCCTCCAAAACACCTCCGTGCAGCTCTGGGATGTCCCGGTGGGAGCTGTGGGGTGGCCGTCTCCTGACGGATGCAGTAGACCAGCTCCGACCCCACCAGACTGTTTCTCCAGGTGCATCTGGGGATCAGCTTTGCTCTGCCCAAGAAAAGCGGGTCACTGCTTGGACAGAAACATGGGGAAGGTGGCAGAGATGGGCCTCAGCAGAAGTCCAGTCTGATCCCACCTTTGGAATTTTGGGAGGTTGGTCCACCTTCCCATAGCACAAGGGCGATGCCTCTGTGGGGCATTTCCCCTCTCGGTTGTCTCTCTGAGTGCAGTTCATCTCCCAGCTCCTTACCTTGTCCTCCATCTGGGGGAGGTGGGGAAGGGAATGCAGCCTTCTGCTCCTCGGTGCGGCCTCTGACATTGAACGACAACAATTTGTCCTGTCAAGTCCAGGACAGTTCTCACCTTTTCTCGCTTTTCTTTCTCACTGTTCTCATCCAGCAGGATTTCAAACATCTTCTGCACCCTCAAGTCCGTGGAGAACTGAATGCGTAGCTGTGCCAGAGTGCATGGAGCATCAGAGGGAGAAAATTGAGGAGCAATTTTCCTTTATCACTTCAAGGATACCACAGACCCTCAAACCACAGACGATTTAAGCTGAATAACAAAATAGGCATCGCTTCTCAGTGACCACCATCAATTACCCATCTCAGACTCGTGGGCACGGGCAGAGCTAGCCCTAAACCATCATTTCTGAGACCTCATGGTACCTAGTACACAAGGACTTCTTCACAGCACCCCCGTAAAGGTAACTAAGTCAATGTGGCAACAGCCAGACCCAGTCCAAAGCTAGTCCAGCTCCTTGCCAGGACCTTACCAAGACATTCAGGACCAGGCTAGCCTCAGGAGTGAGCTGCCATGCTTCTTAATTTAACCCTTCAGTCTGGTCCTCAGATTTACATGCATCAAGTATGAACTTCCAGTTAATGAAGCCTACTTATCCCCCTCCATTGCTGAGTTTCCAGTATGACCAACAATCCATCAGTGTAACCCAGAGCAAGGACCTCCCACACCCAGTCGTCTGGGAACCCAGGACTGCTCCCCCAGCGTTTACCTTCTCCTGGATGTCGGCCCCCAGTCGCCTCAGGATCTCCTGGAAGTTTTTGTTGCGGGGTTCCATGGTGGCACATTTCTGAGCATCTTTGAACGCTTGGTCCAATTTCCCCAATTTTTCTAGAGCCTGGCTGCGCCGGTACAAGGCTTTGATATCCGAAGCATTGATGTCAATAGCTGGGAAAGTGATCCAAAACACCAGGCATCAGAGTTTGCTTCTTGGAAATCTTCTGTGTAAACTGTGATTTGCTTTACAGTGACAACAGCTCCTTGAGATGCAGTTACTAACACTGTGAGCAAATGGGTACCTGATCGGCACCAACTGCACTGATGCACCAAATCGGTGCATCTTCTTTCGTACCTTCTCCATTAATTCCCTTGTGGCCTCAGCACTTGGGTGTTAGTGGACATCAAGGACTAAGACCACAGTGCACCAAAAGCAGACGTGAGAGCAGGCTGGAGCAAGCATACCCAGCCACACAACACTCCTTTCTCAAAACAGCCCCCTCCTTACCTCTAGATGCGTCTGAGGCCGCCTTGGCATATTCCTCCTGTTAAACCAGAAAGGAGAGATTTGTTAGCGGTGGAATAGCAGGGTATGTCCCCATTGCTGATGCACACTGTGACCTCTCTGTTCCCACTTACTAAGAGGACACCCCAGTGAAGCCAGCAGCAGCCTACACAAGGCAAGATGGGGGTTTAGGCACCTTTACATCACTGACGGGGGAGAAGAGGAAAAGGTCTGTGATGCGGGCAAGACAACATACGATGCTGCTGCATCAGCAGCAGCAGATCATGGGCAGTGAAGGAAGAGGGGGATACTCACAACAGCCTGTGTGCAGCTTGTTCGGGGCTGGTGTCACTTCTGGATTAGTGAAAATTCAGAAACATGCAATCAATCTGCTAAAATCCCACAGCAGGTTGCTACAAGCTGACTGCAGGGAGCTGAGACAGTGTTGGTACAGATGCTGATAATTTTTTGTTTTGCTAAAGATCTGTGTCTGCTTCCCTTGTGCTGGAGCAGCCAGCAAGAGCGATACCTCTGCACCCCAGCCCATGGCTTACAGAGCTCTCCCATAAGCGTGGAGCAGGCTGGCTGCCAAAAGCTTTTGTTTCAAAGTGATTAAGTGGGACCATCTCTGACCTGAACCAACGTGCTCAGCCCCAGCAGGACTGAAGCAGGGAGGCAGCTTTACAGCTCCAGAACAAGCCCAGAACAAATAATTTCAGACCAGTTTGCAAACACCCTGTTCAATAAACGGACAAACCACACAGTCCACAGCTGGCGAGCACCCTTGGCTGCCTCCCTGCTCTTCTCCCCTTGAGCACTACCCAGGCAGCCCGGGAGCTTTTCTCACCTTTTTGAGGAAACACGCTGCCCTGTTCCTGTAGAGCACTGCCTGCAGCGCCTTGTCCTTGTTGAGCTTTATGGCTTGAGTGTAGCTTTGAATGGCTTTCTCGTAGTCATTGGCCTGAAAATATTTATTGCCCTCCTCTTTCAGCTGGATGGGATCCTCCATCTGGAGAGCTTTAAGGAAAAACATCAATTTGTGTCCCATTTTCAACTGCCTGTGTCACCAGGGTCACCTGCCTACTCCACCAAGCTGAGTTTCCCCATAAGATCGACATATAATTGCCACACACATAAAAGGAGCTTACCAGGCTGAAGCGTTTTGAAAATGAAGACCTAAATTGCTCCTCAAGGCTGTGGCTTCTCAGAAGCTTTTCCCACGACTGTAGATCATTAGCAGTCAATTAATAAAAGAAAGAAAAACAACAACAACAACAACAAAAGAATTAAAGAAGTCCACCAGCGCCATGGAGGGTCCGTACGGCTCAGGAAAGAGCTCGCCTCCCACTCCAAGTTTGGGCAGGACCTGGCAGCTCCTGCTGTCTGTCAGTGTCACCTGTCACTGCAGCCTGTCCTCCTCCTCGTCCCCTTCCCCGTGCTATCTAGTGCCTGGGGAAGGCTTCGAGCCAGGGCCCCCGGCAGCCAGCCCAGCTCAGGGGGGCACCTGCATGCAAGCGGGCAGCACCCCTCTGCAGCGAGAGGGGACCCTCTCCCACCTGCCGGGGCAAATCCCAACTTCCCTCTACCTGCAGAGCTGCACAGGGTGTGGGGAGCAGGAATGGGGGGGGAGGGGGGTGTCACACCAAAAAAGCCCACGGCTGGAATGGCTGACCCCCATCGCAGTGCTCAGACACTTTTCCCTTTCTATTTAGGGAAGCATGAGACAGCTGAGCCTTGGGGACAAGTGGCCCCATGCCAGCAGCTGCAGCAGTGCCTAGCAGCTTCCAGAATGCCCTGGGACGGAACGCCGACTCACACACAGCACTGTCTCCTCTTTGCAGGGCCTTTGGGAGCCCACCCCGCTGAAAATCCCACCCGTGTCTGGCCCTGCTAACTTCCCCTTGTTTGGCAGCCCACCAGCGTAGATAACATAGATGTCTGTACTGGAGCATACTGGCCCACTGCTGTGATGAGTGTCTCAGGTCTCAATTTGAGTGACACCAGCAGAGCAACACTGAGCTCCAAAAGAGCTGAGCCTTTCAAAGCCCCCCGTTTCCCAGGAAGTCCAATCAGGAATTCTGCTTCGCAACTTATCTCCCCCATAACACAGGCCTTGCCTCCCTGAGCATACCTACAAACATCCCAGCTATAAAGTAAATGGGGAGACCAGGAATAGGGATCGGGAAATGACTGAGGGGAGCACATGCTGACTGGTAGGGGCTCAGTTGCCCCTCTCAGGCTTATGCTGCATAGCTGAGCTATAGCAGGCAACGCACTTCCACACTGAGACACTGCCAAGAAAAAAACCAGTTCTCAAATACTGGTGGCCTGTGTGGCGGCTTGTGGATCTTACGCAGCAAGAATTGGCACGAGTCTCCTATTTTATTCGTCCTGCACTGACAACACTGCCCAATCCCTGGTGCGCGGGCAGAAGGTGATTGCAAAGCCCTTTGGAAGTCCCTCACAGCACATCACCTGCACAGTGGTTGCAGGCAGCTCAAACACCTTCACCTGTTTGGGGGTCGGTCCAAGGCACAAGAACCACACCTGCAGAGGGTGTAAGAGGCCATTTCTGCCTTGGATGGGCTCAGTAGAGTGGCTTTTCTAGGACTCACAGACACGAACACACCAGAACCCCTTCCCACATTGCTTTAGGTGTAGGGGAAGGGTCAGCTTGCTTCATTTCCGTACTCGTGGTGTATATAGCACAGCCTTTCTCAAGTTATCCAAAATAAAGGCTTCATTTTCACAAGCGGCAGCACTGCAGGTACTTCAAGTAAACAAAGTGACAAAACAAAACTGTGTTTTGTACCGCTAATGTTCAAGGCGGAGCTAAGAGCGACGTTTGGGACGGGGTATCGGTGATAACACCGCACCGGCCGGGAAGAAGAGCAGCTGCCCAGGACGGGGCGGGGGGGTCCGGCCCCAGGAGTGACCTTATCCCTGTGCCTGCCTGCAGCTGGAGCAGATGTGTTCGTGCGCTCTGTGCCAGCCCCCGGAGGAGCAGGCAGGGCCAGCCGCGGGGGCGGGGGGCCCTCTTCAGGCCTCGGATGGGAAAGCAAGAAAAAAATAGAAGAAAAAAAAAAGAAAAGCCTTTCCTGAGGAAATTCCAAGTCCCAGGCAGCCAGGGAGGGGGACAGCCCCCGGGCTTCCCCTGCAGCAAGCCCCTTTCGGGGACGGAGCTCTCTCCTTGCACCTTCGTGTTACTGCAAGCATTGGCTGAGGAGTCTTGCCAAACCCAGTCCCGATATCCCACCTTATCTTGTGGCCCCAAGACACCTTCTAATCCAGGACCTTGCAGAGAGCTGGTAAGGTCCATGGTGAAATTACCCTCCAGAAAATCCTAGGGTGAGCTCCAGCACCTCTAGAGCAACAGCAGGCTTGCAGAGGTAGCTGTGCTCAGTCCCCGGGGCTTGAGCTTTTCTCCAACACAGCATTAGAGACCTTCTCCTTGGGGTAAAGCTGCATGCAATCCCTTTTAGAGCTGCCCCCAAACCCCTAATGCAAGTTTAGGGCGGTTAAAGTGTTTGCATAGAGCTCAAGCTCATCTCTGACATAGCTTCAGAAGTTATAATTAACATTTTTTTTGCCTATTCACACCAGCCCCTCTCTCAGCAAGCACTCAGACCCCAGCAGCTCTGCAGGGGACCACGGGTCTGCCCAGCTACACCAGCAGCAGAGAGCCCAGCTCTGAACACAAGCTGTTATGCTTTTTAAAAAGCAAAATAGACCCTGCTTAAACACACAGAGCTCTGTAAACAAAGCCTGAAATCAGCCTTACCTCTATCTCCTACTTCTTCAGTCTGTCTCAGTTTTTAAACTAGCTTACTTGTTTGTTTGGTGGTTTTTTTCTTAATACCCCCCACCCCCCAGCAGCACCAGTACCTGCCCCCCAAAACCAGCCAGCCCAGGTTCTGATTCTGTTATTTATAGAGCCTGGGAGCCTGGCATTGCTGGCACCTGTGCTAGTGGTTACTTGAAGACAGCTGGGGGTTGGGGGAGCTGATATAGATAAGGGGGCGCTCCTGTTTCTGTTTCCTTTGCTCCAGCTTTGCTGCAGCTCCCGAGGAGGCTCTGGTCCTCCCAGGTGCTCTCCCAGTGTCCCTGCTGGTATCGGGCTCTGCTGGGAGCTGAAAACCCCTGTTTGACTTTGTGTGCTTCCAGAAGCACCCTTGGGCGTCAGCAGCTGGAGAGGTTTCTCCTTGCTGGGGCCAGCGAGGAGGGAAGAGGCCAGCAGCGCTTCCCGGCAGGCAGGACCAGGAGACCCATTTGCTTGCAGGGTCTTTACTGGGCCCGGTGCGGGGACCAGGGAACTAACACCCTGTGCAGCCCCTCGCCGGGGAGCGCGGTGGCCGGAGGGGCTGGTGGTGGCACAGGGGTTGAGATGTGGGGCTGGAGCCGGGCTGTGCAGCCACTAGATGGGAGTGCAAATATGAGCCCTGCCTGGCTCTTCCGCTGCCTGCAGGAAGCAGGAAGGGGAGCGGGCAGGGGCATGGGGACAGGGCCCCAGGGGAGCAGGAGGTGCATTTGGGGTGCAGAGGGAATGCAGGGCGGTGAGGATGGGGTGGGAAACTCGTTGTCGGGCTTTCTGTGTTCACACGGGCACGTCTGCTCCGAAGGGCTCTGCTGAAGATAGCCGGGGTGGGGATGCGCTCGCCTGCTGTGCCGCCCCGTGAGCGGGAGCTGGCTGCAGGATTTGGGGCTGTTTGGCCCTAGAGGGAGACTAAACACTTGCTGCGACCACCCATCCCAGACACAGCCTGGGTAGCATCTCCCCAGCGTGTGTGGCTCTGGGGGCAGGCACCAGCCGTGTCAAAACGGTGCCAAATCCGCTCTCCCATCTCCTCCACAGGTCTCTCCTCTCCTCCTGGCCCCGTGGCACTCCATCCTGGGGGTGGCTGAGGACATGGTGGTCCTGCGGGCTAGGCTCTGCCCTGGTCTCACCGAAGAGATGATCCAGCTTCTCAGGGCGAATGGCATCAGGACAGGTAACGGAGCGGCAGCGGAGTCTCTGTTTGGGGAATGTCATCCCCTGCACATTTGGGGTGGCACCGTGCTCTCCTCCTGTGCAGGACCCATCTGCCAGGCTGGGTGCTCTGGGCTGCGGGGCAGCCCCTGGAAAACATCTCCTGCCTATATGGATTTGGCTTGCAGCCCAGAAGCCGTAGTGGGGAGTTTTCTTAGAGCCCCATAGAGAAAAGGAGGGCAGGCACAGGTGGTCTGCTATGAGCACGCTGGGCACTGACTGCAGGAGCCTGGGGGGCTGCAGCTCCAGTCCCTGTGCCCGCATCATCCTGCACCCTGGAAGGGTGGTGGTGGTGCGATATCCCTCCTGTGTCCTCCTTGCTGGATGTCTTCTGGGTTGCCCTGCACGGGTATGATGTTGGGGCTTCTCCATAGGAGCAGGAGAGTGTTAGGACATGGTAGGGGTCTCTGCAGAGGCTCTTTGAGGGACAATCAATTAACTGCTTTTAGAAGGCATTTCAGGAGAGTTTGTGCATTTTTCCCTCTGAAAGATGCCCAGGTTCCTGGCACGCTGCACCCTGGGTACCTCCTGCTCTTAGGGGGGAAGAAAAAGACTTCAGGTGGATTCTTTACTTGCTCTGAGAAGCTGGGAAATTTTATTCTTGTTAAATGGAGTCTCTGAGATCCTGTGGGTGCTGGAGCCATGGATGTTGTAATCCTTGTTTTCCTTATGAGAATTGCTTTTTACCATTTCTTTTTTTAACCAATAACCATTTCTTTTTTTAACCAATAACATACACATCTGTCTGAAAAAATGAATCTTGGAGTGGTTCCTTGGGAGCAGAGAGGGGGCCACTAGTTCTCCTAATTTCTGTGGCTTTAGCCTTTCCTGGCACGCCCAGGGCTGGCACTTTGGGTCAGTCACTAGCCCCTGGAGACTGTGGTACGCTGACAGAAAGGGACTTCCTAGGCTGGCCCCAGCTATCAAATGGTGCTGGGCAGCTCTTGAGCAAAACAGGGAGAATTCTTACCAGTTTCTTTCCCTGATCTGTTTTGCAAGAAACAATTTGTTTTGCGATGGGTAGCGGGGCCATCTCAGAGGAAAAACTCCAGTACTCCATTTTGCGGGGCATCCTGCTCGTCCACTTGAAGTGTTGGCAGAGGGCATAGACATTTTGCCTGTTGGTGCCTGGAGGCAGGTTTTGTCTAAGCTGGTCATCTCTGGTGTTCGTGGGCTGTCCAGGTTTGGCTTCCAACTTCTTGTCCCTCATGTTATTTGCAGTGGTGGACTTTGTGTCATCAGACCTGGAGGATATTGCCCAGAAGTGCTCCCTCTCTTACAAGGTAAAGGGTGATTCCGAAGTCCTGGTGTGTTAACTGGGGAGCTCAGAGCTTGCCAGCTCACAGCTTGGATGGGCTTGTCTGTGGGAACTGCAGCCGATGTTGTTGGCCCTGGACTTCCTCAGTCCCGTTTCCAGACATCTCTCTGCCCACCAGGCGCTGGTTGCGGTGAGACGTGTGCTCCTGGCCCAGTTCTCTGCCTTCCCTGCCAACGGAGCAGACCTCTATGAGGAGCTCAAGAGCTCCACCGCCATCCTGCCCACTGGGAGCCCGAGGTGGGTACATCGCCCGGTGAGCCAGCAGGTCTGCCTGGGGCTGGGCTTGCTGCAAAAGGCCGTGGTTGCCCAGTGCAGGCTTTGAATTTCAATGTGGTGATGCCCTGAGCAGGCTCAGTGGTGTCCAAACCGTCCGTAGTAGTTGTTTTAAAAACTTCCAGCCACAGCCTAGCTCTGCCTTTTGTGAGCAAGAGATAATTATTCTTCATGTCCTGCGGCTGCAAAGCCAGCTGGTCTGTGTCCCTTGAGGGAATGACATTGCCATTGTCCTTGTGAGAGCCCACACACCTTTTGGGAAGTGGTCGTGTGTCTCACTTCCAGACTAGACAACATGCTGCCCTCAGCCTTTCCCTTGAGGGCTCCAGAGAAGAGGGTTATGAATCTGGGAGGGCCGTTGAGTCATGATGGTCCAAGCTGTCTAGATCAGGCATGGAAATGAGTTACTCTATTGCATATTCTTATTTCTTCTTTTCCCCTGTCTCCTCGCTGGGTTATTACAGAGACTGCACAGAGAAACCCTAGGTATTCAAACCTTGCTCCCAGGACTACAGCTCTTCTCCAGCTCAGGACTGTCCTCTTGTAGCCCCCACACTGCAGATCTGCTGTTGCCCTCAATGTGGAGAGGGGAAGGTGGGAGGGAAGGAGCAGAGCCTGAAGGACTTGTCTGCATTTGGGAAGGGGACTCCAGGGACAAATATCTGGGGCCTGCTGCTTCCTGATGCCCCTGCCATTCTGGCTGAAGGGGTGCTGATAATCCCATCTTGCGTTCAACCTGTAGCCTGGACCAGCTGCTGGACTCTGGGCTGTACACGGGGGAAGTGACAGAGCTCATGGGAGCGCCAGGCAGTGGGAAGACGCAGGTGAGTGGGACCGAGCAGAGGGGAGAGGACAGATATGGTGAAGGTGATGCCTTCAGCCACGTGAAGCAGAGGGACCTGGGGGGGGCTGGCTGATGCCCAGTCCCTGCCTCTCCAGGTGTCCCTGAGTATTGCGGCCAGCGTGTCTCTCGGACTCAAGCAGCACGTCCTCTTTCTCGACTCCACGGGGGGGTTCACCGCCTCCCGTCTCTATCAGATGCTTCGAGCCCGGGCAGAGGACGAAGAAGAACCGGCAAGTTCCCCTGGAGCTGGTCCCTCCACTCGCGCTAAAATTGCCTTGGCTCTTGCCTGCAGACCACCCCCAGTGGTGGTTTGTCTGTCCAGCTCTGCCTTTGTCCCCATGGGCTTTTTTGGGTCCAAACTCTTCCTTCCATGGCCGGGTGGGTGCTGTGCTCAGGCACAGACACTGTACTTTAGTTTTTTTTTCTTGGGGGGAAGCAGAGGGCTTGCTGTAGTTGCTCACGCTTTCGTTCCCTGAGCTCAGTCCACATTGCTTCTTCCATCAGTGCAATGGGGACAACAGTGTTCCTGGGGTGGAGGTAAATGTGGAAGAAATAAGGGTCCCTGGCTCCATGGCATAGTATGAATGCAAAGAGCTGGTAGCAGCTGGAGGGGATGAGGTTGTTGGTGATGTCACTTTGTGCCGCAGCTGGCGGCTCTGCAGCGGATCCAGGTGGTACGCGTGTTCAACATTTATGAAATGCTGAGTGCCTTGCAGGAGCTGCGGCATCGCCTCTCCCAGCAGGTAGGAGTGAGCGTCTGGGCCCTTCTCCCTTCCCCAGTGCTGCAAGGAGGGCAGCAGGGCTTGTGTGCCTGGTGAGTGACACCAGATCACCCTGTCCTGGGGATGTTTGAGCCTCCGTGCAGCCCATAACCTCCAAAACTGCAGAATTTGTTATTCTACATTGCACACAGTGCCTGCTTCTTTCAGGTCGTGAGCTCCATGGGACCTCTCAAGATTGTGGTGATCGACTCGGTCTCGGCTGTGGTTTACCCACTGCTGGGTGGCAAGCAGTCAGAGGGTGAGCTGCTTCGTTAGGATGTGCAATGAGGTTGCAGACCTCTCTGCTCGTCCTGAAGAGCATCTTCCTCCCATGTGTGCTGTGCCTGGAGCTGGGGCAGGACGGATGCGGGTGCAACTGCTCCCAGCTTTTCCTTTGCAACTGGATAAAAGGGGAATCTGTTTGCAGCGTTATCGGCAAACATTGAAGCTGGCTGTGGCTGTGCAAGCTCATGCCAGTGGTCTGAAACCCAGCCAGGGGACAGAGGAGGCACTGAACTGTTTGCCCACAGACTAAAACCTCTGCTTACTGTGTCACAGATACAGGACGGTTGCTGGCACAGTTTGCAAAGCTCCCCTGAGGCTCTTTCTGCCAGAAAGGACCATAAATCAGGAGTGAGGGGCTTTCTGCTGGCTGAGATGCCAAGGAGGCCCCTCAAGACCTTCCCGAGGGTCTTGTGCACCTGGGTGGCAGCCAGTGCTATTGCAGGAGGTCCCCTTGCAGCCACAGGCTGTATGAAATCAAGCTGTGAGCTGGAGAGAGGGGTCCTGTACCTGTTAAATCAACCTGGCCAGCTTTGGCTGGAGCTCTTGGTGCTTTTGTAGGATTTTTTTTGGCCTCAGGGGCTTCTAAGGTGGGAAAGGAGGGGGTGGGACAACTTGGGAATTGGTCTGTCCATGCCACATCCATTTGGCTGAGGTGCCCTGCAGTGTGCAGGTGCAATGGGTACATTGGGGTGCTGGTAATGGAAATGGGTTGAAGGTGTCCATGAACACCAGCACTGGCCCTAAATCTAATGCTTATGCAAATCTAGATGTCACGTGCGTCCAAGATGCACTTTGAGGGTTGATCCCCAAACACCCAAATGCTTTGTCCTCCTCCAGGTTTGGCCATCATGATGCAGCTAGCCAGGGAGCTGAAGATGCTGGCCAGGGAGTTCAGCCTTGCCGTTGTGGTGAGTGTTGCTGCACCTTGTTCTTCGCGTGCTGGCATGTGCCATGGTGAAGAGCCCTGGAGAGGCTTTGGAGCCCCTGGGAGGGGGGACACTGCTCCCAGCTAAGCAGGAGCAAGAGGCCTGTATCCCACGGTGCTCTGCTCCCCGACGTAGCTCTGCTTCTTTGCAGCTCACAGATGTCTTGTTCCAGCAAGTGTGGAGCAAGAACAGGGCTGACTGCCTGCTTTTATTGCTGTCCTCGGCCAACAAGGCATTCACTTGCTTGAGCAAGGTAGAGTTAAGTATAGACAGACTGAAGGGTTGTTTGTATTTATTTTTGATATAACACCATTCATTTAAGGGGCTGGCCAGCTTACTAAGTAACCTCTTGCTTAGTTACCTTGGAGGAACTGCAGGGCATTGCATCATCCAGAAGCAGCTGGGGACTGGAAGGGGCCCTGCTCTAGTCCTCCCCAGCTCTTGGCCAAGCAACTGCATTTGCTTCAGTGCGCCGAGACAGGTTGCTGGGGCCACAATTAATGTGTTTGAATTGGGAAGGCCACAACAGAAAATGATGGTCTGCTGAACCTGGCACTGGAAGGCGTCGAGATGGTCCTGCCCTTTGCTCTGATTAGCGATAAAGTGACAAGGACGGGGTGCCTGGAAGGACGCTTGGAGGCTCCAAGTTAAACTTTGCAGGTGGCTTCAGCACCCGGAGTCACTGCAGCTTGCAGATACGAGTGAGCTCCTACCTGAGTACGTGTCTGGGGCAGTTTCGTGGGCTGCGTTTTAGAGGGGATGGCATGGGTGTGCTGAGAAGGGTGGCTCAGGGTGGAGAAGAAAAAACGTCATAGAAGTAGCAGACTGGCCATTATCTCCTGGTGGTCTCCAGTGTTTCATTACACCAAGCGCCACTGCTTTTCCTGGGCACTGAGAAACCTGTTTGTGTTGCAGGTGACTAACCAGGTGACAAGGGACAGCAGCACCGGTCCACTGAAGCCAGCCCTCGGCCGCTCCTGGAGTTTCGTGCCCAGCACCCGGGTGCTGCTGGAAAGCAAAGAAGCCACCTGGGAGAAAGCCACCACGCAGCGTGTTGCTTCCTTGGCAAAGTCATCCCGGCAGGTGAGGCTCCCTGGACCAGTCCCTCTGGTGATGGAGAAGCTATGTGACGTGGGACCTGGCTTCGGAGCAGAGGGAGGCTCCTTCGGGGGGTAGGGCAGGATCAGGCCTCACTGGGTGACCCATGGCAATGGGAGAGGAGCAAATGCAGCCTGGTTGTATGCTACGGAAGAGAAAAGCATCTGTTCCCAGCAGCCTGAGCTTGTATTTGTAGGCATGTTAGATGAGTGGCACCACTTCCAATCCAGGTCATCGCGTTCCTTGTGCTTGTCTCGCTCTCCTGATTGCATGTGGGCAGTGAGGATCCCCAGAGCTGGCTCCGACACCTGCAGAGGTGACTTTGGCTTGAATCCTGCCTCTGTATGGGGCAGTGCTGCCTGAGCCACCTGGCTCTGAGCCCGCTCTGTGGCCTGATCCAAATGGGTTTGGATGTGGTGGCGTGCTGGGCAGCAGAACACATCCTGAATGTGCTAAATAACAGTGTGTCTGGGGATATCTCGGAGCAAGATGTTCATTCTTTACTAAATTGCATTCTCTATTTGTATCTCTGTGTTCAGCAGACCCACTTAAAATGAGGGCGCCAGCAGAAATAAATCCTCAAGGGGATGTAATTGGGGATTTTTGGCTCTGGGGCAGGTGATGGAGCAATGTACAGGTTTGCCCTTAGATTCCCCAGCAGTGTGAGGTTAAGCTCCCCTCTATTTCTCCTTGCAGCTGACGGGGATACAGGTGGAGCTGGACATTGGAAATGGTGATGTGCAGGAGCTGAGCCCAGCAAGACCCACACAGGGGCTCTGATGTGGGTGGAAAAGCAAATGTCAATGTCCAAGAGAGCTGCAAAAATGCAGGCAAGCGCACTGAAGGTTCTGTTTTACAGACTTCCTCAGAGTCCTGCAGCCCCAGGAAGGACTAACATGAAGAAGCTCTTGTTCTGTGCTGCAGAGAAAACGTGTGGGGTTCCCTGGAGGTGTCCTTGCCTCTGCAGATGCTGCCTGCAGTGGCTGGGCTGTGCGGGCAGCATGACAACCATGTCCTCTCCTCTGCTGCAGGCTTGTCTTCAACCAGCAGAGCCAGCCCTATCCTAAGGTGTTGGCTTGGGATCAGCAGGCATGTCCCTGCAGAAACCCTTAACTCGCTGCCCTCTGGCCCAGGAGCTCTGAGGGTCCTTGGGCAGCCCACCGTGGTCTTGGTTCAGAAATAAAAAAAAGATGTTGCACACTGCTGTGGTTGAGAGCTGGAATTCAATTAATGGTGACTGCTGTTAACTTAATTCAAATTTTGAGGTTTAGTCCCCAGCAGGACTGGGGTGGGCAGGCTGTTGATGAGCAAGGACGTAACTGGATGCTTGATCTGACCTTCTCCCCAGAGCAACACCAGACCCTGTAGGGAGCTGCTGGTGGTTTTGGGGCACTATTGGGCTGCATAAAGAATTGCTGTTAACTGATGAAGGTTATGATCTGGATCAGCTGGAGTGAATGAGTCCTGACTGACACCAGCTGGCCCTGTCTGATGCTCAAGGACCTACTCAATTGCATGTGGTGAAGTTAAAAATAATTTCTCCTTGCTCCAGTGCTTTCCAGCTGCTCTTGCCTGCTCTGAGCAACCTCCCGGGGGCTTATGCAGTGCTGGGGAGGAGATGGGAGGCTGGGGTGGAGTGTGTCCTCTCCTCTCGATCCCAGATGTCTTAAACACCATCATCTTCTGCTTAGTAAGAAACCTTCTTGGCTGGTGAGCTGAGCTGTGGCTTGTACTTCCAAGGCTGCTGATGTAGATTGTGGGGGCTGGGACTCATCAGGGCATGCTTGTTAAACTAATAACACAGCACTACAGCTCCTGGAGCCTTCTAAGGCTGTGCTGTGCAAAGAGGAGTCTGATTTAGCCAGAATTTGGGTGCTAATTTCTCCAGAGCAGACATAACACTGTATAGCCCTGTATTCCTGAGCAAATAGCTGCTGTAGGGAAGGGGCAGCTGAAAGGGGTATGTGAAGGCACATTTTGGTTTCCCAAGAGGCAGTGCCAGGTCTCGGCATAGATTTTTGTTTTGTGCATCTGTCAGAGCTGTGCTTCCTGCGAAACCACCGAGCTCTCCGTGCTCCCAGGGCTGTGATTAATGGGGCAGGTCCCACCTCCTCCATCCTGGCCACCCAGCCACTGCAGCCCCGTGCATGTGGCTGCGGGAGAGGCTGTGCTTCCGATGGGTCCGGCCTGAGGAGGGGAATGTGCCAAAGCAACGTAAGCTGTACCATTGAACAGTTTTCAGTAAAAATAAATGTATTTTAAAGTTGTGTATTTATTTGCATTTCTGGGCTTTCCAAGCTTGGGAGGGGAGGTTTGGCCCCAGGGATTGCAGCCTGGCTGGCTGGAGTGAGGAGGAGGAGGATGGTTTTCCTGTCTGCTGGAGACTTGTGCTGATGTGGCTGGTCCTTACAAGCAGAAAATTTAGCTTGTTACATCTCTTGAAGCTGTGAATAAAGAGCTGGTACACACAAATTTCAATCAAAACTGTGTGCTACTATTTTATATCTCTACCTGAGGTTCTGTAGGGGAAGCAAAGCTCTCATGGGGGAGCATGGAGCAGGGGAAGAGCCAAAGAGAAGCCTCTTTGGTTACGTTTGAACCAAGCAGTCTTTCTCACTGTCTCCTTCCCCTAACTAGCAGGAGGATGAGAAGGGGAACAGCCTGCTTTGAACCCTGCGTCTGCCTTGGCATGAGACCAGCCACACGCCCAGCGTGCATCTTTGCCGTGGCCCCTGGGAAATGACAGAAGAAACTCTGCTCTTGCACTTAGTCACCGGGGAGCAGTCATGGGACGGTGACTCAACAGGGACGGTGCCAGTCAGTCAGGAAGAGATTGGGGAAAGGTGACGGCGTGTGGGCTGTGCTCCTCCAAATCTACCTATGCTAGGCTTTCGGGCATAGCCGTGACCTGGGGGGGATTTTCTCTCCTTGGCAATCAGCTAATTGCAGCTGTGGGATTTTTATGCCCTCTTGGGAAACAGCTGGATAGGTTGGAGAGGACAGCGTCTTATGGGGCACGGCTGAGCTTCAGGTGGCATCTCCCCCGCTCCCAGCTTCGCTGCTGAGGTAGGCAGCGTGCGTGCGAGGTGATGGCAATGTCCTGAATTTCTGGCTGTGTTATTGCAGGGAAGGCATTGCTGTGGGTGCTGGTTATTGCTCGCTGCAGGGACAGCAGAAGGGTTCAGCCTATGGGAATCTATTACCTGATCTGGAAAAGCTTGACTTCTTACTTAAGGTGATTTGCCCTAAATTTGCATAGTGAAATTAGGCCGAAAAGAGTCTCTGACCTAAATATCCTAATTTCTCATCCATGCTCAGACAGGTACTTCTGCAACCCTGTAACGTCCCCTCTCCCTCCTCCTCCCCATTGCCTAAATCAGCTGGAAAACTGCTGGAAAGGGCTGGAGCGGGGCAATAAAACCCGTCCCAGGGCAGACAGGGCACCCCGTGCCCCAAGCAGCGGGAATGCCTTTTGGCGCTGAGGTCCCATTTGCCCTTGATATGTATAAAATGCAAACATAACTGTGTGTTTCTGTGTATATGTATGCATATACGGGGGGACGTACATGTCTGTGTATATATGGCTGTGTGTATGTATCTGTATATAGGTGTACCTGCATGTATATGTATGCTTCCCGTGCAATGCAGCTAAGCCCCCGTACACACACTAGAAACTGCTCCGAAGCACATGGGCCCCTCCCAGCAGCAGCACCCCCCCCCCCCTTCCCCG
>JAVKLA010000084.1:7551664-7573504 GCA_034782735.1 Sagittarius serpentarius | reverse complement strand
CGGGCTGCCAGGGCTTGGGGGGGGGCGGGGCAGGGAGAATGGGGCTGCTCAGACCGGAGCTGGCAGGGGGACAGGGAGAGGTGGAAGGGGGCTGCGACCGGCGGGATTTTAGTTTTGGGGAGAGAGGGTGAAGGGGGTCCCTCGCAGGGAGGGAGCCCTTGCAGGGTTTCCCTAACGAGGGCAGGTGGGACTCAGGTACAGCCTCTTTTCTCTCGGTTAGAAAGCGGCATTCGGAAACTCTTTCCTTTTCAGAGTTATGCTCCCAAAGGCACTCTGAGGTTTAGTAGGTTATTCTGCTTGAAATGCTATGGGAACTGAGGCATTCTGGATAAGTGCCAGCCTTCAGTACAGCTCTTGGCTTAAATTGTTGCCTCTTTGCATTTTAGCATGTCCAAGATAGTAATTTGTTCGGTAGGGTGGCAGTGTACCTGGGGTGGCTGATGGTTCCTTCGTGGCAAGGACCCGAGTTACTTTCTTAATGAGGAACCCTGCCCTGCTTCTGCTCAAAACTGGGGGCATACGGCAAGGTGAAAGCTGTGGAAGTCCTTCCTTTGCCACAGAAGGCAAAAGGAGTTCAGAAAATAAAAGTACTCGAGTGTTCTTCAGAACAGCTTGTTCCTGTAAGCTGGTCAAGGTGTTTCCTGTGGAGAAAGTGTTGACGTATTGTCAGATTGGTTTCTTACCAGTATTGCAGTGTGAGGCTGCAGGTTAATAAATGTAAATTCTCTGCAGTGAGAACATGCATGCAGTCCAGTCTGAGCCTTTACAGATCAGGGACTTGGCAAAATAGCTGAGGATGAATGCGCTCAATGTTACGACTGTACGATAAATAAGCTGTTGCACTTGATAGCTTCACATGTTTTCAAACACTGCAAGGATGGCCAGGCATACTTAGATACTGTAAGAGGTAAGTATAATATTAAGATAAGAATGTTTTAGTTTTATGGTTCTTTAAGACAACGTTCAGGGTAATGTTTAATTTGCTCAGACATAAAAAGGTTTTGTTTATGTGTGTTGTTTGAGCTCACTTCCTCCTCTCTGACACAGAATGTATCTTCCGTGGGTAGCACATGAGGTCTTGGATGTTTTGGAGAACTGTTTCACGGTGGTGTAGGAACTTGTGGCAGTTTTCTGTTCTTTCTAACCTGATTATGGAATTGGTGAAGAACTTAGTGGATTTACAAAATGCTTTTTTTAGTTCTGTGTTTCATTAGGATGGGACATGAGAGGTGCGTTCTAGGTTGGCATTTTTTGTGCGTTTACATTTTAGTGGGTTGTATCTCAAAACTTTGAAGCTCCTATTTTAAGATAAATGATAATTAAGGCATATACATGATTATATGTCACAAACAAACAAAAAGAGTATTAACCCTTTGTCGTTTCCACTGTTACCTTGTTTTTCCAGAGCCAAGCAGTGGAACTGAAAGCTGTGAGCTTTAAATGTTGTTTCTTATGAATTTCAGATCCTTGCATTTACCTACCGCCAGCTGTCAAATACTGTTACCTCCTTAACACGTTTTGTGCTCACAGTGATGGGGAGGGGGATCTTGTATTCATTCTTTGTAAACATAATTGCTTTTGGTAGAACAATTGGGTCTAATGAAACAAAACACTTTACTTTGGCTATTGTCGTGTTTTCCATTAGGGGCAATTCTCTCTGCTTGTGTGAATCCACTGCAGAGTTACCTGGCTGCAGCACGCTGTGTTTGCATATCCACTCAGCTGGTAGCAGTTGAACTTTTAATTAAAAGCTGATTGCTTTGACATCGGTGTTCATGGGTTAATGCTTAATTGCTCAAGTTTTTGCTGAATTGGGTTAGTTTTAAAGCCATCATTTAAGTGCTGCTTTTAATTGTAGGATAGAAAAAGTAGGCTGACTTTCAGTGAGGCTTAGTCTTTCTCACTGGCAGGTACGTGTGATTGGGCTCTTAGGAGTCAACTTAAAATGAGAGCTGAATGCAACAGTCTGCAATGACAGTACAAAGGAATAATATATATGAATTATGTTTTGGGGTTGGTGGTCACTAGTTGAGTTTATGACCTAAATCTATCTTTTTTTTTCTCCAGGCCTTCAGTTTTGTCTTTATTGCAGTTGACTTCAGTATGGTTTTGTGTTGTTTGTTTGTTTTTTCTAATTGTGTAATTTTCTCTTGTTACGCAACTTTGTACCATGTTTCGTTGTTTGTAACAACTTAGATTGTAAACTCTAGAGTGTGATTTGAGTTGAATTGCCAGTGCTATATATAGAAGGGTTATTAAAACTTGTGCTTTAGACTTTGAACCAGCTTTTGCATGGTGGAAGGGTGGAAGCAGATTTTCATGCAGTCATCTCCTGTGGTGTGTGCCTGCCTCTGACCCACCTAGACCTGCGTTGGAGACAGGTTGTAGAGCTAGGCACGCTGTGTGTCTGATCCAGTACTGCAGCTTTGCATCCTCACGTCTAGCCAGGAAAAATGTGTATGTTGGTTTCACTGTAATACACGTAGGAAAAATTGTGTTTAATTAGGTTTAGGCTACCTTCCCGTCCTTTATAGGAAGAGTGCATTTTCTTATCTACATAGGCTATCTCCAAGCGTCTATTCTCAAAAGCCTTTGACCAGTTCTGAGGGATACAGAGCCTGATCCAAAGACAAGAAATTAGAAAGTACATTGAACCAAGTACATGGTGCTTAATAAAACACTTTGCATCTCACATTATCCTTCTGCCTGCAGATAGCTGTATGCATGTGTCCCTTTTTTGGACACAACTGTGTGTGAACTGCTGCTGACCAGGGAAAGAGGACCTATTGGTATGTGGTAGTAAAAACTGAGGGAACTCAGTCCTTGTCTATAGTCTGTGCTCTGACTGCAGGCATAGCATGGCTTTAAATTACCTGAATATTGCCAGCAGTCTGGTGTGGGCTAAATACCTGAATATTGATCTAACTTCTTGGGGAAGTGTTACAGTCAATGCTATGGTAAGGTCTGCGCTGCCGCGATGACATTGCTCTTTATCTGCCTGCGCTTTGTGCTCTGCACTTAAATGTGTTCATGTGGTGCAAACGTTTCCCCAGCTCTCCCCTGACTGCCCGCTTCCATTGCGAAACCCCAGCCAGTCTCCTGTTCCCAAAGTAATTCCAGTCATTAGTCTTGATAGTACCTATCTGTGTCTCCCCGTATCAAGCTTGTTTTCCTCCGCTTCCCAGGGACTGTCATTACAAGAAGCCAGAAATTAGTACTTTGAAGTTCCACGAACTGACATTCAGGGAGCATGGAACACTTTGCAGGGATGAGTAAGTGTAGTCTCTCTTTCACACGTGGGCAGACTCGCATCACTGCTGAATCAATGTCAGAAACAGAACTTGTCTGCATGCCGAGTTTTCTAACCACCTGATGGTATGTCCCTCCAAAGTCAATTATTCGGTCTTCAAAGAGCATTGCAAGGTTGAAAAATGACAATTTTCTTTAAGAAACAGAATATGACAGTCAGGATCAAGAATTCAAATTTTGTACTAGTTTCTCCCTTCTTCTCAGCCAGTTTCCTCAGAACTGAGAGACAGCTTATTCTAACGTCTGAAAGCCCTTTTTGGCTTTTTAAATTTATGGTCCCATAAGGGTCTTTCTTTAAAAAGAATTGTTGTTTTCTGAGACACTGTTTATTATTCTCAGTGTCTGCAAAATCAACGAATTCATGTCAGTTGGTCTTGAGGTTTTCCCTTTACTTCAAAATATTAATTAGGCGTCTTCTCTAATGCCCTCTGGCTTCTCTGCCAAATAGGCTTGGAATAGGAATTTCCACATTGTATTTCAGTGTAGACTAAAATATTAATTTAACATTGGCTTTTTTCTATGCTGCCACCTTCGTATTTATATTCAGAAGGTTGTGGGATATGCTTGTAAGAATATATTTAAGCAGCATACACTTTGAATCTTTTAGTTTAGCCTCTAGACTGATGTTAAGTGAGATTTTAAATGGGCAAATTTAAAATACTCTCCTTTGGGTGTAGCTTGTTGCACAGTAACCTCTACTACAGAAGAACAGTTCCTTTGGGTGTTATATATTCTATATATACACAGATAATTTCCAATTGCAGTGTCACAAGTGGCATCATTGAATCAATGCCACTACTGTATGCATGAGCTTATATTGGTTTGGCTTGCTCCCCAAATGAGTCAGAAACCATAATATTGCATTCTGTGGAAGTCCAGACTGAAACTGATACGACGCCACTTTTTGTTGATGTCAAAATACCTTGCTCAGCAAGCAATTGCTACTGGCATCAGTGAAGGACTTCCAAGTTTCATTCACCCTGCTACTTCGTTAGAATCACTCCGATGAATAATTTCTCCAATGTTGTGTTTGAAGACATACTCCACGAGGTTGCATCATGCATTGATAAGTTTTCTTCCATGAACATGTTGGTGCTTTTTAGGACTTTGCCTGAGCCACAGTTATTTGGAAAACTGCTGAGCTGTGGTTTTCCTGGGAAGGGAGGGCCAGTGAGCAGCAAGGTAATAATCTGCTGTATTACGGTGTTAGAGCAGCTGGGCTGGAACCGCAACTGGTACTGCTGCTCTGTTGCAGTGAGGAATCCATTCTCTGTAGGAATTGCCTTTTAACTTGTTTTATACATACCTTAAAATGGAGCTTTTATTCATCTGGTGGAATAGGTTTCTTCATAGATACTCGGGTTTAATAATTTGGAGGGCAAACAGGCCCATGGTTTCCTGAACAGGTTTTAAAAACGACAAATTAATCCTTAAAAGAAGGGAAATGTTTCTCTGTTTAGATTAACAAAGTAACTTACTGAATCCTTGAACCTCTTCCTAGATATGCCCTGTATTCTGGGCTAGCGGCAGAGACGGGTAAAATGTCAAGCCTGATAGATTGTTGGAGCTGGTTTTTGGTAGTTAAACAATAATGAAACTGTTATATGCTTGCAGGGAAACACTGCTCTCTGTGTGCGAACTTCGCCCTGGAGAAAGTTTCAATTGTTCCAAAGAAGGGCAATTTCAAAAATGCAGCTTCTGTGGCTAGTCACACAGCTGTCTAAATTACTGGCTGTCTTGAGGCCATTACACAAGCGTTACAAAATAGTTTGGAAACAATTTATTTTTCAGATTCCAAATAAAGTGTAGATTTCAAAGTCCCTTTTGACTGTATAATCAAAAAAGTCAAAATTGAAGCTGGTGTTTATATAGAGATTGATTTACGCTCTCAGAGCTCAGAACGCAGGTTTCTTCCAGTCAGAGGCTGATGGTTGCATAATTCATACCTTATGTTTCTCAGATTGAAGGGTTTTATCAGTTGTTGCCCGGGATTATGTATTTCCTTGTTTGTTTAGTCAAATCTAGTCTGTCATTGTGCATCTTTTTGTGCAAAGGGCTCTCGGGTAACAGGAGTAAGATCTTGTCTGTTATGCAGAAGAGAAGTGAGAGGGAGTTGATGCAGGTATTTAATGAAAATAAAGCCCAAAACGTTAGCCGCCTTTTTGACAAACTTCCTTGTTCTTTCTATTCCTGTTGTCACTTACACTTCTTGCTTCTCTGACTTGAAGACAGATCACAGACTGATTTTTGCAATGGAAATAACTAGATCAAGAATGTCATTCTGAGTCAAGTAAGAAATTCCTGAAAAGAATTGAGATACGTTGTTTAGCTTGCTGCTGGAGCTTCAGAAGTGAATTGCAATGCCTACAAAATGTGCATAGAGAATGCAGTTGGAATTCAAAGCACCAGTAAATGACTACTTGTATATAGCAAAATAATGCACTTAAAAAGAAAGTACTTGCAGCATTTCTTTTTATCTGCCGACATCTGCCTTCAGAGACATCTTAAATCTGCAGATAGCTTTCTCTAATAGTCATGAGTGGTGCTGATACCATCTCTGAACACTTCTGTGGGTGAAAACTTATTTAAAGATTTTCAAAATGTGTATATTTTAGAGATAATACATAGCATGTTTAATACAGTTTTACCATTTTAGTTCGTTTGCCTTTTTCTATGTTAAATGCTGTTTGTATCACGTTTTCAAACAATGTGTTCAACTGCATATAATGAAGCCTTATCGTACAAGAGAATGTAGGCCAAACCCAAGCCTAATTCATGAAAGGCTTTACTTTGTCGAAGTGAAGTAAGATGATCATTCTTGGAATGAATCTTGTCTCTTTGTCAGTGTTTTCCAAGTGGTGTTCTGCTCAAAACCCAAGTAACTTGGTAAGATACTGTTATGGAGGCCTAAGCTTGTTTTTTACTTCTGGATGTGACTCTTAATAATACAAGCTAAGGCTTTTATTGCTCTGCCTGGAATAACAGATGCAAGCTTGAAATTAAATCTGTGAGAAGTGGTAGTGTTTCCTAAAAATTCCCCTAATATAAACAAATGCGAAGAAAAGGATATAAACTATTACTGTCTAGTGTCTACTTGACTGATCAGCTTTAATCTTTGATTATGGAGGAAACAGTCTAAAAATATTTATGGAACCTTCTGGACTTTTAAATGAAAAGGAATTTTAACAACATCCACAAAAGATTTGAAATCTAAAATCCTAGATGTTTTTCTAAACAGTCATTTGATAGCATGCTGCCTCCTTCAGACGTTATTCTTGTCTCAAGTACCAAGAATGTCTGCCTGTCTCTTTTTTTGACAAGGCCACTTTGTCAGTGACACTTTTTTTTAAGTTAAAATGGCTCATTAAGTAAAAACAAACTTTTTGAGCAATATTTTATTCTGCATGTTACCATAATTTTCACTCTGAACTGGTAAGGAGTTAAAACAAATAAACCCCAACAAAAAAAAACCCAAAAAACTAACTGTACTTGCATTGTCTTTTGCACTTGTGCAAAACAAAGTTGGCCTCAAAATCATCTTGTCTGGTCCTTTTTTTTTAATATGTATGTGTTTTGTTCTAACGTTAAATTGTTAGGATGCTCTGCACAAGTGCAAGGAGGCACTATAAGCATTTCTTCCCAGAAGTGCCTTACTTCTGTGAGATATGATAGTTCTCTGAAAGTATTTGATTCTATTATAAATGCAGTACTACTTTAAAGAAATGAAATATTAACTTGATTCCATTCCCTGATGAGGTATTATCTGTATTTTACTTACAGAAAACTGAGGCACAGAGAATTGAAGTGGCCTAGATGCACAGAGCGTCCATAACAGAGCTAGAAACTGAAACAAAAAATCCTCAGCCCCAATTGTCCCATATTATTTATCCCTTTACTAATCTGAAAATAATTACCCAATGGAATTTGTTGAACTTAAGGTTTTGTTTCTTTTTTTTTTTTTTAATAGGAATAACTGGTATGTGATTTTGCGTGTGTAATCAAAAATGGGGCAGTTTCTGCTGAACTATTGAACTGAAAAAAGTAGAACTCAAAATGGAAGAAAGTTCACGTCAATGTTAGCAGTTTAGTGGTGGAAAAGATCGTGTCGCAGGGAGCTTCTTAGCAGCAGAAGTCACATCTGCTTGTGCTGAAATGCCACTTAAGTTGTTACTTGTTTGGTTTCTGAGAACACAAGTGAAGATATTTTGAGGTTTTATTTAAAAAATGTGTTCTTTGTTGTTAAAGGGCTGTTTGAAAGTAGAAGATAGCGTAGTATCTCTTCCCAACTTCCATGATAGTCGATATGGGTTTTTTCTTAATGCCCCAACACCAGGATTTAATCTAATACGAAAATCTTGTCTGTTACTTTACAAAGCAAACAAACCCAGAATGGAAAGGAGTGCTCCTCCCAGTTGCAAAGAAGCAAAATGAAACGTGGTGATGCCTGTGTACTGCAAAGGTTGAGAAAAAAACCCTAACAAACCCAAGGCAAATTAAAAAACCAAAATAAAATAGATTTATTGGTTTATAAACCCCAATGATTTCTGGAGCACTGACTCATGATGTCTGAATGCTTGGGCTTGCCAAAAGCCATGAACTGAAATGTGACCCTAAGTCTGCTTGTCGGCTTGGGCCATATATGGGAAGTTTCCTCTTCATGACAAAGATAGGGAATCCAGAAGATGCAGGTCCTTAAAGCATGTTTGAAGCTTTCATGACCTACTATTCTTTCAGTCTTTATAAAAATATTTTATACAGGTTGCATCCAACAATGATTCCATGTTCAGCAATCCTGACTTTCTGCTTTGATCAACATAAATTGCAGCAGTTTTAGGTGAGCTGTGTCTTCGAACGATGCCCTGTTCTGCCTCTGCTGGCAGTTCACATGGGTGCTTAAAATGCTTAACAAAGAATTTTAATGTTCTGCCATAACACAGGTGTAGAGATGTGGCAATAAAGGAAATTTGTGGCTTTTTTTGGGTCATGGATTTAGTTCCAAGAGACCTGTTTACTTGTATGGTTTGTTCTGATAGTGTAGGTAAGCTCCTGTGTGAGCTCTTGCAGAATCTCCTAGGGATGCTACCCTTCAACTCAGTAACCAAAACTATGGGACAAGATGGCTGTTGGGTTTGTTCATGTTTCAGTTTGAATAAAGACCAGATTTCAGTCTGCATTGTTTTGGGTTTACTAGTCTTTGATGTTCTGCAGAGATTGAGACTGGAAGAAGAGGGGCATGGCAGTTGAACAGGGCAGTGGTAAAGTAACCAATTTAGAAATTTTCAGCCCTAAAACAAACACTGTAAGTGGTTGGAAATGAACTTTTTCACAACATCTGTCCCATGAATGTTTTTAAGTAGTTCATGCTAGTCCTACTGACAGACACTGGGTGGTAAGGCTTGAGCTTTCCTTCAGTTTTCAAGCTCTTATCCAGGGCTGCATGTAAGCAATTTTGAATTTCAAACGATTCAGTGCTAAATGGAGATTGGGACAAAAATAATAGTTAATATTTATGGAAATGCTTTAAGAGTGAAACTTCAAAGTCTCTCTCAAAGTTTGACCTGTACTAACTTACTTCAAATGAGGGTGGGGTATTTTTCCTCATCCACAGCTGAGGTGACTAAGCCATAAACAAACTGACTTTTTTTATTCCAATATCTTTTGTTGTCTCAGTAACAAAATTAGTATTCAGGCTTTTTGCTTTTCAGTGCTGTATTCAATATCCTGGACCTTTCTTTAACTGCTAACAAACTTGTAAGTATTTCTGCAGTCTGGGAGAACAGAGCTTTCTACACTGATTCAGATGTGACATATGTGCTGGTCTTTGTACATGTCTACGAAAGGAGATGATACGCAGTTGCATTTTATTCTGTTTCAGCACCTAGTTTGGATTTGAATTCAGATTAATTTGGAATAGGCATAGCTACGAAATGAGTCTGCAGTGTTTGTACTTGTTATGATGTG
Source organism: Sagittarius serpentarius (assembly GCA_034782735.1). NCBI lineage: Eukaryota > Metazoa > Chordata > Aves > Accipitriformes > Sagittariidae > Sagittarius > Sagittarius serpentarius. The sequence goes on along the minus strand of JAVKLA010000084.1, from coordinate 7,564,234 downwards.
CCTCAATTACATACATTCAGATCTTTTTCAGTCTAGCCAAATAAAAATAATCTTTTTTTAGGCTACAGTTAAATAGGTTAGAGGTTGATTACCAGTCTGCACAGATCTTTGTTGCGTGTGATTTTACTGCACGTGCACTTTTCCACATGTATGAATTCCATGGGGTTTAGGCTGATTTTCTAGCAAGAGCTCTTGAAATAAGGGGGTGGTGGTGGTGGTGGGGAAGAGTAGGCTTCGAATGTGAGGAATTTTGAGATTTTGAGGTTATCTTTTGATTTTTTGGGGGGGAGGGAAGATTAAGAAGTGTACTGTTTAAAAAATAACCTGAAGCTTGGCATGAAAAGTAATTTATGGGATTTCCCACTGGTATAGCTATCAGCAGGCACTCTCAATTCTGGGTGTCTGAGAGACGGCAATAGCACCGAGTCTTCGGAGCATTAGTGCCAACTGCAATCCCAGTTTCAGACAAACTTCCTGTAATTCTGACTGATACTGTACCACCTCCAACCCAAGCTCAGCTGTTGGATGAATAGCACTGCAAGACTTAAGATTGTACTTGCAACTGTCTCTATTTTGGGAACAGCTGCTTTGGAGTACTTCACCTCTCTGAATTCTTGTACACCAGGTGGGATAGGGAGTTTCTGTGCACATAGCTGCAATTTGTAGTGAGATGCCTCCTGTTTTCTGTGTTCCTACCCTGCCTCTGTAGATTGGGGGTAAGGGTTCTCGTAAGTTGGAGGAGCTGTGTCTGGGATAATGCCTCTCTTTCTCCTCCATTCAACTGCCTCCCATATGCTTGTGCTTCATTCCAAAGATGAACTGTTGATGAATATGTAATTTATCCAGTTGGAGAGAAACCGTCTGTCACAATGAGACTAGATGTGCAGCTGTCATCATAGGCTTCTTGGGCCAAAGATTTCAACGGAAATTACTTGATCCCTTTTTATATGAAGTGGGAACTCTAGTGATATGATGAAAATACAAATTGACATCCGTCCTCCTCCCCTTTTTTCTCCAGCTGCCTGCATTCTGCCCAGTTAGAAGAGTGTATCATTAAAGCCATCCAACAGTGGTTACCTTCTTCCATGGTGAAACCTGAGGCAATTCAAAGCTGTTCCCCTGATGTCCCTGGTTAAATTGTGGTACTGCTCCTGCTTGTTTGTAATATCTGAATGCTGAAGTCATTTAGTTCATAGCAGTATTTTGCAGCACAGCAGAAACTTGGTTTGAGCAACTTTCTATTTCTGGGTAATGTAAGATTTGCAAAGAGAGTGAGGTATTTGTAGTGTTATGAGGAGGAAGGCTCCCTGAAAAGCTTATCTTGTGCCTTTGGAGACCATTTCTGGCTTTCGGGTGGGCACAGCTCCAGCTAACCTCCCCCAGCTATCGCCACATTGCGATCACGGAACAGTGGTCTAGGTGGGTTTTAAGTTGAAGTCTGGAGAGTGTGGAATGACGACCTCCTCTGAATACAGCTGGTTAAGAAAGCTACGCAGTTATTTAAATTTTCAGGTTTTCATTTAGCAATTTATTGCTCCATATTGCAATTACAATTTTAGCAGCTACCCACTGCTTGAAAAAACCAGCTGGCTGAAACTAAATCCAAGGAAGACTTGCGATGATGTGAATGAACAGAGAAGAAAATTCAGAGCACAAGCCAGCATTGACCTTTTTCCTCATAACGAAAAGGACTGATTGAAATGGTATGTGATAGTCTAGGATTCCTGGACTGCTCATTGCTAAAGTTTTGACAGAGAGCTTCCACTTTCACTGCCACTTTTGTCTGTGGGACAAAGGATAGAGACACACGTACACCCACGCAGGATGCTAGGAGGGTGGGAATGGTAACAAAATGGACTGTTCTGGAATCTGACTTCTCCAGAGTTTTCTTTCTTCTCTTTCTGACTTGGTTCATGCTCTTTATTACAGCTGACTTAATTTTGCCTTGCTGATGAATACCATACTAGTGTGAAAGAGTGCACTGTATAGTTTAATTGTTTTTCAGCATAGCAGGAGAGTGGAAGGGAGATAGACTATCTGAGATCACAGCACATTACTTGGGAAGAGGTAGAGGCTAAGGAATTAAGATAGACTGGGTAAGATAAATAATTTTCTAAAACTAGTCACGTGATTTCATTAATCATGTTGTTTTGTTTTGTGTTAACTTGCTGGAAGAATGTCACTGACTTGCGAAGGAAAAAGGCTGTGGTTGAATATCCCTCTTGGCAGATGTCTAGAGACCTAATTACAGTTAATAGCAAGAAGAACTTTTTATCTAAATATTTTTCAATATACAAAGTGCAATTTTGAGTTGAAATAAACAATTTATATTGAAATAATACATACCCCAGGTACCCAGTTCCTTTTAAAACAAGACAGGATTTCCAAGCTTCTCACGTTAAAATCAGGAAAAATTGCTTGGTTTTACTTGTGCTACAGAGGAGAGAGAAAGTGGGCGAGTGCTGAGTTTGCAATTCAGGTGCAAGGCTGGGAGTCAAGTGAGAGGGTTTCTGTTTCTGCCTTTGGAATTAGCTTCCCGTGCAATGCTCTGTAAACCGCACAGCTTTCTAAAACCATTTTCTCAATTTTAAGATGAAAATTGCAGTTCTCTAGTTTCAAAGAGGTGCTTGAAGCTTAGACCCTTTGTGCTTGTAACAGTATTGGTGGGATTTGCTGATGGGCAATGGCGCTTTCATTGAAGATCTGTCTGTAAATCTTCTAACAAACAGAACATCAGGAAGCGTTGCTGAGAGTAAGCTTGCAAATTACTTGTAACAGAGCATGCTGATAAACAGATAAAACTGCAAAATGTTCTTAGAATACTCATGGTATTTTTTTCATGTATTTGAGAACTCTAATTCTTAATTCTTCTCTCATTTAAGCAAATTTTCTAAGGGCTTACCTTGCAAATTATGTACTCCAATGTAAACCAGGTTATAGCAGTATAAAAGGATCTTTGTCTGCATGATGGTTTCCTCTGTACCATATTACTAGGAAGTTACTTTTGGTACTTCTTTTGGAATCAGCAATAATTTAAGGCGATAGCATTTCAGTGAAGTTGTGTGCGGCTGTCTCTGTGCTGAACTACTGTGGCCCCGTTTCAGCTTTTTTCTGCGCTGCTTTGCGCCCTGCCCCAACGGGCTACGCTGTTTACTTTCTGCTCTGTGGTAAATGGATGTCACTTCCTTGATTAAAATGCTGGTGCGCAGCCAAATTCTCTTCCTTTGGGCTTGCACGCTCGGAGAAGCAGCGCACCTAGTAAGCGCGCACGCTGTTGAATCCAGTTGTGTGCCGTGCTCCTCGATCAGGCTCCTGGCTGGATGTGTTGGGATGTGCTGCGTCTCCCGCCTTCTGAGACGCCTGGCGCCCACACGTAGAGGCTTTTGAAGGCATCTCCGAGGTGGAGGAGCACAGATGCAGCTGTGTCATGCTGTATTAAAGAGGATCTGAAGATGGATTACCAGAAGGCACAGGCTGAACTACCAGCCATGTACTGCCCACATCCGATGGGGAAGGTCTAGACAGCACGCGGGCATAGGGTGCCAGTATCAGCCTGTTCCGTCCCTTGAACGTGGCCGGCGGACGTGAGTATGCAGACACTGTTTGAGTGCAACCGCTAGCCTTGATGAGCCGGACAGCATAGACACTCTTGGATGCACAGGAGCCTGGCCGAGACACCACAGAAACTAATCTGGGCACCTGGTTCTGCCTATGCTTGGTGCAGATCGACCTGAATACTCTGTCCTCTACCTTCATAGCTGGCCAGTTTCTTGCCTGAAAAATTCTAGACTGACATCAAAGTTGCTGATCAGACTGGTGAGCAATCATGTATTTGTCTTTGTAAAGGTTATTGGTATTGCATACTTAGATGATTAGGATGTGAAATGTCTCCAGACATTTTGAAAGCACAGAACAAAATGGAAAAATGTCTCCTCCCTCCATACTTCAATTTCAGTCTCTTCCCTCTGAACACTCATGTTTCTAGCTGTGATACAGTGCTGATGGTTATTTACATATTTTTTCAAGATGTGCGTGCTGTCACCTTGGGCACATGTAAACTAGTGCCTTTACTCACAAACACAATTTTTTTTTTTCTATCCCTAGGTAAAAATCTTATGTCCTCAATCTGGTTGTTGTATATATCAAATTAGATGTACATGCTTTGTGATAAATAGCCAGGCCTGGCCCCCAGTCTTCATTTTCTCATGCTTTGTACAGGTTAAGACACCACCTCTGCAAATGGCATGCTCAGACCGGCAACCTGCGTCCTTTCCTTGTGCCTCCTGCGAATGGCTAATTTGCTGACTTTTCCACCTGCCCCAACATATGGTTGCTCCCATTTATCATAATTCAGGTCTGTGTGCCTGTGACACAGGCTGATAATAATAATACTTCATGCATAAATGTCATTTAAGAAGATTATTGGATAGCTCTGTTACCAAGTAAATACTAACTTTTGACCAAGCAAGCTGTGAATTCAGTTTGTAGGTGGTGGGTTATTAGTGAAATTAATTTTAGCAAGGCATTTCTTATCGATGCGGGTTTACTAGAAAAAGAAAAAAGTAAATTGTAACAATGAGCAACTGTACAATCCTATTAATGAGGAACCAAGATGGTTAACGCATTAAATACTTAAATAATTGCAAAACAGCATTCATGAAAGTGGGATTGGATGAATTTTGCAAGGGATACAGCATGAAATAGTAATGCAAAAATAGTAATTTTAAATGTACTTTAGCAAGACGTCAATATTTTAAAGCCACACTTCCCTGTTCTGGCTTTCTGAATAGATTTTGGTGATCTTCAAGCTACTAGAAGTGGCAGAAAATACTCCTTCTGTGAATAGCATTAATCCCAGTCTTGGCGTGTTGCCTTGAAAGTTGTGTCTTACCTGTGAATGTGGTTTTGCTGTTGTGGAGGCCACGCAATGGGTAACAGGTTGGATATGCGTTGTTGTATAGCAGCTATGCTTGAAGCACAGAGACCTTACCAGACTCTGCAGTTTGGCAGTTCCCTGGTATGTAGCAAAGAGTGAGAAGACTGAGACACTCTGCATTAATCTCATGGAAACTGCTAAGAAACAGGCGAAGACAGTTTGGGATCATTGTGAGGGGTCTGGATGGTAGTCAGGAGGTAGTCAAGGAAGATGGCCTCTTGATAAATGGGATGGAAAGAGGAGCTTGATGGTTCAGGGAGCTAATAGAAAAGCAGCTCATTGTGGTGAGCAGTCTTCCTCGAAATTAGGAGGTGCAAGGACAGCTGATAGAGCTAATGAGCAAACATTAGTGTAGGAAAGCATGCCCTGGCAAAGCTGCTATTTGTCTTGCATCTCCCTCCCTTTTTGGCATCCTTCTCCATTTGCAGTAGCCTCAAGGGTCATCAGCCCTGGTGTTCCAGTGGCTGAAGGCCTCTCAGGAGGAGGAGGAGGAGTAGTACTTGTTGCTGTGGCTTCTCCTCATGTGGGAGCTCAGTTCCTTTTGGTCCCTTAACTCAAGCGTCTCGTTGGTGCTGCTGCATTCCAGCCCCCAAATTCCTGAGCAGTCATGAGAAGAAGCCAGACATAGTCATTGAGAGTTTTATTATACGCAGCTGAAAGGTCAGTGATTCTGAGAGAAGTTCCTTTCACTTGTTCTAGTCCCTTATTGTTTGTAGTCTTAGGAAAATAAGGGGGAAGTTTATATTCAAACATAAACCACAGTTTTCCTATACAGCCAAAGCTTACTGTTGGATAGAAATCCACAAAGCACGTGTAATAAATCCTGTATGTAGGCAGCAATCTCTGATACTCCAGGCAGCAAGGTTATGGCATTAATATTGCATATATAGTGAGAACCTGAGTTCAAATGCTTTTTTTAATGAAGATGGAAAGTATAAAAATCCAGGCTTGCATGATGAATATTATCTTCAACAATGTATGAGAGGAAAACTTTGACATCACTGGTATTTCCTTCAGAATTAAATCATGCTTGCAAATTTATACAAAACTCATGGTGATGTATAGAACATGTTAATGAACAGGTGGTGAAATGAATTTGACTCTTCTGTTTAAAATCAGTGAAGAGAATCATGGCATTCGTGGCTTCATACTGAAAAAAAAAGGCAGTCCAGCAGAACATGACAGAGTGCTAGCACTGCTTTGCCCACAGACCATGGCAAGCAACTCCCTGCCTCATCCAATATTTATTGGATTTCTTCTGGCTTTTCCTTAAATAGACTCAAGAAAGAAGATAAAACAGTCCCCCTTCCCAAAAACAAGCTCAGCGTGATGATTGCCATGTGGGTGGATGTGTTTGCAGGTCCAGGATAGACTGTTTGATCTTACATCTCCACCCTTGGTGAAGCTCCTTCTCCCTTTGCTCTTGCAGATGCTCCAAGCACAACATGCAGTTACTTTTTAGGGCAGGTACTTTTTGGCTGCCAGAAGTCTTCTGTTGAGTGCCTGCCATAGAGCTTTCGGGTTCTCAAAAACACGCTCATAGGAGCTGCATATGAGCATCGTGTCCAAGAATAGTGAAGACTGCCAGTATCAGTAATACCTGTAACATTAGTCATGCCAGTAAGTCAACATCTTTTATTCAAGAAGTTGCTTGAGAACTCCTGAAATGTATGATGTCGTTAATTTTTCCAAACCAACATGTTCCTATTAGTCAGGTTACTGACAGTATTTACCAAGCCTTGGTAAATTTTTTTGGATGGGCATTTATTTGTCAGTTCAGTGTAATTGTGGAGCTCCTTGCATGCAGAGCAGCCGTTCATCTGCAAAAGACTGACAGGCTTTACACAGGGTGGTGCTTTCTAGTTATGATGCTCAAACTCTGCTACATCTGTAACAACAACCCATCCGTCACATTGCTTATGGAAATTATCAGTTTCCAGATGGTGCTGACCGCATACCTCTGAATGGGTAACAAAATAAATATGGGACTAATTAGGCTGTAGCAAACATTTTAGAGATATCTAGGAAACTGCCATCCTGAAATCTCACCATGAAATTCTGCTTGCCACTACCAGTCCTCTCCCACTGGCTGTGCTTATTTCCTCAGGCTGTTGTACAGAACAAAGGAAAAATCCCTCTTGAAGCAGCTGCCCAATCTTACCTGCATTTCTTCTTGTTGTCGTCTTAGTGCGGCTATAGGCAGATACAGAGACGTTTTAGCATCTTAAGCCTCAGTCATATCTGCTTGGTCGTATAGGAAAGCTTTGCCTAACTGGTGGCAGCATTTTAAGTTCCCATGTAGCATCCGTCGCATGTTCCAGATATCCGCAATGTAATTCTTGCTTTTCAGCCATTATGGTCTCCTGGGAATTTGGAAATGGGAGTAGATACCTACAAAATTAGTTGGGGCGATGTTGACTGAGATGCAGAGCACGATGGCCACTGTATGGACAGAGGTGGAAACATTTGTGAGCTCCTTTTCTTGCACTTGGAGCAGTCTAAGATGCAGCTGGAGCAGGCTGCGGCATCGCCCGGGTGCTGTCCCGGACCCGTGCTCTGTGTTGAGAGACGACGGCTGCTGGCTGGCAGGTATCCCTCGGCGTGCCTGGAGGAGAATCCCGCTTTGCGTAACCGCTGACGGTGGCACAAAAGAAGCGTGGGATGCCTGCTCACAGTGCAAAGTACGTGCTCAGCAGGAACCCACCAGCCTCCTGAAATGCTGATAGTGAAGTGAGAGCTGTCTGTTTCTGTGTGGCTGTCAACCATCAGCACAAAGTGGTTTTCAGTGAAGAATCTTTGTCAATGTAAATGCTGCACGTAGACAAGCCCTAACTTAAACTTACACCTATATGTAGAGGTCCTTAAATAATTAAAACCTGACATGCACTGGTACAGTCTGCAGTAGCGTGCCTGTGCTGTAGGAATGGCTGTCATGTTCCCATGTGCTCCTTTCTGTTAAAGATGGGAGATATCTCTGGAAAAATGTTACAGATCAGAGGACAATGCTGGTTATTAGTTGTTTGTTTATGGACGTTTCCCTTCCATGCTTTTGTAGTTGAGCAGGATTAAGGTTCTTCTAAAGCAACATCTGAACCTTTTGTCAATCTTCTCATTTCCTGGCAATTACACAAAACTACAACTCCAGCTGAATGCTGAGTTCTGTCTTATTTTATCCTGGTTTGTGCACTCCCTTGTGTTTTTCTTCCCAATGTTTGACATGTTGCAGTGTTCCAGAGTGAATTAGTGGGCTGTCTTTTTTTTAGGAAAACAAAGTTTTTGGGGCAGGCAGTAGCATTTGTGTATTCTGTTATCGTGGGTGGCCTTCAGTTTGCAGGGGTCCTTGAAACAGGAAGGGAACTTAACTATGGACGCAGTTTTCCACTGATGTGGAGGTTATGAATACTTGTTTGACTGCACAGCTTTCGTGTTGTTTAGATTTGCAATTCCTAGGAACAAATTAAACCTCCAAACAGCATCGTTTAAAATAGAAATTCAGTATTTTTGCAACAGAAAGGATGTGTTAACTTCTGAGTGGGACCGATAGCTTGAAAATTAATGTGCAGAAAGAAAAAGAATAATTGTTTCTTTTATGTATGATATCTAATGTGTTTTGATTGGAGTGCAGAGCTAATACAAATGGATGATATGTTATTTCTGTTCGTGGAACACTGCTCTCCATGTATTTGTTAAGATCTAGTTAAGATAAGATCTAGTTGCCAGTCTAAGTGCAATTTACACTACAGCATTGTGCACATCAGTTACGCTAAGAATTGTTTATCATGTCATGAATCTGTAGATTTTCACTTACACATTAAAATCTGCTGAGCCTGCAGGGTAGAGTCCATCGGTAAGCTCACCATTGTGGATTCTGAAAGGCGTATGTCCACTGCAGTGACAGCAGTAACTTTGACGAGCCAAATTCAGCTAGATTTTGAAAGGATTAAAGATGCCACTAAAGCTACAGATGCTGGAACAGCACCAAACTGCAAAAGCTTCCCAATTCAAGTACATCAACGCAAAAGACTTAACACAGCTTAAAAAAAAATAAAAATAAAGCAACAGAACAGTATGTTGGCATATTATACCAAATAACCTTTAGGACTCGTACCAGCCCCCTTCCCTTGGAAATCTGGAGTTTTACAGTGGCAATACTTCCTGAGGCAAAAGAAACGGATTGGCTGTGTAGCTGAGAGATGTTTTATTTCCAGAAGTTTATAAAATTGCGCACTTGCTGAACACTATCAGTGATGGACCTGATTTTTAAGACACAAAAGAAACACAGTCCAGGAACTACGTGTGAATGCAGAAATGCAGAGGAGGCAATTTGTATTCTGTTTACCAGTAAGTGATGACACATGGTGTATGCTCTAGAAACTGAATGCCCAGATGAATTCAGATTTCTTTGTAAACTCCCAAAAGCAAGTTTATAGCAGTGTGTTTCTGGAATACTTCTGCATGGGTGGTCTTGGAAGACTCCAAAACTGTGCATTTTGCACTGGACTGTAAGGATTTTAGGTAAGAGCGCGTGTGTGTGTATATATATACCATTATTTGGCTTGCAAAAAAAAAAAAAAAGGCAAATATGTCTCAGATGCAATTGTTTTCCCAAGTAAGTCATCACAAGCTAATATTTGATTTTTCTTAAGTTACTGACATTTACTTGCTGTGTGATGATTTAGCCTTGTAATGCTGCAAATTCAGTTGAGAACTGGCATATGTTAAATCAGTGGCTCCACTCTCCTTGTCTTTTGTGTTTTTAGATTTGTAGCTGAAAATCTGTAGAGGGATTTAGAATAAAATTGAAGAATAGCTATCTATGATCTTGTTGCTGATTTTATTTAAATAATGTTTAAGACATAATTTGAGCTTCTGTTTGCTTTTCCCAATGCACAAAGCTCAAAGTCAGTGTATTATGGCTTACATGGAATAGAGACAGCCTGTTAATAGCAGACTTGATCAGAGTCTTATACAGCCAACAGGAACATAAAATTTATCTTATCTTTGCTGTAATCTCTTAACTCTAAGAAATTCCAGTAACAACTATCCTGAACTTTATTTGTCCTTTCTCACCAAAGGTGTACCGTACTGGGCTGGGTGCGTGGTTTTTGCACGTGCTTGTAAGTTGGAGGAAAGATCAAAACTCACAAACGCTCTGTCAAAAATGAATTGCTGGTGGGGAAATTTAAATTTGCATTTTATGCTTTGTTCTCACGTTAGCTGACATTGTTTCCCATGTCGTTTCTAATGCATGTCTTTTCCACTTTCAGTTACTATGTGGGCAAGCTGTTGTAATTGGTTTTGTCTGGATGGCTCACCCGAAGAGATGCAGTCGCAGCCGCAGCAGGGAGCCAGAGCCCAAGCCTATTCCAACCCCGGGTACAGCTCTTACCCGTCTCCCACCGCTTCTGAACAGAGCTGCAAAGCCTGTGGGGTGCACTTCGACAACTCCTCTAGGAAGGTGAGTCGCAAACACCTTCTCTGGCACCGCTAACTTAGGGGAGTGTTCGGTTTGACTGCAGTATGCCATCTGACTTTCTTCAAATTGGTTTTTTGTAATTAAATGAGAAACGGGTGCACATTAGAGGCCTCTGATTTGAGGACATGCCATATGGGAAAAGACAGCTTGCCTTTCCTTCTCTGTCTTTAGTCATTCTTCCGCAATTAGCAGACGTAGTTAAAGAGGACTGGAAATGTGGTAATTAACCTTCGGTAGACTTGGCTTTCCCATGCACGGGAAGAAGAAAGCCAAACTGCTTATAATCATTTAGAGGAGCATTAACTTCAACATGAGTTTTTAAATTTGTTATTTAAAAACACTAATATCCTTTTAAAAAAAAAAAAAAAGTTGTGGCATGAAGTTTAGTAATCTGTTTGTGCTTTCAGTAAAGGAAGATATACATATCTCTTTTCCAAACTGTAGTTGCTCAAACTAAAAAGCCCTGTAAGTTTATCGAGAGTGTGTGTTGAATTGCTGAAGCTCAGTGCCAAAAAAAAAAATGTTTGTAAACTTCATTTGTGAGCATATAGATGCCAAAATAATTGTTGCACAAGACTTTTAGTTAGACAGCAAACCCTGTCTGGGACATTATTTGAGCATGGTGGTTCCTATAATGCTGCTTGAAAAATATTTTTGTGAGGAAGGTTGTTCGGAGTCCAGACTCTGTGACTTAGGAAGTATCTTACATACGGCATGTTACTGAACTTAATAATGTGAGAACTTAAAAATTACAGTGAATTTTGGCTACAGCCCCTTTAGATTAGATGGGGAAATTAATAAATTGGCCTTTCTTGCACCTTTTTATTCATGCATGCTGGCACGCTATCTACATACCTGAAAAATGGTAAGTCTTGCAGAGCTCTTGCTTTCTACTCGTAGAACAGAGATGTTTATGCTCCTAATATAAGCTGTCTTTAAAGCGGTCCCTTGTATAAGTGTCACCAGTACTGCTCCAGAGAGGTGACTGACTGGGGCTAGGTAAAGCTCTGGTGTGCAAACTGTAGAGGACCTGCTAAAGCAATTTAAGACGTTTCTGCCCCCAGCAGACTTCCCTTGTTTTTCTGTGGGAGTTGGCTGTCAGTGTAACTGGGGCAGCAGAGCACAATGTGTGCTTGTGTCTCAGCTGCTCCCATTCAGTGCCGACTATTAATGAAAATGAGTTTGAGGTTTATATTCTGGATTGTGAAGGGGGGCTCCTAAACCTGCCTTCCTCCTTCTGCCACCGCAGCTACTGAGCAGTAACCTCTGGGACTGACTTGAGCCTGATGGCTACAGGTGGCAAAGCTTAACCAGCAGCAGGAAGGTCTGCTAGAGCTTGTCCATCAGTCCTCGGTCTCCAGAGGAGAATTGGAGATAAAGCACTGAGTACATAACCTGTAAAACACGGACATGTTTGTAAGCCATGTTAATTCTTTAATTCTGTTGACAGGGACCAAGAAGTGTATGAAATCTCACTTTGCTGTGAGAGCATCAAAAATCTGCATTTTGTCCCAAGAGAGGCAGTACCTTTGTACTCTAGTGTCCTGTTAATGTTTATACTGAAATACAATAGATAAAAATTAATTCTGTCTGCACTGGTGACCGTAAGGATAACTGAGATTGCTTTTAAAAACAACCAACCAACCAAAAAAAAAAACCCCAAAGCAGAATGATAGTATCTTATGTATTTGATCTTTTATCATAATTGTATTTTAATTTTCATATAACGTGGCATCTACTAACAGGATTAGGGGAGGGGAGGTTTGAATGGAGCATGTATTTATCAGATCCTTTTAACTGTTGGTTGGAGCATCTTTAAAGGATGTAAAATTTAATTGTGGTAGCAAAAATCTCTGAGGTTTTTTGGTGTTTTCCTTCTCTTAGAGGACTTTTTTGATCTTGGTTTTCTGCAGCAAACTGATTCCACAAAATCTTTTAAATTTAAAACAAGCATTCTTCATTTCCTTCTCTGCTGAGAGAAAGCTATGGCAGGCATTCTTGGTGGATATGTTAGACTGCTATTCCTTCCTTCCCCATTTTCTGATTTCAGTGCCTTAAATTGGCTGCCATTTTCAGGAAGATGCTTTTCTTTGCATACTTAAAGAAAAAGCTCCTGGCAAGCTAGAGCGTAAGATTCCAACCGGGGGGGGGGCCCGGC
>JAVKLA010000084.1:7471449-7541895 GCA_034782735.1 Sagittarius serpentarius | reverse complement strand
CCCCCGCTACAATGTCTCCCTTGCAAAAATGGTTTCTCTACTTATGGATATGATTGTTTTTAAAGAAAAATCAAAATCTGGAGGAAACTGATTAATGATCCAAAGGAATATAATGATCAGAACTAATAAAGTAAATGGAAATATTTATGTGCTTTATGTACACTGTACATAGTTTAAATACTTTAAAATTTAATATTCTACTTGAAATGGCATGTTATTCTCTATTAAATCCTCTTGGTACTATGATGGTTAAACCTACTAGTTTTGGTACAGAAGTTTGGTTTATAATTTTATAATAAAGTTGAAATGTGATTTAGTTAACCTTGTTTTCTGAGTCTGTTACCACCAGGCTAGGAGAAAGCAGAGACCCTACAGCTACTTCTGAACTTCAAGCAGAAGGGCTTGGGATACCGGGTGCTTACACATCATTAGTGGGTGGGGTACAAGTACAAAAGAGGTTGAAGGAAAAAAGTTAACTGAAAACACTAACTTTTAGCAGTACAGTCTTACCATTGTGAAGAGTACAAAGGGGAGAGCACACTCTGTACCCTGCAGAGACTAAGGGAACCAGTAAACTGGTCAACTCACTTTTCCTTTCGTAATGTACACATGCAGTTATTCAGCAGATGCACATCATTGTTTGCAAAAGAGTTAAAACAAACCCCTGTCTTCCTTACTTCATTAATATTCAAGTACTTGCAATAGTTTTGAACAGCTTCAGACAAGGAGGTCTGTCAACTATCCTAAAAGAGCCAGATGGTAGAGTTCTTTGCTCTTACTTGTTGAAACATGAACAGCATATTCCAGAAAACAGACACTCCAAGGGGCTGCTTGGATAATGCTGCAGCAGTTGCTGTAACAGAAGCTTATGTGGTGTCCTCACTTTCACACGAAACCTACAGCAGAGGTGTAAACTGCTACTGGATACAGACCTGTGCTGAATGTTGAAAGACACAAAAGTCAAACCAGGAGAAGGACACATGTCCTTCATGCAAATTGCAGCCACGCAGCGGAATGATCCTGGCAATACAGCCAATAGCTTCACACATTTGGTGGTCCGTTTTCCTGTCCAGGCAGAGAATAACCTTTGGAAAATAAGTCCTGACAGCAAAAGAGAAACTGCTTCAGTTTTATTTCTTTATCTATAAAAATACCCAAACTTTAAAAACCCAGGGAGACTAAACCAGCACCTAGGTAAGTGCGGTGGTCTACATGATGGGCAGAAAAATGGATTCAGCAGTGACATTTCTTCAGAGTTCTTTTAATTAATTCCATATAGTTGCTATGGATCTTTATAACTACCGCTGACGGACTTGAGCATTTTACTTCTATCCGCACCTCCACCGAGGAATCTCGCCATTTCTTCCACCTACCTAGTTCTCAGCTGTTCCCTTCAGGGAATTCTTATGTCAAGACACTGCTAGCACGGGGCTACCAGTCTCCGTTTCCGGATGCACTCCCAGATCCAGTTGGGAGACACACGCTTAGCACCAGGATTCTCATCAATGTCCCCTATAACATGCGTTGCTGAGGCTGTGTCAAACTCTGGCACAAGATCCCCATCATATGCTATGAAGTACCGCCGGATTTTGTCAAAGTCCTTTACAGAGGGCGACAGGTACAGCTTCACACCAGTGAATATGTCCAGCAGTGTCTGCATATTGTGGAAGAGGATGAGAAGCACAGGTTGGTAAAACATTAGATTGGTCTGGAAATCACACTAAATTCTTTGAGGCATGAACAAGTCCATGCACAGTTCTCAGAGTTATCATTCTAATCCCATGCCTAGTAATTGTAAATTGCTCTTTGAACCACCATTACATCATACACAAGAGCAACACCCGTACAGTCCCTCTGAAAGCCAGACGTTACAGCTCAACAGTGCTTCCCTAGCTAAGGGGAGTTAGTTAATAATGGGGTAACCATTATTCCCCTTAGTGATGATGCTGATGTGGTCCAGTAAACATGATCTTAACATCTCTGTCTTTACAAGCTGATGCTTCTTAGGAGAAAATAACTGCTCTGGGAGGGGACGTGCTGCTTACAGCACAATAGGTACTCCAGGTTTATCAGGAAATTATAGCTCAGTGATTCTTAATCCACTCCTACAACTTGCTGCACAATGGGCTACAAAGGACAGTTCTCTCCCTTTACAGCTCCCAACTCTTCCATATGGGGCACGCAGGAAGAGCAGCCGCTCAGCAATCATGACGCTTTGCGGGGCAGGACATCGTTGGTGGGCAGACAGAGCATTTTAGCCTTCAGCATGACAAACTCAGTTAGTTATGCCAGCTCTGCCGACAGGAAAGAGCTGCAGCCAGCCGCTTCCTTTACAAGAGGGCTTGTTGCTGCTATTTCTGCCTTTACTTTTCATTTTAGTTTAGGGTGCTGCTATAGGAAGATTCCAAAGACTTTTCCAGATGGAAGGCAAAAGTGAAGACAATTGAAACTGCCTGAGCTTCCTCCCACCCCAAAGTGGTTGCTGTCCAGCTGTCCGTACCTTTTTTCCATTGTCATCCATCTCAGCTGCTTTTCGCTTCTCCCCTCGTTTCTCCTCTGATTTTTGAGGGGATCCAGTGACTGCTTTGCTCTCTAAAAACAAACACTTGTCTCATTTGTGCTCTCTGTCCAGATACTGGTTGTGTATTAAGGAAGGGGAAGAAGAGTGAAGAGGGTAAAAGGCTTTTCCCCCTTCTCTTTCTGGAAAATCCATGAATTAGAATGTAACTAGTAAGACATATTTTTCTACTGCAAATGGCACGGGGCAGCTTCCTGCCCTCATCTCCAGGATGTTGCTGTTCAACTTCCCTCCTTGCTGTCACCACACCGTCTTTTTCAGACTGCTCAGAAGTTTGCTTCAAGTTATGCCCCAGTGACAAAGTGCTGGTGAAGCAAACTTATTTCACAGCTCTGCAGTTTACTACCTGGAAATCCCCTCCATCCAGGTGCCCTATTATATGCATGAATTTCATCCAGATAAAATTAAATCCTGGTTCATGGCCAAAAATGTCTAATCCAAGGGCATGTGATGTGCAGAACGGGAGCAAGAGGTCTGCTGTTCAGATTCGTCTTATACAGTCTGCTAAGGACCTTGATCTAATAAGATTAAAAGGGACTGCAGTCCCAGATAAATCACTGCGAAGTAGTTTTGGTACTAACGAAAACCGAGACTTTGCTAGGTTCAAGATACCTGTTCTAGGCAGCATATAATCTCAAGAGAGCTTTTATTGTCTAAATGAGTTGCCTAAGCACCAATGTGAACAGCATCATCAGTGCTGTTTCTATCTCCTTTCAATCCCAGCACACCTCAGAGGTGTGCCTATTCAATCCATGCTATGAACAACACGGGCCAAAACCAAGGGTCTAAACAGCTTTGCCTGTTAACCGTGACATGCACGTAAAAGCTTCCATGGGATCTTCAAGCATCTGACAGAAGACACAGATCCAAAGCCAGCCTGCCCCAAACGCAGAGGACACACCCTGAGCCTCCTCTCCCTGGAAAGCACCATCTTACCTTCTGGCTTCTGGGCTTTTGCAGGTGACTTGCTTGGGGGAGTTTTGATAGTGCTGTGTGGTGTGGAAGATCTGGAATTTCCCTCATTCTCTCCACTGCTGCCAGCTGTGGACTCATCTTCCTCCCCAGCAACAACATTGAAATCAGCCTTCTCTTTGGAGAGCTGGTACAGCTCCTGTCCCACCAGAAACAAAGCACGGCCTTTAGCCACAGTGAAACCTCTGACATTAGACACGAGCTGTAATGCATGGTCTCCCCTTGTTTGCTTCCCCCCACCCTGAAGTGTTTGCTCATATGCTTTTTCTTCCTGCGCCTCTTTGTAGCCATCTTCCTGTCAACTTTGTTCAAGCTCTCTGTCTTCTACCCAGCTGCGTGACATTAAGGGAAGCCATACAGGGAAGTACCAAAAGCCGTATTCACATCATCTGCTACAGGGCAAGACAGACTTAACGCTTCAGAGCCTGGCTCCCTAGCCTGAAAAATGAACAATATCCGTTGCTCACTCAGGGAACAGTCTGTCTGAAGAGGGTATTTTACCTTTCTCTCCCCTAGGGAGCCAGAAAGACTGCTGGACAGCAGGTGGGCTGAATCACTCCCTGCTTCGATGGCATAACAAGCACTTACATCTGCTGCCAGCGTCCCTGTAGGCAGTGTGAAGACAGCCCAAACGACAATACCTAGACTGAGAACAGAGCTCATCAACAGCTGACTTACTGCTAGGGATGGCAGCAAGCCAACCAGTTTCTATCAGCAAAGGAGGCGTGGAAGCAATGTGGGGTGGGTGCAGCCCCAGGGGTCCTGGCTGACTGCCATTTGGCCCCTGTGCCCTGGAAGTGGGCCAGGCACCCTTAACTCACTTCCCAGATGCCTCCCCCAATCTCTGTAATTAATGGGACATCGAATGACCATAAACACTCAAGAGAATAAAGGTCACCTCTTTCAGGAAGGAAATTCCTCCCCATGAAGGCTGTTACAAGAGCTGATACAACTACCTGCCAGCACAGACTTTGCTGAAAGTGCACAACACAACAGCTCAAGAGACTTGAGAGGCCCCATGAAAGAGTAAGACTTGCATCAAAATAATCCAGCAAGCAGCCTGAGCCTAGAATAAGTGGAAAATGTAACATGCCATCATAGGTACCAGTCAGCAGATACCTTCACTACATACCCTGCTATCTGAATTTGTCTTTTTAAATATAGACTGCTCTCAGAACTTATTCTCGAACATGCTACAGACATACTGCCTTAACTCACCTTGAGCTGCTGGAGGTTGGTGGCTGTCTGCCAGTCTTTGTCATCTCGAATGCGGGTGCAGCGAGGGAAGCGAATGGAGATCCCATCTGCAGTGTGGGCTTCAGCTTTAGAGAATTCAGCCCCTGTGATCTCCCACACTGGGGCTTTCTAAACACAGTATTGAGGAAGTCACGTCACATTCCTGTGTTCTTTCATCAACTAATGTGTCTGTGTTCCTCTACCTCTACAACAACCCCTCTCCCTACCCCAGCACACAGGGTTCCATATACACAAACTGACCTTCTTGGTCACCTTCATTAGAAAAACTTCTATTTTTTTATAGCGAGTCAGAGATCCTCAACTAATATATAATGCCAATTTCTAAATAACATCTTTTCTATCAGTCATACATGGCACAAAGCATACTGATGAATTTCGTAAAACAATAGCAACATTTGGGTTACAGTTCTGCTTCAACTGTTTCAAGTCAGATTTTTCATGCCGCAAATTTAAATTAAGTTCACTTCTGGACAGGACTTAATGCACAAGAGTATTTCGCAGAAGTGCTGCAGGTATGATCTCTTAATGAGGCTCTTAGCCTCAAATGCACCTGCAAGTTTCAGAGATAAAAACTTGCGCTTAATTTCCTGTTCCGAGTATGAAGACTAATCTTGTAACAGAGACAATTTGTACACTTAAATAAGTATAGTAGATTGCTATATCAAGGCTGGAAGCCATGGTTAAATGACTATGACAGCACTTACCTTGGGATCTGGGACAATGAAGTCTGGGTAGTAGATTTTGTTAATTTTTAGCCACCTTGGAATTTTACTAGGATCCTATTAATTAAAAGCACAAAACCAAAATGATAGCACTTACAATCATATATGAACCTCTTCTACAAAAGAAGTTGCTGAAAGATAACCTAGAAGTAGATTAGCATATAGGTATTGCATTGCCTTTGTATGGATGAAACTTTCTTTAGCTGCAGTGCAAGGCGCGCTGATCAGCAGCAGTTTCTCTTATCTAGAGAATCGCAAAAATTATCTGTAACACAGCTCTCAATTACTGTCATTTTGTATGTAAAACAACAACATCGTTGCTCCAATTGTGATTCATATAAAACTACCCTTTTTTTAAAGATTCTATAAGCTTGATGCAAATGGCCTTCAGGATGTCAAGTAAATACTAAAATTCAAACTGTTTGTTTGTCAAGTCTTGGAAAGTAAGACTCCTCACCTAAATAAGTCACTCACAAAGTCTTTTAACTCCAACGTGTCAGGTTATGTAGCCACAAGACAAGCCTGACTTGAGCATTTCTCACCCGCAGCCCCATCTAGTGACTGTCTTCACCAATCGCAATATGCCAAAAAAGGGTACTTCCTCTGCTCTTCCCAATAAAACCTTGTCTTAGCAGGAAACAGATGGTGCCTGCCTTCCCACTCAGTGTCTGAATACAAATCTCAGGCATGCCTCATCTTGGGAGCTGGCTGCACCTACATCTCATTTGTGTCAGAGCAGTTTATCTGCTTTAACTCTGAGCCTCTGTTCATTGCCAGCAGCAGAGCACTTCAACTCTGCATTTAGCTAGCACCTCAAGGGTAGCTCAGCAGGAAGAAGGCTTTTACCAAGCCCTGTGCTGAGCATTCCTTTGATCGCCTCCATGCCAGAGCCCCTCTCACCTTGCTGATCTTCACCATATCCAGCTCTGTTTGCAGACGTGCCAAGGTGGCATCGTCATGGCCACCGGAACACTTGGTCACAGTGCACCACTTCTCACTCTTGGGATCATAGCAGCCCATGAGGAAGATGGACATCATGCCACCTGCGGGAGGGGAGAGCAAGGTGGTTCACAACTTCTACAGGACAAGCCACAGCTTTTCAAAAAGCGAACTAATGAACCAAAACCCTTTTCCGTCTTTGGAAGTCAAAGGGCCTTAGGCTTGTTATGGCTTCACAGCATCAGCTCCCACATACAAAGCCGAACAGAGAGGCTCTACACTGTGTAAGAGCCCAGCCCAAAACCTAAGGCTTTGCTGTGCCAACTAACCAACAGTAAACTCACAGCCTGGCATGATGGGCTGCAGCAGACAGTCACTGCTACAGCCCGTCTCATTCTAGTAGGAGACCCAATGCTACAGAAGGCCTGGAACAGCAAAAAGCTTCAGAGTTTTCTGAACTGACAATCTCTGACTTCAGCTAGCTCCACAGACTTACCTTTACTGCCTTGTCCATAGAAAGCTCCCAGCACCACCAGGTCTGCTGTGTCAGCCATTGCACCCTCATTTAAGTAGTCCTTTTTCACTTTCAGCCAGTGTCGTTTTCCTGGTTCATAATTACCCTGTGCAAAATAAGGCAAGAACCCCCAGTCAGAAAGATCATCTCCTCAAATAGCTCTTGCTTTTATCCAGCTTAGCAGTACAAGAGCACAGCAGTGCTCTGATACATAAGGAGCAATGTGAATTGGATGTCAGCATCGATGAGAACCCAGAGATGTTTCAAGGATGCTCAGCCTTGTGTGATTCATCCAAGGACCTCTGTCTGTTGTTATTCCCCAATTCCCAGCACACACCAGTGAAAAGCAGATGTAAACCTGCCTTTGTATCTTTCAACACCAGTCCTTCCAGTCCCTCACGGATGACTCGGGTGATCATATCTGCCAGATCTGAAGCTTTCTGAAAAGGAAAGGAATCATGGTTAACTCAAGACTGTGAAAGGGCTGTGGTCTTCAGGCTTTCTGTTCCAAGCAGTGATGCACTAAAACCAAAGCAACTGCAGAGAGATGAATGGGTAATTCCATAAAATAGTTTTCCAAGGAGAGTCCCATACGTGTTCTCTTTGCTGCACATCCAGTGACTAAGCTGGGAATATGTCCCAAGAAGAGAAGGGTTCGTTAGTTATAAAATACTCAAGAGACAAGGCAGCCACACTGATTGTGTCCCGAGTATGTCCCGTATGTACGAGATCAGATTTTCCTCAGCCAGCAGTGCCTGCTTACTTCTCTACCCAACTGCCTTGGAACCTATGCTCTTCTTCCCAAAAATGCTTTCACTGCCCCAAAAGTCCAAGCATTCTCCACCAAAACCAAGGTGCTGCAGAAATCAGTAGCAGTGGGGAAAAATAATGGGACACAGGGCTTGTGCATAACAATCAAAGGAAAAACTGATCATACTCCAGTCTAAATGCAGTTTTTATCTAACTCAGGATGTATCTGGGCTGCAGTGGCACTTGAAGTTGCCAGTCTGGGAACTGAAAGCAGTCTAGCTCCCTTCAATTGTACTTCAGTCTTCTCTACATAGCTCAGGATTGCACAGTAGAGACTAAATTACAAACAGGCTTTAGCTCCTCCTAACAACGTCAAAGTTACAATGGCTACAAAATTATTAAGAAGCCAAAAAAAGAGATGTGCAAGTTAAGACTATACTGAAGCTGTGGTAGCAGAGAGAAGATGGGAGCACAGGCATGGCCCTCTTGAACAGCACTAGCTCAAGAAGTCTTGCACACAGACCAGAAGTAGAACTATTTTGACAGGCAGGGGATTGCTGGATTTGCAGTCTTAATCACAAAAAAGGCCGTGTGGTAAAGGAGCAATGAAATGTCCAGGGTGCAATCTATGAGATCACCATGCATGCTATTTTAACACTGAACTCACTGTGACATGCTTCATTTCCGAGAAAAGGATCCGGTTAGGGATTTCAACCATGTTATCGTGGAGAAACTTACGACGTTCACACAGAGGCCTAAAACAGGGTACGGATAATTAAGGACAAGTAAGTAGTTTTAAGATGAAATACCAGTCACATGAACATTGAGAAAAGCTATTTAAATAATTAAATGGTTTATCCTACAAGGTTCCAGAAAGGACAATCAATTCTTACTTTCCTCCAGAAAGTAAGTTATAAAATAGAAATTTTGTGTTAAGAGTGCATTTAGTTTCAGAGGCTACAAGCTAGGTACTGAACCACACTCGGTTCAGCTGAAATGTAGTTAATCCTGATATTCTGGAACTGCAAAGCAAGATGGAGCTCCACAGTGAAACTCCTTAGCACAGCAAGGATTCTCCCATGCTGTCTTGACTTTACAGGGGCAAATGGCCAGTCTTAACAGCCAATGTGAACTGCTCCCTCTGCAGTGGTAGTGTATTCCAGCAAGTTCATGCTGGGAAACTGGTCAGGCTACTCTCACACTATGCCAGACACATACCTGTCCATCAGACTGATGTCATTGAAATAGATGCAGTCAAACACAAACAAGCAAACATTGGCATCTTGGAAAGCAGCTTTCTGAAAGAGAATTAAGATCGATTAAAAGAAATCTGCAGTTGTAGCAAGCACCAATATGGAGTTTTAGAAAAATAACAGAAACAAAAGGATGTATTTTTATCTCCATAATCTTTTAGTTATAATGAGTTTAGGCCTCTTCTAAAAGACGGAAGTATTCTGAGAATTAAGATGTAGACTGAATGTGTCAAAGCACAAACTAAGAAGATAAATCATGCTAATTTCCTAGTGACAGGGAAATAACACAAATATTAATGACTTTGCGTAACGTAACATCCGTCACTACTGCTGCAACAAAAAACCAACAAGCATTCCAGAGACTTCAGATTAATGGCTACTTTAACTTAAAGCACTTAAGTTTAATTTTCATTTTACTGTCCTCTTCCTCACCACCATTTAAGTCTAGACATAAGCACTACATAATATTCCTACGGACTAAATACTCCGCATCATTGTGGTCTTCCAGTCTGCCATACATTGCTCGAACAGTGATAAGCAATGACAGAATTGCAAGATTTTCCAAGGATTTTTTAATATTTATCTCGAGCTGAAGTTTTCTTACTGTCCTGCTAGTGATCAGGTTAATATCAAATCTTTTGTATTAGAGCAGTACCTTTTCATTAATATCAGTTTTCTCAGGGATCTTATTTCTTCCCCAGATGCTCTAGCAAGCACCAGATCTCTTAAATTATCCTGTGATAACAGGTCACGTGCTAGTGCATTTAAGTCAGCAGAATAACAGCCTCCAAACACAACAAACGTTTTTTTTTTGTTTTTTTTTTTTTTTTTTTTTTTACCTTGTGCACACCGAGAGTACCAAAAGGAAGTGGCTTGCCAGTTTTGTTGTCAATCAGAAGAACTTCTGAATCCAGGATCATACTTTGCCCACCAGGGAAAGCCTGGGGGATGAAGTCCTTAAAATGGGCTACCTTGGGGAAAAAAAAAAAAAAAGAAAAGAAAAATACATCCACTAGCTGAAGAGAGGGACTCACTCCAATGCAGATATTTTCTCCAGAAGCGTGTCTGAGGCACGTGTCAGCCTATCTGCACTAGCTTTACGTCTACAAATACAAAAGTGAGTCTTGAACAAATATAACCCAAGTCACCCAACCGGCATCAAGCCTCCCAAAATGCAGTGCATAAAGTGGACTCTAAGGCAGATGCTTAACTTCAGTTTCAAGCTCTTAACGTCCACCAAAACTAATTGATTACAATTCTATAAAGTGTTGCTTTTCCAGATTCCAAGTATCTGCATAAATTAGGGAAAAGTCTACAACAAAAGGTATCCTCCTTGCCTATAGCAACTGTTGTGAAATTCAGTCATGTTTACAGAGGGCTGGCACAACAGAAGAGACAGTTTATAGGTGCTTACTTTATGTGGGAGGACAGGTTTGAGGCTTCTGCTGAAGTAGCTGAAATGATCTCCATTTTTATGGACCTGCACCCGCTCTCCATCATATTTGATCTCTGCATACATGCCATTTGGGCACTTCTTCATGGCATACTCAATTGACTTGCAGGCTTCAGCCTTAGAAAGGTGGAGAGAGAGAAGTTCCAAACAAACTCAAGAGGATATATTAAAAAATAAAGCTACACTCTTACCTAAGATCATGAATGAACTACTAATTCTTTTGTAGATCTTTTTGTCCGAGGTCTCTGATATCCAGTCCAAGTTCTCCTTTTCTTAATTACTCATTTACTTAGAATTATCTGCATATGCCCAGATAATTACAGCTTTTCAGTGCTTATCTCCTCCAGATACTTAAAGGTGTAAGTACTGTGCCTTTTGAGGAAACCTGATCTCTCTGAGCAACCTGAGTTGAAGGTGTCCCTGCTCACTGCAAGGGGGTTGGACCAGATGACCTTTTATGGTCCCCTCCAACCCAAGTTGTTCTATGATTCTATGATACTACGATTTTGCAGGAGTGCACTTAGCCCAGAAGTAGATATTTAACTCTGATTTGTTCAGACAAAAAACCAAACCTATTTGAATCTCCAATCCAATGGAAAGCTTACACTACCTCCAGAGAAAGGATCAACTGTTGGAATGACAGCAAACAAACAAGAAAGTCACTTCTGGACTGAAAGGAAGTCAAGATTTTAGCTTCTGCAGTGGCACTGAAGGTGCAACTATTGAGTACATTGAATACCGGCCTCTTGGTAGGAAACACTTTATAAAATGGCATTAAACAAAAATCAGCACTACACACAGTCACCTATCTGTCTACTGATTCTTAAAGGTGAGAGTCTCTGACAGAACATCCATCTCTTGGTTGGCTGAAGGTTACTATTGCAGGGGAGCCAACATTACCAGCATGGGCTGAACCGGGGTCATCAGAGAGGCCTGCACACTCAGGGTCCGCTTCAGACCTGGCATCTTCTCAGCCTCCTGCTGGTTCTTCAGGACTCGCTCTACCACATCCTGGAGGTTGCGTGATGCTTTGAACGCCTCATAAGCATTGGGATCCAAAGCATCCAACCTTTAACAAGTTGAGGAGAGGAGGGAAACAAGGATCAACCTCAGGTCTGCTCCTCCTGGCTTATGAGGCTAATGCCCACTTCTGGTTTTATCTCACAATGAAAGGTAAGACTTACACATGCTTTGCTCCAGCATTCATTTTCAAGTCATGCTTAATTAGCCTGATGATGCATTTCAGGTCATTGCCCGTACACCTGAAGTGTGAGAGAAGATTCAGAAATGGTAGACATTTAACTGAACTACTTTACAGATGAAAAAAAGAAACTGATCCAGGCCTCTGTAAAAAAAGGTTCTCCCCTTCTGTAGGGTTTAAACTGAAACACGTTACTAGTGACATCTCAGAAGCACAAAAGAATATCCAAAAGGCATTTTAGCATCTTTATGTTTGAATGCCAATATTAATTCTGCCTCAGTGTTGATGCACCTTCAAAATTCAATTAATGGATCAAGAATAAGTGATAGTAACATCGTCAGCCTCAGATCAACAGAAACTGAGCCAGACCAAGGATCTTCAACATGTCTAACTGGCTTGAAGGCTTTTCTCAACATGCCTAAGAACAGCAACTTAATTAACAGCTAAGAACCACTAACGCAGTTCTGCAAGCCACTTGTTTAGCACTAATTGAACAGTGTCTTGACAGGCAAGGATGAAACTCTCTGGTATGAATGGGAGCCATACATGTTCTCCATTGCTGGTCAGCAGTCAAGGTGTCTTAAACCACAAACAGCAGCTTACAGATGTTCAGTCTCTGTGGCTTAGGATTAGTTTTTCACCTATTCCAGTTTGTGATACGTAGATAACCACTCCTAGTTTTAGGGTAAACCTTCAGAAGCCAATTACTTGCCTTACCTGCGAGTGATATGTTGCAGCACACTTTGCTGGTCATCTTCCTTAGTAAGCTTGGATAGCTGGATTAGGAATTCATCCACCTCTTGGATGGTCAGGAGACTTTTGGCTGCTGGAGGACAAGACTTGCTCTGTTCAAAGAAGAGGCGTACGGTCTCAGAAACATCTCCCTGTCTCCAAAAACAAAATAAGGGCGTGGATCAGAGCTATGGCTAGAGAACTGGGACGCCACTGGGGATTCAACATGGTTCCCATAAGTAGGATAAAGCACAGGAATGATGCTGGGATTCCATGAAGGAATTGGAATCAAACATTAGAAAAAAGCTGCCATGACACAGAATAAAGCTTCTCAGCCGCTTCATTTGCAGAAAAAGGTAAGTAAGAGTACCAATATCATCTCATTGCTCTATTTTTCACTGCTGCAGCATCACAGACCCTTTATTTCTTCAGGATGAATCTACTTGTAAATCCAAGGATCTGAAACAGTCTAGCGATGTCACTAGAAGGCAGCATAAACCAAGGCAATAAGCAGAGGTGAAAGAATTAGCTTCATTATTTAATTCACCCATTTTCTCCATCTTGCAATGAATCAGAAGTGTGCATAGTCAATTATCAATTCCTATGCACCGGAATTAAACGCAGACATGTGAGCACTTGCAATTGTATGAGTGTAGCTTAACTGTATGAATCAACTTAAGCTCACAATAACAAATCTGTTAACTGAATCACCGTTTTTGATACATGACGTTACAAAAAAAGTAATATAAATCAGTTACATAGAAATATGCTAGACAAAGCAGTTTAGACGAAACGGATGCAGCCCAACTTGCCTAGATATTTTAGTCTTGCTTTCTAAAGTTTTGCAGGTGAATTCGTATCTTGCTTTCTGTTCAAACATTATTTTCTAAAGGTTCCAGATGGCAGAAAGTGCTATGAAAACTGCTAAAGCAAAAAAAAAAAAGAAAGAATCACCAACTCCCATTCTAACAGCCAAGCTACCGATCTTTCAAATCGAAGTAAAAAAAAAAACATTACAGAATTTCCATACCAAGGGACCGAACAGCAGAAATTAAGAGAACTGCTGCCTGTACTCACCTGTTCCAGGTCCCGGACCATTTCTTCTTGGCTGCAGTTAAAAATCCTACTAAACAGCTTTACAATCTGCTTATCGTTCAAGTTGTAAACAATTTTAATGACGCCTGGTAACAGCAGCTTAATGGTCAGGTATACGTCACCATGAAAACCATCTGGAAAAAAAAACACAGACCATTAGAAACTGTCACAATTTATGTTCACATACAGGCCCATTAGCACAACCCTGGGAAAAAAACCCCACAGCTGGGGCTTCCTCTTTCCACCATGCTGTTCTACTTCACATGAAAGGAGACTTTTTAGGGGAAACACCCACAATTGTCCTCCAAATCTGATCTCAGCCCTAAGTTTGGTGGTACCTACAAACTCTTCCTGTAACCCTAGACTAAGACGTTCTTATCTGAATTTGTTATTTAGATAAACAGTTCGCTTTGCAAACATTACCTCCATAGTTCAGAAATCATCACAGTACACGGCTTGGACTACACAGCAACCAGATTTTATTTCAACCTTGCTTTTGAAATAACATTTTGAAGTTGATTTTGAGAGAGCTTTCATATGCTGAAAATGTCAAGCGGGAATCATACCTCCTCCAGATCCCTTCTTCAGAAAATCCTGGATGATCTGCGTTTTCACATTATAGCTAGGCTTTTCAGCAACCATGGCACAGAGCTTCCTGAACTCTCGCAGCAAGCAGTCTTTGTGCTTCGGATCACATTTTTTTGCAGATAGGCTAGACTTGTGGGAAGAGTTCGCAGAAACATCTTCTGAATTCTTTGGCTTGGCTGCATCAAAGACAAAAGAAGTTGCTTTTTTAACAAGTACAATATGGTGCAGACTTTGAAGTTGAAGCTACCTCCACTTGGCAAGCTGAAAAAACCAATCCCAGTATGCTGGCAAAGGTTCAGAATTGAATAATGATGTGTGCTATGCCAAAATTTGTGACTTTAAATTTTAATTACCATTTAAAAAAAAATCTAAGCTACTTTTTCACTAGTTTTGCTCTTCACAGTACACCAGAATTTTCTGGACCTTAATTCTACCAGACAAATATGATGAAACGTTGGTGAAAAAGAATTCCTGCTGGCAGATGCTTCTGTTTTATTTCTACTTCACAGCAAGATGTTTTCCTAAGATCATTTCTAAAATGATGGAAAACAAGTCCCCATCCCCTCTACTCTCATAATACTAACACTCCTACACATTCTCAT
Source organism: Sagittarius serpentarius (assembly GCA_034782735.1). NCBI lineage: Eukaryota > Metazoa > Chordata > Aves > Accipitriformes > Sagittariidae > Sagittarius > Sagittarius serpentarius. The sequence goes on along the minus strand of JAVKLA010000084.1, from coordinate 7,527,239 downwards.
CTCTTTGGCTGTGTATGTGGCAAAACTTGCTCTGGGTGCTGCAGAGCTACACATCTGTCTCAGGCCAGTCAGCGCTCACACACTGACTGTCCTGCTGGCAGCTGTTTCTCAGGACAAGCTGCTGAGGAGTAACAGTTTTCCCTTCCATGAACACTGCAACTGGGAATCCCTCACAACCAATTTTTTACAGATTTTGGGCTCCACATAGGATATCTTTAGTCTATACCTTCACGGTTTGATTGAAATTGGCCAATGGACTAAGGCAGTAGTTGAGTCAGCCTGCCAATGTGGGTTACTGCATAAACTTTGCTTCCTTGGGAATACTAGAAACTCAAAACATCAGTTCTTTTGAGACTGACAGCCTAAGAGAGGACTAACAATTTTTTGCAAACCTGATTTTAAAAAACGTAATTAAAACTAAACCATCTTCCATAGATAAAAAACTGCTGATCTGAGCCAAGTTAAAACACCTCTGATGCTGATATTAGAAGCGAAGGATTTCCCTGAATCAGTTTCTTAAGTCTTACCTGTGAAGCCAGAGAACTTCTTTGGTGATGGAGCGATGAGAGCTAATGGATCTTTTGTAGTTATTTGTCCTGTGGCAGTGAGCTTAGCTTGGACTATCACTTTTTTCTTCGGTGTACTTGCAGCCTTCGAATTAGCTTCTGTAAAACAGCAAGGTTCAAACCAGCAGTCAAAAATAATCTCATACATCCCTCAACATATTATGTAGGATATACTGCAACAAACAAGTCTTAAAAGAACTGGGGATGGAGCAGAAAAAAAATGAAGGAAGATTTTTCAGATACCAGAAGTTAAAAGACTACATAATTTACTAAAGATCATGGAAAAAAGCGGAAAATGGAAAATAACTGCTGCTTCCTCCTGGGATTTATCTGCCCGTGTCTGCACATGAATTAAATCACCTAGACCTTCTCCATAATCTGTTGTGACAAATGAATTAAGAAGTGCTGTTGCAGAAATGACTACTTCTTCCCTTTCTTATAGGGCTGAGACACAGATTTGAGCAGCGCTACCCACTTTGTCACTAGGTCATACTGATACATCAGTGAAGATTTTGTAGTAAAGGCACGGCTGTGCGGCAACCAGTGGCATACCTTGAAAACAAGTAAAACAGAAAAGTGACCCGGGTGCTGCCTTGTGTCTCACCTGAGATATGCTTGTTGATTAATTCTTTCTCCCCATCTTGTAGCTCTTCCCATCCTTCCAAGTCTGTGATGTCTTCGATTTTCCTGGTGGTGGCCCGGGCCTTCTCTAGCTTCTCAAACATGCACTTCACATGGTACCACTCCTTCATGTCCCCACCTGACTCCGTGAAAGGATTGGGAACAATCTTTCCAATGCGCACCATTCCTTTCACGATCTTCTCCTTGCACTTCTTGCAGCCTGCAGTGCCACGCTTGGCATAGTCGACGCAGTACCTCTGCTCTGCCATGTCCTCTGCCGCTGTGCAGGCTTGCCGAAGCCGTGTGTTCAAAAGCAGGGAGAAATGGAAAGCCCCAGCACCACCACCCTGGTTTCTGCCTGCGGATCGGAGAAATACACGTCGTAACAGCAGCTGGTACCAGTAGCTGGGGCTGGCCCCAGGGAGGGCAACACAGCAGAAGTAGGGTCTTGGCAAAGAAACCTGGGGAGGGGGGCAGAAAAGTCCTGCGCCCCAGCCTAGTGCCCGGGCAGCCTGTGATAGTGTCCTGCTGCCTGTGGGCATCCAGCCTGCTCCGTGTGTGCTGCAAGCAAGAGACGAGACGAGACACTGAGCCACCCCTTGGCTGCCTGTGGGACCTGTGCCTTATGCCCGGTGTGGGATGTGGGGCCTCTCAGAGGCCTGTCCTCACCTCTCTCTCCTAGGCCTGCCCTACAGCTGTCTCCCCGTCTGGGACCCAGTCCCCCAGCCCTCAGCGGCCTCCATCACCCCCTGAGCCTGCCCCACAGGCCCCGACCCTCCACACGCCTGCAGCACAGCCCCCTCCTCACTCTCAGCCCCTTCTCCCCTCACACACGGGCCCCGGCCCCTCCAGCCCGCCCCAAGGCCGCTTTCCCGCCCTGCCCGCCCGGGCCCAACCGCAGCCTCCCGCTGCTACGGGCCCCAGACTCCCGCCCTGCCCATCGCCGAGGTGAAGGGCTCACCGAGATCCTCACGGCGCCGCCATCCCGCCTCACCTCCCGCCGGCGGACGCGACACCCCCCCAGCCCTCCCTTTAGGCCAGGGCCGCCGCCACCGCCGTGCCTTTAAAGGCGGCCCGCAGGCTTCCGTAGAGCAGCGCGCATGCGCGCCGCGCCGCGCCCCACCTCTTCCGCCCGAAAGTGGCGCCCTGGTCGCGCGCGTGCGTGAAGCGCCGTTGCAGGTGGTTGGCCCCCCGCGGCTCTGGCCCCGCCCCCGAGCTCAGGCCCCACCTCTTGCCTTGCCCCGCCCCGCGCCGGCGCCGGGGAGTTTTCCTCCCGCCTTGGAGGCGGCTGAGGCGGTGTTTCGTCGTCCCGTCACGGGCGATTCTCCGCGAGCGTTGCGCCCTGCGTGTCCGGGTCTGAGGCGGTGCCGTATTCCCGGCCTCTAAAATCGGCCTTCCGAGTGCAAGCTGGGGCAGGTCTGAGGGAATGCCATATCTCTGGCTTCACCAAATTGGCCCTTCAGGAGTGCTGCGGCACATTGGTGCAGGTTTGAGGTGCTGTGGTATCACCTGGTCTTCAAAATCGGCTTTCCCAAGAGTGTTACACAGTGATCGTGCAGGTCTGACCTACTGCTCTATCCCCAGCCTCATGAAATTGGCCTTTCAAGAGTGGTGTGCCACGTTCGTGCGGGTTTGAGGTGCTGCCATGTCACCTGGCTTTCAAAATGGGCCCTCCAAGAGTGCTACACTATACCTGCACAGGCCTGAAGCACTGCTCTATCGCCTGGCCTGAAATTGCCCCCCTCCAAGAGCCCTGCATTCTGTTTGTGTGGGCCTGAGGTGCTGCCCTATGCTTGGCCCCCCAACCTAGGCCCTCCAAGAGTACTCTCCTGTGTTTGTGCAGGCCCTGAGGTGCTGCGGTATCACCCCAGCCCTCTGAAAACAGTCCTTTATCCCAGTATAGATGGGCATATGCATGCAGTCCAGCTGTTGGCTCTCTGGTGGCGGCAGCTGTCCTTGTTTCTCTGGTAAAATTGCTGTTGTGCTGTGCCAGGAGGCTGCTGAGGAAGCTGGAGCGGATGCCGTACACACCACCAACGGGATTCCTGCCTTCATCCAGGAATAGGACGCTGTGCAGGTTGTCATGGCCAGGCTGTCCCTGACCTGCTTTGCTATAACTCAAACGCAGAGTATGAAGCATAAGGTACAGAATTTGCTTCACCCGACACGTATCTGTCTTTTTGCTGGCCTCCAGCTAGTTGCAAGGTGAGCTACAGGCAGTCTTCCTCTTTTCTCAGCACACCAAACTCCAGCTACACAAACTACACTGTTTGGAGCTGTGGATGAGCATAACAACTATGTCTGGTCACAAAACTAGGATGAAGTCCATGAGAGAAGCATTTCTGATCAATAGGATCTGGCTATAAAGCACTCAGTCTGCATTACTTTGCAATACTCTACATTGCAATACTTTGCTCTCGGACAACGTGTTCAATCCGTGACCTCAATAGAAACAGACCTTCCTCTCCCTCATGGCCCTAAGTGGTGGAAACCCCAAAACAAAAGAAAGAAACAATCTCCCCCAACCAAATCCAACCGGGCCTTTGAGTCACAGAAGAGGAATTGCAGAAAGATTCAGGGAGTTCATGAAGGACTTCTCAACTGCTATTGACCTTATGTGGAAGGCATCCAGATCAGCACTGTGCTTCAGTTTTAAAATGCTGAACTAAAAGTCAGTATGCATTCGGGTCCAAGACCATGCATTTGACAGACTTGGATTAAAGGTATGTGTGCGAGTTTAATGTGGTTAAATTTTTAATTGTTCAAATTCCTTTGAAAAAGATGTACCATTGAGAAATTATTTACAGAACCAGCAGTGACTGGTGCAATAGTTTGCATTAACAGACATCTTACAGGGGAAGAAAACGATAAAACCCAGGAAAAGATGTGGCGAGTATGCTGTTCAGAGAGAGCTTGCTGGGAGCACAGTGCAGTGTTCACGGCATCCCCTTTGGTGAGATCTCTTATTCATTGTGTGTTTGAGCCTGGTCAAAGAGACGGAAAGATAGACTCAAGGGCTGACACTCACTGCAGTGTGGTGTTACTGGATTTAAATAAGGCAGCTGAGCAACCTCTCAGCAGTAGGATTCGCTTCCCTAACTTTTACTGTCTAAAAGTCAGCAAAATGGTCTAAACTAGGCTGTGTCTATAATCAGTAGTGGAACCTGCAGAGGGCATTTCAGAGGCTTCAGTTAGGGTGAGATGAATTGCTTTCTGGCTCTTTTCAGTCTGGAGGATGTTTAGATGGCAGCATGGACAGGTAAGTGAAGTAGGAGGGCTCCCCTCCAGAGAGTCGTGCTGAGACTGGAGATTGATGACCTGACCTGTGGTGAAATGCAGTATGCACAGGCAGGTGGCAGAACGCTGCCGGGAGAAAGTGTGAGTTTAATTTCTTCAGTGAGAAACAGACACAACTGATGTTTGGTTGCTTTTGAAAGGCCTGGGAATAAAAGCAGCAAAGCTGGGGCACTCTTAATTCCAGCTCTCTTTCTCTTGAGCAGTGTAGCTGAAGACTTTTTAGCCTGGAGTATTAATTTTGCTGTTCTTCCACTGTGCCCCCAAGGGAATGCGTGAAAAGTTGAAACTACACATCTTCTGATCTTTTTGTGGCTAACAGGTCTGAGATGAGATTAGGAAGTGATAGGAAAGTGTCAACTGGGATGACTGAAGGGCCCAGATTTTGGTCACTGCTCTGAAGTTTTCCACGTAAGCACTTTCATCCCCTGAAGTTGTAATGTGCATCTACTGTTCTTATTCTGAGTGGGAAGGTATATTTGCAAGGGAAGGAATTAAAATTACTTTGGGTTTTACAGTCTTATTTGAATAAACTCCTCCAACTCCCACTTTGGCCAAGATGTCCCTTTAAACAGCTGCGAATAGGGCAATATATCCAGTGAGTGTCTTTCGACAAAACTGGACACTTAGTTCACAGAAAACCGAGAGAAAACTAGGAGACCAATCACTGCTGTTTCTCAAAGGATCAGCGAGGAATCACTGCTGGTGTCTCTCTTGGTAGCTAATACTGGAATTGCTGAGATGAGCCTCTTAACATAATGCTCTCTCTGTGTAAAAGTCTTCAATGACGGACTAGTAGAGAGGTCCCTAGGAAAGTAGAACTCTGTTTTAAGTAGTTTATTCCACTAATACAGGCAAGATAATGCCAAAAAAGACAGATTTAAAGGTTTAAGTCTGTCCTTGCTTAAGCAAAGTGGCCATCAGGAGTTCTTTCAGGAGTTAAAATATATTTGGAAGTGAAATAATGTTCTCAGGTTTTGTTTGTGTTTTTTTCTCAGTGTTAAGAAGCAAAAAAGATTTTTAGTTTCATCTTAAACTAGTGTTGAAAGTAGTTCATAAAAAAAGGTTCACCTTGTCCAGATCTTCTGGGGATACCTTGAATTGATGGGGTTTTGAACTGAAATTAAAGTTTTGATGCAAGACTTATTTCAGAATTACATTCCAATGAATCCAGTCTTCTTGGTGTTGAGACAGTGTCCAGAATCTCACTAAAATCAAATAAAGGGAGGGAGATATTTAGAATTTTAATAACTGCAATGGACAAATATATCTCCCTCTCTGGCTGCTGAAGAAGATACTGAATCTGGACCTGTGGTTTATTAAAATACAAGAGATAAGAGAAATGGAGGAGATTATAGGAAATGGACATACATACATGAAATACATTTGAAAAAAAGGGAAGTAATGTCAGTTAAATAACAGATCAAGAAGCCATGTAAGGGAGTTATAAAGCTCAATATTACTCACTTATTTGCATATATAGTTGTTGTTAAGACTTAATTTGTTAGGGCTTTGAAAGGAAAAGCTACTACCAGCTTAATGGTGAAGTGAAAATGGTAAAGTGGTAGATGGCAGTTCAGTCTGAAAGGATTCGCAGTGCTTTTGATTTGAGAAGTGGCTTACGAGGCTTTCTGGCTTCTAAAGGTGTGAAAAGTTGAAGCTGGATATAACAGGAATGACATGTCTTACAGGCTTCTTTCTGGCTCTCAGTTTGGTGGGGAAAGGGAAGAATATAATCTATTATCAGTTTACAGATGAGTTTGCTTTTCTTCAGTTCACCTTTTATTCTTATGGACAGGAAAGGTGTTTCCTGGAACAGTAAGTGGGACTAAATATTATCTAAGGTGTAATGCTAAAAATTTAGATCTCAGAAGAATAGCTGTTCCCTTCTGTAGGACGTTATCAGGTGTATGGATGGTAGTTCACCTTTCCTTTCCCTCTATGTTGGCACTCTCCAGGGTGGTGCTTGTGATCCTCTGCATCCCTGTTCCTATCGCAATGACATGCCTGCCTAGGGTGGTGAAGAAAAGATGACAATGAATGTGGTATTATCCTGAAATTGGTACATACAGCCCTCTGTGGAGGAGACAGTTTTGGATGTGACTTTGTCCTTTAATCCAAACACAGCAAAAGTCTGACTCTCCCTTCCCGCTTACCACATCTCAGCTGTCTTTTTGAGGAAAAATCTTGACATTTGGTACATGGACATTATGAATATCTGAGTACAGGGAAACAAATGCGATATTTGTCATTTCTAGTGCAGGTTGCCCAAAGAATCATTTAACAGCCACAAAAAATGTGTCAGAGATTTCCAAAGATATTTAGGAGATGCTCATGCCCATTTGCTGTTAATACTAATGAGAAGTGAGTGTCTCAGTCACTTGGACGGGTTTTGGAAGGTCTCAGCTAGATTCATGTCTTCCTGGAGGAAATTACATTTGACCGGAGGCTTCTGATGCAGAGAGAATAAGGCCATTGGAGGCCACTATTTGAATTCATTGTATTTCAGCTCAGAAATCTGCCAAATGTGCAATATATACAGATGCTGATACCTACAGCTCTATTCTGCTGTCAGCTAATATAATATCCTTTATTTTTCTGCTTACTGCATATGCTCTTAAATTAGGTAGACGTATTTGCAAGGTGAATGACAAGTGTAATTGGCTATAAATGCTCCATTTAGAGAGATTGCAAACTATGTTTAAGTTACACCCAAGTGCACCTGTACTTGAGATGCAAAGTCATTCAGCTCCCACAGCACCTTCATTATAACCATACTTCATCCTCCCACACAAATAGATTCTGAGGAAAATAATTTCTCCCCAAATGTACATCTGCTGCAAATTATACCAGCATCATTACACATGCAAGTATAGGGAACACAAATCTAATACTATATGTTGGTGCTGATTGAAAGATGACACATACTTTTGGAAAACAAAGGAAAGCTAAAATAAAAGCTTGACAATTTTTTGTTTGTTTCAAAGCATTTCCCAAATTCATATGTCATTTCTGCATGCTTGGAGAAGATTTTTTCAAAATTTTAATTGAAAATCTTAGCTTTGAATCCCTGAGAATGAGATTGAAACCATGGCTGAATTTTTTTTTACTTGACCTTGTTCAGGAATCACTGTTGCTAAAACCTAAAGATCATTTTTATACCATTCTAGGAAACATCTAAAATTAATTTCAGAAAAACATGAATATTTTCAAGAAAGGCTATAGAAGTTTAAAGTTTTTTGTCTTTTTACTTTTGGAAAGTCTTTAAGGCTTCTGATAAAAAGACTATTTTTGAATGCAAACAGCTTTTTATTGGAACACTTCTGACTAGTTCTCCTGCAAAGTAACATTTGTGACCAGAAAGAAAATGGCACAATTTAATCGGTGCCTACCTTTCATTGTCCCCGTCAGATCTGCAGTTGGTTGTGTTAAAAGCATATGGGTGCAAAGCACTGCTTATTATCTTAACAGCCAGGAATCTTGCAGGTTTCAGATTCCCAATTTCTCTTCTCTGTTTCTTCATTATACTAAGTGGCAGTTGTGTACCAATAGAGAACAGACAGGGCCGAGGCAGTTGTAACTTCTTTTTGTGTCTCAGGTAATCTGTGTTCTCTGCTTTAATACAAAGTAGTCCCAAGGGTGCTGCGCACTTTCCTGTGTTCTTTCAAGCCACATCTGTCAAATCTGTACTCAACAGCTGGTCTGTATGGATGTCATACATTCAAAGCAAAGACAGTTAAACAAAAGAAACTCTTAAACAAATACAGTATAGATTGTGCCCTGCTGCCTGCGATGTGGTACTGAGGTACGCCTGATTGCAGGTCTAACCTCACTCTGATACCTGAGCAGCAATAGTAACAGTCGCTCCGTTTTGTCCTGCCCAAGGAGGCTGGGGGCTATCTTTAGCTATATGAAGTATTAGCAGTCTTTTGGCTTTCCACAGCCAAGACCATGTTTGAGAAGGCAGATGGAAATCAGGTACGAGATGACTTCTGGAGACCCCAGCTCTTGGCCTCTGCTGTTCAGGAAGGGTAGGAGTTAATCTCTGGGCTTTATCAGAGCCTCAGGATGCCACCTGCTAAGGAGGCATAGACAGACCTCCACTTGGGAGGGAAATTCTGCTGTTTAATGTTACAGGGAACTTTCTTACTTTAGTGCTAAACTGAATCTTCCCTAAAGTACTATGCAGTGTTACACATTGCTGTGCTAAGGACTGTATGTGTAATTAGTGACCTGTATGACTCCCAAAAGCTGCAGTCTAAACCTTAATCCAACCTTTGTGTGGATCACTATGCCAAATCTTTTGAAAACATTTATGATCGGGGACTGCAATTCTTAGAATCAATTCCACATTGGAGCTGACTTTTATTAGAGAGACAGGATGTTAAAAAAAATATTAAACTGGTCCTCATTAGAAACTGGAGACATAAAAAGTCTCCAGAGCCAGATTGTGACTGCCACTGCAGAGCTGTTTATGCAGCTGTTTATGCAGAGAATAGCTCTCCAGGGATGGGCTATTTTGCTGCTGCTGCTGCTCCAAAGACCCTGCACCTAGATGCCAGTGCTGGAACCAAGGGGTTTGGGTTCCTGCCTGAACAACATGAGTCGTAATGATCGCTAGAGTGCCTCATTCCCCCCTCTGGAGAGCAGATGGGTTGTCACAATACCTCCATCTCACTTGCAGTGCCCTGGGGCATGGGAAATGGGATAAAAACAAAGGCAAAGCAAATGCAAAACCTCTGACCTATCTGCAAATATTGCTTCTGGAGCTGTTTCTGTGTATCCTCAGAGCACACTGGGGGATGCTGGTTTATTGCTGCCTGGGATATCTTATCCCTTCGCTTTCAATGAAATGTAACTCCTTTTTCTTTCTGAAGGGTTTTGCAAATGACTTAAGATGAACTGAGGAGCTGCCATTTGGCTTCTGTGTACCTCCAGCCAAATAACTACACATTCACTTTGTTACCATCAGAAGCACCAGGTCCTTCTCTACAGGGCTGCTGCCCAGAAAATCAGGTCCCAGCCTGCATTTATGCATGGGAACTAAGCTGTCCCAGGTAGAGGGGCTTTGCTGAATTAATGAGGTTCCTGTTGGCCCCTTTCTCCAGCCTATTGAGGCCCCTCAGTTAAGTCCAGCCTTGGCCTGTCCCTCTGTCTTCTCATCCCATTCCTGCCTGGCTCCCAGTTCTCCCCCTTCATTATTCCAAATCTGGAATCTCATTGAAATAAACATGAGTGAGTGAAAACACCTGCACATTGAAGCAAATACATTTAAAACATTAGAAAAAGCTTTTCCATCTTGGTTATCATTTGTGGTTGGTATTTTGGAGAAAGCCAGCCTGCTTGCAGTTACACCGTTGCCTTTACACACAAGGTCAAATTAACTGTCTAAGCAGATGCCAGCAGTGTTGGAAACACCCACCTGCTGCAGATGAAACCCAATTAACTGGCCTCATGCTGTTACAAGAACCCCAAGCAGCAGCTCTGCTGGTTTTTTGCCTGGGGAGAGAGATGTGGGGGCTCTGTTCAGGCTCGGAGCTAACAGTTTTACTCTCTCTTCTGTCTTTCTGAAGACTGCTTCCCCTTGTGATGGGAGTTGCTGTGCTGAATAACACTATTTGAGAACAATGCCTGTCTGATCAGTGAATTTTCTTTAAACCAGGTCTAATTGCCTTATCTAGATCAGTGTCTTTTTCTCCTTACTTTCAGGGCTATTTTTAGACTAGTCAGTAAGTCTGTGATATGACAGGACCCCTTAAAAGCTCTGGGTAGCTTGGCTTGTGGAGTCTAAAAGGAAGGGGTATAGGATTTGCCTTGTAAGGAGGCTGACAGCTATTCTTAAGGTGTTTAGATCTAATCCATACTAATGAGATAGCTTCTTATCAAACTGAACTGCAACATTTCTTAACTGCTTTCTGTCTTCTTTTGAAAACCTATGCATTAAATTACTGTGAGACAATAGTTTCTAAAAGGCATTCTCCTAACCTTAGTTTCTTCACTAAATTGAATGAATCTAGTGAAGTGTCTCTTAGAAACAAATCTTTTTTAAACCTGCACTCTATTCTTCTTAACCTCTCTGCCCTAAACAATTTCTGAGACAAGATGAATACCAGCCTGTGAAGATCATAGCTACATATATTCTACTTAAGCATTCACTTGGCTGATAGCCTGGAATAAGTCACTTTTGAGGGTTAAACAACTTCTGGCGCTATAGATGGGACCTCATTATGCAATGTGAGGAGAGTTATTACTGTAAGCTGGTCGCTCGGGTATAGTTGCTGTGTTTACTACATAGGAACTACCCGCACTGAGGTTACCCTGGTGTTGAAACCTCTTAGCTGAAATCTGAAACAAGCGGGTTAACCTCTCTCCCATGGGAACCTTCTGCACTTTGCACTGTTTTTGCTAATTCAGGGTTCTATCATTTTGCTACTAAAAAATGTAGGAAAGAAGGTTTCCACTCGCTGTAAAGATTATGTCCTTGCTTTGAGATACTTTGAATTGCTAATGCTAGCTTAAATGTGGCCTGGGCTAATACCACTGCTGAAAAGCAGACCAAGTCATTGACAAAACTTTGAAATCAGAGGCTTCCAATTTGAATCTCACATGTCTCCAAGACTCTTGAGCACCGAAAGACAGTATGCCTAAACACATCAGGTGAATGATCCTGCCTTTGTACTTCGATGGGATAACCAGGATGACTGTTTCTCTAGAAATGTGTTGCACAGAGTGATCTCCACCTCCCAGTGTACTCTCCCATTCATTATCCGGTACAGATGAACCAGGTTGGGACATTTCCCCCCACTTTAGCAGTGCTCTGAGCTGAAACTTTGTTTGGATTCTTCTTAACAGCCAAAACCCTGCTATGTTCTGTCAACAAAGGGTTATTTGAAAAGGGTTGGGAAACAATAGCACCAGGAAAATGAACCAAAAGCAGTTGTTTTCTTCATTAATTAAACAAACTTACTAGCTTTTTCCTGCTGATAGAAAGTTACCTTCTAAAGGCAGATAAAAGGGGGTTTCTAGCTAGATTTATCCTCGAATGGGACTTGAAGAGAAATCTGGATTGTTGGTTTGGACTTGCATAGCGAGGGGGAATTGCTTTGTCATGTTCAAAGAACCACCAAAATATTAAAGGTTCTAAACTTTCATGCTGCAACCTTAAATGTCTGTGTCCTAGAAAAATCACTAAACCAAGTAACTGCTTTTTGGACTCGTCTGAAATGCTTAGGTCTACAGGCTGAATTTTGAAATCCCAGTGAAATGCATAAAGTCATCTTAGATTAAGGGTTTATCTCACCTGTACGGCATGCTTAGAGCCAGACTGGATGAATAATGACATGATTTGGATCCCTTTTCCAACACAACAAATGACAGTCATATGTATCTGATTAAAATTCAGAGTGGAACAGGATACCCAGCTTTGTCCTACCCTATGTGTAGCTTTTTCAGCTCAGCTTTGGTCTCCTCTGACTCGCTGCATTTCCATGTGACCTGTGTACCTTTTCCTGAATTAATGTAAATTCTGAGTAGATCTTCAAACTGGCAGGGTTGCTGCATCCTGGGTTTGATTTCAAATAGCCACATCCTTATGGGATCCTGCGTTCTAGTTAATGTGACAGGACATTCCTTCCTCCTCTGCATGCAGAATGAGCACCAAAAAGTCATTGACCAAATGCTTCCAAACAATGCCAGATTCTCTTAGGATTGATATTACAAAGCAGTATGTTACTACGCATTCAGGGCTTTGCTCATAAACTGCTTAACTGTCTATGTGATGGGAATGGAAGGTTAATTCAGTGATGGTTTCCTCACTTTCTGCCTGCAAATAGTGATCTGGAGGGTGCTGACAGAACCCTCTAAAGGCGTTGTGTAATGTTAGAGATCTGTTCTCTATAAATGCTCCCCCAGTGACTCTCCTACAGATGAAGTGGCTGCTAGTGCTGTTACGTGCACTAAAATTGTCAAGGCTTTCTGTTTTCCAGCCTTCAAAATGGGATCATACTGCAACTCCTACTTGGCCTGCCGTTGCTTCAGAGCAAAAACCTTTTTGATGAAGATGTCCTTAACTCTTTCAGGACACCATACAGAGGTTGCTAGCTGCTTTCTTACCTGCCCCTGGAGTTGCTGCATGACTTAAATCATCGAGTTGTTCTTGCAAACAGTTCTCCCATTTCATTTTAATACTTCAGAGAATTACTGGACCTCATAATATTGATCTATTCACTTCCTATCCTTTTATAGCTGCCTATATAATTTCTGATCCTTAAATCTGACAACTGTGTCCCCAAGATGACTCTTCTTAATGTTTAAATGATTGCTACCTTCCATCAAAAAAATCTAGTATTAAAACAGGAAATACAGTGCAAAAGCAATAAAATAGTATGTCTATGGATTAATTTCAGACTATCCTTTAAGTATAAAACCAATGTGTGGAATATAACTTGATTTTTAGCTAAAAGTGGATCAAAGCTCTCTAAGCGCTAACAAGAAATCACCTGGAAATAGTGCCAACTGCAAGTATAAGTGTCCAGATTTTGTACATTTTATGTACATGAAACTGCATAGAAAGAATTATTTCAGAAAGAATGAAAGGTTTATGCTTTTATGTAGATATCACAAAGACATATAGGGATTACGAGAATGCTGGAAACAGCAATTAATGTACTAGGTCTTTCAGTAATGCCATTTCCTCTCTGTTGAGCAGTACAGTGCTTAAACTTTATTTTTCTTTTTTAGAGGATCTGTGTTTCCATGCTAAAGCACTGCATATAATTTTGGGGTATAACTTTTTATAAAGGCAAAAAAATTCCCTGCTACTCTCCTTTCTGCTCTGTAGACCACCAAAGAAACTACTAATGCAATTTTAATTTATAGCTCTACCTTTTCTCAAGCTCTGGGACAAAGAGTCCCTAAAGTGCTTTAGAACAGAGGTCAGACTGCATTTTTAAAAAAGCTGTAAGAAGTCTCTGACCTGCAATATAAACCCCATGCTATCCAGCTCTGCAGTCTAATCAAGCTTGGAAGCTGCTGATTTGGTAGGAGGGTAACTGTGCGTGCAGTGGCCGTGTAGATCACGTCACATCTTCATAAGGCAGTTAGATGCTGTGGAAGGCCAAGCTTCCAGTTTTCCCTCCAGTACTGTACCTTCCTTTTCCTCCAGAGCCATTCCTCAAGCATAGGAGGTGTCTTAAACAGCCAATGCTAACTGCAACTACTTACTATCATCATTAGTTTCACTGCCAGTGCTGCACTCCACATTGAAACTGTTACAGCCTCTCTCTCTGGATGTATTAAGAGTTGCAGCCTTGCTGAACATGGTTCCCAGGGCTTCTGGCTTTTGGGCTTGACATGTTTGTCCATTTCTTTGTTAGCACACATAGCAGAGAAGCCCTTAACCAGCTTTGTTTGCACTGGCTTCCTACTACAAATGTCAAGTGACTTAGAGCCATCTATCTTTTAAGGGTAAAACAGGCATGAAAATCAAATGCAGCAGTTTTTGAATCCGGGCACCTTCCAGACTATGAGCTTCTAAATTTCTGTTCTGTGAGGCAGATGCTTTTTAACAGTCGTCTTTATCTGACGATCAAATCTCCAGACAGTTAAGTGATAGATACGTGCCAGTCCTACATCTATCATCCAAAATATGCTTGGATTGTTTGCTGCTTGTGCAGATGGAGTGTGTTAGGTGCTTGCATTTGGCTGGGACCACATTACATGTTACCTGTCTGATGCTTATATTCTATGCAAAGTGATGAGATTTGAACAACTTGTATTCCCGTGGTACATTTTCCCCCTTTCTTTCCTTCATCTTTTCTTTCCAAGATGCATGACCTCTATATACTCCCATTTTCCCTGTTTTCACCCCATGCCACCAAAGGTGCACCACCTGTGCAGACAAATGTTTTGAGGACAGAAAAGTGAGGTACTGTAATTCCAAGTTGTAAATATGTTTCAGTTCAGTGTCTGTAGAATCACCTAGTGAGTCATCTTTCTTCAGAGTAAGATGAACTTACTTTTTAGCAAACAGTCTGGGATACATCTGCTCTCACTTAGTGAGGGAGGTGTTACAGTAGAACAAATATTTTTGAAACTGAAGGTACAAGTACTGAGACAATAGAGGGAATTTTTGAACTGGCAGTCACAAAAAGTGTAACTTTGTTACCAGGTCTGTTTCTTAAAACTTTACCAAAAGTGTTTTCTAAGTGCTTCATGATATCTTAAACTCACACCATCCCTGCCCTGCCGAATTGACGAACAATCTTATGATTAACCTGCTTCTTTCAGGCAAAACACTGATATGTAAAGCTGAGAAACACACAACAGGCATATCTCATATCCAGGACTGATACTCCAAACTCTGTTGGGGCAGGAAGCCCTGTTGCAGCATAAACAGAGTGTTAAGCTTTTCCAGAGGAGGACTAGGTGGCAATTTCTGTAATACAAAGAAGAATGAATTTTAGATGTTCTCCCTTACAAAGAAGGGGGGTTCACTGAGATTTACTAATGTCAGGCAAGTAATTCAGCCTGGAAAAGCGGTTCAGAAGGCTGCGACTTTGAAGCAGTCAGTCTGCAAAACACAACTCTGCTGAGAGATTTCAGTGAACCTGCCTGAAACTTCAGGTAATGGTGGCCACTGAAGTTCCATAGGAAGCAGACTCTGCCTGCATCAGAGCTTTGCAGTGTGGCAAGGAAAGCCGACTTCATAAAAGCTCCACCACCAGCTACCTACTTTCATTTTCCACTGCTACAACTTTCCTGAGAGGGTTTTCACTATAGCAGTGTAACAGGATTGTGCACACAGTGTCATGTAACAGTCGTCTTTTCCCAGCTGCAAGCCTCTTTTTTGCACCCTGTTGTGGGCATCAGGATTCACTGTGAGGGCAGACACTGAACCTTAGTCGCGTACCTGTCTCAACTACTGAGAGCTCCTGAAAAGTAGTTCTCATTAGGGCAGACTGGCAAAATAAAGCCCTCTTTAATCTCTCAGCTGACTTCTTAAATACAAGGTGTTGTTGGGGCTGCTCTGGTGTTGTCAGTCTTGTTTGAAGCAAAGCATGAAAAATGTGCTTTGCCTTGCTGCTGATGGGGTTGCTGGATAGAAGAGGGTGATTTAGAGGCTCATCTCCCTATCTTCCATGTGTAATCTGGCACTTGAAAAGCTGCTGGTAGTGCCAGGGTGGTGCTAAGCCATAGTAGGTAATTTTTCTTCCTTGTGCTGTTGGTAGGAGAAGCTTTTGCACAGAAACTGCCACTTTGACCTTCAATTTGCAAGAAGAGAAATATTAGCCCTTATATAGGGAGAGACGGGAAGGGAAGGGAACCTGCACTTTCAGTGGGAGAAATTTGCACCTCTAGCAGGCTTGTCTGGGTTCATGTAGGAAGAAGATTATTCAAATGCTGTACCATAGTTGTGGCCACTTGCTGTCTCTTCAGATTGTCTTATCTTCTCCTTCCTTTTTGATTTTTTTCCTATCACTTTTAAACATGTTAGAAAAGATTTTCACTTCTTTCTGGGTATGAGAATGAGGAATGGCAAGCAAGAAATTAGTAGCAGAGAGGAAAGCATGGATGTGGTCACATCTTCTATCAGATCAGTTTCAGGTGCTAAGCAATAATGTGGTGTCAAAATACTGAGCAATGAAGCATTAGGATGATGCATCTCAATTCATTTCAATCCTCTGGAACCTGAAAGGAAATCCCTTACTACTTCAGGTCCCATCATGAAATAATGGCATTCGTCCTCTCCTGCCTCCCTCCCTGCTCCCCTAGGGAGAGATCAGGCAGTTTTAGATAACCATTCATGTGGCATAATGATATTATGAGAGAGAAGATATTAAAAAACAAGCAACAAACAGGACTGGAATTGGAGTCTCAGCCCACTCTCCTTGTGGTTGATGGGAGGGGGAATATGGTTGTCTTTTTGGAGAACGGCTCCCCGTGCCATTTTTGCTGCCTTTCCTACTAACTTCAGTTCCTTCATGGGCCATGATGTCCAGTTTCTCACATAACCCCTGGTTTCTGGCATCAGATGCCAGCCCTGTAAGCAATGACTTTTGAATGACTGAAAAGTGGTGGAAGAGACAGGGAAAGACAGCCGGTGCAGCTGGCTGAGAGCCCAGAGCTCCATTCCTCATTGTGACCATTTCTTTCTGGACTCTTCCACTCACCAACCTCAGTTTCCAGCACGAGGAAATGCCCTTCTATTATAGGCAGTGGGTCAGCCTGTTCTCCATCCTGCTTCCCATAAAGAGACCTGTCATCCTGTGATGTGGCCAGGCAAGGAGAAACAGGCTCTCCCAAGTTTTTCAGGATGGCATATGAGCAATCTGTAGCCTGTAGTGCTCTGGGCAAGAACAAGTTCTTTTTGATTAGAGCTGTGGTGTATTGGTAAACCAACAGTGTATGAGGGACAGCTGGAAACATTCAGATCCTCCAGGACTAGATAAGCATAATTACATATTTGGAATTAGCAAAACTGCAAGGATCAAAGCAATCTCCTGGATGGATGACTAGATCAAAGCAGAGACTTTAAAAGGAGAAAACATGGATGTTAAGTTCTCCATCTACCCTCTATAAATACAAGATGCCAGCAGTAAAGAGGATAGAGGAATAAAGGGAGCTCTTGCACATTTCTCAGCAGGAAATAATTTGGTGTCTGACTAGTTTGATTTTAAATTATGATAAAATAACAGGCATAAAACTCCAGCACAAACAAGGTTCTCCTTTCAAAAACTGAGTTTGAACTCTTGTTACGATATAGGATAAAATCATAACTTCTTCTGTAAATTTAACACGAAAGAGCAGTATCATGTTCCTCTGCTTGAAGAACAGATGCCACCTGACTAAACAGCAAACTCTAGCGTATCCAAAAATCTATCAAGAAAAGACTGTTACTTGGTCTCACTTTAAATCACTCCCTGACATTCAGATGGAATCAGAGAATTACAGATCTCTCTTTGGGCGGGCACAAGGGGTCCAGCAAAGTGCATGACGGAGTGGAAATGTGACTGCTGCTTGTTGTGCATGTGGCTATTAAAAGCATATGGTATTCTGGGTGAAAAAATAGTAATGGTAATCTGCTCATTTTTGCCTTATTTTTTGAAGGGGAAGGTGCTTGCTTTTAATATTGGTCAGTCTTATCTTGAAGAGCCTGCAGATGTGGTTGTCCTGCTTGCGAACTGACTGTGATATTTTGACCAGGGTGGAGGTGGCAGCCAGGGGAACTGGGGTGAGAGCTGAGTTGTGAACTCAGAACAGAAGCATCTCTAGAGTCTGTGTGTTGTGGTATGAATTGTCTTGTCATATCCTCGGGGACTGAACTCCCACACTGACATGTGCATCCTGCTGCAAGTAACGCTAATGAACAAATACTCCTTTGGTTAAATGAGATGGTTCAGAGGGTTATAAAAGCAGCTTTCTGGGAGTCAGAAAATAAGCTGAGCAGCAACTTATACAAGAAGAAAGTGCAAATTGTAAATGCCTGTACATTCAGCCCGTCACCCTTCCCTCACTCCATGCTTGGTGTTTGTGGATCTGGAAGTATGTAAAGGATTAGGCAGGCAGCTCTGAGGATCTCTGTGTCAGACTGGATTGGAGTTTGTTCACTGAAATCCTTTTGTGAATCTGATCCCTCAGGCCTATCCTATAGCTTGGGAGGGAAAATAGGCAAGCCTGGAGAAAATGTCTGAGTCTTAGGAATAAGACTGACTTAACTTTTGTGAAGGGGCATTTAGAACATGGTAGCATTACTGTTACCTCTTGCTACAACTGAGTTTTTTGCCTGAGGCTTTCCTTAATTACACTTTGGATGGCAGACAGGAAACAGAAGCAACCAAAGAACAGCCAGCACTGCTGTGCCTGGCTCCTCTTCTTTTCTGAGCAGATAAAGCTGAGAGAAAAGAAAAGATCTTTCATTGTATACTGCTGTTTTTCCAAATTCTGCGACCAGTTAACTGCGAAGCACTTTCTAATCCAACCAAATCAATTTGCAAACTTACGTTAATACTATCAGGTGATCTGCAAGCTGTTTACCCCCTGCCTTTTTGGAAGGGCCGTTAATACACAGGATAATGGGTACCTCAGGGAAGACAGACATTAAGTTAATAATTAATGATTACAGAGGCCTTAAGGCAACTGAACGCATTTACCTCTGTGAGCATATTGAAACTGCGTTACTCTAATTTCAGCTATCTCCCTGCAGCTGGTACTCAGAGTTGGGTTGGAGCTTGACTCCAGATTAGATGTTCTCACCCTGGATTGCAACGTATAAAGTGGTCTTGAGAACGGCTGGGCTTGTCCATGCTATTCTGTTAGCTTGTGCTAGTGCTGGGGGAGGCGTATGGGGATAATTCATCCTGACAGGCTCCTGTGGTGCTCTGCTTGTACTGTTGGAGCCTGCTGCACACGAGTTGTGGGTGCTGAATGCAGGGTGGGTAGAACTGATGTCATGTTAAGTGCTGATGCCTTCACTGTCTTCTGAGGGCACTGAAGAATAGTTGTACAACCTCAGAAGGGGATCTGAGTGGGAAGCATGGTGCAGGGTGGATCCTATGAGGGACATGCAATCCAAACACCAGCCCTTGTCTTCAGCTAGCCAGGGAGGTGGTATTCACTGAAGAAGCCTCTCACAGAAATGGTAACAGAGAATCTAGCACAGTCTTAATCCAAAGATCAGGATCCAGATCAGGATATGGATGGATCAGGCTCCATCCATAAGCCTAAGAAACTGGGATTTTGGTTGGCAGGTCTTGGGGTGTGGTATGCATGCGTTACTTCTGCAGTTCACTGCTTGCACAGTCTGCATAAAGTAATGGTGTGTGTTCATTTAAGAATCTCAGCTTTTCATAGCTTTGTCTTTAGCCTTCTTTCTTCCTTTCTTTCTGCACCATCCACAGTTTGACACATTATCTCCAAAAGTCCTGGCTCCAGTTTGACTACCAGTGTACATTCCCCATTCTCTCAGCCCACGTGTCTGCTGCTTCTGAAGTTTCCTTTCTGTATAGTACACTGTGCTGATTTTGTCCAGTTTTCCCCAGTCTCTTCTCCTATAGCAGTGTTGCCTGTTCCAGGGCCAAACTAAAACAGACTTGTGGGTCAGTGTGCTGGGCTGTTGCTGACCCTACTGCTACCTTCAGAACAACACCGAGCACATGCCTGTGCTGGGACAGTCCTGAGGCATTTGGGCAGAAGTCTTCAGCACAAGCATCTACAGATGTGAGGGGACACTGAGCTGGGTGTAAGACACCTAGATTTGTGGCCCTTTCAGTGACTTTCACAATGCAAGCATAGTACCAACATCCCCACCACCATGTTTGGATGAATTTTTGCCAAGTACTGGAATGTCTAAAATAGCATTAGACAGACCTCCCCCTCAATTTATAACCCTTCAGTTCTGAAGAATCTCGTTGGAAAGTGTATTTAATTCTTACACCTATTGTTTTCCACTCAGAGCCTCTTAATTTTGGATGTGAAAACAGCTACTCTGAGCTCCTTGTCTTTCATCCAGTCTCCTGGAGATAGGTCTTCTCTGGCTCTGAGGTGTATTTGTTTGAAACTGTCCTTCCTTACTTATCAATTTCAATGATGTTAACGTGGTCCTTAAGCTAGTTCCTTTATTAAGTTTCAGGGGTTTTGTATTCTACAATCCAATTTTGCATTATTGATAAAAGTCTTGAGCAGGGGATTACTTGAGACATGAGCTTTCTGGTGCATTAGTCATACCTGAGCTGTATTTTTCAGAGGAAGCTGGTCTCCTATTCAGGCCAGTTGCTTGCCTGTCTGGCTGCTTCTGTTCCTCTGTAGCACTGGGGTTACTAACTCCAGGCATAATTGCAGGCTTATATCATCAGGGAGCAGCGAGGGAGAATGAGCAGGGAGCCGAGGGTGAGGGCAGGGCAAGCAGAGGCTATGGCCTTGCTGACAAGTGGTGCAGTCCCACAGTACCCCAGCAAGAAGAGCAGAGCAGAGCAGGTCTGGTGACAATAGCCAGGGTCAGCCACAGCCCTGAAATCACTAGCCAAGTCCACAGTGACAAGGCAGGTCCGAGGTCAAGCTGGGAAGTTAAGCGAGCAGGTCAGGATCAGGAAGATAACATGGCCAGGCACAAGCACTTGCTGAAAAGTGAGTGTAATGCTGTCCTTTGGGTAATCAGGTGCAATGTCTCCTGGCGGCCATCCGTGGGTCCGTCATGGCATTGGGGGAGGACATGTGTTCACAGCGGTCTCTCTGGGTGTCAAGCTACTTGTCCCAGTACAGGCAGCCTTCCTGGTCTTGTAGGCTGGGGGAGGTGGTGCCAGTTCAATGCTATGCCAGGAGTGGGATGTTTGCGATTGCCTGGAGAACTTCTGCAGAGAACTCATCCCTTTTCCATGGCTAAAATGACATGGCTTGGAGAAAGGAGAGGAGGGTGTGTTGCAGAAGCCTGCAGGGCCACAAGCTGCTTCTGTAGGCTGGTCATATGGAGGTCAGTCTTGGGCTGTGGGGGAGTCCTAAAGGCGCATGTGGGGAAGATTGCAGAGCCTGTTGATGTACTCGAGGCGCTGACATGTGACTCCTAAATGACATATATTTCCCTATGGATGGACATGCTTTGTAGCCTTGGAACCACAATGATTTTCATGTACCACTTATTTATGAGTCTAAGAAAATGTTAAAACCGATTTTTTTCCCCCCAGACTTCAGCAAGATGATCTTAAAGACATTGAAACTAGTGACAGCCTTACTTAATGTGTTAGCTGACTAGTAGACATGCATGTGTTGGTTAGAGAACAGGCTGTGTGCAGCCTTCCACCTTCACAGCAGGCCAAGGTACATCCTTCTTGAATCATCACCATAAAGCACAGATCTGCCATTACAGACTTGCTCACAGAGTAGCATCAACCAGAAAATGTAAACCAAATTAAAGCACTTGTTCTCTTTGTTGCAAAAGGAAGGAGACGTTTCTTTCTGCAACAAATTTATGCCTTGGGTTTTCCATGGCTAATTTATGTATTTTTTAAATCACTGTAGAACTGCCAGAAACAAGGTATTGACAACCCCAGTGCTGAACTCAAAATAGACTTGAAACTAGTTCTGCAACGGTTCTTTCCTCTGAGGGTTTTTTAGTGTAGTTTGCAGAACTGTGCAGTGAAGTGTGACTTGTATGCGGTGTGGTTTTGCTTTGCTTGACTTGTGTATTATCACTTGGATAGGACAGTGATGATGGAGCAGTGGTACTCAAAGGACATGCTCCTGCAGATGGTGTTACATGCATATTTCAGAGTTGGTACTCCCCATCCTGTTCATGTTCCTTATCACACAGTCATTGCTGCAGTGTCTGATTGCCTTCTAGATACACCATAAAGGCTAGAATAAAAATGTCCTGTCTGTTTTTCCTTCAGCCTCTCTCCTCTTATGTGTGGGGAGGGAGGAGATAAAAAAGCCTTAAAATTGCATTCTCCTGTGAAATGTCTTGATGGCTAGGATGAAGGCACATAGCTTCTTTTTAGAAACCAGAGGGAAGTCTGGTGTGGGTGAGACAGGAGACCTTTACTTTCCACTTGTGGGGGGGTGTCTTCTGAGCTGATGCACCAGGGTTGTGCCCTACAGACTGAGGGTGCGTCCTGCACATGTGGCTCTGATCCAGACAGTGGAATGTCACAGAGCTGAGAGTGGTGCCCCACACCACTCTCACATCAGAGCCTGCCCTGCCTGCCCGGTCTGGGTGGCTACATCCCAGCTGCTCTACCTTTTCCCCATGAACCTCTGCACTTGAAACTGTTGCAGATCTCCTCTGAGCTTCCTCGAGCCTCTATTAGCTGAAGATTTGACAGGCTTACATTTCTGTTACAATTCACATCCTTAAAGGCCTTTTACTCCCCTCTTCCCCATCCTAGCCTCTATTATAGAGGGCTAGTTTTATAAGCCTTATTAGAGTCTCATCTTGCAAAGCTCTTGGGGGCTATTTGGCTTGATAAAACACCATATAAATTGGAGTGGCTGTTGATTTTGGAGCCTTTCTTACGAGACAATTGTGTTTCCAATTAGGGATTTCCTTCTCTTACATGCACAACATGTTTTTTTCTTTGCTAGATGGCTTAAAATGCCTGCCATGTGCTGATAAGCTCTGTGCTAGACCTTTTGTCTTCTGGTGCATTTGTACAGGACAAAGTGCACAATGGAACAGTGGATACAACTCCCTAAATCCATTGCCAGTCATATAAAGGCTGATACAAGACAGTGTTCGTTCTCCCCAGCAGCTGTGGGGATGTACAGAAAATTCAGTAAAGAAGATAGGTGCTGGTTGAACACTGCCAAACGTGGAATTATTTGGTTTATAAGACAGCCTCATAAGGCTGAGAAGGTAGATTAGCAGGGCAGGAATGCTGGCAAGTGCTGATACCAGCTGGCTGCTTGTGGGCACGGTGTCTCCTTGGTAAGAGCCCTGGCTGCAGGAGGGATGCTCACGTGGGGTCCCACAGAGCCAGGAGCTCCTTCATTTGAGGTACAGGAAGCAGGGCGAGTGAGCATGGGCCATTTCAAGGTTCACAGGCCAGTATCGCCCAGGTCAGAAATAAGTGAAGGATCACAATTATATTTTTGTTAAACCTTTCTTTACTTCTGTTTGCCTATTTAAAAGGACTTCCATCATGAATTAGACTTGATCGTAATGGGGTTGCAGATTTCTTCCCATCCCCTCACCTCAAAAGGTTACAAGGGAAATAAGAAAGCCAGGCTTACTAGAAGAAAACATCTATTAAGGTAACGTGAGTTCTGATTTGGGGGCCAAAAATGATCTTTTATCTTTTAAAAGATGACTAGCTAAAACGCCTGTGAAGCAGGCCTTGCCGATGCATGCAGATTTTTAAGGGTGGGGGAGAGGTGTAATTCTCTCATACTTTTTTACAAAGAGTAGAAGAAAAAATTTACTCGAGTCCGTAACATGCTCCAGCACACTTGTCCTCTGGTAGTGGCCTGTGCTAAAAGCACATCAATAAAATTGCTGATGCTGCTGTTAAGTAACAAGGTAATTACAAAGGATTGGGAGGGGGACATAACTAAAAATCTGAAATAGTAGTTAATGCCGTTCCCATTAAGTTACCAGCCTTAAATACATGGCTTACTGCATCTCTAACTTTTAGCGCTATAAAGTGGTACAAATTGCAGACTTAAGAGATCATTAGAATAATACACAATGGATTTATCTTCATGAATAAAAATGATGCAACACAGAGCTTTTTCTTTTGTGGGTAAGCAGATACAAGTCAAGGCAAGAAAGACTATGTTCCCAGATAGTGTTTCTTAAGAACAGCAAATCTGATTGTGCTCCAAAGGTTATGCTATATGTGTAGTTAAGGCTGTGTCTTAACCTCCTTGATGTAAATAGTTCTTAAGATAAAAGATGAAGCTCTTCCGAGAATATTTTGCCATCCCCTGGTGACAAATCAAGAAAATGTTGTGTGCTGATTAAGTCACTGTCAGAAGGTCAGCCATCTCAGTGAACTGATTTAGAAGCCTCTTAAATAAATCACCTCTTCTTCTCCCCCTTGTCTATTACTCATTCAGCTCTGTACCTGCCCGGGAGATGCGGACGGGGCATTGTGTGCCGTAACCTCAGCTGTGACTCTCCCCTCACCTCTGGGGAAGCTTGAGCAGCAGAAACTTCATGTGCTGGTGTCTACCAGCTCCACTGCAGACGAGCTCTTGTTGTGCCCTGTGCCCTACAGAATGAAAAGGGAAGACAACATGTTCCCATAGTGAAGGCTGGGTTTTGTCTGCCCTTGAGCTGGTTATGTTAAATGTGGCTTTTCAGGTTTTAGACTGCATCCAGCTTTAACATGCAGTGAAACTGTGCAGGTTCTCATTCCATCATGGTTGGAAAAGTACCCTAATTACCCCAGAGCATCTTGTTATGCCAAGCAAGTCTAGAAACAATGTGCCTCCCTTCTCTGCTTCGTTTCATATCTGGTAATGAGAGAATGTGCATGTGCCCCAGTTCTGCTTAGCTAAGTTGTCTAGAGGACAGGTCTTTCACCTTGTAGTTTCATAGTTACTCTGGATCTGGGTACAAATACAGCAGTTGCACGGCCAAGTCAGCAAGGTGGTACAGTAGTGACTCTATGCTGACACGAGCCTTTAGCATGCTGCCTGGCATCTCACTCTTGTCTTATATCATACTGGATACCTTTGCAAAGTGGGGCTTCTTGGGACAATATCTGCTGGTCCTGCCTTTTGCTTTCCCAGTCCATTGTGACTCCCTGCGGCTGTCCTCTTGGAGATGGAGCACATTGCTCTGGCATTGCCAGGTGCCTGCTGGGAGTCCCTGGCCCTTGTGTGAGCCCTTTGCAGAGCTTCACTTCAGCACAGAACTGCACAAAATCCTGGTGGTACCAGCATGGGATGGTCTGGTCTGCAGTGCTGTGGTACATCATGTCATTCGGTATTGGATTGCTGCACTGTCTGCTTTCTTTTCCCCTGGAGCTCCAGCAGGTCAAGCACTTGCACCCAAATCTGCTTGCATTTGTACTATGAACCACAGACGGTTGTGGCTCTTGGACCTTGCTTGCCTTTCTGCCACCTCATGTCAGGTAAAGCAAGCATTTTTTCAGAAGTGCTCGCAGTAAAACCCCACTGGCTCATGCCAGAGGAGACTCAGTGCTTCAGTCTTAAGGCTAAGGGTGCCATGCAGTCACGTATAGTGACCTCAAACAGCACCAGGAGAGGGGAGACTGCAAAAAAGGACTGTTGCAGAGGCCTGTGGGATTTTATTATGAGACATTAACCAAGCATAAATTCTGTTATCATCATTAATATTTTCAATACCAAGCTGAACAGATCCAGGAGCTTTAGACCAGATCAAGGCTCTGTATCATCTGGCCGTTACAGCTTTTGATACCGAGCCTACTTCAGCCTCTTACAAATCAGAGCTTTGGCTACCAAGAGTGTGAAAAGCTTTTGCTCTGTTTTCTAGGTGGAAGAGATGTATCACCAGTGCTCCAGCTTTCCTTTTCTCCCATTTCCTAAAACAATAAATATTTCTCATAGGTGGACCTAATGGTTTAAGCACAACCTGGCAGTTCATGAAATATTTCCTTGCTTAAATCAGAATCCTGAAGCAAACAAGGAGGGAAATAAAAAGCCAATAATATGCTTGGTTGTGTGCACAAAAGTAGAATGAAATATATGAAGCTGGTAATGGCTCTGCTGTCACATCTTAAAAACATTTGCTTTGACTTGCATAAGTGTCAATTCAGCTTGCACTTGATACATTACGCCATGGATAAAGCTGCTGGCTTTTAAAATCAGGTCTCTTACTCAATGAACGTAGAGATGCTCTAAGTAGCTACTCTGTATTGTTGGGTAATGATGTATATAGCAGAGAAAGTTTTTTCTTTAAAAGCTCAACTTTCAGGCTGCAATTTTTTCTGCCGTGTCTCTGCATTAGAGGAAGGAGCCCAGAAGCTCATCCACAAAGCAAGATTAAAGGCAGATCTCTTTTGCCAAGGTTACAGCATGTTCAACCTCTTGGCCATTTGCGGGGGAGGTGCGCTGAGCCAGGCCAGAGCAGCTTTCCAGTTTCTGGGCAGCCTGGCTGGGAAGAGAGCAGAGGAGCTGGGGGCTCTGTGTGCAGCTACCTGGAAATATTGCAAATCTCAACTTCTGTCTGTTAAACATTCTGTTCTGCTGAACAACATTGTGGTGGTCCTCTGTGCCTACATGTTGTGGCTTTGAACTGGACTACGGGAGATGAGATTTCTCTGCTGCTCTTTCTCTGTTGGCAATGCCTTACCTCTATCACACTTGTGCCTGTCATAGTTATGTAATTTAGCTGGTCTTGGAAGGACCGAGACTCCAAACTCATTTACATCTTCTGTTACTGGCAGACAGCGAATGCATGACAAAACCTCTTCTGTTCTAGGCTGTTTGATCTTATTTCTGTGTCTCTGGTGTTCAAGGTCACCCAGTTATTTCTGCTCTCTTTGTGTTGTTGTGACAACTGAAATGCAACACCTCTGGCACCCCAGAACAATTTTTTTTTTTTAAAGACCATGTGAATCACAGGACTCCTGGCAGAAGTCCACCAGTCATCTGCCTCCAGCATGGCCACTCCCCTTACAGTGCTGCATGCCTTGTCGTCTTTTTCTTTTGTTTCCTTGCTTACACTTAACTTTTCATCTTCTATCCTCTCCGCATAACTTTCCCCCCCTGCCCTGCCCCTGAAAGGAAGAGTGCTGTACAGAATAGCAGGTTAGATCTCCTGAAAAACACATTTCACTCCCTGCCCCCAGCCCAAGATCATGGAAGTCTGGCACTTTTACCCAGGAATACCTTCTAGTTTCTCCTTTGGGATTCCAAATTGACCAGCAGCCTCCTACCACCCAGAGAACTATCTTAATTTTCTCCCCAAGTGGACATTGAGTCAAACTAAAGTCTCCTGTCTTCATCCTCTGTCCTGTCTGCCCTCTTTACCCACTATCTTTGACATACTGCCAGCTTTGCCTCTTACTTTTGTTCCTGAACATACCACATTTAGTTTCTTTGATCAAACCTGATGGATCGATGGATATTTTCTCATGCTGAGGTCACATCTGTCATAGGCTTGTTCATGTTTTTGTCCCAGCACTTTCTCTGTTTATCATGAGAGCATGCGGTAGGCCTAAGGTTCCTGTCTAAATGCAGCACTGTCTCTAGCTGTGTTGCTCATTTCCTTTGTACTTGTACTTTCACTTGATTTGCCCTCCTGTTTTAAGTCATTCCTTTATCCCTTCCTAGAACCTTGTAGTCCTCTTCCCATTTTACTCCTGCTGTATAACAAGACCTTGTCTCTGTGCTAATGCTCTTTCTCCATTTCTGTGCTTGCAGGTTTTTGCATTGCTCCCCCACTCATCTGGAGTCCGTCCTGTACAAATAGTTCTCCTTCCAGAGGCACATCCCACCAGTTAAGCATCTCTCCAGCTTCGTTCCAGCACTCATCTTTCAGCCACCTCAGCTTTCCTTCTCTTTGGGCTAGAGAAATCCCATTAATGGGCACTTGACTGTTTTGTCCTTTGAGTGCCCACCTGTCAGGGTAGCAGTATCCACTTTGATTTGTTGAGCTGGGTCTCTTACTGGAGTATCCTGGAGAGCTGCTAGCTGTTCTGAGCACACTCTAGGCAGGGAGAAATGACTTACAAGGGGCTGTAAGAGAACGCACCTTGCACTGGGCAAGACAGTTTACCTTACAACTGCTTCTCAAGACTTTACAGCCTCTAATTTTCTTGTCATACTGCCTTGAACTTTATTTACTCTGGAGACAATTGAGGAGATGGCTTTGAGTGTTTCTCAAACACTGAACAGCAAGAGCTGGATTGGGATGTGTGAATTGCTGAGAGCCTTAAGTGACAGCTGCTGTACTTGTGACTCTTGGGTGGGGAAATTAGAGACTATGAAACCTCTAGAAAGGCTTTCTGCCACTTTATTTACTTTGCCCAAGGTCCCTAAGGCTCACTTGGAAATGTGCTTCTGAGGACTGTTTAGTGCTCGCATGTTTACAGTGCAATGGAGTTAAAAGCACTTGGGATTTGCCTTGCTGCTGGAAAAGCTGGGTGGGAAGCCAGGCTGCCTTGAAAGCTTTTTAAACAGGATTAAAGCTTTCCTTACTCTGAGGATAGGAATGGGAAGGCTTTTGCCACAGTGTTGTTTGATCAGTGGGAAGGGGGATTCAGACCTAGGATTAGCTGTTGTCCTCTTTGAGGGGAGCCTCATGACGTGTGGGAGGATAAACATATCTGGACTTTTCCAATCCCATTTTTCTCTGCTGGCAGTTTCAGGATTTCCAAACAGAACCCTCTTGGGTTTTTTGCCATGTCAGAGAGGGCAGCAGTCCCTAGATAAAAATGAGGGACCTAGCTCAGAGAGGCAGTGTGCTTTAAACAGGAATTTTGTCTTTGTAATACCCGTCCTCCTCCCTCTGCAGACTTCTGCATCTTGGAGGAGGGCTGCAGCCCTCCAGGTAACCTTTCTCACTCACCCTGGGGATGGATGGGAACCAGGAGTGTTGCAAAAGGCCTCCACCACATCCTTTGCAGAGCAGGGAGGTCCTTCCTCCATTTCTGCTTCCATATTTGGGATCTAGCTTGCTAGGTCTTTTCCTTCAGCATTGGTTTTAGAGGGTGATTCACCCTCTCCTGCCCTCAGCCTGAGGATGTCGACCTCCGGGGCAATAAGCGGTATTAATGTGGATCCTTATAGCCATGTTCATTCCACCGGCTAATGTGGTTCTCATTAGAAATATAGCTGAGCCCCTCCATAACTCAAGAAGTGGGTGGCAGAGTGCTGCATGAGAGCAATTGAACCATCTATGAAACGCTGCTGGAGCCCATGGTGTTTTAAGGAGTCAAGGCCATGAAGAGTGATTGCAAAGGATGTGTTATATTTCTGAATTCGCACATTGTCCCTCCCCCTGGATGCTGCTCATGTGTGTCTAAAACCTTAGTTTGAAGGCAGCTTTTCCCAACTGCTGTCTCTGAAATACAGGGAGGGATATATCCCCTTTATCACAAGGTGAACCCAGAGATGACAGTCCTTGTAGGCTTGGAAGATAGTTCACTTCCCCATCAGAAATAATGGGGAAGTTCTTCATTTCCTCCATGATGAGAAATGTCTTTGCACTGCTCAGCACCGGACGTGCGGTCGGCCGTGAAACACTGCGTTCCAGTGCCTGTGCAGGCCGCCTTGGGGAGGTCCCCTCCTAGGGGAATGTGCTTGCAACTAAATTCCAGTGTCAAAGCCCTTTCTGCACATCAAGGTAGTATTTCAGTCTTTTTCCAAATCAGCTCTGGGGTAGCAAGTTCAAGATATTCCTGACAAAAATAATCTGGCCGCTGCCAAATTTGTAAGGCTAAAACCTGGGAAATGGAGTCTGATTCCCTGCCTTGCCAGTGCCTCTGTGACCTTTGGTAAGTCCTGCTTGTGATGGGGGTGACTGAGATGAGAGCTTATGATGTTTTTGTCGACAAAAAAATGCTTATGTAGGCATAGGATAAATAAATAAATAAATAATCCAGGAAATTTTATCCTTTTTTTATCTACCAGTACCTGGGGAAAAAAAAAATCAAGAAAACTTGGCTAGAGTCCCTATTCACTTAATCCTTTTCTCCTTGACAAATGCTGTGAATTCTCTATGCTGGAGTGTATTCTTCAAGAGAAGTCTGGCTGTTAGTACATTATGAGGCAATTTAATATTGAATGCACACTGAAGAAGCACAGTTCTTGACTAGAAAGCAAACAGGACCAGAAAGGGGATGCAAGTAAAAAAAGCAAGCACCGACCTTTCCCCAAGTCTCACCTTAAATTCCCTTTTAAAAAAAGGTAAAGCTGATACCACTGTTTCCTGCTTGAGGAACTTCTGCTACTTCATCACTGTATAAATGCAAAACAAGCCAAGCAATAAAACAGTCCTCTGGTGATCAGTTGTGTTGTTGACAGTCCTGTGGCTGTGGGTCCTTCTCTGAATGCAAGCACAGTTGGTTGGCTTTTTTTCTGTCCTGCAAAGCCAAATGCCTCAGGCAGGTTTTACCCACAATTTCCTGCGGCCTATTTCATACAAATAGTACATTGATAGCTGGGTTTTGTTGATTTACTTTAGAGCATCTGTTTTCTGTGAATGGTTTTCAAACAGATTGGGGCAGGGGAAGAGTCTTTGCAGCACGGTATGGAAGACATGTTAAAGCTCCATCCTCACTGTGTCAGCTTTAAAGATAATGGAACATCTTTGCATGTTGACATCGCTGAGCTCTGCCTGTTCCACCCTGCGCCCTGTAGTTACTTGTCATATCTGCAGGTAACAGCTGGGTAAATAAAGCTCATATGCTAATGGTAGGATTACCATCTTATTATGCTCTGCTTTCAGCAACGTGAATTGAAATTATAGCTGTTACCTTTTCAAGGCTGAAGATGCACTCAGTTCAACAAGTAACGGAAAGCTGGAAACTTGTATAAAACCTTATCAGGTTGGCTGGGAAAAATTCTACATTTCCACGCTTGTTACAGTTCTTGCTCTAGTCCTGGAAGTTGTACTAAAGCTACCCACAAAGTTTACTCGTCTCTGCAGTACAGAGATACAGTACTATGGTGCCCAGCACTGATGTAGATACTGTTCATTTTGGTGGAGTCTGGTTTATGTGGTGGCCCCTGGCTGAGTTGTCCGGTTTACCCAAAGATGCACTGATTCAGTGGTAAAACACGCTTCACCCTTCTAGCCCCTAGCCCCACATCTCACACCCAAGACTTACCTTTCCATCCTTTTGCAAACATCTTTTTGCAAAACCTGTCCGTATTCAGAGGCAGCCAGTGCCGTTCTGACACCCTTTCTCCTTCTCTGAAGCAACTTCCCTTAAGTAGCTCCTTTACAGAGCAGGCAATCCACTACAAATGCTTAGAGCCATGGCTTTGCCAGAGCAGTGTCTGGGCTTCCTAGAGACCTGGAGAGTGGTTGACTCTGGCCTGTGTTTGGCACTTTTGAGCCTCTCTGAAGTGAAGGAGAGTTGTTTCCTGTTCTATCCTAAGGATGTGTTTCACCACTGCAGAGTTTGAGGGAACAGTGAGACTTGAGCCAATGCAGCAGTTAATGCCTTGGTGTTAGGGTTGTGTACAGGTTTTGGCTTCTCAGCCTGAGACACAGTACAACTGTGTCATTGCAGCTGCCTCCAGCTTTTCCATCTGTTCCCTGTCCCCCTTTATGGTTGCCCTGTAACAGAGAAAGGATTGACAAGCTTGTGGAGACTGAATCAACCCCTGCTTGTGGTGGGAATAGGTAGAGAAATGGGGGTCTGAGCCCCCTGCCCTGGGCCTAGCCAGGGCAGAATCCCTTTAGTGCCAGAAAACTCCTCTGAGGACAATGCTTTTCCCTCCCTTCCACTGTCTGTAAGCAGATACAAATTGTCCCACCATGCTCTGTGGGTTTAACTTCATTACAAAAAGTGTCCCCGCTGAAAGCCAATGCCCTTCACAGGTGCTAAGGGAGAAAAATGTGTCTGAAATAGCCCATCTGGTACGTGTATTTTGATTACTTCTCCCCTTCCATCTCACTGCCCTCATTACTAAGAAATGCCCAAATGCTGTTAACAGTCCATTCCCCTAATAACAGTGATGCTTCATCAAGTACGGCCTCCATTAGATGAGAAAGTGAAGAAACTTTTTTTCTTCTTGTGATGGGAAAGGAGGAAATCATGTTGGGAAATCATGTTTGGACCCGGAGGAGGGTACAGAAGGGAAGAATAGCCCTAGGGCTGTAGGTAGCGGAGTTGCTGTTCTGTCAGTGTGATGGGCCAGCAGGTTTAGAGCAAAAAAGCTGAGATAACACAACTGTGTTTGGTCATTCACATGCCATAGGCATGTTGCACTACGCAGCAGCAAGGCAGATCAGCCCTCAATTTCCTCTGCTCTTACAGGACTGTAAAACTCCCCAGTTGTTTTGGAGACATGCACATGATCTCTTCCTCAGGAAAATGTAGTGCTGGCCTTAAAAAAACCCACAGTTGTGTTTGTATCTGGAATAGTAGATGTTTGAAAGCCAGTTAGATGGGCCAGTGATTTTGAAACTAGCAGAAGAGAAGATACGACTGAGTTAGAGCTAGATAAATGAGAAAATCACTTGCTTATGTAGCCCAAAGCCCTGCGAAACATTTATGCTACAAAATCAGATGTCAGTTATGTTGCTGCTTTCTCTGGTTGTGTTCCAAAACTTCTGTTCCTGCTCGTTCCTCATGCTCCCAGCATGACAATATCATAACCCTTTGTCTTAGCAGTTAAAAAAAAATCTAGGTGTAGTGACCTATCATCTCTGGCCTCTGTCTTGAAACAATAAATTGCACTGTCTGGACATCTGTGCTGATCAATAAATTTGTCTCTTGGGTTAAGCAGAACTTCAGTGTAGGGTGAAGGAAACAGTGAATTTGTGAATTGTGGGGAGATAATTCTATTTGTCTTCTCCTGATTTGCTACTCTTCTCTACATCTCCCTGCCTGGATTTTGGGTAGTCACCGAGACAACTTAGCCTCTTCTTCCCTGTGTGAATTACCAATAAACTTTTTCCTATGTCCTGATTGTCTGGGGGAGGCTGCAGCTAGCACCTGATGCTTAGGGAGGGGAAAGGTGTGATGGTATTTCAATCTTTGTTCGTGCTACATTTGGTATGTACCTTCTGTAACCTCACGTGTGCTTTCTGTTGGTACAAAACAACAGGCTGCTCACTAATTGTGGGTTTCCCACACAAAGTGTGGCCCTGCAGTCTCTGAAGAAGTTAGAGGAGCATTTTCTTAACTGGGCACTGAGCAGATCTTTCTACCAGCCATATCAGGTCTTAGTGTTAGCCAAGAATAAAGCTGGAGAAAAAAGATCATATAGCTGTGGCTGAATGGAAGTTGAGACTGTATTACTAAGTCTGTGTCCTCTAAGGCGTACATCCTTGTTTTGTAGGTTGCAGCTCTTCGTTGCTTTTGGAAAATGTTTTGGTATTTCCACAGCCTCTTCTGTTCTTATTCCACAGCAGAAGTGAGCCTCTTTCAGGAGCCTTGTTACAGGTAAGTTATAAGGGCTTTCAGCATCTAAAGCAGCCAGCAGCATGAACAATGGCATCATGTTGTTAGCTGAAAAAACAGCATCAACATTTGATTTATGGAGGAGGCAACAGAGACAGAACTGGTGTGGGACCATTGGAGTCAAATAGTACTTGTCAGGAAAACATGCTAAATTTCTCTCCCACTGTGTCATAATTTTTTGGCTTATTAGAAGCACTCTGAGTTGTCTCTCTCTTGCCTGGCTAGCAGGAATCCTCATTTCACCTTCTTCCTGGTCCTCCCCCGTGGGTACTCAGATCTTGCTAATGCTCCACAACCTGCTTTAGGACTGTACGCTCCCTCACACTTTGACTTCAGCACAGATTGTTTTTTTAAGCTCTTGCTGCTAGATGTGCCACACAAAGCTGGACTTTAGGTGCTGTGCTGACTTGGAAATAGTCAGTCCAAGGCAACAGTTACCTCTGACAGCCCTCTCATTCTTTGTTTCCTTACAGCAGAGGGATTCTAAGTTCAGCCTGAACACCCCAAGTGTGGGTAGCTACCTCCCCACCTCAGACCTCTCACTCAATTGCAATGCAGCAAGCCTAAGGTATGTGGTTGTTTCGCTTGCAAACCCAACAGGAGCAATCTTCAAAGTCTAGGTACTGCTTTGGATGCTGAGACTTGTATGCAATCCACAACCATCCACCACCATCTCTGTCACTGTTGCTGCTGTTTCATTGGGCCTGACGACTCCTCTTGCAAAAAGACTTCAGGAGCTAGCAGATTCCCCATGCGTTGCAAGGCCCAGTATGCAACACAGGCACTTGCTACATGCAGGATTAGTACCTGTTAAACAGTGGTGGAAAAGGAGCGGCTATCCATCTCAGTAAACGTCCAGCTGAGGACACAGAGCCTAGCCCTGGCACAGACAATACCATTCTGTAGGAGACAGCTTGGTTACTGCTGCCAGATAATGGTTTTCCTCTACTTTCAGCCTGTGCTGTAGATTATGTGCTCTCAGGATTCCCCCAGAAAGGCAAAGGCAGGTCCAAGGAGAGGTGTTTGTTGGTGCGGATGAGGAAGGAGAATGTTGGAGGGAAAGATGCTGTGATACACTTGATAGAAATCCTGGCATGGTCAGCTCTTTACCCTTTGCGTAACAGGCAGGGTGAAGGTGCAGGGCCAGGAGCACCACTGGCAGGTCTCTTGATGCATTCAGGGACACTATCAAGGGGTTTTCCTGCATTTCTTGCATTCTCATGCACAGACAGCAAGAGGAAATCTCGTATTTTGAAGTGCTGTGATACCATTACACAGTGGGCAGGTCAGCAGGAGAATAATGTCTGTGGACAGCAGCCTAGATGTGCTGGAAAGGAGAGCAGAGCAAATATTTGAGAAATTTGTTCCCTAACACATCTTCTCAAGGCCAGGGCTGGCACTTACCTTGAGTACAGTGGGGTTCATCCCCAAAGAACTTTGTAAAGTTCACGGAAATCTTTGTCATTCTGTCTAAATAGTCATCTGCACTAGTGGCATGATTGAGTGAAGGTTAAAGTACAAAACAAGAATAGCAGAGTTTATTCATTATGAAGGTAATATGACCAAGATGAGACTAGCTGGGACATGTGAAAATAGAAAAATTAGCCCTTATCTTCTAAAGGAGCGTGTAAACTTATTACATGTATACGTACACACAAGCCTACTTCAAAATATTCTGCTGAGATCCTTACCAGCTAAAAACCAGTAGAGCCGCCATTTATCAGGGTAGAAAACTGTATCTGATTCCTGCCGTTTCCCACAGCTCCTGTTCTCCTGTAGCCAGCTAGTGACAAATGCCAGGTACTAGCCTGCCTGGTGGGCTAATGTGCCTGGCACCAAGCCAGCTCCCCCAGTGAGCATCTGAATCCACATAACGTGTCTTGATGCCTTGGTCACCCCAAAGCAGTGCTTCTGGCGACTCTGTGAGAGGTCGGGGCGGGGGGGGGGGGGATGGACGGACGGACGGGGACGGGGCAGGGGACGGGGAAGGAAGTCAGCAAGAGGAGTGGAGGCAAAGCAGCTCGTCTGCTTCTTAGAGTTGTAGAACTGACAGGAACCACCAGCAAGTCCCAATTCCTTCAAGGTAGCTCCTGACCAGCCACCTTGGAGCTCTGCTCATCACCCCTAACGCTCCCCCGTTCCCTCCTGCCCTCCCCAAGCACAGCTCGGGGGTTCCCGTGAGGGTGCAGCTCAAAGGGGACTTGGAGCATGACCTCCCTGTTTGGTGTGCTGTCACTGTGCCACTGCAGTGAAACTAACATCCTTGTTTCAGTTCCCTGACCTTCACCAGCCAAATCATTTACTGTCATTTCCTACTCTCCCCTTTTCCCTACCCTGACAGTAACTGTGTGTGCACATAAAAGCTTAGTGAATGCTAATCAGGATAAATGTAATGGTGTTTCTAGCCCTGTGAACACAGGCTTTATGACTATTGTGGGTTTGGGGTTTTTTGGTGGTTTTTGTTTTGTTAAAAAAAAAAAAAGTCCCACAGGGTTTTTGTTAACATAATTGTGTTGAGCAAATTTGAAATATTTGAAAGCTTTTAAGTGCCTGTTATATATACATCCAAGATTTGTCTTGGAACATGCTAGGTTGCAATAGACATTTTCCAATTAAGTGAAACAGCAGTGAGGATAATGGGTTTATGGAAATGGAAGAGCCATGCTGGAGGGAGATGGAAAGCCAAAAAGCATTAATCTTAATAGGATCCTTTTCCTTTTTCTTTTTTTTTTTAGCTTTGCTTTTCCTTTAAACTTTTTAAAAATTTCCCTAGGCATGTCCCTGGTTCTGCAATGGCACATTCTGTATCTAGAGAATTTCTTCTTCTTTTTTTCCTCATTTACTTCAAATTTCTCTCCTCTTTTTTTTTTTTCCCAACTTCTTTCTCTCCAAGAAATCATCTACACTGTACTTTCTACAGTGATGGAGGCTTGTGCACACATACAGTCATCTGTCACTTTAACTGAGCATGCAGTGTGGGAAATGGGGAATTCACAGCCTTCTGCTCTGGAAGGCAGAGTAACCCTCCAGAGAGCCAAACCCTCCCTCCCTCCCTCCCTCCCTCCCTCTGCCTCTGGTAGAGGAAAACCTCTGGGAGAGGTCTGGGCTGTGGTCCAGTTCTGTAGCCCAGTCACCTTGGGCCAGGCTCCTCCCTTCTGCATGGTGAGTAAATATCTTTTCCAGGAGGCTTCCCAGTGAATAAGCAGGATCCAGGGTGGAATCAGTGCCTAGGACTGGCATCTTTTTTATGCTACTATAATTTTCATGTTGTGCCTTGCAGGGTCACTGCTTTGCTGAGAAGTCCCTGTGGACTGAAGCAGCCAGGTGGGTAGTGAGTTTGGCCTAAGAAGGTGGCGGTGAGCTCTGCTGTGGGGGTCATGCCCTCTTTGGGAGGACGCTCTTTGAACTGAAGGTGGGATCAAAGAGGAATCTGATACTTCCAACCAGTAATCAGGACTCTTAGACCCTAGCCAAATTTCCTGGGAGTGACTGGAGCTTGAAGAAAGTAGGGAACTTGTGGGTTGCACATGATATATTATGCAGAGGGAGCACTGTGCCATCTCCCAGGAGGGATGCTGGTCTTAACCCACCACTTTCCTCTCCCACCATTTCTAAACTGATCTGTGAAGCATTCCCACTCCCAACTCTCACTCCTGCTTCACCTTGATTGCGTGACTACCGGCACGGATTTCTGTGAGAGGCTTAATTGGGCTACATCTCTATAGAAAAGATCACCTTGAATCTGGCATGGATTTTTTTAGTTTCCTTCCCATCCTTGGCTGCAAAAGTGGACTATGTTTCTTTAAATCCACTCACTCCTTTACAGTTGCTGTTTTGCAGGAAACAGTACTTAGATCTTTAATCTGAAAACAAAAGAGCTCAGACTCCCCAACTGTATTTATCTTTGCCCAAATCAGAAGGGTTGGAGGCTTAGACACCACAAACGTCTCCCTAGAGGTAGGTGCATTTCAATAGTGGATGAAGGGATATATATATATATAACATTCAGGTTAGATAGGCTTTTGCATGGGAAGGGCCCCGAAGGTACTACATAATTCCACTCTATTGAGGTTCTAATACTGCACCTGTCACTGCGGTGTCAGTCTGATATTAGAGCGGGTCACTGGGGAAAGCATATTGATCCCATCTGTATACAGTTTACAGCATCCTCTGCATCCTTTATGTCCAATGCATCAGTCCTTGCCCAGTCTCCTGTCCCCCCCGCAACAGCAAAATCTTTCATCCATGAGCCAAAGCAAAACGGCTTCACCAGCTCTGATGTCCTCAGGAAATGTGTTGGGCTTCTGCCATGAGTACAGAGACTATTTCCACACCCAGAAGCTTTCAAGCAGTAAGCAGGATTAAGACACACAGCCGTAGGCTTTTCTGTGACCTTTGGGTATTTAAACAGTCTTGGCCTGGCTTCATGAATATGAGTAGACTTCTATCTGGTTTCCAACCCAGTGCTCTCCCTGCACGGAAATACTTGAAATAGCGGTTTGGGCTATGTTTTTAGATGGCTTTCTTGGAAAAGTAAAAAAATAACACTGTAAGTGATGATTAGACTTTATGCCTTTATTTCCCCATGATATTATGTTTCCCTCTGTTTTCAAGACCATTCTGTTTCTGTCTTATGCTCACTCTCAGTGCATTTTATTTGAGATCTAAAATCCTGCATTTGTGTGTGTATGTAATGATTTTAAAGACTTTCTCCAAGCTATTCTCCCACTAGAGGGTACTCCTGCTACATCAAAAATAGACATTCAGGGGTGGACATCGCAATGCGTCCCTCTTCTTTTGGAGCAGGCTGTTCATTGACAGCACAACCTAGATGTATTTAGTCATGCTGCTTCCCTGCTTCAGCAGCCATGGAGCTGCCTTGTTGCTGGTTGTGCAGGGGCCTAGAAATGCTGTAGTGCCATTTTGGCCTCTCCTGTTTCTACCTTGTTGGCTACACAACACTCTGCTCCTCTGTGAGCAGAGATAGTTTGACTCACTGGCCTTCAGGCCGGGGGCCTGAGGTTAGTGCCAGCTCCAGGGAGCATGTGGAGAGCCCCCTACACCACACAACCAGGTTTTGATTTGAAAATGACCTAATGGCTACACGGTCCTGCGGAAACAGGACTGCTGCTGAGCTAAGGGGTAGAGTTTGGGTGCTTTTGTTTTTGGAGCACATTATCAGGGTCAGGAAACAGAGAAATTTTACTGGCCACCCTTCTTTAGGCAGGGGATCAGACCACGTGGTCTATTCTGGCCTTGAACTCTGTGCGTGTCTTGGCTGTTGATGGATAGGAGGCTCCCTTAAGAGCAGATTTATTTGGTTTTCATGTTGTGAGACTGCAAAAGTAGCTCTGGGTATGGCTGGACCCCCTCCTTTCTCCTCCATGCCTGAATGCCCCTATGTATTTATGGCAGGCAGGCTGCCTGTGGGCAGGCAGGCAGGATGCGGCACATGCTGTGGTTTATGCTACTCTAGGGGCTGTTCTTTCATTGCAGCATGGTTTCAGCCTCTGAAATGGCACAGCTAGCGGAGGTGATTTTAGTTTTTCAGCTCTCATCCAAGGAGAAGCCCCAGGTTCCTTCCCTGTAGTCCCCGTATCAGAACTATACCCCAGTGTCTTGCTCCCCTGCTAGCATCTCACCTTCACATCTCCCTGCCCTGTAGAGCCTCTGGGATTTCCACCACTGCCTGCTGCTTTCTCTTTTGAGCATGCTCGCGCTTCTGTCTGTTCATGCTGATTAAATGAGTAGGCAGGAATTACAGTCAACCATCCATCACCAGAGTCAGTGTTCCCTTGACCCAGTCAAGATGAAAGAGGTCAAAATCTTTCTTTCCCAGGCCGTTCCTAGCAGCAAGATAGCCAGCTACAGTTTTCTGGCAGTACAAATCTAGAACTATGCTGGGGGTGGTTCTCCTTCCTAAAAGAAGCCCAAGTGGCCTCTGTTAACAGCTACACAAAGTGCTATCTTTAGAGCAATGAGAGTCACAACTCAGAACTGGTAGTTGGTTGAAAAGTATTCTGTTCTCAGGAGAATAAAACATAACCTTTTGCAAAGAGAGGGCCTGTAGCATATGTTGGTATTTAGAGCCATAAATCCCAAATGTGGACCGTGAAAGGGAATGCCACTGTCCCATCAAGTCTATCTTAAGCCTCTCCAGAGCAGCCATTAATTGTATGTGCTGCCTATAGGTGGGTTTCCTGTGTGCTGTCAAAAACAGGTGAGGAGATAATCCAAGACACTAAATGCTCTGCTTGAGCATTTGGTCATCTCTGGCTGAATCCACAGGCTTTGGGATCTTGCAAGAAGCCTAGTGGTGGTTGGGATATAGTTGTTTCTGGAAGCATCAGTAGAGCTGGCTCCTCTTCAGATGTCTGTGTAGCTGCCGGAGGGTGGGTAAGGAATTGACATCCATGAAGCTGGAGAGTAAGTTATACTCTAAAAATCAGCAAAGCCTTCTCAGTTCACTCAGAATGACAGCACTGAGGTAGCAGAGGCCATGATGGGAGGCTGGAATAGCACTCTTTGCTCTCGAGGAGTGGAAAGGAAGTTGGGGTGACAGTCAGGAGGGGGAAAAATGGAAAACAGCCTACAAAGGGTAGTAACTCACCACTTTGACCAACTGTTCCTCTTGGAAAACCTGAAGAAAGTAATCTAGCAGCTCAGAATTACAGTAAATTACAGACCTACCTTAGTCTGTCTGCTGAGTGCTCTCAGCCTCTATTGATTTCAGAACCAGGCTATGAATTGCTGCCAGGCAATGAGCTGGCTGGTGGCTGAACCCTTATGTACTCCCCTGGACCCGATTCTTCTCTTTTTCCCAGTTCCCATCAGTGGCTGTAGATGCTATCAGTCAGTCCAGCTGAGCGGTGAATCTACTCCATTTTACCCCTGTGTAAATCCAGAGGAATTTCACAGATACTGTAACAGCCCTTTCAAGCTTGCATCAGTGTAATGGAGCCCCTTTTTCTCTTGTGTACATCTGATTCCCAGTCGTTATCCAATATGCTCCTGAAGGCAGCAGGACATCTTAAAGCTCTGTTGAAAGGAGGAGTCTCTGTTTCCTTCTGCCACCCACAGACGCGCACACCAAGGGCAGTCCACTGAGCATCTCTATGCTGTGCGCCTCTGGTTCCTTCCCAGCTGAGAGCGGATCAGTCTGGGAGGTGGAGAAGAACATCTCAGCCCACCTTGCGCAAACAGAACTGCTGAGGCCGCTCTGGAGAGTGGTTGTGCAAACAAACATCTGTTTGTTTGTGCAGCCCCTATCAATTACGACATGCTGAACTCTGTATTTTTCGAAGCAGGGGCATGCTGCTCCTGAGGACAGAGGACCGTTTGAAACATCCCCAGCCAGGGGATGTGAGTCAACTCTGTCTGGCAGGCCTTGTCTGTTGGTGCTGACAGGTCTCTGACAAGGTAGTGCTTCTCAAACAAAAGAGGAGCCTATTGAGCCAGAGCTCCCTGATGGAGAGGTTTGAGAAGGAGGATTAGACTTGCTAATCAGGAGGTGTCTGGTGCCCTGTGTTGGGACAACTTTATTCATAACGGTGAGTCATACGTGCTCAGGTTAGCAGCCTTGGGGGTAGGCAGAGTGTAAATAGAGAGAGGACTTTCCCTTAATAAGAGCTGCAGCCGTATAATCTAGGCAGCTCCAATCCATGAGATGTTCCCAGCCTCCAGCTGCACTTTGTTCAGCTAAAAATCTGCTGGATTTGCTCTGTTCTCCAGCTTTTCTCCTCTTATTCTCCCTTGATCTTTCTACATCATGCTGTGGCATGCAGCCCTTCCTCTCCCGTTTTATGTGCCTTCGCTTAATCTGTGGTGCCTATTTTGTCGCTTTTGGTGTGACGATCTCTTAGTTGGGAGGCTTGTTGCTCTGTGTATCGAAGTTAATGGTAAAATACACAGTGTGGTACAGAGCAAAACTAGCAGGGAACCTTTGTGAAAGAGCTGCTCTCTTGGGTGATCAGATGGTGATGGATTCAGGATGCGTTCTCCAGGGCTCACAGAAGCTTGGATACCAGCAGTGGGTGGCTGGGCTTTGCTGGAGGTCTGTATGAGCTGACTTGGAGGTCTGGAGTGGGAACAAGGCTGGTGTTATGGCTGGGGAGTGGGGCCGGCAAGGAGAGATGGGAGGTGGGAAGAGAGGCAGAATGAAGCCAAGCTGCCACTCAACTGAGGTTGGCCAGTGGGTCTTTGGAGGGGGGACATCAAAGAATAAGTCTATTGCTAGGGGAAGGGTGTGGAAGAGCAGTGTTTTGGGGTCTAAATCTAAATCCCAGAGGATGGACCAGCATGTGAACACATCACATGAGGAAATCCTCAGTACCAGTCTAGAGCGTGTGAGGGAAGGAGAGATGAAACTTATGAAGATAGATGTCCTACCTGGAGGGATGTTTGCTCTTGCTTCCATTAGGGGTACTCAGACATATGAGAAGAGTGAATAGCCTCAAAGACCCAGAATAACCTTGGGAGCTTTATCAGGACCTGTGCCTATGGTTCCCTCCGTATGGGCTGAGGCAAATGAAGTGACTAATGATGGTTACCCCCAATTACCACAGAACAGTCTAAAAATTTACCACCTTTAAAAAAATGGAGCTGTGTCAAATCCTTACTCCAGCGTGTGCTGTCTGTTGCTGTGTCTGCTGAGCTGTTTGTTTCTCTGATGAAGAGGGAAAGATAATGTGAAGCTGGAGATGAAACTAGGCTGAGAAAAGGGTTTTTTTTTGTTCTCAGTCTCAGCCTTTCCAGGCAGGTTCCAGCAGGTGCCAGTCTCACCTTGTGGAGCAGGGGAGGTGGAAACTGCTAGCAATTATTCACAGAAATATGAAAAAATACAGCACAAGAGGGGGTGGGAGGAAAAATGAAAGCCTGAAGGAAAGACCTCTGTTCTCTGGGATGCTCACTTAATTTCTTTTTACCTGCTCAGCAAAGTTTATCTTGGGCTCGGCAGCACAGACTTGTCTCCCCTCGCCCGCCTTTAATTAGTGTGTAGTAAAGGAAGAAGGTGTTGGGGGAAGGAAGGGAAATGGGATATTGTGTTTTGATGCCCCAATGGGTAGAAAAATGCATGGCTTCCAAATATGATAGTTAATGCTTAATCTGACAGACTGTCTCTTATCAACAGGCTGTATGTGACACCCCATTACATGATAATGGAATCCTATATGGAGACCACAGGAGACCCAGTTCCATTCAATTAACTTACAAAACAGCAAACCTCTGAAAGCATCTTTGTCTTCTCTTTTCCCCACCTCTTTCTCTCCTTTTTTTTTTACCCTTAGAAAATGAGAGAGTGAATATTTCTATTTTGTTTTGCAGAGGATTAGAACCAACTAATAGGATTAATATCCTGAGTTGTGTGGCAAATGGAACATTGTTAATAGGGTGATTATTAGAGAATTATATGGAGGGGCAAAAAAATTAAAGCAGTTGAAAGAAAAGCATCTCTGTGTTGGAGAGACTGCCATTTCTGTGCAGTATCCCAGCTGCTGGCCTGCCCATTCTGGCTCATACTTCTTTATTTCTCGGGCTTGCTCTGCCTCTGGGATTGACTTCAACATCAGCACAGGGCAGGAAGCAATTTCAGAGGCTGGAAGTGCTGGATGCAGAAAGCTGGCGTCTCCTCCAGGGATAGCTACCAGGACCCTAAAAGTAAAAGGAAAGTAAAGGATTTACAAGTACCAGATAGTCAACATTTCATCTGGCATCCCAAGGATGCCTTCCAGCTGTGAATGGACTTCTGCTCATGATGAATAACTTCATCTCTCCCCCTTGTCTCCTTCCTCTCTGGTGAGTTTGGCTTTGCCCATGGGCTCTGACTGCAGGCAGGCAGCAAGGAGAATTGTGGTGTGTATGTGTGGCCGTGTCCTCTGGGAATACTTAGCACTTGAACACTGGCGGCTCTGTAACATGTGCTGGAGAACTTTAGTCTATATGAGTTTGCAGGGCCAAATACAGCTGGTAAAAACCTTGTAGTGGTTGCATGCCTTTGCTAGCAGGTGTAAGATAGGCAACTTCTGCAAACCAGTGGGTGGAAAGGCCTGGGGCCTGGAGCTCTGGT
This sequence comes from Sagittarius serpentarius, assembly GCA_034782735.1. NCBI lineage: Eukaryota > Metazoa > Chordata > Aves > Accipitriformes > Sagittariidae > Sagittarius > Sagittarius serpentarius. The sequence continues at coordinate 7,484,133 of JAVKLA010000084.1, read as the reverse complement.
TCACAGTTAGGAAAGCATATAGCTATATTCTGCTCAGAGCTTGTACAGTCCGTCAGAAATTAAAGGATACTTATTTGTTTCCCAAACCCTGTATGCGTGTGCAGGTCACATTCACCTAAAAGAACATGTGTGAGTGTGAGGCCCTTAAGGAGGGACTCTTGGGAGAGAGGTTTCAGTAGCAGCTGAGCACAGTTGATGCATGGAGATTTTTTCTGACATCTGTCCGAGAGAGTATCCTTATGCTCTGCATAAATCCTTCTGTCCCGGGCCACAAACTAAAGCCATCCACAGCAGTGGACGGTTACTGGACAGGGGACTGGCATGGAGGGCTTTCTGCCTGAGAGGTATTATCCCAACCTCTGTATTTCCAGATGCCTAGAGGTATTTAGGTCTGCACCTACAGAGGCGTTTGCTGTAGGAGGCTTTGTCTGAGCAACTGATAGGGGTTTGTTCCCCTGAACTGGATCCCCATTACACCATGAGTCACTACTATTTATATCAGCTGTTGATCTCTCCCAGTGGCAGCTATTTCTGGCTACCTGCCTTGTATTCAGTAGAGATTTAGCACTTTTTTTTTTTTTTTTAAATTGAACGTCCTTTTAATTCTTTTTCAAACATTTTTTATTTTAGTTTGTTTTTCAGCAGCTGATGAGCTGTCTGGAGTTCAGTTGCCCTCACCTGCTGCTTGTTGTTCTGCTGAAAATGGGATATCCAGTGCTACTTTCAGCAGATTCAGCTTTGTCTAAAACAGTACTTTGCCACAGAGTAAGTATCATGCCATTTAGAAATGAAAGGCTACAAGAAACAAGGCACTTTGCATCAAACAGACATTTTAAACACTATAGAACTGCAATCCAAAGTAGAAGGTTCACTTTGTTTACAGCCCTTGTTACCCTAGGAACTCTGCAAGGAAACAGTAAATAATCCATTCTTGCAGGTGGATCAAAAAGCACCTACCCCTTTTACTGGAAGGAGAAGGGAGATGGGCCGTGTGAAGGGCCATGCCTCAGCCATGCTGAGGAAAGTGGTAGTAGAGCTGAAAGTCCGACCAAAACCTCCTGAGGTCCATTTGGATGCTCTTCCCCTAAGGCTGTACCTTCTGCTGTGGTCTGGTTTCCCTCCCTGATCTGCCTGTGCGCACTCAGAATTTCCAGTCTATCGTAATCAGTTAAACAAAACACAGTCATTCTCCTGTCTTTTATCAGGACCAGGATTTTCCTTTTTCTACCCATATCCCTGTCAACCAAGGGATCTCCTGCCTGCCTTGGGCTCTCCCTGAAGCACAGCAAAGATCTAGGCTGCAAGAATTTTTGTAGGAGCTGTGCGCACTTCCCAGAAGGAGGAGGTCCTCTGGGACCCACTGGCAGACTTCTATAGCGTAGCTGATTTTCTGTGCTGCACGAGGTAGGGGCACAGTTACTGCGGCACCTGGCCACACCTGCAGACTCAGCGTGAATGGCAGGTTACCCATTTTACAGCTAGGTCATCTGAGGGCAGGCAGTGGTAAGACTGGAGTGTCCCAAGGGCCTCAGACTATTGGGTCATGCACCCTGACCCTCTCGCAGAGGTCTGAGGAGCCACCTCTGCTTGTGCATGAAGCCAGCTGCTCTGAGGCAGGATGTGTAGGAACAGCAGGATAGTGTTTTACCTTCACCTCCACGGAAGGTAGAAGTCTACGTAATTTAAAGATGAGTTCCCTTATGCCAGGCTATGAAAGGAGTCTTCAGAACACCCCCAAGGTTTCCATTTAATTACCAATTGCAGCTGATTTCACAGAGCAATTTCTAAGCCTCCAGCAAGGCCTTGTGGCAGTTCTTTCATCTCTCAGGCTTATTGGGGAAAGCTGTATTAAACGTCTTTTAATCCTGCCTTGGATGCACTACCTTTGATCACCTACAATTTTATACATCTGTGCTCAGGCTCACGTTCCTACGTACGTGCTTCCCCATCCAAAATGCTTTAAACTGTGTCCGTTGATTAGACAGTCTCTCCTGACTGATATAAAGCATCTTTCAAACTTGACTGAAATATCCTGATAGCTAATGATGATCCAGAGGGTCTGGGTGATCCAACTGTAAGTTTTAGCATTGCTGGATAGGCTGATGAATGTCAATTCCTCGTTTATGTTTTACTCCATGTTTTCTTCATAGAGAACAAGTTTCTGCAGGGGGAAAGAAAACAGTAAATGTCCCTGCATGAAAAGAGAGAGCTTTAGCCAGGCCTGGGATGAGACGCTTTTATGTATTAATATAACTTCAGTCTCAGTTGAGTGTGGGACACAAGAAGGTGGGATGTTCCCAGAGAGGATGCAGAAGTCTACACCCTAAAAAGCCAAGATTTCCCCAGTTCATTAAGGGCAAGGTCAGTGCAGGGAGCTGGAGCTCTGAGCTCTTAGTCTAATATCCCAGGTACAGCACACTATGCCCCTATGATGCTTCCTTTCTGAGGAGAACCTGATCTCTTTTTTGGGTGGATCACAATGATAACAATAAGAGATTGCACTTGGGATCCAGCTGGACTCCCAGTGCTCCCTAGCACTGCGAATGTGCCGTGGGACTTGGGCCACTTCACAGCAATTGGAAGGCTCTCCCTTTTGCGCATCATGGGGATCTCTGTGAGAGCACTGTCATTTGGACGAGTCCCAGTGTCCGTCAGGGAAGGAAAAGAAAAGCCAGGAAAAGGTGCATGCTGTTCTCGGGTGGATAAGGCGAAAGTTCTACCACTTACAGAGAAGCTCCATATCACAGCCATGAAAGCAGCAAGAAATCCACACAAAGCACTGGTGGGATTACCTGTCTGAAAAAGGCAAACAAGCCATGCCCTAAAACTGCGTGTGTATAAACAGGCACATCTGCCGACACCAACAGCTCTGTATGACCACCTGGACTTAGGCTTGCATCAATGCTGTTTGAACATATGTTTATTTCAACTACAACAAGAAAACTGCATGCGGGGTCATGTTGTGGAAGCCTTGGGTTTGCTTACTGGAGCAGGAACAGTCTTTTTCCCAGAAAGTCATTATCTTGATACTCAAAGAGAGAACAGCCAGAGAGGTTTGTGATCAAAGCAGCCAATCTGAAAATAGCTCAGCTCTGTAGGAAAAGCGAGGTCAACTGCCAGATGGGTCAACTCCAACCCTTTGCTCTGCCAAGACCAGCATGTTTTGCACTTGCAGCTTTTACATGGGATCTTCAGGATGTGCATTATCAGGCAGAGCCCCTTTAGGTTTGTGCCCGCTAGATCCTCAAGAGCCTGTCTCTTTAGAAGCATCATGCTTATAAAGAAAACATGGTATGTTTTCTTCTGGTCTTTTTTTGAGGTCTTGGGTGCTGCTGCTCTCCCCTCACCTTGAAGGCTTGAATATCTGCGTGCGACTGCTTTTTGTACAGTGGGAATGCCATAAGATCCTCCATAAACTCCTCTTTCTGCACAGCAGATGAACCCGTGGTTTTGGCTCGGGGGATGAACTAGGCTCATTTCCTTTCTCTTGCTCTATCAGAAAAGAGAGTGAATCCTAAAGGAGACTGATCCAAGAGTTAGATGTGAAGATCCAGCACTGGCACACTTGCCAGGTCTGATAGAACTGTGATCTGATGTGTCAAATGCTTTTTAGGGTCTCAGCAATGTGACAGCTTGCTAATGACTCTGAGCTTCCGGAAGCTTTGACTGATCCCTTTGGGAGCTGGCAGAAAAAACTGTAGGAAAACTTTTTTTTTTTGAAACATTTTCGTCAAAATCAAAACATTGAATGGAAACATGTCTCTTCCGGCATCATTTTAAACTGGAATGTGTCAAAACAAATGCTTTTATTTTGATTTGAGTGAGATACTTACAATTTTTACTTTACCTTGCAATAAGGAAACAACACATTTACCGTATTTTTATTTATTTCTGCTTTTTGGATAATTGTCAGAAATGAGGAACTGCATGCTTCCAGAGTGAATTCTTGGCATTTCTATTCAGAGATTTTCAATTTCTTCTTCATGATGAAAGCAGATGTGGATGTTCAGCCAGAATTACCTACTGGTGGGAACTCCAGCATCTCAGATTCTCACCTCTGGCCCTGGCATGTTTTCTTTAGCCGCAGTCTCATTGTGCAGACATTTGGAGGGGCCATCTTACAGTCTGCTTTAGGCTGCTCTGGGTATTTAATGGTGGTGCAATTGAAACCAAAAGCCAAATAGGCCAAAGGTCAAAATACAAGGCAGAAAGGTGCACTTTTACCTGCAAAAAAGGCTTCAAGCAACAACCCTGACATCTTGGTGTAGCAAATTAATCCTCTGGTTCCACCTCAAGCATGTCTCTTTCCTTGAGACAGGAGGAAGACTTTTTCCTTCTTTTCTGCTTGCCAGCCCTGCGAGGGCTGGGTTGAGTTGTCAAACATGGCTGCAGAACATAATGATAACCTTAACCACCACTGTTTTAATTTCTTGCCAGCCAAGCAGAGCGGCTGTTGTGAAAATACGGCTGAAATTAATGTAGGATATTGGACTTTGCTGTAAGATACTGGACTTTGCTGTTCCTTTTGCTGCTGGTTTGCTAGGTGAATCTGAGTGGGTTGTGCCCATGGCTGTGCTTCAGTTTCCCTTTCTGTCTGGTGGTCTGCAATCTCATGCTGTACTGTTGTCTCTGTCTAAAAGAGGTTCCTGTCCATACAGTTTGGGAGTGCAGCTCTAGCAACCAAAGTAGTTTTGTTGCAAAAGCTTGGAGAGGGGTAGACTGTACCAGCTGAAGGGTCTTTTCTTCCTTTTTTGTAATCACAGGGGTGCTTACCCTGGGGCCTGAACTGGCCCAGTGGCCCCTGGTTTGAAGTGAACACCCGGACTGTGAACTGGTGCTCAGGGCTGTTTGGATGGGTAGGTGATGGGGAACTGGGGCAGATCCCTTGGGAAATCTCTCTTTCCAGACTGGTCTGTCAATTTTTCTGTCTACTTTGAAGTTCCCGCCTGGAGGAAAAAGAGCAGCAAAGGTGAAACGGTGTGAGGGGAAAGCAGGAAAGGAATGAAAGGAAACAAAAATAGCATCTTCCCTCCACCTGCTAAACAGCTGTTGGGTAAAGGGGGCAATCAGCACAGTGCACCCCATGTTGCTTGAGTCCCTGCTGATTGAAGCAGTCTCAGCTGTGAAGATTGATTCTTGTTTCCAGACTGGAGCCACACAGAAGCCCTCTTTGGCCCCTCTGGGACATCCAATGAGCCTGGCAGAGGAAGGACGCTCTGCTGTTTGCCTGCTTGTTTCATGCAACCTGTTCTCTGCATTCAGTCATTTTAGGTCCCAGAATTTCAAAACTGTGTAAATAAATCATGGTCCTGTCATGCATTGAACTGAGCTGCCCTGAAAGAGCAGAGCATGACTGAGCTTGATCAGAAAAAGCTGGTCCTTGTTTGTGTTCCCGTGCGCTGAACAGCTCTGCTTTGGAAGATACAGACTCAGCCTGGGCTTCAAAGGGGAGGATGCTCTGGTAGCCATGCTGACCTCTGGGTTGGAGGTGGCATTTCCCCCCTGTTTTTCTTGCCTGCAGGCTGAAAATGGCTTGTGGGTTTTCTTTTTTGTGAGCTTGCCCCTAGGCTAATGGTGATTCTTGTCTTGTCTTAACTGCTTTTTAAAGCATGCAAAGCTCCATGTCTACGCCAGATAGTACTGAGCTCTGTGATGCACTTATCATTTTCCCAAATACCTTTTTAATTAAATTGGAGCAAAGCACTCCATTTTCTAGAGCTATCCATCTCGGCAGGTTTCTTGTTTCTGCTGGGCAAGCATTATCCTGTTTATCAGTGGCAAAATTTGGTGACTTTTCCACAGGCTTAGGTATTTGCAAGGAAATTTTCCTCTGGTAAGCAGATAGCTGCTCACACAAAGGTTGCTCGCGCTGGCTGCTGTGGGCTAAGGACATGCTGCATCAGTTCAGGGAGGGTTTGTTGCAGGGCTTAGCAAGAAAAATGTGGTATCTGTGATATAAAGGAATGAGGTTTGACACTACATTTGGCTCTCTCTGCCCCTGAACCCTGCAAATCTGTGCGGGAGAAAAAAAGACATTTTTTCTGGCAAAGATAAAGGCTTGGAATTTGGTTAAAAGGGTAAACCCAACCCAGTGAATTCAGGAAACGGGCAGTTGCTCTGCTCCATCACAGACACCTGTGATACTGGTGACCTCTTCTGCCCAATAGGGAAAATTTGTTCTGTGCAGCACCTTTTGGCTTGACAGGCCCTTTGTTGCGATGTGCCATTTCAAATCTCCCTCCTTGTTCTGAGATTCAGTGGTCGAGCATCCATCCTGCCCCAGCACACACAGCATCGCTTTAAAAACCCAAACACAGATCATGCTGTTGGAGAGATGAAGGTCAGCAGAGTGACTGTGTAGAAATGACCCTTTCTTCCTCTGAAAGCAAACAGCAAGCATTTGAGTCACATTTGCTTTGCTGGAGGAAAAAAATAGAGGTGGTTTTCACTGTTTTTACCACTGTTATCTCTGCAGAATCAGCTCTGTTCTGGGAGAGCACAGCAGTCTTCTCTGCCTTGCGAATCAACAGAATCGTGAACTTTCCTCCAAGTGAGGGCTGTCTACATATCCTGATTGACTTTGTGCCTATGCCTTGAGCTACAGCTGTGCAGTCCTTTTACAGGAAAGGGCTTGTGGAGGTGTCCGACATGAGCAGCTTTTGGCCCGGGGAATCTTTTTATGGCTGGTGATGATAACTGAGCCAAAGAGAAAATGATTTGATCTCCCCAAGTGAGTTCATGGGCATTTTCTCTTGGCAGAGGGGTATAAGGAGTCATTTTAACATGAGAATTGAGCAGATTTGTTGCTGACATTGAGAAAATGGAGGTGGTGCCCCACACAAAGCTTTGGAAACACAGCTTTTAAAACCTCCAACAATATGTGACAGCTCTGAATTTTCCTGTGAATTAACTTCATTTGATAGAGACAATGCAGCTGTTGGTTGGGCACATCTCCTCGCTTCTAATTGAAGTAATCAGGTGGGAACTGAGAGTTAGTGCCTGGTGAGGGGTAAAACTGCTGGCATGAGAGCAGACAGGAACCCAAGATTTAAGTGCAAATTGCACCAACACCCTTGGAAGCAGCTGTAAGACCAAATCCTGCATCGGCGCAGAACTGAGAGGTCAGTGCTCACCTCCAGAGAGGGATGCTGACAAGGTGTCAGTATTCTTGTCTGCACATTTTAAGGCTGGAACCTGGAATTTCCTCAGTTAAAATGGTGAAGTTGGTGTAAGACTTGCAGTCTAGGAAAGTCTCTGCTTGGCTCTGAACATATTTGAAGGTATCTCTGGGGTTCGGGTTGTTTTCATTTCTCTTTTGTGGTTACCTAAGAGGAACTTGCATGATCAACCTGGATGTGTCATACTGATGTTCTGGGACTCGCCCAAAGAAAGGTTTTGCATCTTTGAGACATCTCTTTTTGTCAAAGACAATTGGATCAGAGATGTTCAGGTTTGTTGAGTTTTGGTTTTGATTTTTTTTTTTGTCACAACAGTTTTGTCTTGAGAAATGTCATTTTGATGAAACAGAAATCGCTTAGGAAATCTTACCGATTTTGACAATTCTGCTTGGAAGGGAGCTTGGGAGGAATATCTTGAAAGTGCTGGAGCTCCCAGTTATGACATTTTCTGAATGGAAAGGAGTTTTGATTTATTTCCTTTTCTCTTTTCAAAATGATGTTTCAAAATGTACTGTTTCCTGGGATAAAAAGGCTGAGTCTGAATGAAATGCCTGAAAAAAAGGGAATCAAATATTTTGACTGATCCAAGGCAGTTCTTCAGCATTTCATTTTGCAACTTCGTTGGCTTTTTGGACAACAGAGGATGATTTAAAAATTGTTGGTTGTTAAATTCTGCTATCCACACTCACAGATGTGTTTCTAGGTTAAGCCAGTGATGTATGAACCATGCTTCTTTTTGTGGTGATAAATTACCTGGTTTCATAGCTGAAAAAAACTGTTTTAATCCATTAACTATAGAGAACAAAATACCCCAAGTCTCTCGATTCACAGAACCATGCAAGGATCTTCCACTGTATGAATTATTCAGGAGCAGTGGGGAAAATGAAGTACCCATTACATTTACAAATATTCCACAAAGAGTTCAAGGCTGAGCAGGAATAGATCAGACAGCATTTATTGTAAAGCCGTGCTGAGTATTACTGTAGATGTAATTTCCCGTAGTAATTAACGCAGGATCTGCAATCCAGCTTTGAAAAGGCGATTGAACCTTTCCCTGTGAATTTAGGCATCATCTGCATTATTACATGGTATAGGTGACTTGCAGCGTTGAGCCTTTGTCTAAAATTAGTCCTCAGTGTGGTGGATGATGAAAGAGGGATTGTTCCTTCAGGCTACTTGGGATTGATGTTTTCTATTAAAAAATGCATTGCTAAGGATTTGTGAAATATAGAGAGCTTCTCTGGTTGCGTGTAACTTATTATGCAGATATGCTTAAGCTATCAGATAAATGATAAATGATTTCTATAAGTTGGATGGGTAGCATGACCCAAGGGTAGGGGGGGTTTATTATTTTTCTTCCCCTCCAAGAATCTGAGAGAGCCGTTTGTCAAGTCAACCAAGCGAGGTGCCCAGAGATCGTATGTCAAAGACTGTTCTGTCTGGAGTGGGTACAGCAGGAGTTAATAATGTTGCACCTCCTCAGACCTCTTCTTTTCTACTAAATTTCCCTGCCCTTTTCCTTGTTTTTGAACCACACTTTCTTCTGGCTTCTGATGGTGTGACTGCCTCTGAGTGCTGCCTGCTGGGAAACCTGCCAGCACCATTGGAAATGAGCAAAAGCACCATCTAATGGTGTCTGAACGACCTTCTCTCTGCCCCTGTACCAAAGCTGAGCTGACAACAACCGGGAACTAGGAGACAAAGTAATCCCTTCATCTCCCATTCCTCTCAGAACAGCCAGTGCTTTGTTCCTCATCATCTGTCTTGCTCATGTGTATCCCAAGTGCCTCGCCAACCTGCAGAAACAGCCACTAACAGGACCTGGTTAAACAAAAGCCTCCTGAAGGCTGGCTCTTGTCCCACCCTGAGCACAAGGCCTTCCATTTCCACCTGGGAGCACAGGTTGTGTTCTGACTGATGCAAGACCCTCTCCGAGGGGGGAAGCCAGAGGCGTGGGGTGGGTAGAGCATGGAAAGAGCAATGTCCTGCACAGGTCTCATGCTTGTATCAGAAATAAATGTGGAACAGGAGATCTCTGCATTTTGCATTTAAATTCTCTCTCCACAGCTGTAAAAAGTAGTAGGCTAACAGTGCCCTTGGACAGAATTAAGGCTGTTTGGGTTGTGTTAGCTGAACCGTTGAATGGCTTGGATGACTTGTAATATTTTTTTTTTTGTACTAAGAGAGTCATTGACCTTAGGTTGAACAAACCTCCTGTTGGGCTTTTTTTGAGGAATAAGATGGGGAGTTTGTTCTTGATGGAGTTCAAACATCTCTAGCTCCATACAATCCTAAATCAGGTTTTTAAAAAACAAGACTTTTTCTAATTACTTCCAGAACATTAATTCACTGTTGGAAATTGGGATTCTGTTGTGTTAAAGTCTGTACGTAGACTATAAGAGTCACTGGCTTGAAGAATTATCTACTTAACAAAATAGAGTAGGGGAAAAGTTATTAGAACTGATCCCAGCTTTGAAATGTGTGAAATCTTTTAAATTCAAAAATTACAGTGGAAGAAAGGGTAACTCTTTTGGAAACACGGTTCTTACCTTCCAGTTAGCTCTGACTCTTCTTATCTCATTGGTGAAGAATTGACAGGAGATAGCAACTTCTCAAGGAATGTTGAATTTCACAATGGAGAAAAATGACAGTTCTGCAAAAATGACCTTTTTCTGTAGGAATCTATTTGACTGGATGTTTTGCTGGACTCTTTCTCTTTCCTGTTGGAAAAATATTAATTAAATCAGTTCCCAACAGTTTCACTCTTTGAAATTCGTTTTTCTTTTATAAACTTGAAATATCTTCAACCAGTTCAACAAAACAATTTAGCAGTATTTCCTCAGTAATTAAATACTTTATAGGAGCTATTTGGGCCTTTCCTTTACACTTGCTGGCTAGACCCCTCTGCAGGACTTTAAATCATAGGGCTTCCTGTCAAGCTGCATCATGTCGCCTCAAAGAGAGGATTAGAAGACCTAAGAGACATCTATGTTATTGAGGCAAGGGATGTCTTACTCCACATTTTTATAGCACCTAGCACAACAGGGCTGTGATCAAGGCCAGGGCACACTGATACTACCATAAAATTGTTTTGTGTTTTGAACCCAGTCTTGGAATTATAGTAGAGTTTGGATTTTATTTGGCTTTCCCAAGAACATTCTCTTTTCCTAAACATAATGTAAATAGCCCAGGATATGCTAAGAAGAGAAGGTCTGGGGATTTGAACAAATTGTGCTGGATTTGGGTAGTAAGAGATAATCCCCAGCCTGTACAAAACCCCTTTTGTCTTGTATTAGTTTTGTAGACAGAAATCACTTTGCTCTAGGCTGAATTGTATGTGACAGCATCCTTGTGCCTTGCTACCTACTCCAGCAAAGAGTGCAGCAGGCTTTTTAATTACTGTAATCCACTGTGCATGATACTGGTGTGTTACAGTGATGACTGCATCCAAAGGATAAAGCATCTTGGGAGAGGAGTGAGCAACAGGCACAGATAAGGTTTGTAGAAGTTCAGACAACACTGCCCACACTGAAACAGCACTGACTTCAGGAGCTGTTCTCACCTCCCCTCTCAGGGGGCTTCTTTGCTTTCCACTCTCCAGGGACATCATCTGCTTTTCTGGGCATCGGCTGCTTCAGAGCTTCACTTGCTAATGCGGAAGGACAAGGGAGATTCTGCTGCCAGGGTTAATATAAATATGTAATAATTTGTTTTTAATCAGTATTAACAGTGCTGAGATTACAAAGTCAGATCCACTCATATCACAGTATTGGGGTAACAAGAAATCATCAGTGGCATGTTGGTTGAGTTCTTTCTTTCTAACAAGGCCTATAGATAATTTGAGTATAGATCATAAATGCAAAATCAAAGACAGCATGTGCAGCTTCTTCGGGAAACTCCTATTCCAACATCTTTGTCAACAGTGTGAGTCTAATTGTACATACAACTCTCTGAAGGCTCAGAGCCCAGCATTTCATTTGTTTGCAAAGGAAACGTTGGGCTTGTGTGTGTTGAAAATTTGCCTTCATTAAAAGAAAAAAAGCAACTAATAAAATGAAGCAACATACTGTTTTCTTAACTCTGGCAGGTACTTATCTGATTGCACAGGTAGACTCAGTGTTGCTGTTTGTCCCTTAATGGCTTTGACAAGTTTCCAAATCAAATCAGGATGAACAGGAATGCACAAAGATGCCTTTTACATTTGTCCTTCCTTCCCTGCTTCAGGCTCAGCAGTGAGGCATGGACACCGCAGTGCTGTAGGAAAGCTCCAGCCTTGCTCCTGAGCAGAGATTTCCCGCATGGTTTCCAGTTCATGGTGCAAATTCCTTGTTGAGATCTACATCTTGCCATGAGTTTGGTAGTTTGGTGCCCATCTTCAGGCTGTAACACCCATTTTGACAGTGATCGTGTATTTGTTGCTAATTTCTTTGGGGCAGGATGAGATGGATGGGTGGGTGGGTAGGTGACCTCACTGCACATCCATTGCCAATATCTTCTTCCTGCTGAGACCCCCTGAAACCTGAGTATCTATAAATGCTGGCAGCCAAACCCTGGTGCAGCTGCTCGCTGAGTGGAGATGGTTGAGCATTTGCTGCTTCTTCATTATAGTCCAGAGTACCCCTGTACTGAACAAAGCAATGCTGTAATGGCAGGAGGACAGGGAACCTGCAGCCCTTTCTCCCATGCTCACCACTGTGATTATCGCTACAGTTGGAGCCAGCACGGACATGCATTCATTGGCCATTACAAAGAATGATCTTGCCCAAAATCATCTGAGGCCTGTTACTGAGCACACAAAGTGGGGGGAGCTCAAGAAAGCCCCTTGGAGGTACCTCAAGCCCCTTTCTTCTTCCTCTAAGGCTGTTGTCTCTGTTATTTTTCTGCAGAAGTGTGCAGTGGCCACAGCTCTCCCTGCATGCACATTGTGGTGTGTTGTCTCTGGTTGGATACCACGTGCCCACCAAAGCCGCTCTATCACTCCCCCCCTCAGCTGGGCAGGGGAGAGAAAATGTAACAAACGGCTCTTGAGTCGAGATAAGGACAGGGAGAGATCACTCACCAGTTACTGTCATGGGCAAAACAGACTCAACTTGGGGAAATTAGTTCAATTTATTACCAATTAAACCAGAGCAGGGTAATGAGAAATAAAATCACGTTTTAAGACACATTCCCCCACCCCTCCCTTCTTCCTGGCTCAGCTCCACTCCTGATTTTCTCTACCTCCTCTCCGCCAGCAGCGCAGGTGGATGGGAAATGGGGGTTACAGTCAGTTCATCACACATTGTCTCTGCCACTCCTTCCTCCTCAGAGGCAGGACTCTTCACACTCTTGCCCAGCTCCAGCGTGGGGTCCCTCCCATGGGAGACAGTCCTCCATGAACTTCTCCAATGTGAGACCTTCCCACAGCCGGCAGTTCTTCACGAACTGCCCCAGCGTGGGTCCCTCCCATGGGCTGCAGTCCCTCAGGCACAGACTGCTCCAGCGCGGGTCCCCCGCGGGGTCACAA
>JAVKLA010000084.1:7413434-7470609 GCA_034782735.1 Sagittarius serpentarius | reverse complement strand
TTAAACTGTTCTTATCTCAACCCACGAGCTTTACTTTATTTTTCCGATTCTCTCCCCCATCCCACTGGGTGGGGGGAAGTGAGCGAGCGGCTGCGTGGTGCTTAGTTGCTGGCTGGGGTTAAACCATGATAGTAGCCATCTCTGGAGCTGCTGCTTTTAAAATTATCAGTGCTTTGGTCTGTGCAAGGGGCTCTGGCCTGCTGAGCATGGACCAGATGTCTGTTCCCTTCTTTCACTTTCACTGCATTCATCACTACATTGAGAAACTGGCCTACCTTTCCTCTTTTGCTGCAACAGTGGGGCAACTTTTCAGTGTTTTTTGCTCCAGTGTTGGGTGAAAAGGGAGAGGGAACAGGCTCTCATGTTTAGGGGCCTCACAGATTACACTGTAAAAGAATCCTTGTTGAAGAAATCCTGTCCTTCCACATCTGTCTTACATTTTTAGAATTTCATAGTCTGCTTTTCTTTTTTTACTGCTAAATTTTGCTTGGCTTTAGCTAAGTTCTTTTATTTTTTTTGTAAAGAATAACAATTTTCTTCCTGGGACTTGTCTGTCTTTCCTTGGGAAAAATTCCTCATCTTCAGAAATAACCAAGCAGGATTTTTGTGAAGAGCTGGGCCCACACTGTCACCAAGGAGCCGTGACACCATGGTGCCATGGGAAGGATTGGCTCTAGCCACGTGGGGCTGCTGCTCCTTTGGACCACCTGTGATCCTAGCTCTCTGTCTCCTGTCCTGGGCACTAAATTGGGCTCCTCACAAACAGGTCTGGGCCCAGCCGCTCTGCTCTCTTTACTCAGTAAGTAGCAAGATGTCTCAGCAATGCATCGAAATCTGTGCTGCGTGTTCAGACTTCCAATGCCTGCCAATAATGCAGATTTAAAGAAGGGGATTATAATGGTGCATAACAAATAACAAGGGTTTAAACTGTCTTAAGAACACTGTACTCAGAAAAAGAGGGATTGTTTGGATGGTGAAGCCCGCAGGTATGAAGAAAGGCTTTTATTTCATATACCTGTGCACTTGCAATAAGAAACCCTGCTGTGTGATATGGGTTGTTATAATGAACTTCCCCTGGACTTAGGTGTTTGCCTTGCTCTAATGCATGTGGGTTGTGATCACTCTCTGCTTCCTTCAAAGCCGTTCAGTCCTATTCAGGAGCAAAAATAAGAAGGATGAGCAGATACCAAGGCTGAAAGGCAATGTGGAAATCTGCCCTTCCTCACTTTCTTCCCATCCTTTTCACCTTGGTTCATCCCCCAAGCAGGGGGACCCCCAGCAGTGCTCACCTCTCCTGGTTTGCTTCACCCTCACAGCACATGTGGACTGCTTTCCTCCGAGCCCATCCTGCCTTGATTGAGGTGGTAGATCCCAAATGACCTGGTTGTGGAAAGCTGCCTCTATGCAGGACCTCAGGGCTCCTTGAAAAGCCCAAGAGCCGTGCACGCTTCTGTCCCTTCATGTGGGGGAAGGCCTGAGTGGTTTAAATCTCAGTGTAAAACAAGGCTGTCATATGGGAGACAGAAGCGAGGGTGTCAGAACACGTTAGTGCTGCTTTCAGTGCCTGCCTACCTCATAAATCCCCCCTTCCCTCTGAAATCTCACACAGACCTTGGTTTGTGCGAAGGGAACTGGCAACTGCAAATGCTTGCTTGTTTTGTGTTAAACAAAGCTGCTTTTTTCCCTCGTGTTTTTCAGTAGTTACCACACGTGGCAAGAGAAGATGGGGAAGAGGAACCTTGGTTTTGAAATAAGAAAACCATCTTAAAAAAAACCAAAAAATGAGTAGATCTGAGACATCTAAGAGAAGTATTTATTTAAGCCAGTGTGTGGTTTGCTTTATGTGTTCCCTTTTTACAAGCTGAAACATCTGGATTTGTCTCATTTGCCAAATTAGGATGGCAGGCAGCAGAGGTGAAGGTGATTATATACAGGTTTAAAACAAACAAGCAAAACAAACCCATTGCTATTTAAGTGCCATTTCTAAGCCAAAGGTAGCCCTGCTGTAAACACCTATTACTGTGGCGCAGACTCTGATACCAGCGGTCTTCTGGTGTAAATCTAGCTTTGCTCTCCTGTAGTTTCTGTGCATCTTCTTTGATGGAGTTTGACTTTTGCTTGCTGGCTTCAAAGAAAAGTGATTTTTTTTTTTTGCCTCTCCTAGTACTAAATTCAACTCCTGCAGGTTGATCTCTTCCTATTTTTAGGTGTATGTGCACTGAGGTCTAGGTCAGCTCCTCTGTCGTTGCATGTGCCTACTAGTTCTGCTGGATTGCCACATTATAGTGGTACCCACCCACTGGTACGCTGTAACTGTGACACTATCCCAGAGGCGCCCAATTATGGATGAAAATGGTCCAGCTGCCTGCATAGATTAGACAGAAGAAAACACGATTTGCCATCCTTGCAGATCTTCTGACACACAACGTTCACAAAGGGCAGGGTGTCGAAATGCTTTGACTTGGAATCAGAGAAGAAAAAAGCAAGAAAATGGGTCATAATGAAAGGGACTGTGGTGGAGAGGGAAAACGAATTGGAGATGCTGCAAAGTTCTGTGCTACTCTGCTGGTTATTAGCTTGTCTTGTGGAAACTGGGAAGTTTCTACATACTCTTAAATACCCAAAAGGGCAACTTTCTTGTGTAATTCTACTTCTTGAAGTGTATGTATTTCCACTGAGTGTGGAAATAATTTTTTGTGCCCTGCATAGAGTGACTCAGAGGAAAGTTCCCAAGTAGACGTTATACAAGAGCCATTATTGGAGAAGGACTCAAACTTACCTTCCCGAGTCCATAACAAATTTCTATCCCAAAGAAGTGCAAAACTCATCGTGTACTACATATACGATGTATGCACACACTACAGTTGAAAAGCAGCTAAATCTGTGAGGAGGATGGCACAATCCATTGTATGTTGAAGGTCTTCACTGGAGAAAGAGGCTGAACAAGGCATAATCCTCCCAGGGCCTCCTAGGGTTCTGTGTGGCATGGAAAAAAGTTCAGGGACTTGGGAAATGCTGGGGAATGCCTTATTTATGCCTCTTAAGCTCAGATACACTCACCATAAGGCATTTCCAAGAGTTCTCCAGATTGTGTGACCACTTGGCCCCAAAGATGGAGATGCAGGATGCACTGAACTATAATCAATAAAGGGCACATTGAGTACCCATCTCCTCCTTTCTCTGTGCTTTTCTCACTGTGTGTAGTACTGACAGGCTTCATAGTAGCTTCCAAATATTAAGATGCTAGCTAACCTTGCCCAGACAAGCAGCTGCAGTGGTCATTTTTGTGTGTTGCTGTTGAGTGGCCTGGGTGCTGGTCTCTAGCAGGCTATATAGGGGAGGGGAGGAAAGCCTCCCTCAGCTATTTCTCCAGCTTCTTTACTCCCAGCCTTCCTTCCTGTTTAGGCTTCTCTTTTTTCCCTAAAGCTGTCCGTTTTCTTGCAGAAAAGCTGTTCAGCTGGCAGGAGATCTCTCCAGGCATTTTGAGGATTGTCATCACTCTGTGTTCCACCCAGGGAGCTTTTGGCCATTGTTAGCTGGATTCACAGTTCAGCTCATTTTCATCTTCATCCAAAACAGGGAGCTAAATACAGAAGTGCAGCTCCTCTATTAATATCCTCTATGTTATGGTAGGACCAAGCTGCCAGGTGCTGTACTTTGTGCATAGGGAGGCAGACTATTGTTCCATTGAGCTTGAAGCAGAAGCACAGAGAGAAGCCAGATTACTTGGGAGAGCTGAAAAATCAGCTTTGGTTTCCTAAGCCTCAACCCAGTCTTTGATCCATCAGGCTCTGCTGTCTGTTAGTTTGAAATTGCTAACTTCCATGAGGGCTGAATCTGCCCCCCTGCAATAAAATGTGAAGCTCTTGATGTCTGACTCCAAACTTTCACTGCCTCAGGCCTCTCCTGAGGGTGCTTTCTATTCTAGCATCCCAGAGCCACTAGTTTTTAATTTTTTTGCACACATTTTATACATGTCAGAAGAATCTACTTGACTGTCTGCTGTCAGATTCATGCTCCAAGGGCAAATATCCTAATTACTGTTGGGCTTCATGGAAGGGTAGTGCTTCATGAAAGTGTCTAAATCATAGATTTATTTACTGATTACATGACCAATCCTCTTCCTTACCTCTAGTGTTTGTATCTTAATGGATCTGGGTTGTTGGCATCATTCTGTTCCATGAAAAGGCAGCTGATAAGTAACAAGTTCTCACTTGGCATGAATCACACTGGATGTGGGCCCAGTTCATTCCAGTGGTGAATGGCCACAAATTTCCTGACTAATTCCCAAAACAAAGAACCTCATAGAGATGCACAACATACATACGATGCCCTTAGCAATCTCTCTTGCCATGCTCTTCTCACAGACTCCCAGTTTGTGGTGTTGTAGGCTGGACTGTATGGTCTCAGCAGTTACACGTTCCTGTATGGAAGAGCTCATGTCCCCAAGCAACACTTGGACTCTGTCTTCTAATATGGTCAATGGATGCTTCAGACTGAATGGGCTTCCTCCACTAGCAGGGACTTTGATCTGTTGACTGCAGCTGACAAAGGTGTCTGAGATGGATTAAAGAAGGTATCACTCAGAAAACAGAGGCCAGACTTAGTCCTTTAAAGAAGGGTGAGGGTGATGTAGCCATCAGAACAGCTCCTGGTGGCCTCCTATCAGCTGCACAGTTTTACTGGCTGAAAAATTACCTATTCCCTTGGTAAGATTAGAAACAAACAGAAGAACACCCCAAGCATTAACAATCATAATCCTGAATTCACTCTGAGAGCACACTCTGATTTCAACATGCTGGAATAATACTAAAACTTTTTCAGGTTAATAATTAATTGCATGTTTTTAATTAGAAACTGCTGTTGCATCTGCATGGACTCCTAGCACATTGCGTCTTATTAAAGCTGTAATTGGAATATGTTATTTATTTGTTTCTTTTGTTAATGTTCATATTGCTGGCTCCTCAGGTCACTAGAGCTGCAAAAGAAACTTGTTTAAAATGAAATGCAGCAAACTCCCAACAGTAAATGTTCCTGTATGATAGTAACTTTTCTGTCCTATTAAGCTGTCTTTATCTCAACCCACAATTTTACTTTTTTTCCGATTCTCTTCCCCATACCACTCCCCCGGCGCGGGCAGGGTGAGTGAGCGAGTGGCTGTGTGGTGCTTAATTCTCTGCTGGGGTTAAACTACGACATTGTTCTTGTTCCTCTGTGTTCTGGCTTGGTACTTTGAGATGCAGGGGATATTTATGTGGTGTCTTTGCTCATGGCTGAGTGTCTAAAATGGCATAGATTCAGCTGCTCACTAGGTACTTCACAAGTCCATGGTTGCCCCTGCTTCTCTCCCATGGAGACCTGGGTGGGCTGTGCTGTACTGGCTATCAGATTACAACGTAGACGTAAACTAGATGATGGATAACGTTTGTAGGATGGAAGTATTTAAAGCACTCCCAGAAGCCATTCTGATAGCAAACCTAGCCCTCTGCTGCAGCTGGGAGTGCTGCTGAATGTCTCAGAGTTCAGCCATGTCCTCACGTCCTGATGAGAGATGTTTAGAGCTTACTCATTCCTATAAACCCAGTGGGGAGATTTCCCATGCTCATTAGCTCCACTGTTCCTTCTGGCCCTCCTACATCCCCTCCTCTTACTTCAGTTACTGGTGGCAAGCCCAGACAAAGAGCAGAGGCTCACTGCTGGGAAAGCGCTGCTTCGTGTCCAGTCCAGGCAATCTGGACAGCTCTTGTGCTGGCTGCAGGGAATTTAACAGGCTGGGAAGAACAGCTTGTGTGGCTCAAAGCAACTACTGAGGTCACCCCTAAATATCAGGTAGATACAGCATGACAACTATGCTAAGGAACGAAGCTGGAGACCTCCACAGGCTTTGTAAAACTTTAAAGAAGTAAATTGGCATAAGCATAGCTGGAGCAGTCACAGCTGAACAGAAAGGGAAGAGAAAACAAAGGCATAGATGCTTCCTAAAAATGGCACGAGTGGTCAGTACGAGACCTGGTGTTACAACCACGGCCTCCCAAGGCCACTCGGCCTTTCTGGACGTCACGGGACAGGATGCAGTTGAGAAGTAAGAAGACTTCTCAAATTTTCAGCAACAGCCAGAAGTCAGGTATTCCCTTGTGACCGCAGGGCAATGTATCCGGGGCACAAGTGACTCCTTGCTGCTTGGTGACGAGCAAAGCCAGTATGACAGGCTTTCCCTGGTGGAGGTGCGTTCCAGCTGGCAGGGGTTTACATTCGTTTCACATGGTGCCTTGGATCAGCTGCCAAGAGCAACACGAAGTCTGAGATGGCAAAGTCCATGGCATGTTGCCTGTCTGACTAGATTTCTTCCCTGTGGGGATTTAATGCCCAGACGAGACTGTGGTCCTGTTGCAGGTGAAGGTGGATGTGATGGTGAGAATCCAGAGGAGGGCTCTGGGCAGGTCTCAGTGAGGGGGAGTATGGTCATCCAGGGAGTGATGGGCTGGAAATTCCTTCGGGTCAGTCCAGTAAAGGCCTGTGGAAGAAATAACAGAGATGATCAGAAAGAAAAGGTGCTCTTTCAGTTACAAAATTGCATTTTGTTCTACTTCTTCCATTTGTTTCATTATCCGCTGAGAGAATTGACTCAGAAATCCTATGTTGTGTAAGAGATAAATAAGATAATCTAAGGACCCTTTGTAGCCCTCTAATCAAAAGTCTGCATGGAAGCTGACACTTAAAATCTGCCCTCATTAAGATGGTTGAGAGATTACCAGTTGCAGGCCACCTGATTTGCCTGCAAATATTCAAGAAGTTGAAGTAAACTCCACAGATGTGAAAAGCCAGCATGTCAAAGCAACAGCAAAACCTTTGGCACACATTCAAATAATCTTTCGAACACCAGGATTTGGGCTGATTAGAAGAGAAAACCAAAGCAGTTTTAGGAAGAGTTGGGGGGGAGAAAGAAGTAAATTTAGACAAGAAAAAGCAATTACAGGCTTAAAAGGAATAATAAGCATCAATTAGCAGCAAGTATCTCTGCCTACAATGAAAGCATTTTCAAGTACATACACAGTGGAATAAAGAAAGAGAAAAGACGGCTCCGTCAATGAATTACAGCAGGGATTCCAAGATAAAGGGGAGCAAATGCTGTGGAGATATTAAACAATTACTTAGCATCAGCCTTTTAGAAATTAAAAAGGTGGAAGTTGCCCTGAGTTGAGGAGCTTTCCAAAGAGACTAGATAAGACTGTGGATGTCAGCTGATAATGCTGCATGGCTGATTCTTTTCCAAGACCCTCCTGCTTTTGCCCAAACACCAGCTTCCCACAAAGCACTGCAGAGGTAGTACAGCAATAGCGGGGAGCTGAAGGCGATGGGCTACGCAGCAGATGGGTAACAAAGTGCCTGCTCTGTGCTGGCATTGCATGGCTGCCTGTTAGGATGTGTGTGCAATTGCCTCCTGTGGAAAGGGGATGGGGGGAAAGGTTTGCTTTTGTCCATCTGCTTCTTGTTGCTTGTGGTCCTTGGTGAATGACTGTGCTTCCCGTTCCCCTAGCCAGGATTTTACGCTTGGTTGTGCCTGGTGGGAAGCTAAGTGATGGACAGCTGTGCTGAGGAGTCCAGACTTGGCAACTACTATGAAAGGAGAGTGATGACAGGATTCAGTTGGCTTCGCTTCTTCTTAGCTGTGGCCGTGTTCCTAGAATAGGCCACTAATTGGATCACACCAGTTACTCTGTGGAGCATAGCTAATCCTTTTCTGTCTCTCTCCTCCTCTTCTGCCCCAAAATAATGGAGACTGGGGGTAGGCCCAGGATTGCAGGGCGTTGTTTTGTGTCTGGGGCACTGATTTTTTTAGCCTTTGCTTAGGAAGATCTTGCCCAGCCCCTTTTCCTGAATAGCAGCAACTGGCAGAGATCAAATAACATCTTCCACTTTCATCCCTTCTCTTCTTAGCAAAGATGTGTCAGGAGCTGTAGCACTGTCCTAGAAATGATAGCAGTATACAGCAAGATGTGGGAACTACTGCCAAGACAGTTAATTTTGGCAGCCCACCTGCATTGTGTAGTTCTGGTCTTCCCATTTCATAAAGGATGCAGGATAACTGGGAGAGGTTCAGAGGGAAGTGACAAAAGTGTTCAGAAGTCTGTAATAGCCTCTGTGCAAGGGGTGAGTAGGTAGCTCTGACTCCTCCATCTGAAAGAGTACTGATTGTAGGTGTGTATGAGAAAGGTCTGTGGAGTTGTGCGAGGCCTGCAGAGGGTGGGCAGGGATTGGTTGTGCACTACTGCTTCCAGCACAAGAACTAGAAAGCACCAGGTGAAGCATCCTGTTGTAGATGGCAGAATCAAAAGAAACAAAAGGAGGTTGGTGCTTGCAGTGGTAGTTCAGCTGAGGAACTCCTTGCTGCAGGGTGGTTTATACAATATTGAGGGGACACTAGACTGATTAATAGAAATCTGCTTAGGGATGCTAAGTACATGGAAGCACTGTCCAACTCCGAATGTCCCTGAAACACACAGGCTGGAGTCTGAGAGACTGTGGAAAGATTATATGTTTGCTATTAATTCTTGTGCTTTTCCCAGGTATCTATTTCTGGCCGCTGTCAGAGAGAGCTACACAGATGTTTGGGCTGACCCAACTGCTCTTTATGCTTGTATGTTTTTCTGTTGCTGTGTTCTAGTGGTAATAGTCTCACTGCAGCAGCAGCAGGATTACAGAGCTCTTTTGGAAAAGCAAGATCAATTTTTAGTCTGTGTGGCTTTCTCTGCTGCTGTGGCTGGGATGATACAGGTAGATATGACAGACAATAAAAGTCAACATGGTTCTCCCTCTCCAACACACTGCAGTCATTTCTGTGACCTCAGTGCAAGCATGATCCTGCTAGCATTAAATGGAGCTGAAAAATACTGGTATTACCACTAAACAGTAGCTATTTCAAGAGTGGGAACAAGTGAAGGAACACCACTGATACTTCAGTTGGTAAGTGAGCAATGTAACCCTTTGTTCCCTCCTTGCCCAAGATCCAGTGGGTCTCTACAGCAATCCAGAATTACGCAAAGCAAGCAATTAGCAATGTAGATTCTTTCTGCATTTTTCTGTAACTACCTGGAAAATTTAAGAAGTCCTATCGTGAGCTGACTCATTCTAATGTGAACAAGGAGCAACTCACTTGAAATCAGTAGCATTACCCAGATTTGTGCCAGTTTGATTTGTAGCTACTGGCATGTTGGCTTGCACGTGTTTTCATGAGGCATTTGCACTCTCCCTTCTGCAGACAATCTCTGCAGCAACGCTTAAGGCCGTGTCAGAGTAGGTGTGAAACTGGGTCTCATTAGGATCTTAGCAAATGCCAAGTGAGCCATCTTGACAATGATTTCTTTCCTTTCCTCCCAGTCATCTAAAAGGCTATGCCAGGGCAGAATGGGTAGTGGAAACAGAAATTTTAACGTTCTGTTGAAATTGTTCCTCTGCAAGGTATAGGTCTGATCCTGTCTGATCTTGCAGGAGTAAAAATGCCTTAAAAGCATGAAGTGCTCATTTTGTTGCATGTTGAAGGGATTTACTCAAATGCACTACAACTACCACTCCCTTTGGGACAAGACCTGGGGCAGGTTCATAGCCAAAGCAGGGTTTCTCTGGGAGCGACCAGTGTGCTGCTAGGATCTGCTTGGAAGTCAGTCAGCGGTTGACATCCAGGGGTGAATCCGGATCAACTTTTCGATGCTAAAGGCTTGCTCTTGTGATGGCAATGTGCTGAGATTGCAGAAGTGTCTGGCAGGATTAGAGTAGGAGGAGCTCTCTGGGGGGAGAGGAAGATGACGAAAGGAATGCTTCAGTGAACTAATTCAAAGCTGGTTTTTAATTTAAAAAAAAGAGTGAAGAGAGAATGAGATGAAAGTCAAAGACAAGAAAAATCTGCTTAAGGCTGGACAAACCTATCATGCAAATAAGGATTTTAAGTGGAAAATTAAAAAAAATCAGCAATAAAGAGAAGAGAAGCAAAAAAGTAGCCAGCATAAAAATTAAGTTGCTGAGTCAGTCCTGGAAAGAGTTCAGAAAAGAGGCCTTCTGTTTTTTCACCAGTTAGATCTTTTCCTGTAAATAATAGATGAAATAGGAACCAATAACACAAAAGTACTGGAGTTTGTGAATGCTGAGTGTGCTTTCCCTCATTAAAACTATTTTTTTAAAGACATTTATGGGGGAACCCCTCTGTCCTAGTAGCTGGCAAGTTCCAGAGCACCTTGCAGCCACCTGTGGGCCGAGGGATTGCTACGTTCCCTTTGCCTGTGCAAGTTAGTGCTTATGAGGCATACGGGAGAGGGACGGAACTGGTAGGGATGGTGTCCTCATGCCCCTTGGCTGGCAAAGCCTCTGTGCTGGGTGTATTGAAGCATCATCTCAGTGTGAGGTGGGGTGGGAGTGATGTGTAACATCAATCCCAACTAAGCCCAGGAAAAGCTCACAAAAGTCTAGTCTCCCACTTGGAGTCATAAGTCTGAGTTTGGCAGCCAACAGATTGGAGAGTTGACTGTTTGTTGTGTTTGCACAGCTCCATGAGGGGTTCAACCCCTATCCATGGCTGCTAGGCACTATTGCAGACCAGCAATGCGACCCAGCAGTGGTTCAGCTGAGAGAGCCTAGACCCCCACTGCACCCCGAGGGTCAGGCAGGAGACGAGCTTTGCTACATTTCCTCAAGGTTGACTTCTTCCACGCAGAAGCACTGTCCCCCGGTGCTTCTGTTTTCAGCCAAGAGCATATTGGCTGCAGCCTGAGGACATGAGGAAGGCTTTGGTCATAGGTGTGATATGTCCCCTGGGAGAATTGTCCTGTGAGGCACCATGGAGCCTAAGGGGATGTTGTCCATCAATCCATAGTCTCTTGCTTCTGATGGTAGAAAACTGAAGCTGCTGTATCAACAGGGAAACAGCTTAGCCTGATTCTACCTTTCGTCTTCCTCCTGGAAGTCTCCGGTAGTAATCCTAAAAGCTGTCAGCCTTTCACAAAGCATCCACTGCAGGAGATAAGCAAATCCTCTGAGAAACCGAGCTGGCAGCAGTATTAATAACCAGCTGTGTATAGCCACTAAGTAGGTGGAAAAAGCCTTACAGATTCACAGTTTGCTATGCCAGTAGAAATGTCACATAAAACCACCCCACCATCTGGCCAATGCTGCCTTTTTCACACCCCTTCTCCTACCATCATCTCTTGTCGTATCTCTAGGTGTGATAACCAAGGTGTCAAGGATTAAACTTGTGACCTTCAGCACCGAGAAAGATGTAATATTGCTAAATTCTGCTCTGAAGCCATCTAGCAGAGGGACTGTAACAAACTCAGGTTTGTGATTGGGTTTGGAGCCATCTGAAGGCTTGCTCTGTTGTGTCCAGTTGGCTGGGAGATTCTGCTCCAGCCTGTCAGACGGCGACCCGACCTTGGTTATTGGTGTCTTCATCCCCTTTGGTCTGAGCTGTAATGAAGTGATGTTCCTGGGCGTGGAGGCCTTCATCACTTAGGAAATTCCAGCTAAAGGATTCTGTAATGTGTCTTCTTAGCAACACAGGCTACTTGGAGTTCATTGGCTCTGTAGCTTTCTGTCCGTCTACTTTCCAGGCTGACTTCCCATGCAATTGAATCAAGTTCAAGTTCGCATCAGTCCTGATCTTCTTGCTGTTGTCTGAGCTCACATCTGGGGTATTAGGACATACCTAACACTTTCAGGAAGACCCTGAGAAATGGCTATGGTCCTTTGGCACCAGAGGAGTCTGTGCAATAGAGGCACTCTGTCTGTAGGTGACTCATGCAAAGCAGATTTTAGCTTTTAAGAACCTTCTGATGAGACAGGCTGAAGTGCCTGTCCCCTCAGTGTGTCCAAATGATGTGTGTGTTAGCATTCAGCTTTTCCATTTCACACTGCAGTACAGATGTCTGTCTGCTCTGCCAATATAGAGTGTAGCTTGCTGTTCTTTTCTGTGCTTTCGAAGTACAGGTATGTGTCACTCCTCCCTGCATCCTGCCATTTGATCCTGCCTGTCCCCAAACTGACATTACTCCCTTCATGGAAAACATCTTCTGACTCTTGAACATGCCCAAGCTGGCCTTGGGTTGAGGCTGCCCAGCAGGTTTGTTTGGGCTTTGCATTTCCTTGTGCTTGTTACTGTCACTGGGAAAAGGACAAAGCATCCTTTTCCAGAACAGCAAAGGGTTATGTTCCTGTCTGCAATACTGGGACTACAGCAAGAAGGAAAACATGAGACCAAGAAAAGCAACTGGCAATAAATCTATTTCCTAGAAGCTCATATGAAGCTCTGATTTTCTTTCTGTTTTCCTAGGAGGTATCTAGGTTGAGGACTCCTTTCAGAGGGTGATCCCTGACAGCACTGTGCCATTGGAGAGTGTCTCATCCCCGGATGTGTGTCCCTAGCTTGTGCTTGGTGATTTGTTGGTTGTTAGGAAACACAAACAGCTATTCCTGAGTACCCCCATATTCCTCTGCTGGCTTTAGGAGCCATGTTGTGGTGTCACCTTATGGTAGCTGCGAGGATCATCAGGGAGAGAATTCTCTTAAACAATTTCATCTCTTCTCTCTGGCAGGGTGAGTGGATTGTAACTGTAATTATGTGATTATTAGAATGCATTGCAAGTCACGTACCAGCAAATGTCTGTTTCTTGCTGTACAGCAGTTTCAAATGTCCTTTGCTTCTTAGTGGCCTTTTACAAAGGCATGCAGCATGTGTTAATATGCACATTAAGGCTAAGGGTCACAGTATCACATGCAGTGCTGGCCTTAGGGTGAAACTTGTAGCTCATGTCATAAGATGGGGTTTATGATGAACTGACCCATGACCAAAAGACTGATGCAAACTTCTCCACCTTCTGGACTGAGTGGTGGGAGTGTCTCTTGGATCTCGTCAGATACACCTACCAAAAAAAAAAAAAAACCCTCTGTCTTAAAATAAATGCACAGATCACCTATTTTTCCCACTAGGAAAAGAACCAGAGGCTTAACAACCTTTGTAATGTTGAATGAGATCAGCTTATGGTTTGCAGCATCCTTGTAGGTAGCATGTGGCTGCTGGGACTCTATTGGCAAGATAGGAGAAAAAAAGGGAAAATATATGTGGGTAACCCTCCCTGACAGTTAGAGCTAAACACGAGGAAGCTCATTTCTGTTCCTCCATGTGTCTGTATTTTAACATTCTGAAGTAGGTGATGGGGACAGGGATTTTGCTAACTATGTACACAGCCCACTTGCTTGACAGGATAAAGGAAGCATACGTGAACCCCAAAGTGGCTCCCTCATGCTGGAGTGGCCTGGAAGTGGCTCTGGGTACCTGCCATACTACAGCACTGATGGGAGCTAGAGCAGCCACAATGCCTTAACCAACACCAGTGCTTGATCAGGTCCCTGGATGTACAACCGTAAAAAGAAACTAGTGCCCTTCCAGACTTTTCCCCCTAATATAAATCACCCATTTTTTCTTTACATGAAAAAAATGCCCCAGAATATTATATCTTAACCATTTTCCTTTCAGGAGAAAAATCTTAGTGGAAAACAATCCATTGAGTTGTGACAGGAGCTATACTGCAGAAGCAGGCCATCTGGGACTGTTTGTTATCCCAGGGTGTCCAAGTACCATGAGTTAGTGGTATAGCACTGGGATATGCTGGTGAATCCATTCCTGAAGACACAGTGAATGTAATTTTCTTTCTCCTCTGTCTCTACAGTAAAGACAACTCACTTTAATCTTTTCTTTCCCAGCACAAATTAATCTTCTAATGAAAACAATGACAATATTTGGCCTGGCATGGTGGGTGGTTACTCATGCAAATGAGATGTGTCTCCCTTATACCTTTCTTCCATGAACAGAGGACAGGACTGAGCCCCCCCCATCTCAGACCGCAGGCCAATGTAAAGAAAATGACACAAAGGAACTGACTTTGCTTTGTGCGGAGACACTGTTGGACAGGTCTAAGACCGAAAGCTTAATTCCAGATGGCTGGGCAATTAGTAGACCGTTTTGTTGCAGCACTAACATCAGCTGCAGACTATCTGCTTTGATAAAACCCTTAGCATTAGAAAACCTTAAACCCAAAGAAGCAGACGGAAGCAATAAAGTGAGTTAGGTACTGCTTGGTTAATGAAGTGAGCTTCAGTAAGAAGAAATGTGTGTCAGGTCAGAGGCCCTGAGGGAGGAGTGATGGGGTTCCCTCTGAAGAAGCAGGCGGCGGAGTCCAAGACCTGAGGATTCAGTAATTGAGTGAGTTTCAGACTGCCAGGGGAACTAGCTGCAAATACAGGCGTCCATCCTGACAGCTGAGGAGGAGAAAAAATAGCTGAGCAAGATGTTGACTTATTCCTGAGAGAACAGAATTGGTTGTCTGGGAAGACAGAGCATATTAGAGGAGGGTGAAAGGTGAGTGAACACTGCCCTTTCTTTTTGGTTAAATTCCTCCCCTATCACTGCGGCATTTGGATGTAAGATTAGACCCTTTCCTATTCAGCCCTTACCCACTCTAATACAAAGTTAAGCACTACCATATATCCTCTCCCAGGCCTATGCTCATGGCCACAATTAGCAGGATCCAGAGCTGGCCAGACCTGCCGGAGCCATCGCTGTACTCCTCTGCTTATGGCTTCGTTGCAGATAAATTGAAGCTAATCAGCTCCATCACTGAGAAGGGCCTATGGCTTATAGGTCAGAGGGCAAAGGTGGCCACCCTGGTTGTCTCAGGGGCTGTGAGAGGGTGGTCAGAGATGTTTGACTGCTACTGTTTAGCGTGGGCTTGCAGCTTGTCCACTCAGGAGTTTGGTGGGTGCGGGGAGGCCGCCCTGGTGCTGTGCCCAGCTGGCAGTGCTCCAGCAGCAGGAAGGCTGAGGGGCTGCTGAGCTGGTCAAGGCTCCTGCAACAGCGTAAAACGTCACCCTGGCAGCTGCATCTCTTTAACAAGGGTGTCCAGCCTTGATTTAAAAGCTGCAGGGAGCAGCAAAACTAGCTCGTGTTGATGGTAACCTTGACACTTTTCACTGTTTCTCGCAGTGAATGCGCCCAGCTTCCACCCACTAGTTCCTACCCTACTCTGCCTTCTCAGCCTGAGCAACTGGAACCTGTTGCCAGCAACCCACGAGACCTTGGCTCCCTCTGTCTTCAATCAGAGACAGCCACTCCTCTTCCTCTGGGGAGTGCTTTCTTAAATGCTTCTGTGTTCTGCAGCAGTTGTGGGGCTGGGCGAAGCTTTTTCACTTCTTCTCTGCTCTGATATTAACGACATTTTTTACAATGACTCCCTAGTTTGCTGCCCCAGTTTCCAGCATATGCCAGTGGCCTTGTGTCCAGATCATTCAGTCAACATAGGATGGTCTAGCAGGATCAGTCTGTAGGCCTATTTCATTTTCACTGCCCATAAACCTGTTGAATGCTATCTCCATTGAGCTTCGGATTCACCATGGAAAAAGCTGTGATATAATTCCAGTCTGTAACAAGTTCTAAATTGGGGTAATCGTTTAGTTAATAAACACCCATTAAAGGTTAGATTAAACTATGATTTCTTCCTTTGCTGATCTGTCGTTGCTTCTTATTTAGTAGCTGCATTCAGGAATATTCACACATGATTGCTTATGATGTTTCAATTGCCTTTGAAATGTTTCACAGCTTAGGTTGAAACCTGGGTAAAGTGATGCACATGGTGGTCCTGAAAACCAATGCATCTAATTTGTATCTGGCTGCTTAACAGTAATGCAGGATTATCTTTTCTTCTTTTTGACCATTTAATTGCTGGTAATAGTCAAACTTAATTTTCTGCTTGCTGAGACTGAAGTCCTTCATCTTTTTAGGAACAATGAGAAATCACCAGGAAAAAGCTCTGCCATTAATATCCAAGGAATATGGCTAACCAAGTGCTATTAATCTTAATGCAAACTAGACATTCAGACTTAAATCGTATCATCCTTAATGGAGTGATGCAGTTAAAGCAAGCATCAAGTGGCCCCAGGGCAAAGATGTTTCAGTTTCATTGAAATTTTTTGATCTGGCAAGGAACAAGTCTTTGGTTTGATAATTTTGAGTCCTACAGAAAGTGATGCTGCCAGCAAACCTCAAGGAGTGGATGGGGTTGCGCATGTGTGTGGGTTACGAATGGCTTGTGTGACCTTGGGGAAGGGAGACAGCTGGGCTTTGCGTAAAACACCACAGAGCATCTGAGGAGTTTCCCATTGCTGGATCAGGATTTCTGCTCTCTCCGGCCCTTCCCCTTGCTCTGCATGGAGGCTGTCTCAGCAGCAGTAGCAGAAGTGACAGTTTCATGTGTTTCCTCATAGTCACTGTCACGCAGGGGTCTTTCTAGCCTTGATGCTTTGATGAAGGGACTTGGCATTCACCGTTTTGCTCAGAACAGCTTGTGTGATGTTCCTAGTGCATACAGGACCCCTTCTCCCTGCAGGAGGGTAATAACTAACTAGAGAAACAAGGGATCCCTCTGAGCAGCCCTGACTGCACTGGAGAAAGAAAATCAATCTGTGAAAATCCCAGCTGAAGCATGGAAAAGAGGATCTAAATTTAGCTGCAGCCTGCCTGGGGCTCCTGAGGTTTGTGACTGCTGGGGCAGTTGCTCGCAGCATTGTGTAGCTTAGAAGTTGAAACTGCATCCAAAGGCTGCAGGCAACACAGGTTGTATATATATACTCTGTTGTGTTTCCAGGTACCTCTTGTAAGTCTTCAGGGCTCATGGATTCATGCGGTGTATTTGGTGGTTATTTAAAAAAAACAGCTGTTCTACATACATGGGAAGAGCAAGAGTCTGTGCCCCACAGGGCTTGCAGTCTGCACAGGAAAGTCAAACAAGTGCCTGGATGAACAAAGCTCTTCTTATCCTTGCTTCACAGCTGGGTAACTGGAGTTGGGTGAGATAAAGTGATTTGCCTGTGGTTGTATGGGAAGTGGGGAGGCGCGGTACAGAACTGGGTTCTCAGGGAATCTGAGTTCAAAACCAGTTTCTTTCTGTAGCTCCAGACAAACCAGGTGATTTTTCAGTGACCTGTTATTTTACCCTTGGCATTCCCCAGCAAAAGAAGCAGCAGGTTAGCATCTCCACTGAAAACAGATGCAGTACAGCCACTGTGACTGAGAAATGTTGGGTCTTTTAAAGAAAAAGAATAAAATCCACACTTAATTTAGACACTGCTTGTTACCTTTTCTCAACAGACAATTTGTAGATGCCACATTTAGGCCTGGAAGCAAACTAGAAACTGTCATACATCTCAAAACTGCAAATTATAGGAAAATATGTTTACTGTGGCTGATAAAAGCTTACATGGACTCACATTTTTGAAAGCCAGCAGCACTGAAAATTGAATTTCTGGAGAAGAGAAACTGGGTAGTTGTGACCAGAGGAAATTGCTACTGCTTGGTGAAGATGGAATGGCTATTGCTATAGAAGCGAAACCCTAGATTTGGTGGGATCAGTGCCAAAACCAGCATATTGCTCCCAGCACTAGGACCAAACTCCTGCATATTTTGTTCAGTGAGTGCAACAGTTGCATGATGTAAACCAGTCATACCCTCAGTGCTCACAGAGTGGTGGAAAGGACTGCTAAATGAATGAGAGGCAGAAATGAAAAGTACTTTGAGTGATCTACTTGCCTGTTGAATGTTCTCGGGAAGGGGTCATTGTTAATGTTGCTGCTTCCCATCTAAACAGAAACACACAGCCTCCTTGACAGGGAATTTAGCAGAAGCTGAAGGGATTACTGGGTGTTACAATATCTCACTTCTAAAAAGTTAATGTCTGAGTAACGTGTGAGTCTAGACATGTACTGCAAGACTGGTTTAGGATCTTAAAGAGGATTCTGCCTTTCATTCTGGCTTTTATTAAAAGCTTTGTAGTACATCTTTAAAGAGCCACTAAAGCCACACTGAAAACATAAAGGAGAAAAGAACAGAAGCAGAAAGGTTTTAAAATGGATTTCTTCCCCCATTTTCTTTCTTGCCCCTACCCAAAATTTAAGGCTATTTGCATAGAAACAGGATGTTCATTTTTTTCCCTCTAAAAATACAACTATTCTTCCTCTTTACTTTCTTCCACTGAAAGCTGTGGGCCAGTGTGTAAGACTAATGTCAGATTGTGGAGGAACAGAATGTCTCAGATTTGGAAGTTCATCCAAACTTTATCTAAGTGCAGACTGGTTGAGATAGGAGCAAGCATGATTACACTGCTGGTGGCATGTGGGACAGGGTAACTGGTCCTCAGTAGGAGCTGGAGTAGCTTCAGAGAAATTAGGAAAGAGATGATGGACAAGAGAGCTACGTAGATTTATGGAGGATGTGGATTTCACTGTGGTTTGGTATTCATATGCTTATATGAACATATTGGTTTCTGTAAAACCTTGGAGAATACAGTAGTTTGTATGGGCAGATCCTGCTGAGTTCCTGCTGTATTTCACCTCTAATTTTGGAAAGAAAAATAGCATGGCACACTGCTTTTGGGATACTTAAGGTCTCCTTCTGCAGGGAACCATCCTGAGCTTGCTGTGTGATGGAAGAACATCTGCTCTTCACTTTTACTTTATCTTTTCTCCCAGTCTCTAACTTCTTAGGTCCTTTCAACTCACAGGCACCCAAAACACTGTAAGTAGGACTGCCTGACTTCAGGTGAGGAGGGAACAGCAGGAACAGATGGATGCCTCAGCACCAGAGGCTGGTTTCCATGCCAATACAGCCTGATGACAAAGAACAAGGAGGCAAACACTGCTGACAAAGGGTGTGGGAGCTGGTGTCTGAAAGTTTCCTGAGGCTTTGGTGATTCTGTAACAGGTGGCAGCCAAATGGAGCTGCTTTATAATCAGAGGGAATTTTTTTTTTTAAATACAGCGTAAGTCACTGAACAAAGCAGAGAGAAGTTCCTAACAGCATCTGGTGGAATGCAAATGCACTGCTGTTATCAGGCACATTATAGCCAGCTCACCTGCCCTCAAAGAGGAGGAAGAAGGCACCACAATTTGCATATAGATAAGGTCAGATTGTGTTCTTCTGTAGGCATTAAGGTGGGTTTATTATCCTGTTTGTTCTTAGCAAAGCTGTTCACGCCATTACCCCACTCCGACCAGCTCCTGACAACCCAGTTTGTCTGTGGCTGGAGAAGAAATCTCATAGAACCTCTAACATGTGGCAATCTGTTCAGCATCCTGCCATGCCTCTCCACTTTGGCTCTCAGGAGAAATGGGGAAGGAGGCCCTGCAGCTTTTGGTTCAACTCTGGACCTCAGCCACACCAAGGAGCTGTAGCGGTGCTTAACTATTAGGGTTAGTGAGCTGCGATTTGCAGAGGGAAACTGAGGCACAGTGTGAAAGAAAAAGTGGGTGGGTTGGAAGAGTAGAAGCAGGACTGACACCCACCTTTTGATGCAGAAGCTGGTCCTTACTTTCACTGTAGAAAACTTCCTTTGCTGAATGCCAGTTGGGGGCCATGCAACCGCAGGGTCTGAATCAAACGCCGTCTTTCTTCATTCATGCCTCAGTAGGTCTGTACTAGCTCTGATGACTTTGAAATTACTCTGACTTCACATCAGCAGAATCAGGCCTAGTGCGTTGTGCAGGATAAAATGCTAATGAGTGAAGATTTTATGTCATTTGACCCTCTGAAGGGGGTCTAGGAGCCAGCTGGATCAGGTGGGAACAGGTCTGCTAAAAGCTAGTTAAAAGACTTCTGAGTGGTTTTCTGTCTCGCTTTCTCTTTGGAACAATCACTGAACCATATCAGAATGCTCTGCCACAGCATTTCAGAGCATTTAGTGTTCAGAAATTACAGGCAATGGTGCTTCGCTCTAAAAAATGCAGTAGGAGTGTGGGTCTTTCCCCCCCCCCCAATTATTTATAATAAAAGGTAGCTTGAAGCCAAACCTCAAAGTTCCCAGATTTGTTTTGATTTTTACAGAATGCTTCCAATCAGCAGACTTAAAACATGGAATTTTTATCAAAATCAAGTTGGCTTGTTTTGATGGAATACCATTTTTGTCAAAAAAGGTGTTGTATGGAAATTTAACTATAGCTAACACAACAGAAGCACGCTCAGACACAGCAGGATTAGAACAAAAATGTGTAGAATGAGAGGAAATGCATTCAGATCCTCCTGCTGATGGCTACTAAACCTTTTGAATAGACTGTGGCCCTCTAATTCACACCCTTCAAATGCACTCTACCTGCAGCAAACTACATACCAGTACAGCATCTCTGTATCCTGCTAGCACCAGGGAGCACCTGGTGTTAGAGTGAAATAAAACTGTGCCTGCAAAGTGTCTGCTCTTTTTAATAAAATACGGGCTTTCATTTTAGCAAGTGATCTCAGCACAAAGTGCTAAGTGTTGTAAACAGTTTTCAGTAAGACATTTCAGGTGCTGAAAACTGACTACTTAGGTAGCTACAGTTGATAAAAAGCAAACGTAAAAGCAGAAGCCTTCTCACTGAGCTCAGTAAAGGCAATATTCTGCTTTCCATGGAGTTTTCTGCTCAAATCCTTCTGGCTGACCACAATCAGCTGTGTGACTGGCGACTTCAGCTCATAATCTGTGAGTTATGTCTATAAATTAGAGCTGTCTTCTGAGCATTCAGTCTTAGGCATGGGGTCTCTTTGCTTAGCCCGCTTTGTCTGCAGTCTGAGCTTCAATGAATTTCTTCTGTTCGTCATGGAGTAACATGAATTTGTTCTGTGTTTGCCATTGACTAGGAGCGTTTCTGTAGCTGATTAGTGTGGCTTGGATAATGCAGGGTAACCGACTGGTTAAGTTTCCACAGCTTGCATGTCTAAACCCCACCGTATAACACTTAAATGTATTTCATTTTCCGCTCCTGTAAATGGAGGAGATTAATTTCTGTTCCTTCATGGACATCTGTGCACTGTAGCCTGGCTTCTGTTCTCTCTTTTCTCGTATTGAAACAGTATATAATATAGAGGGAAAAGGAGGGACTGACCTAGGACTAGCTGTCGTGGCTGCAACAGGTATTTGCTATGCAGCTATAGTGACGTACAATTTGGGCTGTTGATAAGAAGCAATGACCGCTGTTGGCGCTCAATTTCACTGTATGGCCAGTTTCCTAAGGTGTTAGTCCTTGAATGCTAAGGTCAAATGGGTGACTGAAAGGCAGCAGGGTGTGTTCAGAGAAGAAGCCAGATTTGCACAAGGTCTTGGCAGTAAATTTGTGGTTGTTCTTGCTCATGTCTGCTCTCATGGTACTGGCTGGGGCAGGGTAAGTGCTCGGGATCTTGCACCTTTCATTTATGTGCGGCAAGTGGGAAGCTCAGAAGGGCAACAGAGGTTACGATCATGGTCGTATGAGCAGGTTCACTTGTGGCAAATCAAGCTACCCTGAATTTTTAAAAAGCAATAGCTGAAACATAGAGTCCAGCTACTTTAACCAAGGGAACCCCACAATTGCATTCACAGCGGATTAAATTTAGAGCATACTTTGAAACATGGGGCTAAGCTGCCGTAGAGCAATTCTACTCTAGATTTACACCTTAAATCTGCTTCCCCCCGTTGTACTGCTCCTGACCAAAGAGGTGAACGCAGCACAACTGCCAGGGCCTCTGCAGTGGTGACACCGACGTTCTGCTGGGAGTTATTCTGTACAAACTGCTTAAGGTCTCCCATCCTCCTGATCTCCTAGGTTGTGCTAGCCATGAATAGACAGAAATCCCAGGTAGGCATGAGTGACTTGGCTCAGCAGATTTTAGGGGCTCTCTCACGATTAGGTGCAAGGCAGAGCAGAGCATGGGCTTGGAGACAGTCATTTTCTGGGTGGCAGGAATGCTGGGGCTCACAGGTGCTGTTCTTGACTGCTGTTTGTTACCCTCCTCACCTAATAGTCATGCCATTACCTCCCATTCTCTCCATCTGTTTGGCATATCTGCCAGCTTTTTCCTTTCAGGCTTAAAGTGCAACAGAGCTGGGGTTGTCCTGTTGGACTTGCGGTACAGAGGAAGCTTCAGATATACAGGGAAGCATCAATCGAAAAGAGGTGATGGCAGGTTCAAACCAAGCAAAAGGAAATACTTCTTAGGCAACATGTAATTTAAGCTGTGGTACTCCTTGCCATCAGGATACTGTAGTGCAAAAATCCTATGTGGATTTGAGGAGGGATTGGACACAGACAAGGAATAAAGATCGCAACGGCAAAGTTCCTATGTGGCAGATTGCTAGGAGCAGGGGAAATACTCTGGGGAAGGGTTGCTATGTGTTTGTCCTGTTCTAATGCTCTTTTTTGGATATCTGTTATTAGGCACTGAATAGTGGACTGGCTTGGTCTGGGCAGTTGCTTCACTCCTATGCTGTGAGACCCCCAGACTGCCATCTTTCCAGTCATCAGAATTCAGTAACGTCTCCCTTCCTTGCTTGTTTCTGCCTGTTGCCTCTGGGTCCTCTCCAAACATCACCCTCCACCTAATGAGAACATGAGCTTACTTGCCCTGTCCCTTGGAAGTGACAAGGCTGAGAGGCTGCTCTAAAACACATCCCTGGGTGATGTGCTGTGAGGGCACAGCCAGAGAGTGGGACTGAAGTGGTTAAACAGCAGAAGGTTCTGCCAGGCAGTGGGTAAAACATGGCTGATTCTCACCCTAGAGTTGAAGTGCTAAAACTACCCGCAAATATTTCAATAAATAGCAAGCTCATAAATAACTCGCAACATTGCACTTCATAATAAACCAGTGACAAATGTTACATCGATCTACAACATGGATTAATGGTAATGGGGGTGGGAAGAAGGAGTGATGTCTGTGAGGTGGTATTAAAAATCACTTACATTTCACAGGTTCCCATAAAAGGGAGACTTGTGCAAAATAATTAATCATGCATTATAAATGCAGCTTTTATTAAAGACAAGCAAAAGCATAAATACAGCCAAGCCCTTAAGCACTTGTTCTTTGCAATGGTTAGAAAGTGTTTGGAAATATGAGCCAACACTTGGGATCCGGTTTAGCTCTGTTGTTGGTGCTGCAAGAAAAGCTGGGATGCAGAGGTGGCTTTGCTGCTTTATTCTTGTCTTTCTTATAGTCTGGCATGGACTGTGCTGGATACCCGGATTTTTCTATGCCTTGCAGCACTTGTGGTCTAGGAACAGCCCAGCTAGATCCTTCCAAGGACTTGTCCTGGAGATGACCTCTGCAGAGCACTGTTACACAGCTATCTATGTTGCCCTTGTGCTGGCTGGAGATTCCCCTGGTCATAGAAGACTAAACCTTTGCCAAAGCCAATTCAAAATAACCCACAGAATGTCCCACCAAAGCAGCGGAGAGTGTTAAGCAGAGGAGAGGGAGCTGGTTTCCCTAAATGCTCCCCAAGGAGAGCTGTTACAGCAGGAAAGATGAGTTTGTTGATTAGAGTTGTGGCAGTATTCTGCTCTCCCAAATCCTGGACCTGAGGAATGGAAACTTTGGGGGGTCTTTTTTATTCCTTTTGGGTTAGATTTGCTCTTTCAAGTTAGTCTAAGCTTTGAAAGAGAGAAGGTGGCAGAACTAGAAGGTGATACAAGAAGAATGTTAAGGGGAAGGGGGATTTTATGACAGCACAGTAAGAGAGATGATTTATTTTGTCCTTCAAGCACTTTATCTTGAAGGCTGCTAAAGCCCATTAAAACTTCTGTCTGAAGCTATGGTGAGATTCACTCCCTGGAAAGGACAGAGGTTTTACCATGGGGAGCCAGAAGTGGTGATGGCTCTGATTTCATTAGCAGAGCAGTTATCTGAGCTAAAAGGGTTTCTGCTAAATTAGCAGGAGCTCTTGTTGCAATTAAAGAGCTACTGTTTTGTAACCAAAGTCACTGTCGTTTGTTCGATTTTTGATGGTGAGCCAGAAGACCATATTCAGAATCACAGAGCTGTCAAATAGCAGGTACCAAAGGGATTTCAGGAGATTGTCATATTCACAAATCCTCCCCAGCTCCACCTGTGCTAGTCCTTTCCTTGGACTTCTCTAATGTTCAACACCCCAAGGTTCGATGTCTAAGGTTCAACACCAGACATATCCAACCTCCAGAATGCATATGGTGCAGAGTTAGGATGCAGTGTATGAGCAAGACCATTTCTTGCAAGTACAAAACAGAGTGTGTTTTCTTGCTTGTGCAATGCAGCATTTCTTCACGCGTGAGTCGGGAATTAGTTACTGTGCTAGCTCTTCTGTGTGACTTGCAGCCTCTGAATTATTTCTCATGGCCCTGAGCTCTCATCGTCCAGGACTGTATGGAGACATACATGATGGAATAAATACTGGGTAAAAGTCCTGCAAGAACCCCTTTATTCACTGTGGTGTCAGCCCAGAAAATATTGTACATTCTGGAAAAGCATAAATCCTGGCATTAAAATCCTCCCATTCTGCTCAGATTCATCCTTTTGGCTGTCAGGTCATGGTTCCTCCAACTGCAGAGCCTGCAACTCCAGTTCTTCTCTGGAGACCAGCCAAGGATGCTGCTAACTCTCACCATTGCTGCATTCCTGTGTCTGCTGACTGCTCTGAGGTACGCAGGGGCCTTCCAGGACCATTTTGACACAGCAGCTGTCCTGAGCTGTCACACAGGCTATTAAAAATTTAATTCATCCATGACTTGAGGACCAGCCATGATCAAAGGGATAAAGCAGCTGCTGTTCAGTAATGCTTGTTAATCAGGGCAGTTCTGATGAACAGCTCTGACAAGATCTTGAGAGTATTTTTTAAAATTTCCATTGGGGTGCTTGGATCTGTCACCCTGGAAAGAGGATACCTGTCAGCTCATAGCTGAGCAGAGTGTCCTCCTCTTTCTCCGAGTCCTTAAAGACCAGATCTCAACTGGCCTAACAGTGAGGCTGCCACATATATCATGTCTGGCTACTGGAACTGGAGCTAAACATTGAAAAATGGGTCATCTTTGAATGATTCTGGTGAAGAGGGATTGACAAGAAATTCCAGCATCAGCCAAGCCTGCACTTGATGGTTCCCCCTTTCGTTTGGAGACAAGCCATGGACTGGAATGAAAACACAACTCATGCTCTTTGCTATCACTTAATGTTCAAGGAAAATGAATTTTCAGCAACTTGAGAAACTGGATGTTAGTTTTCGTGTTGTTCTCACTAAATATGGGGTACCACAGAACCACTCTCTTCTCTTTATCTTATCTGTGCCCTTGGATCTGTAGTCAAATCTCAACTGTCCCATGACTTCCTTCCCCTTCAATCTGAAAATTGGCTTCTCTGTTCATACTGGACTATCTCCAAACATTGCCACTGCCTGAAGGGTCCCCAGGCTCCAGCATCAAACCCAGCTCTAATTGCTCTTTCCTGGTCTTCCATCACCTTGGAATGACAGAGGGCCGAAATGCCTTCCTGCCATCTGTTTTCTCCAGCCTCTGGATGAAGCTCTCTTCTTTGTCACTGCACTGTTTGACAGGTGTAAGACTATGAGTGTCTGAATGTAATACAAGTCATTGAAGTTACAGCATCTCGGACACACAGGGGAAGAGCAGGAATGGTGCAGAAATCCCTCGTTCTCAGTCTCTCTAGGTGGTGAGAGATCTTACAGCTGTCACCTCTTCTATTTCTTGCCCTAAATGATGGCTAGGCTTCTCTTGCCTGTCAAGTTGCTTTGCCAACATTGTAAATACTTTCCATTACCCATTCAAACACCATTCAGCCAGCTGTTTCTTGTATCTCTCTTGCTTATAAATCTTACCCTTAGTTCATATATTTATTTAGGGCAATTAGTTCAACAACTCCGAACACTGCTTCCTAGGGCAGCCTGAGTTAGCAGTGCTTTTCATTCTCTTTCCCCTTTCTTTTCTTTTTGCATTCCCTCTCCATGCTATATTGCCCAGTTTTCTTTCTGCCCTATTTTACTGCTGCTAAATTCAGAATCCTTTTTCCTACACCCTCAATTTCTCATTGAAATGCTACCTCTGCTCCCCTGTGCACCTTGAACCCTAGATATTGGCTAGCCTGTTTCCTTGGGGTAATCTGCCCCCACGAAAACAGCCTGATCAGTCCAAATCATCCCCTTTTCCTTGCTGGATGTGCTGTGTGTTCCCAGACCACCACACTGCCTGGTTTCCAGCTTCCTTTGTGAGTGCCTTGTGCATTTCGGCTCTAAAAAGCCTTATGCCTGCAAGGACCGGAGGCTCCCAGTTTGACTGTTGTCCTTTATACCTCTGGATCTTTTCCAGGTCCTCAAACACTGTTCCATAGGCTTCTAATTAAAATCTTCAAAGAAGCAAAGAGGACGTATAGGGAGCTGAGAATAGCTGAGTGAACTCTGGACGCCTGTTCCCTGATGCCTTCTTTGTCCTTAGCTTTTGTGGGCTGGGGTGTTTGCTAGATAGTTGGTTCTGATCACAGGAAGAACATTTTATACAACCACTGCTATTAGCGATAATGAGAATAAATGATACAATAATGAAATCTTATTATACACTTTTCGATGAAGGCCTTTCATCTGAAAGATTTCGAAGTGCTTTACAGGCTACTGAACATAGAAATCATTTTACTCACTAGGGAAATTCAGCCAGTGCAGGAACAGTATGTGGAGAACTGTTGGAAAACATACATTGAGCACGCGGGACAGTTCAGTAGGGGGAGCAAACATACTGGATTCAAACAAAATTGCTGCCTAAATTTAGGGGAAGAATCGGGCTAGAATGCCTTTTACGTGGAGCATTAAACAGCTACCCCTTGTCTAATACCTGTTGTTGGAATGAGACAGATACGAGTTTTTTTGATCAAGGCTCTTACTTTCTTAAAGGAGGTCAAATGCTTGACTGTCATTTAATTCTAGTTCCTAACACCCTTTGGTTCCTTTGAAGATGCCAGCCCACCCCAGTTTCACATTCCATAGGGAGAAGGAACCTTCTGCAGCTGTGATTGCCTTTTTAACCCTGCCTGCAATGGGGATCCAGGGCTGGCTCAGAGAGAAGAGCATCACTCCCTGAAAAGCCAAGTCACAAGTGTTTCTCTTCTTCCTCTACTGTGGATTTTGTTTTCCCTTGTGATCTCCCATCCAAATACTGACCAATGCTTGACCCTGCTTAGTTTATGAGAGGTCGACAAGATGAAAATCCATCCAGAAAATTTCCTGAGCATATTTATCTTTTGTAAAGGGGAAAAAAATCAACACAAAACCCTAACCTCTAAAGACACCAGCTGCCTTCTGCTTATTAAATGGTCCTTGTTTCTGTTTATAAAAGTAGATTGAATAGGGCTGGCCCTGGTGCTCCCTGCAAACGGGAGCTGTGTGCATTCCCCAGTGATATATGAGGTTAATAATATTCGCAGTACAAGCATTATGCAAAGCAGGACATCCATTCTGCTCGTTGGCAACCAAGGAGCGGTAGGCAAAGGCGACAATGCAATCAATCTCCAAGCTCTCCGCACTCTGTAGCTGCCTGGGCTGACACTGGCCCTGCTGAACGCTGGAGTGTGGCTGAGCACACTAGCTGTCTCCCCGGGCTCTGTGTTTGCATTGAAAGCTGGATCTGTTGCTGGAACCCAGTATCTTGAGCTGTTTGGGTTCCAAACAGTTGATTTTGGTGAAAAGATGGGCCTGCTAATAATGCATGAACCTCTTGCAAAACCTGTTGCATTGAGGGGCTGGGTGCGAGACCTTTGGAAGGAGGAGGGAAGGGAATTCCCCACTTTTGCTGCTTTGACGGTCTGAAGAGGAACAAAATGGTCTCTCCGGGCCTCTATAAAAGCCTTAAAAGTCTGGAGAGAAACAAAAGTGGGTATTTGGGGCCCAATCTGTGATGCCTCATGGTGGACATGCTTGGGCTGTGAGAGCTTATAGCCTGGAGGAGATCACAGAGGGAGCAGCATTTGCAGACAAATTGAGTATGACCTTTCCTGACACACCAGAGGATTGAAAACCCCATCATGGATTGACTCATTCCCCAGGAAAAACACTGTTAGTCTTACAGGACTCCGGCAGCAGGTGACAATATGAACGACAGGAAAAGGGCAC
Source organism: Sagittarius serpentarius (assembly GCA_034782735.1). Taxonomy (NCBI): domain Eukaryota; kingdom Metazoa; phylum Chordata; class Aves; order Accipitriformes; family Sagittariidae; genus Sagittarius; species Sagittarius serpentarius. The sequence continues at coordinate 7,442,659 of JAVKLA010000084.1, read as the reverse complement.
GTAAGGGCAATGTGGCAGCTCTGTCAACAGAGGTATTTAAGAACAGATTAGACATTTCTGACAAATGTGTGAGGTGTTAGACTCCTGCCTTGGAGCAAATGGAATGGACAAGATGTCTCTCAAGTCTTTCCCAGCCCTGCCTGCTACTGCCTATGATCGACGCTGCAGGAGTGGGCACTTACACACCGAGGCCCTTACTCATCCTGCCAGAGAGCAGGATTCATCCAGGGCAATAAATTATTTCAGCTAATTTGTCTGCCCAGAGAGTGGAGCCCAGCTCCATGTACTGATGGCTGTCTGAAGGTGATCCCACATCCACTGAGGGGATGTGAGCTGCTCTGCAGGCTATTTCGGAGGCAGAGGTGGGTGAAGAGGTGCTGAAGCCATTATATGAGCTGTTTGGAACTGCCATCTGCTTTCAGAGAGCCAAGTTTGAACATGCGATTCAGAGCAGGGACTGGTTACACACAGAGCTCCCTCCCTTTTCTCCACAGAGGCTGTGGTGGGGAGAGCTGGCAGTACAGATAATTAAGAGCAATGGTTGTTGGGGAGGAGAAGTAATTTGGGAAGTATTTGAGTCAGGGATCACTCTGAGGAGTTCCTGCCTTTAAATAGCAAAGGGCAAGAGGGAAAAGGAGCCATGAGAAACTATCATGAAAGTGATGTCTTGACCAAAATTCATCTAGGATCAGTGCTGGGCTATCTGAGGGAGCAGTTATTTGTGTTAGGAGTCAGGAGAGTTATAAACAAGCAAAATGAGTTTAAGAAACTCGAAGGCATCCAGTCTGGATTTTCTGGCAGCTGTTCCAGGAGTGGGGATCATCAGCAATCCATTTCCACCACACTTGGAGAACCATAGCATTTCCAAGCCTTTTATTCCTGCGGTGAAGCTCATAGAAATCGGTCAGGAGATTCAAGAGTTATTGGGAGGAAATGACTAATGCAGAGCAATAACAGGCCTTTTCTTTTTTTTTTTTTTTTTGGAAATCTAGGCTAAAAAGAAGCTTGAATAAATGAATGTAGTAGATTATTTACTCTAAGCTATTCACCTACCTCAACTTTAAACTAACTAGTTGAATGACTTGCTTATGCTTAAAATAAATGTTTATTTTAACCCAAGCACATTGTCGAAAGCCTCAAACCCCCAGTGCCGCTATCGGCTAAATATATTTTCTCAGAGTATATACAAGGCTCTATTTAAGGTTTTGTCAGACATTCCATTATATGTCTCTCATCTCCGTCTCTTAATATTTATCATCCATTTTCACATCACTCCAGCCTCACTCTGGGCAATCATTCAGACCTGGCATGATATTTCCCCTGAAATGGATTTAATCCACCAATGGTGCTTTCAAACCTTCAGAGCATCAGTAAAGGTTGTTTCCAGTTGGCTCTTCAGCCATCAGCTGCCCACCACCTGCCCCTGCCACCTGCAGTTTGCTGTGGGCAGGGCTCGTTTCCCGGCATGGGGTCTCTTATTTGGCTCTGGCCAAGCAGGGACCAGAGGGAGTGCCCGAAGGGAGTGCTTTCCATCACATCCTCACCCACTGTGGTGCAAGGGTGGTCTTGGGATGAAGCCCTTGCTGATAGAGGTTGCCTGTCACGTCTTGGCCCCAGTGTTGGCCACAGTTGGGTCCATGTTGACTGGAGCCAGTTTCCGTCACAGAAAAGCAGTGTTTCCATGATAATGTTCATGGCAGGTGCTGGCTTGGGTTTCCTAGGATAAACCTGGCTTCCCATAACTCTCCTGCTATGGCCCAAGGTCTTGAATGTCCTTCAGGCTGGCGTCAGGACTGCAGTTTGTCTGTGGCTGGTGTGAAGGACTCCCTGTGAGTTGTATGAGGGTGACTCTGTTCCACGACTGCACATTCACCCCTCTCTGGGCTCCCTTGGACCTGTGTATTGTGGTACCAAGCGAGTGGCTCATCCTTGTATCTTGGATCTTGCAAAGTAGGGTGCCAGTGAGGCATCAGTGTCTGGGCTCTGAAACACTGTAGTGGGACTCAAGAAATGCCATTTCCAGTTCTGCTGCTCACCTGCCAGCTCCCTTCCTCAGGGAGGAAATGGTGATTAGCATCTCTCATGGCCTATATTTTCATACCAAACTTTATAGTTCATACTCACTGGGGCTTATAGGTGCTCCAGATGACAGCAGAGAGGCCCCAGTGTCCTGGGGACTGATGCCAGCAAGGGCCCCTCGGTCTAGCTGGGGCTGTTTTGCTTTCCCTGGGAGTAGTGGGCATAGGGCAGGAGGTGGCAGGAAAGGAGGCTTCAGAGAGCAAAGAGCAGGGTAATCTGTGGGCATCAGTATGTAAGCGTGCCATGTCGACTATGCTAATTCATTTTGGCTGAATGAGAAGCATTTATTATATGTCAGGGGGAGTGTGATGAATGGGAAGACAGGTTTTCCCCTGTATTATTTCAGCTCTCTGGTCTGTGGGTGATTTATTCAGTAGCATTTATGGTGTTACTAGTCTAAAACCAAAGGGGAAATTTATTCAACCCTTTGCTGCCTTTCTTTTTTTTCCGCTTTCTGTTTTATTATATTTGTGCTTCCCCTCCCCCGCCCGGTTTAAAGTCTTGCTTGCTTTTTGGGTGGATAGATTACATTCCTGCACCAGGCAGCTTGCTTTTCTGCTGTTGAGCTCTCCCAAACAAGGGCAGCTTTTCCAGGGACTTCAAATGCTCAGCTTGGGTGACGGGCTCTTCCAAAAGTCCCGTGTGTCATGGGAGGAGCTGCTGTGCATCAAGCTTTTCTGGAAGGCTGGCCCCAGTGGTGAGTGGCCGAGCTTTTAAAAATCAAACCATATGCTCTTTGAAAATAAAACAAATACTCTAGCATTTGTTGCATAAAATCTGATCATGAAGCAGATGGGACAGTTTGGGGCAATTGGCTTGCCCCTGTGTTTTGTGTTTTAATCTCATTTGACAGGAAAAAACTACTTCTCAGTATCTTAAAATAAAAATTACTGTGTTTAACCACAGACCTATGTACAGGGAGGCTGGAAAGGCTCAGGAGATTTTAGGTCACTTTTCCCCTTACTGTTCAGAGATCACTGCATATTGCAGGACCTGCTTGTATTTGCAAGCTAGCATAAAGCAGCATGCAAATCAGTGCAGCTCCTCCAATTTAAACCCAAATGAAGTTCGAAACCTTTATCTATAGGGCTGCAAACCACACCAGCATTCTTTGTGTCCCTCAGGCACAGCAGCCTCTGAACGTGCCCACTGAATCAAATCGTGGAGTGATGCAATACCCATTTACTGCACTGATATCAAAGTCTCTTTCTATCTACAGAAAACCTGCTTCCCTTCATGCATAGCCTATAGGGAACCATCATTCATGTCTTGCAGTTTATAAATTGTGTATGTTGGGTTCGATCTTCTTCTGGTGTAACTAACTGTACGTGGTTTAGTGTGGCTGCCCAAGAGACAGCAGTGGAGGATCAGGCCCTATTCTGGGACCAGTAACCCCCTCCCTGTCTTTGGGGGTACTGGCAGGGTGTGTGAGTAGCACTAGCTAGTCACACTGAGGCACAATTCTTTTACTTTTGAGTCAGAGCACACAGAAACTTGTTGAAGGAAGTTTGCTGCTAGTAATAGGTTGGTTTTAAGTGGCACATAAACCTGCCGGCTCTTTATGGAGGCTGTCGGGCAATAAGGACATGGGGAATTATGACAGTGGAGGCATCGTACGATCGTGCTTTGCAGATGATGTCTCACAGGGGATGTGCTATTTATTTATCTAAAGGAGCAGGTTTGCAGTGCTTTTTCAGAAGAACGGCTTCCAGGCCAGGATGTCTCAGTGCCTGCATCTACTTCTTCATATTAGCTTTGACAAGCTCTAAATCTGGGGCAAAGAGGGGTTGGAGGGGCAAGGGAGTACCCCGGGAGAGCTCAGAATGATGTTGAGAGGAGCAATTTCTCGCTGGAGACCTGTGGTATTTTGCAAATAAAGCTGGGCTGCTTTTGCTGAGAGCTGCATTTTTTTTTGTCGCTATTGTTGTTTACAAACCGAGCTGTTCATTTAGGAGTGAAATGTTTAATTGCAATTGGCTTTTCTCAGTCTTGTACAGTCTTGTACCAGCCAGGGAAGGAGGGAAGAGGATGAGAGGCTGTAAAAAAAGAAAAAAATTAGTTTCCGTCTGGCTTTAACAATTGCGAAGGACTTTTACTGCCGCTGCAGCAGGAGACCGTTTCTTTCCTCACGTCTGTCCTGAGCTTGGCTGTGGTGTGGCTCTGCCTTGTTGAGCAGCTGCAGTTGTCCCCCTCGGAGACTGCAGCAGCGAGCAGATTCCTGCCTGCAGCGAGGGGGGCAGGACTGGGGTGGACGCGAGGGTGGCGCTGGCCCTGTGAACGTGCAGGGCCTCTGTGCTGCCCTGCAACGCTGGCACAGCTGGGCAGTGGCCGAAGCCTCACTCATTTTAGGGGACTTGCCTTTAATTGTAATTGCCAGACCCCTACAGTGCTTGTGAAGAAAAATCTCAGTCCAAACTGGCAAGGCTGATTCTCATTTCCTACCGGATGGTGTGTCTGCTTTCATAGCTTTTGTCTTGGAAAAAATCGTCCTTTTGTGCTCCCGAGTGGGAGCTGGTGAAACCCATCCAATCTGCCATGCAGTGTGGGTCTGCAAAATAGCTCTGCATTTCTACATGGCATTCTCTTCCCATCTGAAACAGGCCTGCAGATGGGTGGCACATAGAGGGAAGGGGTGTTTGTACCACTTACCATAGGTGTTTGACATCCCAGGCTAGAATGAGAGAGATTTCTTCAGAGAATGATGCAGAGCTCCTAAATTCAGCTCCTGCTGACCAATCTAACGAATTAAAAGGAGCCTACAGCAAAACCTCACCCTTTTCATGGAAAGTTAGGCAGCATGAATACCACTTTGAACTGGCTTTTGCAGGGCAGAACACACTCTGTACAGAGGGGATCTAAAAGCATGGACTGAAACCAATTCCACTAACGTGATGCAGAATAGATTTCCCATAATATCCTTGTAAGGCAGGAGAATTACCATTCCCCTTCCTTTTTTTGAGAAGGGAAATGAAGGCCCAGAGGAACAGCCTCTCCCAAGTCCTCTGTTGAGAGGTGAGATGTGCTTGAGTTGTCTTCCTGCCTTCACTTCTCCCTTGTTATATGCTGCATTTGACGCACGATGGTCTGATCTGCCTCCCACCTCCATCTCCTTTGACTTCTGGGTGATGGCTCATCCAAGACTCCCTTCTACCCAGTCCCACGGGCACAGCCTCTTAGCTATCTCCTTTGAGAAGATCTTTCTGCATGCCATAGTGGACTGCAGGGATTTTTGCCCACACAGAAGAGCAGCTCCGGTTCTGCACGCAGAGATGAGCCAGTCTGCAGTTCCTGCCTGCTGCAGGGTGTCAGCTTTTCTCCTAACGCTTCATTTAAAGCTGCTGCTTTTTAATAGAGATTCAGTACAACCATTTTAAGACGGACACGAAAGAGCAGCGCCGCAGTGCATAAAAGCCAAAGAAGGACAAAGTAACGAGTCAGGATGTGACCAGTTCCTCAAATAGCTCATGTTATTGCTTTGTCTTTCTGTGTTTCTCAAGTGAATAAACCGAGGTCATGATTATAAAAAGAACAAATAAATTAAATCTCAGTATCCTGAAAGCTGCCTATGTGGGCTGGTTCAATTAAGTCACTCCAGCGTGAGGGCTGTGTCACCCTTTCCTAGGGGTGCAGGACCTCCAGCGTTAGGCTGATGACTGGCTCCAGAGGTGCAGCAAGTGGAGGGTGATGAAATAGAGGGGATGGTTCCAGGAGAAGGAATTTCATACAGTGGGGCAGTGGAATTCCAGTCACCACTGAGGTCAGTGATGCCGTTATCCACCTGGCCTGAGGGCTCAGCTGGTGTTCCTCAGTGCACGCATGACTTGCCGTGGAGGCCAGCAAGCCAAGTTTCCACCAAAGCCTGGTCTCTGGCTTTGCTTTTATTTTCACAAGAGGGTTAGGAGGTGCTTTAGGAGTCAGACAAAAAAACCCCAAGGAACAGGCTCTTGTTGGAGCCAAGCAGAGTAAAGCTTTTTGTTTGGGGTGCAAACCAAAAACCTTTCATTTGACTCAAAATTGAAAACTGAAAGAACATTTTGCTCCATGTAGCTTTCCTTAGGCCGTCCAGTAAAACTGAAAATGTCACCCTTAAAGCGAAGTGCTGAATTACTTTTAGGAACTGGTGCACTGAAATAGTTTGGCATTTCTGAAACAAAAAGAAAAGAACTTTCCCACATGTGGGAGAGAAATAGTACCCCCAAAAATCTGTCTTTCAACATATTTGCTCTTTTTCAAAAAAATACGCTCTGTTTTTGCTTTCTGCTTGCTGAGATCTGATTAAAGGCCCTTCATATCCCTCTGTCAGACCATGAAGCAAGACTTAGTGCTCCCTCAGCACCAGGCAGACCTGCGCGAAATTATGATGAGTCCTCCTGATGCTCAGGTCACTAAAATGCACAATTTCCGGCCTCAGCAGTTGAGATGCAATGAGCTGCTCATGTCCCATTGCAAACCCCTGGGCACCAGGATCTTTAGGTTCCTTCCTGCTGAGTTCATTTGGGTTTCTCCTGGCTGGTATCTGCCAGCTGTGGCCCCAAGGCACATAAGGATAGTACTTGCAATAAACAGCTTCTTGGTATCCCCGTAGCAGGGGAATGCCAAGGAAATGGGGTAATATGAATCTAGGGAAGATGCACAATGCGGGGAGCCATAGCCTCACATGTGGGACGTGTCTCCTCAGCTGCCCTTGCGGTCAGCAGGCAAGGGAGAAGGGATGTTTGGCACAAAGAGTTGGGCTGTGGGACAGTCTGGGCTGGAGGAGGGAAATTCTCTTTTCCACCGCACAAAACAGCTGAGATTTTTAGAATTCCTGATCTCCCTATGGCTGTAACTATGATATTGTAATAGTTTTTGTAAAAATGAGAGGCAGCCAGCCTGGGAGAGTCTGGGAAAGAGGAGCTGTTGCACGGAGGAAAGGGAAGGGTCTTAAATCCCTCCTTAGCTTTTCTCCTACCTGCGAGGGAGCAGGCAGATGTCCTCATTACAGGATTGCTGACTATGCTAGAGCCTCATCTTTCCTGCAAAATAAATAGACGAATGAAATTAAACTGCAAGGGATTGACATATTTTGTAAATAATAATTTAGAGACAAATCCTTTTTGCTAGGTTTTTCTAATTGTCTCCTTTCTCTGTACAGCTGGGTTATCTCACTGCTGAGCAATTCTTTTGCAGATAGGCAGGGTGTGCGTGTGTCTGTGTGTGTGTGTGTGCATGGCGGCGGGGTCCTGGCATCCTCCTCCCAGAGTAACACTTGTGTGGAAGGCAGAGGGCTGCCTCATGCATCCAGTACATTGAGTTGGTCATCCGGTCTATCTGCTGCAGGGTATCATCTCCCCTGTAGCAGAGCTGATGGTATGAGACGCATGTCCCCTCCTGAGCTGTTGCAGGTCACCAGCCAGGAGATGGCATGGGAGGAGATGAGCAGAGCTCTGTCATGTGCAGCTTTGGGCTGGCTGGTGCTTGGCGTGCTTCATTCACCCTGGAGGGAGTTTCCAGCCACAGCAAGTGAAGAGCTGCTCCCTGTTCGTGTTGCTTCTCTGGTGTGGGGAAGACTCAGCCTACGCCTCTTTAGAGAAATCTCGCAGGTGCAAAGCAGAGTAAGAAGTCTCCTCCCAAGTTCTTGCGGGCAAGAGACCTTAGGCAGCATTTGAGATCATTGCAAGGGGTGAGAGACAAATATACTCACCACCTCCCTCATCAGTCCTATCCTGTGTATAATTTACGATACATCGTGTTACATTTTTATTACTACACCATTTCTCAGGCTCTTGGCTGGCATGATTCCCAGAAGGCAATGCAGGAGGGCTTTTGTATTGAGACCTTAAACAGGAGGGATTCCTCGTGAGCCTTTGTATCTATATGTAGATTTAACATGCTGTTCCTAAAATAAGCTTTAATAAAATGTGGGTTTGTGCATTAATAATTTCCAAGACTTTTTTTTCAATGGAATTGATACCGGAAAAAAAGCTCAGAAGAAGTTGTAGAGGAAATGAGAGTCACCCCAGTCATCTGCATATAATCGCTTCCAGTATAGACTGTAATTGTGTTTGAATTATAGGGCAATTAGTCTGTCAGGCTGGTAAGTATTGTACAAGACCCCTGAAATTTCTTTAGAAGCTCTCAGTACCTTTTAGTCTTGAAATCTAGAGAGGTTTTAATAGGAAAAGATGTGGTACTGGGCTGTGCTAATGCCATGTATTGATTTACTACCTGTAGCAGATGTTACAGGGCAGCTGAAAAATTGGTGACAAATATTGAGGCCTTTGAAACACAGTTCTGGAGAGAGGCTTGTGCAGACGACAGAAATAGTCCTTCTCAGGAACAGGAACTTCCCTCGCACTAGCACATGCTGTGTACATGCACGTGCAAGAAATTTCCCCTTGCTTTGGAGGCAGGAATCTGGTCTCAGTGCAGGACTGAGACATTTGTTCTTGAGTGCTCCCCTAAGTGTGGTAGGCATGACACTAGAATGTCTAAATTAACGAAATCTGGGAAGTTTTGGTGAAAAGATATATTTAATGCCTGGCCTCATTCTGACATGAATAATAACACAAGTGCCAAGGCAGGTTAAAAATAGGCAGCATCTCCAGCAAAGTTCAGGAGACCTGGAGCTACGGAAAGAAAAGTCCAGCACAGAAACAGACACTGAGGGCAGGAGCCGAGTTTATTTCTTCTCAAAAAATGATATTTCACATCTTCTAACACCTGTGTCTTAAAGTGGGTCGTCTAATGAGTTAATAGCAATTGAAAAGTTTCTTCTTAAATGTTTCTCTTCCTGGTAATGGACTGGCTTAAACCCTGCTTGGGCTTGTGCGTAACCCTGTGTGCATGGCTGGAGTGGATCATTCAGAGGCTCATGATCTGCTTTGCAGCACCTAAGTGACTTTACAGATTTCTGTGGTTTCCTGTTGCCTGTCCCCCTGCCCTGTCTCGTCTGTTTTGACAGCAAGCACTTTGGAGCAGAGCTTGCCTTTTGTAAAGCTCCTAGCACAGTGGAAGTGCCTTCACTTCAACCTGGCTATTTCTAAGGCACTGCTGTAAGACACACACCGTATTTGCTTCTGGAGCTCCTATTCTTTGTCCTTTGCTTTATCCAACTTAATGTCCCACTCTAAGTACCAGGACTTCAAACTTAGCTCTGAGTGCTTAGCAAGACCATGGAACGTTCATTCCCTCTGGCCTGAACAAAGGTTTTGGGAGGCTTCATGTGAGCCAATACAAATAGCCAGTTCTCCCTCTCTACCTCTCTCCCCTGCTGCCCTTGGGAAAAGACCTCCCAAAAGCAAGGCAGGGAGAAGTGTGTTCTCTGCTCTCAAGCAGTAATCACATTGGCAGAGGGAGGAGAAGTTAAGCCAGCCAGGAGTCTCGAGGAAAGCCTGCCCCATGTGCTGGCAGGCTCCAGCAGGCTCCATTTGTCTCTGCCTGTTCCAAGATGCAGACATGAGGGATCTTGCATAAGAGTCTTGTTGCTGGCGATGCTCCCTATTCATTTTCTGCTCTAGCATTCGCAAGGTCCTGGGCTCTAGACAACATGAAGAGCTTTAGAGACAAGGGTAGGAGGGAGAGGAGAGAGAAATGCTGCTGCAGCCTTGAAACCCCACCAGTGATGCTGAAATATCTCTGGGTTTCTCTTTGCCTCTGTTGGCATTTCTCAGAAGGATGTTACCAACCTTGACTCCTAGGGCGGGAGATGCAGACTCTGAAAAAATCCAATTTAATGTGAGACACGGAAGTGTGTGGTAGATAAAGTGCTGTGGTTGTTCCTCACTTTCCTCTCTCTGCCTGGAATTGAAGCAGCTCCCTCTCTGCTGTGAACCAGTCTGAGCTTTCACATTGCTCCTGTATGGATGGATCCCCTGTTTATTCATGTGGAAGTTCATCTAAGCTACTGCCTTCCCAAATTTGCCTGGCGTGCAGGCAGTGGATCTAAGGAATGTATGCACTGTGGTCTATAGTTCATGTCCTTGTTCCTCATCAAACTGAAAAACACAAAACAAAGCGAAATAAAGGGCTATGACCCACAGCAGGGCTGTTGGGGAGCCAGGATCTTAGAACATCTGCAGTGAATCTGCATGGATATGTAGCATCCCCTGCTTTCCTGGATGGGTTTTTTTAGTGTACCAGTGTGCACCTCATTCTACAGTAGATGATCACACACATGAAGCTGTGTGTTTAGTTTGACTCCTGGTGTTCTCCTAAATCTATTCCTCCCTGCTGTCCTGACACAAAGTAGACTTCACTCTCCCCACCTGGCTCCCAAACATCCAATTTGATGGCAGGTATGAAGAAAACACCCTCCTCCACAACCTGGTGCTCTGCTTGCATCGTTATTCCATTCCAGATTGTGAATGAAAAATCTTACTGCATTCAAGGGTGTGCTTGTAGCTGGTAATTAACACCCAGCACACTCTGCCAATGCATCTCATACTTGCTTTACAGAAACCTAGAGCTGGAACAGAAGCCACCCGGAAAAACAATGTCTGCCAATTGAGTTAAACCTTAAGTAAAATCCCCAGCCAAATGTCTGCAGAGTAATCTGGTAAGGATGTTGGCTCCTGCACTGAGCTCAGGAGGTGTTTTCCAGCTACAGGGCCCAAGAGATAACAAACATTAAGTGCTAATGGGACTTATGCAGATATATCTCCCTCTCTTGTATGCTGTGTTCCAGCTGGGAGCGGATGCTTTATGGGGAGTTAACTCCTCCAAACTTGTAGTGGAACTGCTGACAGAGCTGAGTTTTAAGCGCTGCTAGTGGAAACATCTGCTTTCCAGATGAACTTGGGAACTGGGGTTAGACACAGTATACACAAAGGCAGAGTAAGTCCTGTACTAACAAATTAAGTTTGCAGCTTTCAAGTGAAGAACTAATCTGTACATTAAATATGCTTGCCGGCCATGTGGCCTGGCTCCAGCATTATGGATTGCTTTCACCCACATGCTTGTTCCCCCTCTTTGTCATCCTTTCTGAACACGAGCTTAACAGAAAGGCTAACACCCTTGTCCAAATGCCTCTCTAGCAAACATGCCTAAACCACAGCCAAAGCAGCTGTCAGAGACAACAGTGTAAATTTTCCCTGCCCTGAACTCCCTACACTTTTGGGCACGTATGGAGCTGGGGGAGAGGAGTTTAATGGAGTTGATATCGTGGAGAGCAGCCTTGTCCCCAGTGGCCAGATTGCCCTGTGCTTCTCTGATGTGACACCACTTCCACCAAGGATGTGATCTCCAAATGTGCGGGATTTTCTGGCAGCTATAAATTAAAAGCCTGTCTGCAAGGGAATTGAGCAGCTGGTTCTTTAACCCCTTCTGACAGCCACCGTCCTTACTGCTAACGCATGTGGGTTGTGTGTGGGTTTTGTTTTGTTTCTCCCAGTTCATGGCTGAAGAGGTTACAAGCTGGTTTGCCTCCCCTCAGTCTGCTTGTGCTTCTGTGTGATACTAGCTCCTGAGAAGTGTCCGCTGGCCAAGAGCACTCAGTAACCCTTCTAGATAGTCAACAACTGCCAGGGTCATCAGCATGGCTCTGCCCAGCTCCTGACCGCCAGCAGGCAGGAACAAGCAAGGTCTCATGTGGCTGGGGTGCAAAGTGGGAGGAGAATCAGATCCACAGTTTTGTAGCCAATATGCAATATTGCACTTGCAATAAGAATCTATAAGGTGGCTACAGGCCTGAGACCTCCTGGGAGACAGCTTTCAGTTTTAGACCTCTGTAGCTCTTTGTTTACTTGTACCATAGCGTAAGACAGCAATGTGCGTGTGCATGCATACACAGACACTTGTATTTATACAGACAGTTATAGTAAGAGACAATTTGCTGCCTCAAAGAGTCTAAGGGCCAGATTTGGAGATGCATTTGGATGCCAGAGGCTGCACTGAAATGGGACAAGACCCAAGTGAGTTAGGCACATAATTGCTTAGAACAAGTTTAAATGCTCCTGGGCACACACATGCATCCTCAGGGGTCTATATTGTCTTAGAAAACCTGGTCCTTAAGCAGTAAGCAGCAGGGAGAGACACAGGAAGGACTGCAGTGCTCGTTTGCCGTGTGGGAATTGTGGCAAAAGAAGTACCTGTGACTTTCCCAAGGTTATGCAAGAAGGCAGTGGCAGAACATCCTCTTTCTTCCATTATGCGACTCGTCAGTGCCAGCTCTCCTCTTCCCCGTTAGCGCTAGGGCAGAAAGATAAGAGACTCCCTCGTGCAGCTCCCCACCTCTCTCCTTCCTGTTCATTTCTGCTGGGTCTCCCTGCAGCCACCTTACGTGAACCTCAGACCAACTCAGAGAAGTTTCTTAGGAATCCTTGAGCTCCCAGAAGGGGCAGCTACAGTTGCAGGCTGCAAGTTTGCTTGTGTTTCTCCAGTTTGGCCCCCTCCACCCCTCCTTCCATCTCCCCTCATTGTTTGTCTGCTATTTTCTTTTGATTTGCAGCTTTACCGAGCACTGAGTTTGCAGCAGCATGTGATTACTCTGTATGGAGTCTTTCCCACTGACAGCATGATGAGCGGAGACCGTGTTCAGTGCATATACAATTTAAGCCAAGCAGGAGGCCAGTCCAACACCTCACTTGCCAATTAACTGAGTCGATACTGTGCACAGGATAATGTTCGTTGTTTGCCTGTGTTGCTAAAACACTTCCACAGTGTTTAGAGCAATATAGCAATATCCTCACGTCCCCCCTGTAGGGATGAGCTCTTCAGCTAAACCAGGACGCCATCACTCTGAGAGGAACAGCCAAGCAGGGAGAAAGGGAACGGGGGACCTCCATGGCTCTGTGGTCCATCAGCAGTTTGTGTGAATACAGCAGCAGCTGCTACAGGCCTATTCAGGGTGTGGGAAGACAAGAGCCTCTTCCATTGATTAGCTGATAAAGTGTGTAGATGCAAGGAACTGAAAAGTAAATTGCATCTATGTAGATAAAAAGGCCTTCAAGAGATGTGAGGCAGTGGACAGACCACCTGCAAAGCAACCACATAAAAGGCCACAGGCAAATCTAGCTCCCACCAATCTCCCTTGCTTTATATGTCATAGTAAACCATGCCTCGCTATCTGATTTACAAAGGCTGGTGCCTGTGCTGTTTCTACTGACAGCTCAAGGCAAAGGGAATCCAGCAGAGAGAAACTACAAGTGGATGCAGGCTTCTCCCATGTAGCAAGCACCTGCCCTGGGAGCAAACCTGCTGGCAGCCCTGTGGCAGGTGGGCAGTGTGGGAGCACTGGCGCTCACCTCGGAGGCAGCTGTGATTTGCTGTGAGCAAATGGCAGCTCCTGCCAGAGGTACTCGCTGGCTTAATTTCCATTCCCTGAGGGTAAGCTCCCACTTCTTTCTGGGGCTAGGTGGGATTTGGAGGCACCAGGATCTGATCCCTGCCCAGATCTCAGGTTGCACATCAGTGGGAATCGCTCATGCTTGCAGAGGAAGCAGGGACGTGTTCTCGGCAAGGTTAGCCTGTCTGCTTGAGGACTTTGAGAGATGCCCCAGGCAAATTGCTGTTGGTTCTCTCAGGGCAAGTTTCTGCCTTAGGTTTATTTCTTTTCCCGAAGAACAGAGACAACATTTTCCTGCCTCTCTGCAGCAACATGACGATGTATGTCCATAAGGCTTTTTCATACCCAAGCAAAGCTGGCCGCAGAAGCATGCTGGCACGTAGGGCAATCAGCATGCAGACTGTGGGACACACCAGCCCTCCTGGTGTGGTGGCAGTGGGATGATGGCAGCACAAGAGAGGATAAGGGGCCACACACTATTTTGCTTTGGTATTTGCACCCTTCATCCACCATTATCAGTATTATAAAATGTCAGTGTCGACAAGGACCTTGCTTGAGCTCAGAAGGGGCCTCTTATGAGTATGGGCAAAAAAATCCCTACTAAGCTGAGGCCTCATCACTCCATTCCTCTAACAGGTGCCAGGCCTGTGTTTCCTGGTTGGTCTCTCACCATCCTTCACCATATGCTGTGCTCACTGAAAGCACCTGGTGACCACAAGCATGGGATGTCCCCCTCCCTCCTTCTCTTCCCCTTTCCTGGGCTTCACCAGGAAGTATTTATTAAGTGTCAGACTGATAAATGAAAAGTCATATTTTATTGTGAATTATTCCAGGCCTGCAGTGGAGCCCAGATCTATAGCCTCAGAGAGTTATTAACTGCTTACCGCAGAGAGCTATAAAATCCTCATCATTTTCTCCAGTCTCTGCTTTGTCAGGGTGAAGGAAAGAGAGCCAAATTATCGCACAAGATGGCTGGGAAGCTGCTTCCAAAATTCCCCTTTGATTGGAGTCCAGTGTTGGCTGGAATGATTTCATCAGAGCATGACAGGTCTCTCAAGAAACTCCTTTGCAGGGGCTGGTTCTTTCCAGCTTGCTCTTCTCATTTTTAGGTTGCACCCACCACTCAAACTCCTTATGAGACAGCCATTGGGAATCTCACTCTGGCAGTGGTGGTCGTATTTCTTCCCTTGGTGGTTTTTAGTCAGAGGCACCAAAGTAAACAAATGCCACTCGAAGGTGCAGTCAGTGCTGTCTTTCGAATTTCTCTCATCTTTCTCCAAAGACACCCCAAAGCTTTCCAAATAGGTAATGGTATTCTCATGCCCTTCATTGCTGCACTTGGGACTTAAATATGTCAAGTCTGTCTGCTCCTCGCCCAGGCTGCAAAGTAAATTCCTGGTGCAGTTTCACCACTTCAAATGCCTGAATAGGAGCTGAATTCCTGTTGACACTAGTTGAATTAGGAATGTGCTTTTCAGTTCTTCTACTTGATGAGAAATGATCTTGGCTCCTTGTGTCCTCCAGTCATCTTAGAACAAAGACCTTACTGGCTTTTTCTGTAGTCTGACTGCTGCCATTTCCCATCAGCTTTGCCTCAGCACTTTTGAGCTCTGTGCTGGCACATGTTGGTTCCCAGGCAGCTGTGACAGCCGAGTTGTGTTGGCTCTTGTGCCCAGAGAGGAACTGGGTCCCAGGCCCTGGGTGGCATCATGGCCTGGTGAATACATTCAAGTAACCCATCCTACTGGTTACCAGTGGTGCTGTCTAAAGGACTCACTGTTGTTTCCCAGGTGCTGCAAGAGTCATTGCTGCTCTCATCCCAATGGCTGGCAAGGGCTCACATCTCAGTCATCGTAGGGCTTGTTACTGCCTGCTGCAGCAGAAGGGCCAAAGATTGACTGCACCCAAAAGGCTGCCAAAGCCTTTCACTACGCCCTGGTGATGCAGGGCTGGACACTTTGGTGGTGCAGTGTAGGAGGAATATATGCTGACTAGGTTTGTTTGTTGTCACCTTTCTCATAGGTACTTTTTGTGCTTTTCTGGTTTGGATTTTGCTGCTGCTCCATGGTAGTGACTTAGTTTTGCAGTGCTGATAGTCCAGCAAATGTTGGCTTTAGAATCTACCAGGACATAAAAGGGTTAGGTTGATCAAGAGATAAAGTCTGCACTCCATCTTTCCAAAGACATTTGACAGCTACATTCATAGGTCCCCTGAATCTTCTCCAGAGTTTGTTTGCTACTGGAGGATTGTTGAGAGGTAGAACAAACCTCTCTCAGGACAATGAATATATCAAAGACTGGATCATCTTCCATGCCTTCATATACAGCAGACTTTTCTTTACTGACATATTCATTTCTGCTTGAATTCATGATCTGGGAAGGGAGTAAAAGTGCATGCACTGAGTGTGCATTGGAATTGGACAGGCTTACTTGGAAAAGGGAGCAGTCCTATTATGGGAATAGTTGAAAGCCAGTGGATTCAATCCATTGGCCTGTAAGATCTGTTGCTGTCTTGTAAGATCTGATAGGTGTAATGATGGGCTAAATTCATGTTTGGAGCTTTACTTCTTAGCTGGACATACAACATCTGAAGCAAGATCATCAGCAACATCTAGGTCATCCTCAAGTGAAACAGACATTTTATGTGCTCCAAAACAGCAGCAGGAGCCGAGGGGAGTGAGAAGGAATCATAGCTTGCAGCTTGGTGGACTCTTCGGGTGCTCGGCATGTTGCTGCCTCCATTAAATGAAACTCCACTTCTAATTATATCCCATAATTACAGCCTTCAACCAGTGTGATTTGTAAAGAGAGGGGTCATAGATACCGAGATCACTCTGAGATTGACTGTGCAGTGGATATCAGTAAACATCCTTGACTGCCTACCAGAGTCTGACAGAGATGTAAAGGACTAATGCAATAAGGCAGGGCACGCAGCTGGATTGATAGAAGCAGTGGTGTGGCCTCTGGCCCCTAAAGATATTACGTGACAAGGCAGTGAAAGCTGCAAACACAAGGGCAAACCATCTATTCAGCGTGACAGTATTAGACAGAGGTTAAGAGTCTTGTGGACTGCTATCAACATCGATGAATGGTCTCCAGCAGGGATCTGCATTAACGCATTGAGTGCCAGGCTCCCTTCTGTGTACAGCAGCCCTGTCAGACCAGAAATTCCCACGTCAGAGACAGAGCCCATCACCCTGAGACTGTGGCCAGGACAGCAGGGCTTCTGTGTTCCTGGAAATGGGCTGCCTATCTGAGGTGGCAGCTTGGGAAATCTGGGCAGCCCAAGAAGGATTCAGTTTTAGATGAACTTTTTAAGAGCATGGGATGACAAAGAGTTTTGTTTTGTTATCTAGAAAACTCTGTGGTCAGACTGAATGTGTTGCTGTAAATGATGCAGTTTTGGCTTGAAATTCTAGTCATGGGTCTTGTGCTTTTCTACTGTGTATTTGTTTAATAGCCTCCAAGAGTGGTGCAAGTTCCTCTCCCAAGGTTGATGCCAGTGCAACAGAGACTCTGTATGAGCAAAAGTCAGTCCTGTAGGTTATGTGGTCAGAAAGAACTTGTGTGTTGCTCTGCTCTGGCCTCTTGCACCTGTCAAGCTCAGAAAAACTCAATGACTGACTTCTGCACTGAGTCTAATAAGTTGTGGCTCCTCTTACGCTCTTCTGATTTGGATCTAAGTGATGGAGAATTAGCACTGCTCTTTGGTTAGCTCTTCCAGGGAGTAGTTCCTCTCCCTGTTAATATTTGTGTTTCAGATGCCATTTAAGTATTTCAGTCTCAGCTTACAGCCACTGCATCCTTGCTGTATTAAGACAGCTAAGGCGATGGAGACAATGCAAATCAAAACCAGATTGTCTTCTCATTTGCCTGGTGATACAATTCTCTTTGGACTTAAACTGTATGGGAAAGGAGACAGGACTGTTTAGGGGACATAAACTGATCTGCTGATTGAGATGGGAGAGTTGTTTTGGCTTTGCTCCAGCTGGCTTGATTTTGAGTTTGTTTTCCCTGGAAA
Organism: Sagittarius serpentarius; assembly: GCA_034782735.1. Lineage (NCBI taxonomy): Eukaryota > Metazoa > Chordata > Aves > Accipitriformes > Sagittariidae > Sagittarius > Sagittarius serpentarius. The sequence goes on along the minus strand of JAVKLA010000084.1, from coordinate 7,425,296 downwards.
TGGGTTGTGCAGCTGCATGTCTTTTGACTCACCAACTTCTGCACATCTAAGCCAATTTCAGCCCTGTTTGGTGGAGGGGTAATGGTCTTAAAAGGGATTATGCCCGTACAAGTTTCTCAGAAGTAGGGGTGAGGAAGAGGAAAGGGTCTTTGTAAGGCTCAAAGGCCCCAGTTCCAACTTCATCAGTGTGTCCCATGGAAGAAAGAGGTCCAGAATGTCTCCCCAGTTGAAAAAACTTCAGTAAGAGCTCACAGGCAGTGAACAGCGAAACACAAAATCATTTAGAAATTTGCTTTAATTGTGCTAGTGTTCAAGAATTTCTTCTTTATTAACCTTCATAGCAATACCGGATCCACTTGGCTAGAAAGTGTGCAGACATGTAATGAGAGACTGTCTCTGACCCCAGCCTCCCATAGACTAAACGGATAAGGTGGCCAACAGCCATTTTATGGATGGAGAACTGAAGAAAAGAGAGATTAAATTGTGTTCTCCGAGTCCCCCAGGGTGTCTGGTTGACAGTCAGCCAGTTCTCTCTTCTTTCTTGTCTCTAATTCGATTCTTTGATCAGAGGGTTTGGCTTTTGTTTCTATAACTCATCCAACCTTCTTCTTGTTTCCAGCAGCCTTGTTACAGATTTTAGCAGGCTCTGTTGCACTGGCACGAGCATTGTTCTTCTCTGCAGGCTGGGATGTATGTCTGAGTCATTCTTTGCATGAGTTGTCTTTCTCTCGAAGACGTTTCTCTGGTTTCTGTGATACAGAATAAATTGCAGTACATAGCTTATTAGAAAAACAACAAAAAACCCCCAAACAAACCTTCAAAATCAAGGCATTTCAAAGAAGCAAGCAGCGAAGCCCAACATAAACAAGCTGTAGGAATGCAATTAGAAACTCTCCCACTAGTTTCTTGGATGGACTTATCAACAGCCTCTGCCCCCTAGGTCATCAAATGCTGAAATCTGGGTTTACATTCATGTTTGCACCCTCTGAACTGAATAGCAAAGGGCATCTTGCCCTGCAAGGTAGAATCTGGGTGGGAATGCTCAGCTTGTGAGATGCTTCCCACTGGTGCCCATGGCCAGATCCTGGATCCTGCTGTCAACCAGCTGCCTTCCTCTTGAGGAGGGGAAACCAGTGTACGAATGCTTCTCCAAGAGACCAGCACATCCCCTGGAGCTTGCCTGCTGACAGGGCTTACGTGCAGAGGCCTTCGTTGCATTAATGCAGCCACGAGAAAACATCTGGAAAGCAGGATCTGGGCACTGCACCACTGTTAAAGCGCCCTGGCTTGAGCTACAGCTGCAGGCGGGTCAGACTCCTGAGCGTGGAGCAATGAAACTCAGTGCTGCCGTTAGAGAAATTCAGGCAAGCTCAGAGGTACGTTCTGGAAGGATTCCCCTGCTTCTGGTGCTTTTCGCTGCATGCTGTTGCCTCTGAACACCATGGCGGTTTGACAACCTGTGGGAAGATATTCCGAACTAGCAGACTTTCCATCTCTTGGCACCTGAAGCAGAAAGCACTTCTTCCCATGCCATGCTCTTTTTTCCATTTTGGAAAAAACAGCTTCGCCCCCTCTGCACCTCTTAGCAATGCAGCTAATATCTTTCCCAGCTAAAAATCAGACTTACCAAGAATGTCTTTATTGATTTATAGGGTTCACCTTTATGAACAACTCCAGTATTTCTCTTTGGACAAAATGAAGCAATATTAAACATTGTAACAATAAATCCAGGGCACCCTCTTCTCTGCAGGTTGTAAGGTTATCCAAATGTATGCTCTTGTATTTATCATTTACCAACAGAGCTATTTAAACTACAATATTTGACAGGAGTGGTTGTGTCAGATGTGATGGAGTGTGTGTTATAAAAGGACAATAAGAGAGACTTTGCATTTGTCCTTCAAACATAAAGTCGATTTTTGCATGATTGGTACTTCAGAGATCATCTTCAGCACAAGATTAACTGGGGACAATATTCAGTGAAGTCAGATGACTAAGACCCAGTGGCTTTCGCTGTGTGCTGCAGTCTCCCAGAGGGCTGTGTACTTCTGCAGCGTACATAAAAGGTGTTTAAGAAAAGCGAGTTCACCTATGCTGGACTGCAACCTCCAGATATAACATTTTCAGAGTAGTTCACAGGCCTCCTCGAAGATTTCGACTTGGGGGCAAAAAGTTTTAACTCCACCAGGCAATCATGCCTTTAATACATTCTGCAGGAGTGACCAGCCTCTGTAAACAGGCCCAAATCTGGCTATTTAGAATTCTGCTTTTAGTCTAAATAGTTACTCTGGTGAGCATACAAGTCTGCTTTGGTCTCGGGAGCCCTCCGGGGCACCACCCCTGAACAGTGGTGTTAATGTATGATCACATTGGCGAGTGGCTGAGGTCAGACTGGTCAGGAACTGACCCCTGCAGAAAGTATGATTGATAAGAATTCCCTGTTGAGTTGGAGAAAAGATGTAAGGAAACTGTAGGGAAACCATAAGCTCAGTGTGAGGTACAAGGTATCAGACACGCACAGTTCACCAGTCAGTCTGTGGTGCACGGAGGTGTAGCTGCTGGCTGAGTGCAAGACGCATGGAAAATACCCCCTGGATACAGTGCAGAGAATAAGGAAAATACGGTGTGAACTGGCTCGTGGAAAGGCAATGAAAAATGCTTCTGTATAAAGGCTTTTGCTAGAAACTTACTATTTCATCTGAAGGAACGAGGAAAATTGTAGCCCCTGGATAAACTGGTGTGTACTTACGCATCTCCATTTGGTTGTCACAACTTGCGCTGTATTTTGCAGTTCTGGTTCTTGTCCTGGAAGAGACTGTCTGGCCAGAGCAGTGCACCCCAGCTGCTGAGCTGACAGATGACGTGCTGAGCCCGGAGCCGGGGGGCCATTGGGCTATTACTAATTACTAGCATACTTTCAGCTGCAGGCACCTTTCGACAGTGCTTTACCCCCTGCACTACATGTTGTACAAACAGAAAGCAAGAGCCCTGGGGTGCTATGCAGCTAGGCAGACACAGTAAAGTGTTTTTCTCAAGTCTGGCAAGGCAACTGGTGGAAGAGGCAGGAACAGACAAGGTCTTCTCTGTTATCCTCCTGCAGTCTCCTTGCTGCTGTACTGAAGAAGATGCGGTTCCAGGCTATAGGTGGGGTGGAGAGACAGAAATATTTAAAATCAAGACTGGAAAAAAAGGAACAGTGCGCTCAGGTGTTTCATTATTCCTCAGGTAATTCTCAGCTAAAGTGTCTAGATCATAGCAGGAAGAATGCGCTAGTTTTGTAAGCCCATGTTTGCAAAAATGTGAGCCTCTCTGTATGCTCAGCTGTTGAGCCAGGATCTTAAATGAGTTTCATAATGTATTTACCAGCGCTGAGAAGTTCACCCTTTTATACTAGATTATGGTAATAATGGTATTGTGCAGTAGATGAAATTAGTTTTTCTACACAGTTTTGTTTCATCTCAGTGGCTAAATGTGTGAAATAAAAGGTGCAATTGGCAATATTTTCATGGGTAAGCCAGTTTCCTCCCACACCCACCCTACAAACACAGATGCTTCCTCATATCCTGGGGACAAGCTGACTGCCAAGCAAGACATGAAAGAACTGTGAGAAGTGAGGGCTTTTTTAAGATTTATATTTGCCATTAGGTTAATTTTGGAGATTTATGAATTTTCAGATGACTAGGGACTGTTAAGTGCATCCCACGTGGGCTGTCATCTAGTGTGGACTGTAGCAGCCCCAAGGGATACTGGTATCATGCCCATTTTTCTTTCCCACTTGCACACACCAGCAAAAAGCGCCCCACATAAATATAAAGACTTGTATGTAGCACAGGAGGCTCCGTTGTACCTCTTCATCCTCTTTAAATCAGCTCTGGGTGGTCACAGCAAGCTAGTTGCCTCAGACTGCAACATGGGCATCCTTGCAGTGCTGACAGCATTCCTAAAACCTTGTCCAGGCATGGGCTCAATACATTTGAGAGAGCAGCACGCTGTGCAGGAGAATAGCACACATCCTGTGCTGGCCTGAGCACTGGTGTGTAAAACTTTAACAAGGAACAACGTGACATGTGGATGAAGAGGAGCACGGGGACAGTCTCTAGCATCTTGGGCCCCATTATATCTACAGTTGCATTATGTGGAATGTTTAATGGACTCACCTGTTGATTTCTCAGCCCAAAGCCCTTTCTTCTGTGGAAGGTATTCACAGGAATAAGAACACTGACCTCTTTTCTCATCCCTTTCTGAACCTGGGGTTGGCTGTGAAAAGATGTCAAAAAATATCAACACTGAGGATGTCCCTCAGCAAAAGTTCACATCGTTTTTTCTGAAAATCAACTGAAAAAAAGCTGTCCAAGTTTCCATAATCTTGTTTGGGACCAATCAGTATCCACTGGTTGGTCATACTGAGCCAGTGCACCAGAGAGAATTAAGACTCCTGCCATGCAAACTTTACCTTCTGTGATGCATTTTGGTAACTTCTCTTCATGAGCTGATGGAGTAGGTAAAAATTCAGGCTATGGGTTCTCATCACACATCCCAGATTTGCCTGGATGAACATCCAAGCTAGGAGTCAGCTTAGAAATTTCCCAAGAAGATTTTGTTGTCTTCATGTTCTGAACAGATAGCAAGCTTTTATCTTACATTTTGCATGGAGTGGTCCAGTTGCAGCCTCCCACCTTAATCAGGGATTTCTGCAATCGTCAGTGTCCCAACAATGAGGCCAAGGTAGAGCAAAGTCTTTTCTTAGCTTCAGTAGCAAGTTCTCTAAATTTAATCTTAAAGATTTGTATCAGGAGGCTGAGAGAGACAGGGAAGGAAGTGCTGCTGCTCATTTTGGAGGGGGCGAGAAAGTAGGTCAGACGGAAAAGTGTATTATTATTACCAATTCATTGCATAGCGTGTGCTCCAGTAAAAAAGCAAGGCTTTGTTGTGCTGAATACTACTTGCACTTGTGAACATTTCACAGTAAAAAGCCTTCAAAACTGTACAGAAGTGAGTCCAGCCTGAGCTGAAATGCTCAAGGGTTGAACACAAAGGTGCTTTAACAGCTGAGCGCTGGCCACTGGCGACCAGAGGTGGATGTAGCCTTAGAAAAAACAGGTTGGGAAGAAGTGAGTCTAAGTATTTTACGCACCATAGCCTTAAGAGCTCCTTCTACCATCCTTGTGAAGAGTGCTTATGAATTTCATCAGAGGAGTGAATACAGCTGTGAGAAGCAGCAGGCTGGTTTCTCCACATCTGCTTCACGTGCCTGTAAGCTTGTTAGCTTTCTCATTTGGTTAATGAAAGAGACTACTTCTCTCACCAGTCCTTGCTTTGGTGGTACCCTTTGCCCCCCCCCCCCAGCACTGAGCCTTTAATGAGCTGATGCAGTTAGGACTTTGTTTTTTCTGCTTCCACTGAAAAGTATCACGTGCAACAACATGCATGCCCTAACTGCACACAAGGGAGCTACTTCACCACGGCCTGGAAGGGAAAAGGGACGCCCATGATGCTGCCAGTGCCGCACGGAGAGTTGGATAAACCACGTTTAACTTGCTAGATATGACAAAATTATTACTCTGTGGCAATGGTGGGGAAGGAACCAGCGGCAGCATGATAAACAGCTTCTTTCACACCTGCAATGACAAGCACACCCCACCACGTGTGAAGAGGGTGGAGGTGCCTGAGTCCAAGCGAGGGATGAACACTCAGCTGCCTGCTACAGTATGAACCCATCTCCACTTCTGTGTTGGTGCTGTTGGTGGGTTTCAGATCAGCCCTGGTGTTCAAACAGGATGTGTGTGTGTGTGTACATGTTCTTTTTTCTTCAATCTAATTTTTGGCAATAATCATATGTAATTTTCATGCACTGCCTTGCGTCTCAGCTTCATTCATTACCAACATGATGGCCAATTAGTCATCTCTCACTATTAAGCAGTGCTAACAGCTACTTTAAATGCAAGCAGAGCCTTAATCTAGTTCTAACTCAGATGGACAGTGATACTTGTAATTAGGACATCAAACAGAGGAAAAATGTGATATGTTTATAGCTGAGGGAACCTTTGCATTGAACTATTTCAGGAATAATTATGTATTATCTTTATTAACATGGCCCGACTTAGTAAATAATGGGTCATGCTTTTGCATTTGGGGTGTTAAATATATATATTTTAGATACAGGCTAAATTCCAGATTTCAGTGCTGTCTGATCTGTTGTGAGATGCTGCCTTGCCAGAGCATCCATTACAGGTGCAGGTTTACTGGGAAAGGGGTGTCAGGGCTTCCCCACCCTGGGTGGGATACGGAAGCCGGGACGTATGATGTAGTTGTACGTGTCCCTTCCACACACCCACAGTTCTTTCTGGGGCATCTTCCCAATGCAGCCGGATCTGATCATGCCTTGATGTCTCAGGCTAGGAGGATGTTTGGATGCTGCATGCCAGATACACATCACTACCTGCTAACACACATGGTTATTTGCAGATGACAAGTAGTAAGTGCAGCATCAATTTCCCATCGAGGTATGTGTCTGTGTTTCTGTCTGTGAGATACAGATGCGGGGCGAAGTAAGGGCATTTATAGTTTCGCAGTACGCCTCTCCAGGAAAAAAACAGAAACTATGTTCCCCTCTGTTTTTGCTTTGCCCTACAGTGTACATGGCTCTGCGTCCATGTTAAAGCGCTGCCATTCAGGGGGCTGCCTGGCACATCCTCTCCTCCTGCTTCGGGCCTGGCTGGAAGCACCAGGCTTACTTTGCCAGGACCACTCCTTCACTGTGCCAAACTGGGACGCTGCTGGTGAGGTACAAGGCACCTGGGGTGTTTTGTACCCAAGGGCTCCCTTTTGGCTCCCTTGTAGCCGGTTCCTGTTACGCATCCATGCTGCTCTAATTTGAACCTGAGGTTGATACAGTGCTTGCAATAGTGGGTAAAGCCGAATAAAGTTCTTCCAGAGAGAAGAGCAAAGTAATAAAGGGTGAGGAAACCATTGCGATAAACATACATTGATATAGATAATGAATATGCCTCCTCAGACATGCCTTGGCCTAAGTAGTGTGTGTAACAAAAATCAGGTAAACACCTACTACGTTTTGATGAGAAAATTCGAACTGAACATTTCCCTCACTGGAAGAGCTCAGAACCTGCTTGCTCCCTTGTTTTGAGATTAATGAAAAGGAGAGGGGGGAAACAGAAGTCTTGCAAGCAGAAACTTTCTATTTAAAACAATAAACAGGAAAAGGGGAAAAGATCAGTGTCAAAATTCATTGGGAAGGAAAGAAAAAGATGGAAAGGAGTTTAAACAAAATGTATTTCTTTCTCTGGAGATAGTTCTCTGTTTTTCTGTAGCCTTATTAATCAGCCTGTTCCTGTCTCTCCTTTTAAAAGAGGCAAGAGAGAACAGAAACCTGGTGCGTGAGAATGTGAGAGTGAGGCTAGAGGACCACTTTGCACATATATTTATAACATTAGTATTGCAGTTCTTTGATTCCAGCTTTAATCGACCTTCTTTTCTCCTAATGAGCCACTCGGAGAGATGTTTGCCTCTTGCAGCAAAGTGTTATACTCTCCTTCTCTTTCTTCTACTGGAAATCCACATTTAGGATCTTGCTGAAAGAATCCCTTATCCATCAGTTCTCACATCTGGGCTGATGTACCCAGGAGGCTCTTTGTTGACCACAGTTGGAAGAGCCTTGGCTGTGCAGGGGGTAAGAACTCTTTGAGAAACACAATCGATTCAATGCAATGGCCTCTGTGAGGGTCCTGAAATCTCAGGACAGCATCGGCCACATGGCCTCCACTCCATCCTTGAAGCCTGATCAGAGACACCAGGTTAATGTACCAAATTCCTTCATGCTATTTCATACGTCTTCTGTTTGGCGTTCGATGTGAGACTCCATGTTTTCAGGGTCACCTCAAATGACTACCTGTCCTTATGGAAATCCTTCAGTGGTGCATGTAACAAATCAATAATGACTTCAGTGTGATGCTTTCTCTGTTGGAAGGCACTAATGAACTGTCAGGCGGAAGGCCTGCCTGATGTTCATGAAACCCAGGAAATGCCCTGCAGCACAGTAACGATTGCAACGGTAAAATAAAAGTGGAAAGACAAAGCGGGGTATCCATTCACTGGCAAACTGTACCTCCAGTCAGCATATTCTGGCCTGTGTCCAGAAGCATTGCCAAATCAAGGGTAGGATCTGGGCTGGAAGAAGCTTTTAAGTCAGTTTTGTGGAAAGATAAAACTGGCAGAAGAAATTAAAGTTGATCTAAGGATCGAAGTAGGTTGCCATCTTAGGTCCATCTTAGGTCAACTTCTGATTGGAGCCAGCTCCATGGTTTCACTCAAGTATGATGCGTAGACGGAGGGCTGTTATGGGTCTGTGTCATGTAACAGCACCTTTTCTGTGACATCTGAAACCTTGCCCTACACCGTGCAGTCATTCCCTCAAGTTCTGTCCACGCTGCATTGAGATCCATACTGGGTCCATGACCATATTGGGCTAAGATCCACCCAAGTTGCCCTCAGGTCTAAATCAATGCTTCAATGGAGCAAGGCCAGTTTATCCCGGTTGGCAATTCAGACCATGCTGTTTCTTCGTTCAGGCCATATCAACTGGTAGAAGGTCTGCTTGCATGAGTGGTGTGCAAGGCACTGCTTCCCAGATGCGGCTGAACTCTCTTGTCATACCCCATGTCCACTGTGTATACATTAAACAGAAAAATTTCCACTCTTCCTCAACCATGGAAAGAAGCAAAAAGCATCCAATAAATTGTAATGGGAGTTTTACAAGCATATTTCCCCAATGCACGTGAACTGCTGTTGAATTTTATTGCATATCAGTGATCAAATGGACAAAGGCAGTTACCACTGTGAAACAGACTTTCAAGGACTAAGTGCTTTTAGAGTCTAAATGTGTCATTTTCACTTTAAAAAAAATCAAAGAATTGGACAACAAGGTGGCAGAGAGGGTGGAGTTTCAAACAAGTGTTTGCTGGGCTTCAGAGGCACCAGTAGTAAAACCAGAGCCAGATTTTCAGCTTCCCATGTGAACATTTCAATCAGAGCTAGATCTTCTGGTGTCCTCAGCAGCCCCTTGTGGGATGGCTGAAGATCAGCCACGGCAGTGATACCTGTTGAATGAGGCATAGGGGTCCAACACATGGATATGTGGGTTGTACAGATTGTTCCTTCACTGGAGACCATCCATGAGACTGGAGATTGTTACCAGTGTCTGCCCAGCCCTGCACTGGAAAGGAGCACTTGAACTACTGGATCTGCCCATTTCTGTCCTAGGTAGCCTGTCAGACAAGGCTGCATCACTAAAAGATGGACCCAAGACTCAGCAGCTGTATCTCACCTGATGGCTGCTGATGTGGTGGTTGCTTTTTGCCCGGGGGGGTGCACAAGTACTGAGGATGTAGGAGATCAGGCTGTTTTCTCCCCACTCAGGCATCCCCTCCTCCTCTTGCCCCTGCCACTGTGCTCTTTTACAAACACAGATCTGCTCTCCTGAGCTCTTAAGACAATTATCTTGTCTGTGAAGAAGAAACCTTCTCCCTTCTTATGTTCGACACAGCAGAACTGAGTATTTTGGATTATTTGGGTTCTGCCTTTCATCCTGATCTCATTTCATTTGCTTTTACCTTTTCAGGAATGACTATCACATTTATCTCCGTCTCCTCTTTTACTCGTTATTTCTTCTTCTGTACCTTCTTTTATTCAGTTCCTCACTTCTCTTTCTGTTTACCAGCCCCTCCCCACCTTCTTTTCTATGTATCTTACAGGGCTGCTTTATCACAGCTTTTCAGTTTAGTGGATTAACTTTATTAGTTTCTTTTGTATGTGTCTAATTGACATGCAGTTTTAAAATCTATTTCATTTCAGCAGAACTGACCTTTATTCCCTTGCAGACAGACTTTTTTTTTTCTCCAGCTAATACCTTTGCTACATTGCTGAAAACCAGAGAGAGGTGCAGCCCTGTTTTGCTCAGAGGTGCGGAGAGTTTAGGACAGGAGCAGGAATCACACAGCAATTGGATTGGAGAATAGATCTGAGCTTTCTACCCCATATAACCATAAATGAGTGAGCTTAAGGGGTTTTATTTTTATTTCCACTTTTATTTCCAACAAAATCTCTTTTCTCTTCTGAGAATGTCATTGCTGCAGAAGGAACAAAGCGATGTATGGGAGCACCTGAGCCTGGGCCCAGTGGTACAAGCTGTCTCTGAAAACAGGAAGAGCAATCTGTTTCAAAGAAAAGTGCAAAACCTTCCTAAATGAGGCTCTGGGGATACTCCTTGCTTCCAGTCCCTGGTCTGCCAGGGCCTGTGCTTGTTCTCCAGCTCAAAACCTTCTGCCTTCCAGAAAACCCCAGGGTGCTGTAGTTCAAGTGCACATCACCGTCGCTTCGAGCCTCGCTGGGACTTTGCAGGAGGGAAATCCAAGCAGAAATTGCCCACTTGTTTCTGCTGTCCAGCTGGTCAGAAGGAAGCAAGACCAAACATGAATGTAGGACAATGCTTCTCTTTTCTCTTAGTTCTTTTGAAAGACCTTTTGATGGAAAAAAATCAGTCAGCCCCCAGGGGCCCTTCAGCTCCTCCCAACATGGTCTCCTGTCCCAGAGCACCTGGCAGAGAGGTCCCGCTTTCTCAGGTGCTGTCCCTGCTTAGAGATGACACGTTTCTCTCTCCGCCTTATTTCCTCACCCAGCAGAGCAGAAATGGCTGTTGACAGCCTTTTTTATAAGATGTTTTCATTGTAATTTTAATGGGCTAATTTCTTTCCCTGAATTGCCATAATTCAGATTTAATGAAACATGTCTTATAAAATTAAAAAAAAAAAACAATAATAAAGTGGAACGCCCCATTAAGCTGAAGAACAAGGAAATAACATATGTAGAGATCTGATCACTCTGACCCTGCCATCCCAGTGATGCTAGCAGCCATCATGCACGTGCTTTACATCATCATGGATGACTGTGCTTCCCACGAGGAGAAAATATATAACAAAATAATAATAAATAAATGGAATTGGGAGGGGAACTGGTACCTCCTCCTTTTGCGCCCCTGCCCAAGTTCACATCCAGTGCTGTTTGGTCATTAGTCATTGCTAGATAGCAGCACTGTCTAAATGGTCTTTTCTTTCTGTCTTCTGTGGATCCTGCTCTGAGATCACACACTTTTGCGCTCCAGGCAACCAGGGATCTCCCTCACAAGCTGTGCCAAAGGGGGACTGATCCTGCTGCCTGCAGTGCTCGTTCCCAGTGGCTCCTCTGGGCAGCGGAGCCCTGGGCTTGCTGCACGTCAGCACCATATCCCCGAGGTGTAAGATGACCCAAAATGGGGTTTAGACAGATCTTCCTCTTGTTGCTGCTTGACGCCTGCTAGGAATGATCTTGTGTCTTTGGCCTCCTTAAGATCTACACATATAGAGAGGCGGTTTTTAAGGGAGATAATAAATGCTCTTTGATGATCTATTCTGAATCCCATTAACTGGGAGCTCAGTGTAGCATGGGTGAGGAAGGCTGGGATGTTTATGACACTGCTCTGTCCATGACGGCTCCAGGCTGCCTCGTGTTGCACTAAGAGGGGAGAGCTGCGGTGTTCAGTGATCACTCATATCCCAGAGCCAGGAGAGACCTGGCTGTGCCCGTGCCTGAGTTGTGCCTGCTCAGCAATGCCACGCACGAGCCTCCACATATTGCAGCAGCCAGTTTCAGATAGTTCATGGCAAAGCCACTTAAAAGAATAGCTCCCTGGAAAGCCAAATGTAATAATGAGTGTCCTGGTTTCGGCTGGGATAGAGTTAGTTGTCTTCCTAGTAGCTGGTACAGCGCTGTGTTTTCAGTTCAGTATGAGAAGAATGTTGATAACACCCTGATGTT
>JAVKLA010000084.1:7388093-7413334 GCA_034782735.1 Sagittarius serpentarius | reverse complement strand
CCCACTGGGTGGGGGGGGAGCGAGTGAGCGGCTGCGTGGTGCTGAGTTGCTGGCTGGGGTTAAACCACGACAATGAGAAATTTGGGATTTGCAGCCTTCGTTTGTAAAAGGCTTGCTCTAGAGCCTCTGAGATGTCTCCCAAGCATCTCTGCACCAACATGGGAAAACCTGTGCACTGCCAGGCAGGGTGCATGTTTGGGGAGTGGTACGTTAGTGCTCCTGTACCAGTACGATGTCTTTTATTTGGAGAATTCCTCCCTGAAAATGCTGACCTCCAGCCAAGAGCAAAAGCAATCAAGGGATGAAATTTATTGTGATGCTGAGTCAACATGCGAGATTAATGCTTCCCTTTCATCTCACGACCCTTCATCTCTGTGTTTCAAATCAGGTACCATGTAAAATATAGCCCCTAGCATGCTACCTGTGGAAAAAAAAATCAAAGAAAATAGCCTGTTTGCAAGTGAAGGGCTGCACACTGCATCAGCTTGGGGAGAGTTATTAATTTCCCTCTATCCTTTGTAGTTGCATGGGTGGGCATGCCAGGGTGGTCTAGAGTTACATCCCAGAGCAACACAGTTCAGAGAAGGGATGTCTCAGCTGATAGAGGTACAGCTCTGCTCCTCACCTTCTGTGGTTCAGTAAGGGCGAAGGAGGTCCTTTGCTACTGAAAAAGCTAAAACATGCAATTGGGAAAAGTATAATGAAAGAAAGGAGGAATATTTTCAGATTTCTAACATGCTCAACCAAATCAGACTCTTGGGGGGCAGGAAGCGAGCTGAAAAGAAACCTCCTACTTTCTGTGCAGTTACTACCTCTTGCAGCTGAACTTAACTGATCCGGGAAGTGAGGCACTTGTGAGTCTATCTAGCAGGTGTTACAGATGCTGATTTGGGCTAGAACTCCTTTTCTTCAGCCACTGGGAAGCTTCCATTGCCCCATGACCATTAGTCATGGAGGGAGAGGTATTGTTATGTATGACCACTTCCACACAGTTGATGCTGGAAGGCAACATGCTTTGACCCTACAGATTTCTGAGACATTGTGACAAGCCAAATGGAACTAGAAGAGTTAGAAATTTCTCTAAAAATAAAGCTAAGGAAAGGAGGAGGAATCTTTATTCAAGCTTTAACAAGGTAGTTATTGCTGAGTAATTACGTATTAGCAACTTATTTACAGGAGAGGAAGGTTGCTAAAGTTCAGTTTACTTGTCTTGCTTAATTAGGTCCCATTCCTTGGGGATGAGCTAATTGGACGGTGACATTCAGTGAGATAATGAAATAAATGTCATGTCTTATAAAGAGTTAATTAATGATAAAGAAATGTTCACCCTTCTAGAGGCACGGAGCTCGGGCTGATGCAATATTCTGGATGCAGTGCTTTTCTGTTGAGAAACACTGCTTGGCATAAGTGTGACTTGGCATAAATGTTTGTGGGAGCACATCTATTTGGATGGAAATTTTGCTGGGAAGATTTATGAGGTCAGAGAAAGCGAAAGAAGAATGCAGGCTGTTACCTGGACTGTAGGATGCTGCTTTTCAAATACTGGGTTAGGAGATGGCAGCACTCCCACTGTAAATGAAGACCTTGAATAGTAAAAGTGTTTTTGCCTCTGGTAGTTGCTGGTTCCTATGTCCTTCGCAGCCAAGATGGATAGTGTGATTTAAACATCATTACCTTGTGTCTGGGAACAGATGGGTTGTCCATGCAAGGGTGCAAGGTCAGCAATATGGTGACTGCTGACACTTCTATTTTTCTTTATGAATGCCATAGAAAACTTGCAGGAAACTGCTTAGATGGCCCATGTAGAAGAATATAATTTCTGGTCAGATGCAGTAGGGCAAAAACTTGCAAATCCACTGAGAATTAATGGTATGGCTTGTATCTGACTGAAAGAGGGTTGCTTATGTATGGGAACTGTAGAAAAGAAATCCATCATAGAAAAGCCTCTTGTCCATCTGCTTATTCCACTTGAGGGACGAATGGACTCTGGAAAGCCCAGCAGCAGTGCTGGAGATGCTCACTGCTCATCTGGGAGACAGAAAGTCCATCCAGGCACCGACTGATGTCAGTGAGGGAGAGAATGGGACATGCACCTTGTGTAGATGTGCTTGGAGGGCAAATCTTGCCGAGCACATCTGCTAGCAAAGAATTTATGGGTGAGAGCTCTGGCCTTAGTGTTGAAATGTAGCTGGTTCGTTCCTAGTGAGTTCTTATTTCCTCAGCCTTATTGCATGAGCCACTGTTTTCTGCTGGAGCAGGGCTCTCATAAAGGTGTTTGCTGCATGGGGTCTGGTGCTATGTCATCAGCTACTGAGGTTATTTTAATGGGTATATTATGGTATTTCTGGCACCATCTGCTTCTCTCTCTGATTACTGATGCAAGGAGGGATTAAGAGAAAGTCTTTTCCCTCTTTCAGCAGGAAGGGTGTTATTAGTGCTTTAAACACACGCATTGAATTTGTTCTGCGTGCCCAGCAGCATCTGGCATTTCCTCTCTGTCTTTCCCCGTGCAAATTGGTGGAGGAAAGCTAATTGGTGAGTGGAGATCTCTGGCTGAGAGCTACGCTGGGCACTGGGAGCTGCTGTTTGCTTTTGTTTTCCCCAGGAGCATGTTGCGTGTCCTAGATCCAAGGCTGTTTCTGCAGGTTATGTCACCGGTCAGCAGAGCTGTCCCTGCCTCTGCATGTGCATTCCTTGCTGTGAATGGCGTGGGAGACACGCACCGACCGACAGACCGGAGAGGGGGAGGCAATGGGGGGCTCTCTCTGAGTTCATATCCACCCTTTGTAGAAATTAGCTTGCTCTCAGGAGAGCCTCCTATCCCTGTGTTGTTATTCGGTCCCATGTAGGGGAGTCTGCATGTGAGATAGCTCATGGGCTAAGGGGTGCCTGGCATACCGATGAGATGTCACAGCATCCATCAGTGCTAGCAAGGAGGAGATGCTGACACTCATCAATAAAACATTATCTGCGACAAATTACAGGGAACAGCAACAGGTGCCTGGGAAGCCACAAAGAGGTCAAATAGGCAAATGGGGAAGCCGTCTCCCCAAGGCTAATCCTCAGCTTTGGTCCTGTTTTCTGTTTTCCAGCCTACCTGATTGCACAAAGCATAGAAATCAGAGTGCACAACTGGGAAAAAAGATGAACTAGAGTTTTAAAAAGCTGCAACAAAATTCAGTGCCAACTCTATTCTGAGTGGGCTTGTTTCATTTGTGGATGTCAAGCCATTTCTGGGCTACAATAAGCCCACTGCAGAGGGAGGAGGCATGGACAGAAATGACGCCTGGTATATAGGATGGCAGGGGTATAACATGACACCTGGCATAACATGCAGGTCTGGAAGATACCTGCAGGTGTCCTGGGGTGGACTGTGACTGTACTGAGGATACATCCTGTTACTATGACTCACACATGGGAGGATTGTCTAAAGCTCTCGAAGTAAAAGGGTTGGGAAAATGTATTCTGTGAAAGTCCTCTCTCTGTGATGCTCTGCAGTCCATGTTGGTCCATATTAACTTAATTCTCTGAGGTAATGATGGGAAAAGACAATGAAGATTTTGGGCAGCCGTTGAAGGGTTTTCCAGGAAAGAGAGTAGAGACCTGGGGCTTATGGCAGGTCTTGAACAGCTGCACAATGTCGAGTGACATTGGACAATAGGGATGGGGTTGCCCAGGGGTTTCATGCTGCTAGTGGCTGTTCTGCACTGTTCACCACTGTGGTGGAACTGGTGGCAGTTGTGACAGGAGTCAGTTCAGAAAGTCACTGTGTGAGGGCTGGACAACCCCCAGAAGTCCAAAGTATAAGAAATGGCAGGTCATTGCAGATGCAGGGCTGGACTCAAGATGTAGTCTGAAGGACTTTGGGGTAATAGGAAATGCAGGGCGGGCTGTGGCTTGTTCAATATTCGAAAGGCTGGCTGGTATTTACTAGCGTGCATATTGTCTGAAAGGTCAGTACACAATCTTACGGTTTCTCTGCACGTTTTCTTTGGGCCTGGAATGAGCAGTAGTGCTCACTCACCCGTGGCAAGCAGAGAAACCATTTATCAGCAGTAAGTAGTAGTTAAAGCAAATATACTGAGCTGGTTGGAGGACTAAACCCAGACAGTAGAGGTGGGATCAAAGGAGCTACTTCTGGTTTTGTACCTGGCTTGAGGTTGGCTTTTCCCTTGAGGGGTCAGCAAACAATGGAGTAAAGATAACCTATGTCTCAGCACTGTAAGGGTATGTCTCTAGTGGGGCTTAGTCAGGGAAAAGAGGAGCAAAGAAGAGAAGAAAGGATTGGCAGAGACCTGAGAGAGGTAAAGAACAGGGAGAAAGGACATATATACTGGATTTTACTGTGCCTTGCCCTGAGTTACTTGTGTGTAACCTTCCTCACTCTCTAATTCTTTTTCTTGTCCGTCATTTCCTTCTTGGCTGTCCTGGTAATGTAAGAGCAAGCTTGTTAGACTTCTAGGATACGTGGGACTCCTTTGACGTGGCTGAAGCTGGATCAGCCCCTGTGGTACTTTATCTAACCTTGGTAGGGAGGATCCCCATGTCGAGGCTTCCTGCGACTCACCAGTTGCTCATTTTCCAAAGCCAGCACTGAGCAGGTTATGCGTGCCTTCCCTGTCCCAGGGTATGAGGAGCTTTTTGTCCAGAAGAGCTTCTCTGCATTGCTGCTGCACTGGTCCTGGTGCTAGATCCTGGCCTGGGAGATCCCCTGTATTTCATGGAGGGATCCTGAACTCTTCCCAGAAGCACACAGGGTTTGCAGGCTGCACTGAACAATGCTTGTTCTGCACCACTGGTGTGCCTGAACCCTGCCCTCATGGTGTTTGAACACCATGTATGTGTGTGCTAAAGAACAGTTCTGAGACTCTTGGATAAAAGCAAAAAGAAACAAAAGAGAAAAGGGATTAGTCGTGGAGAGAGATTGGTGTAGTTCTGAGGATGCGGGCACAGATCACTGGGTGAGCCAGGGGATCTGCATAGCTGAGCATGACAAGGGACCTACTGAGTCCCACCATAAGCCCTTCCTGCCAGAGGCCAGCAGCAGCTGCTCTGGCGAGAGCGCAGAAGGGAGCAGTCTGCTCAGGAGGTTCTCCCAGGCTCCAGTGATTTGCAGGATGTGCTGAGCTGGTGGTGCTCCCCGGGCTCTTGGAAGCCCATGGTGGATTTTGTCTTCCAAGACCATGTCCAGTTGCTTTTTGACAGGCAGCTGGTGACAGACAGGGCAGTAGACATGGGAACAGGTAAGGGCAGAGCGTGGGATACAACACACACAACCTCAGACCCTTGCAGTGTCAGCATCTCCTTCTGATCCATCTGCTCATGCTCCCTGGGTACTCTGGAGAGAAAAACGGGCACTTTGAGGGTCTGATGCTTGTGCCCAGCTGCAGATGCCCGCTTTAGAGGAGAGCAATCACTCTCCTGTCTCCACTAGCAATGACAGGCGCTTTTGTGACTCCCAAGGTGACTCGAGCAGGGTAAACATTTACCCTGTAGAAACCTGTGTTTAGCCTGATAACTCCCATCCAGCTGGGAGAAGAGATGGATGGTTGAAGAGATAGGGGCAGGGAGATGTCACAGATGGAAATTCTTTATATTTCTTTATAAACTGTGTCGTGCAGCATGAATAGGTGGTGTGTCTGTGCACCTGACAGAGCACTGTAAGACAAAAAGTGAGAGAGCTGGAGACCCACTTAACCAGCCGTGCTGAGTAAGCTTTGGTGAGCAGCGGGAAGCCAGCTGGACAGCGTGTCCCTTGCAGTGGATGGCTTGTCCCTGGCAGAGCCAGCTCTGTGCAAGCAACACACATCCAGCCCAACAGCAGCCCTGCTTGGCTGACGTCTGCTTTCCCCTGGCTCCCATGAGCTGGGTGGCTGGGTGCACTGCTGGCCTTCACATCGTCCCTTTGAGGCAAGTTTTCATTGCTGTGCAGATTTTTTTTAGCAGGTGGTTAGGGGAGGGTGGGACAATCCGGGCCTAGCTCCTGTGAATGAGATGAGAAGCAAACTCAGCCTGAGCAGAGGTTTGCTCAGAGGCAGCAGAGATCTCTGAGCTGGCTTTGCCACAATATGATGTCTCAACTGCCTAATGGAAAGAAGATGGAGTGAGGTCAGCTAAAGCCCAGCACACGCCATGATCAGCACAGCCATGGGGCTGGCTTGAGGGTGTGTGGAGCTCAGTTTTGACCTTTCAAGTGTCCCACTGAAATGAATCTGGACCCTGGTGGAAACCTACAGCACCCTCACTGCCCTCGGCAGCAGGGATCACACCCGAGCTCCCCAGCAGCTATCTGAACAGCTGATCTTTGCCAGTGTGTGACCAGTGCTAACCAGACTGAAGGACTGCGTTGTCCTCAGACCACCCATCCTCTAAACACTGCCTGGCTTGGCTACCTGGCATTTGGATGACTGCTCTACTGGCACTGTGCTGCGAATAGGCTAAGTGAGCCGTGCTCGTTAAATGATCTCTAAGGCAGCAGAGACAAGTCAGCTCAGGAGGTGATTAATTAGGAGCAGCAGAACTCTCTAACCTGTAGGTGTCTGATTTGAATCGGGCAAAGCTGAACAGAGGCTGGAAGCAATGCTAGAAGAGCAGGGCGGGCAGGACCAAAGTGTGTGAGTTATTTCTCACAAATAATCATCAGCTGTGATTTTCTCTGCCTGATAAGGTTCTTGTGACCTCTGGGGAAGGCCGTCCCCGAGATGCCTCCCTGGTCTCCACACCATTGGGAGACTGCAGACAGCACAGATCTGTCAGAACCAGTGTTGGAAACCATGCCTTAACTTTGTGATCCCCTTGGGTCTGGGCATTGCTCTGGGGAGCTCAGCCATTCCTAATTCCTGTGGATCTTTGTCTGAGTGTCTAAAATGGAGATCATTGCGCTTGCTCATCTCAGGCAAGGTAGCCAAGACTGAAGTTTTCATTCAAACCTTTCTTAAAGTGAAAATTGCAAGCTGCTGCGTAATGAAGACCATGAGGTAAAAAAGCACCGGGGAGATTTTTTTCCTTGATTTTGACCTAGCAGCCTCCCAGTTCTGAAATTTTATCAAAATACTGAAAGTTGAGAAAAATGACACCAGATAAGGACTTCAGTAAAATGTTTGGATACATGCTGAATACCCCAAATTATTCTTTTCAGAGCGGGGTGGAAATGAAACATCAGGAAAAAAAATCAAAGCATCTTATATTTGTGAAGTGAAACTTTTCCACTCATCAGTTTGGAACAACATTTGTATTTAAAGGCTTGCTAAATTTCCCATTAAAAAAACCCACACCCAGATCTTAAAATATATCACTGAAAAATAATAACCACTTTCATTCTGGGTCAAAGAAATGTTTCAGTAAGAAAACACAGAGGCAAAGTGGTTTAATTTTGTTAGAGGGAAAGTCTTAGTCCAGCTAAAAAAGCATTTCTTCCAATGGCTTGCTTGAAACCTGACTGCACAGGTCTGCCTCTAACATCACCTTTTTCCCCAACTTTAAACCCAGGTGAGGCAGCCTCGGTTTCTGCTGCACCTCCAGACAGCTGACAGTGAGGTGACACATCTCCGGGTAAGACCAACAGCAAGCTGAAATTGGTGGTTTGATTTACGGAAATAGTTTCAAATCAATTGTTCTGCTATTCAACTAATTCTTGATTGCAGTGTTACATGGATAAGAAAGGCCCAGAATAAATTACGAGCTTTGCTACATGTTCCAGGCGCTCCATTTCAGTAATCACATTGCAGCTGGCCGCACGTCACCTAAGAGCGAAGATCAAACAATGATACTGGACACGAAATATCATGTCACATTTAATGCCATAATTGCTCTGTTTTCAGAGCCTGAAATGCCTCTTTGGTGGGCAAATATGCATCATCTGCCCCTGGGCGCTGATAGCCAGATACGTTTCAGCAGTACTTTTGAAGAAAAGATCAATTTAAAAGGGATGTTGTAACCTGGGAAGCAGCCAAGAGACTTCTTCTAACTGTGATTGTGCTTGACACTCGTAATGAAACAAAATTCAGATCACCGCAATAAATTTCCAAACTGTGAGTCTTCCAAAAAAAATGCTTAGCATTTCCCACAAGGCCCTACAAATTCAATCTGCATAAGCTCCAAAATAAGTGTATTTTCTACCTTAAACTAATACTTGGCAGCAACTTTCAATTGGCTCATTTAATTAAGTTGGTGTGCAGATCCCATTTTAATGTATTTAATGCCACTAAAATGACAGGCATACTGATCAAGGGGATTGTATTTTATTATTTTTATTTTTTTTTAATTTAGACTCAGATTTCTTTTCCTTCTCAGTACTTAGTGCTGCAAGCACATGCCTCCAGTAGGTGACACAGCAGAGCACCCAAAGCCAGCCTGGGGGATAGAAGGGAGCAGGGCATGAAACGATGGAATGAAATCAATTGTCCTGGTTTTGGCTGGGATAGAGTTAATTTTCTTTCTAGTAGCTGGTATGGTGTTATGTTTTGGGTTTAGTATGAGAAGAATGTTGGTAATGGTTCAGTTCAGGAAAGACATGAACCTGCTGGAGCTGGTCCAAAGGAGGGCTACGAAGATGATCAGAGGGCTGGAACACCTCTCCTATGAAGAAAGGCCGAAAGAGTTGGGGTTGCTCAGCTTGGAGCCCTTCCAACCCAAGCCGTTCTATGATTTTATGATTCTGTGAACACTGATGTTTTCAGTTGTTGCTAAGTCATGTTTAGGCCAAGTCAAGGACTTTTCAGTGCCTCATGCCCAGCCAGCAAGAAGGCTGGAGGGGCACAGGAAAGTTGAGAGGGGACACAGCCAAGACAGCTGACCCAAACTGGCCAGAGGGGTATGCCATACCATGGGATGTCACAACCAGTATATAAACCGGGGGGAGTTAGCCTGAGGGGGATCCCTGCTCGGAGACTGACTGGATGGTTGGTGAGTGGTAAGCAATTGCATTGTGCACCACTTGTTTTGTATATTCTAATTATTTTATTACTATTATTGTCATTTTATTATTGTTATTATTATTTTCTTCCTTTCTGTTCTATTAAACAGTTCTTATCTCAATCCACGAGCTTTACCTTTTTTTTCCTGACTCTCTCCCCCATCCCACTGGGTGGGGGGAAATGAGTGAGTGGCTGCGTGGTGCTTCGTTGCTGGCTGGGGTTAAACCACGACATTAATGCAAGCTAATTAGGGCATTTCAAATCACAAGGATCTTCTGGATCAAGAAGGAGCGACACATGATGACACCTACTTAATGAACCTTCTCTGCTGCCCAGCAAGAAAGAAGAGGATTTGGTGGCTTCCTGCACAGTTTTGAGAGCATTGGCCTAAAACTGAGACAGCTCCCTAAGGCTGGAGACGGGCTGTAGGTTTTGCCCGAAGGAAAGGATGTTTAAAATCAACTTTGTGTGCATGTGTGTCTGCTTGGCACAATCCATGTGTACAAATTTTTAGAACCTGCTGGTTTTCAAACAAATTTGAAAGAATGCAGAAGAGCACAGAGAGGTGAAATTCCTACGTTTGGTGACAACAGGCAGAAGAGAAAGATCTAAATTAGTGTCCTGTTGAAGAAAAGGCAGTCTTTGGAGCTAAACCACATTACTGGACCCTGGAAAATTTGCACACAGGGAGCCATGTGAAAGCAGGTTCAATACTTTTTCCCACCCCTCAACTGATTTTTCTGCGTCACTGCTTTTCCTGAGGCTTCTTCAATCCTTGAAGTTGCACTGAGTAGTCCCAACTTGGCGGGGTTGGGCAGTGCTAGGTGCTGTACAAAGATGTAACAAGAAACAGCCAAGAGGCGATAGCTGTCTACAAGCAGACAGGCAGAAGGAGGCCAGGCTGGGCAGTTTTACAGCCCAGGCACTGCTTAAAGCCTCGACACTTGGGCCATTTGGATAAATTGCCTGCTTCAACCTGCAGCCACTGGCTCTGTGTCCTCTGGACTCCCTCCACAGGCATGGATTGGGAGAGAGATTTCCACAGCATGGTCCTGAGTAGGTAGTGACAGTGGTTGAGATGAATCCTGTTGTAACACATCGTGTAGAGCGTTGCACGGGAAGTGGTTAAAAATGGGTTGTTGTAAGTAATTGCACTTTTAAGAAATGTGAAAGAGAATTTAATAGCAGCCTCAGGCTCTCAGCTCTGGGGTTCTAGTGATGAAGCAGAGGCAGCTTCTCGTTGCTCCAACTAACCTGGTATGATCTTGTAAATACATATATATTTTTATAAAAATTGGTCTTATCTGAGGGGAGAAATATATGACTGTTGTGTTACCAATTCTTTTTCTCATACTTGCTTTGTGTCAGAGCATCTTTTGATTTTATGTGATTACTTGGAACGATTTTTGGTTATTTTCACCTGCCTGTGGTCCATTTGCTTCAATCCTCTGTCCTTACAGATATAATTTTTTTCCTTTCCTTGCTTTAAGCCTTGAAGTTAATTCCTCCCTCTCTCTCTGTGAGGATTTTCTTCCTGAAGCTTTTGTGTGCGTGACTATTTCATCTTTTCTGAACACCACTTTGACATCATCTGAACCACAAAACTATCAGCTGGCCTTGCCATTCCTGCTCTCCTCTCAAATCCTGCAGAAGGTGGCAAATTACCTGTAGCCCAGCAGTGCTGCAAAGACCTAAGTTTTGGCTCAAATCATGTCTCTTCTTGACTGATACTTCCCTAAACCCCAGAAAGTGTGATGCTCACGGATGGCAGAAGGAAAAGGATCTCATGCTTTATATTACGCTTTCATTTGCAAGTGGCTTATAAAAGATTAATAAATGATTAATAGGCATTATAGACATGAGTAGCATAATTTAGCAGGTGATTATAAGCATGTCAGGAGAAGGTATTACAGAATATTATAAGCAACCTATTGACTGTTTGGGCTTTATAGTAATCTGTAAGCATTGATTAGTCATTCATTTAAACACCTATTAATCATTTATAAACCTTCTGTCATCTATTTTGTGAATACTTGACAGAAAGAACAACCAGAAATAGTACATGTAAAAATAGTGCTTTCTTCCATAGTCAGTCCTAAGACATTTCAGGGCCAGAGGTGCCAAAATACAACCCTAATCCTGACAAGACCTCTGCAGAGACCTCGCTATTCTGCATGATGGGCGTAAGTTACGCATAGGCAGAATCAGGATCCTCGCAGACCTGCTGTTTTATTCGCGTGAGAAATGCTGGTTCTGCACATCTGCATGGGACAGAGGACAGTGGGAGCTGACTCTCAGTCTGTTTTGCATGTTTCAGAGCATTTTTATATTGAAAATAAACAAGTGTCAAAGAAGGCCCATGATTATAATCTTGTCCAGTTCTTCAGCTGTAAACTAAGCCAGTGTTACCTGTGGACCCGTGGAGATAGATGAAGCCATTTTCCAGAGTGCAGCTTCCTCATTTCTGTCCCATCTTATTCTGAAGTTTGTCCACTGAGATCAGTTGGGAGCAGTCAGGAGCTGCTTTTAATGAGCCTTCCCCTCTGACTCCCTTTTTTTTTTAATAATGCATTTTAAAAAACTGGACTTGGCCGTTTCAGATGCTTTTTTCCTCTCCTGGTCTGAGTTTTCATTTCTTTTCTAAAAAGAGGGAAACACAAAAACAGGGACAAGTGTTTTCTTTGCTTTTCCTGGGGGAAGAAATCAGAAATATCTTGGTGCAAGAGAAACACGCAGCATTTGAGTCACAGTCTCTGATGCTTTCAGAGAGCTTGTGTGCGGTCTGTTTCCCTCTGGACCTGCTTTCATCCTGGCCACGGTTTTGCATTCTGTCTTCTATTTGTGGCAGTGTCCCTCCCTTGTCTGCGGAGAGCTCATGTTCTGTGTTTGCTTGCCTCAACTTGGGAACCTGAACCCTCCACCTGTACCACGTTTTTAACATAAAGACAGTTTCCATCCCAAAGAGCTTAGTTTGAGATGAGAGGCAAGTCAACACAAAGAACACATGGACCTGCGCACGGGAACAGTGATAGCCAATATCTGATTACTGTGATAAGCTCTGGTCCTGCTGCACCAGCTGCCTAGGCACTGTTGGTGTTTTATAGGCATTGCAGCAGCAGTGATTTTTAAGGAGGGATGTGAAGGAAGATAAGGGAGGCTTCCTAGGTTTGTGCAGAGGATTGGCATAGGAGAAACTTTTCTCTTCATGGTCTCTTCTGGCCTCTGACCAAAGGAAGCATCTGCCACATGCTTACCTTCCAGCATGCATTTTGAGTGCTTTTCTCTGTCGGGACTTGCGTGGGCCTATTACCGGCTCCATCCCCGTGGAATGCTGCCCCTTTACATTTCTCACTTAATCGATTTGGATGAAATCTCCCTGAAAATCCTGGGTTTTTTCTTGCTTTTTTTTCCCTTAATGCAGCCTGCTCTAATACCTCAACAATCCTCCTTCAGATCCCTGCGTAGCCCATTAGTGTGTTTATACTGTAAGATTTCCTTCCTTTCCCATAATGCAGAAGAAATAATTTCATGGTGTTTTTCCATTTCTGAATATTGACATAGATGCTGCTGAAAGTGGCGCGCTCTGTTCCTGCTTGTACCTGTTCACACTTGAGCTCACACTCTTGTTATTTAGTGCTTAATGGTTCCCCCCTTCCTTGGATGAGTGCTAATTGGCTAATATTAAGCAGAGAGAGCTGAAATATCCTTCACACCCCATACTCATGCCCTCTTGCCAGCTTTTCAGCCTGCTGGTGCTTCAATTAATCCTGTTCAATGCGCTAGATGGCTCCGCATCACTCCTGACCTCATCTGCAGTGTTCCAGGCTCTCAGATAGATGCTTTAGCAACCTCCTGTCATTTTTGTTTATTTAATATTGACTAGATGCTGCTCCTTCTTGCTGGTCTTGGGGTGAAGTGATTTGATCCTTGCTTCTCTGTTCTGGCTGCTCCTGTTCAGGGCTGGGTTAGCCACTGCTTTTGGAGGTCAACCCGCCTCCTTCTGCTGGGCTGCTGTTTGCAGGACATTCCCTAGCATGAAACCTGGTCTGAGGCACAATACAAATTTGAAGCCTCTCCTGTGATTTCCTGGCTGTTTTCAGCAGGTCCCGCAGGTGCTCAGGGGACATCCAGGGACTTGGCTGGAGCTGAGCTGCTAATCTGGTTTGCGTGGCTTGAAAAGCTCAAGGTGTCCATTTGTTTGGTGACCATACTCACTGTCCCGCTGCGACATTGTCTCCCAGGACTGAGCACAGCCCACGTGGTGGCACTCGGTGACAGGAGACACAGCTGAATGCCCACAGGTGTCTGCTGACCAGCAGCCCTGTAAGATGGGAACAAAGCACCCATGTCCCATTAGCTTCCAGCTGACCCAGGCCTATGGGTCAGCTGAGGATGAATCAACTGCTTTCTTTCATCTGCTCCCTTCTGTCCTATCCCACAGCAAGAAGTGTGTGTCTGTGGTCAGCTGGGCTGCCAGGCTGATGGGGGGATAGGCTGGAACAGAGCTGGAGAGGCTGGAGGGTCTGAAAGCCTGCTGGACACTGGATCTGCCACCCAGTATGTTATTGCAGTTGACACTGGCTGATGTGGAAGGGGTGAAGAAATGCACCAACTTTCCCATGAACGTTTTGGGGGGAACATCACAGTAAGAAAGATCTTCCTGGCTCTTGATTCCCCAAGTCTGATGTGGATTGTGGGGTTTGTTGCTGCCCCATAGCCTCATACCTGATCTTTCCTTATGCAGACCTTGCCTCCCCGACTTTCACTGTGTGTGTTGAGCCTCCTCCAGGGATGTGTTTGCAGGTAAACTCTTGCTGTCTGAGCTTTGAATCTGAATTTCTTCCTCTCTTACAGAAGGACTGTAAGCAAATAATCTGTGTGCAAAATGTGATCATGGGAGAACACGAAGTTAGCTGCACTGAGTGATTTGGACAGTAAAGAGCCATAACCAAACATGATTTCTTGCCCTGACCCAGATTCCTCTGGGAAGCATGTGCACATCCCATAGTTTTTCAGTTCCCAACATTAAACAGGCAGAAAAGCAGTGAGGATATGTTCACTGCAGATTATCAGCCATTCGGAGTCCATGGTGATTCACGAGTGCCATGTAAGTATCAGACACACACTGTATTTAGAGTCAGATTGAAGAGAAACACCACCCTGCATCCTACATAGTTCTGTATTGGCTTAGACCAGTCGTCTCCACACCGATAGGACTCTTCTGAGAGACGGGGAGTCTTTCCCTGATGCCCGAATGTAACAGGGGAGTTATGTGGGAGTGCACCCCAATTCTTTGCACAGCACAGCTTGCTTCAGGCTTAGCTGAAAGCAGATCTCATTTTTTTTCATATGTATTACGAGTGGTTCATCCGGCAGGGAGGACCATTCCTCACGCAGATGATGGGACTGTCAGACATGCCACAGAGTGCTCCCTGTCTCATATTTCACTCCTCTTGTTTGGCTGCGTTGCATCAGGAAGAGTTGCTCTCTAAGCCATGCTGCTGGAAAGCCTTTTTTTGCCTCTGTTGAGCAGTCAATAATCTACTAAAATCAAAACTATCCATTTGCCTTGTTCCTATCAATATAACTCTCTGCTTTTATTGAATGTCTCTGTCGAGCTAGCTGGTGATTTGATCTTTGTCGCTGTAGCATCTGACTGTCGCACAAATATATATGGAGGACGTGCTCTCCTTGGCTTGAGAGATTTATCTGTCTCTGTTGGGCTGGTCAGTAGAGGAAGGAAAAAAAGAAGGCATAAAGGAAAGAGACAGATGGTATGAGATAAAGAGAAACTGAAAAGGCAGATCAAAGATTGATAGGGGAAGAAAGGAGGAGAAGAAGGACTGAGCGAGGGAAGCAGCTGGAGAGAAAGCTGGTCTCAGGACTAATGGGGTCTGAGACATGGAAGGGCTGATGCCACGGCCGTGACAGAGTGCCCTGGTCAGGGTTAGGTCCCACGGAGCTGGACACCGCATGGCAGTAAGGAGGGCCCTGCCCTATCCTGAAGAGCTCGTTTAGAGGAAGAAGGAAAAGAGGAATTTAAGATGCCGTCAGATGGTGTCTGAGGGGACTGCTAACGAGATTGCGTGGGGTCAGAGAGAGTGCGAGTGGTTTAAGGCAGCAGCTCCTTCCTAGGAAGCTGTTTAATCAAAAATACTGTATCTTGTCAGGAGTCAATGAAGCAAAGTTAAAATAGGCACGTTATTATGTAAATCCCTTCACAGCTTGCTGGCAGAAGACAGGCCTAAGAAAACCTGGGCCGGGGCTGCTGCTGTACTAGCTGACAAACAAGAGAAGCCACGCTATCATTCCCCCATTTTCTAGTACAGCAAGAGCAAAAAGCCCTGTGCAGCCCCTCACTACTGTCAGATCATTGAGCTTCCCACAGCACCTTCACCTTGGGGACCTCCAGCCCTTTGACAAGCAGGCAGTGCATTGCCTTTTTGTCTCCCTCAAAGCCAGCCTTGCTTGGCAGCATAGGCTTTGGGAGTCCTGGGGGAAGGACGTCCTGCCACCTTCTGTTATTAGTCAGTGGGAGGTTCTGCTAAGCCATATCTTCCCATTGTAGGTGCATTTGTCCTGTGGGGGTATCAGCATCCCTATTCTACACACAGGGAACGGGGTTGTGCCAGGAGTTGAACTCAGAGGTTTACGTCCCATATGAGAAGCTCAGCCTGTGGATTATTCCTGCTCTCTCATCTCTCAGCATCTTTTGCTTCTGACATGCCCTTATACCTCTTTTCTTCCCTGATTTGGGGAAAATCCTCAGAAATAGGCTTCCTTTCCCTTCCAAATAACTGAAGACCTGTTAGGTAATTTGTGGGTCAGGTTTTTTTTTTTAGGTTTCAGCTTTTTTTAGTCTGTCACTTTTCAGGCCCTGGCATCCTGTGGAAAAGCAGCATGCGCACAATTAGCAGGCACGTCTCAGCCTTTGTCACCTGCTCCGAGTCCTCTTGCTTGACTGAGCTGCTGAGATAAAGCATTGTCAGCTCAGGTGGTGAGATTCAGCGTCTACAAAATCTCAACATAGAGCATCCACAGCAGGGATGAGAGACGGCATCATCAGAAGGATGTAAATGACAGGGAAACCCAGCCAGCCCGAGTTTCAGTGCTTTTTATCCAATTCTAGACTCCAAAGCTATACTAATAGCAGAATTTCCAGACCACACCTAATCCTTTTACAGCGTCTGTCTGCTCATAGCGAGAGGGAGCTCCAGTCCTGGTGGACTTTGTCAAAGCAATTGGGGGAGAGGCAGAGCGGGGAGGGTGTGTGTCAAAATTTTCTCAGCAGATGCCAACAGCCTCTTAATAGGAATTCACAACCAGATCTTATTCAGCTGAAATCTCACTCACCGTCTCAATCCAAACAGAGGTTTCACATCAGGTTTGATGGTGCTTGCCCCAAGCCTGCTCCTGTGTAGAGCAGTGGGTGGATTTTGCCCCATGACAGCAAGAAAGAGGTTAACCCAGGCAGCAGTTACTGAGCAGCTGGGAAGGATCAAGGAAAAGCTATTCAGCAGAGGGCAGTTTGTGAGAGAGGGTTGCTGAGGAGCCTGTTTTTCAAAGGATATAACTTTGGAAAGTCTAAGAGATTAGGCAGGACAGGTTTCCAGAAACAAATTCTCAGCAGGGAGCAAACTGAAGTAGTTTCTTAGGCAATGCCAATGTAATAGCGTACAGAGGAGCTAAACTTGCATACAAAACCTCTGTGTGCCTTTCATTTCCTATCTTTGTATATTCCTTTTTCTGCCAATCGGGTTCTGAGTTAATAACTTGATCTGTATGATGAGTGGTAGGAGGGAGGTAGCAGGGCACTGAGCTGGCAGAAAAGATCTCCATCATCTTCAACAGAGCCTTGGAGGACTCCTGCACCAGGAGATGATCAGAAGCGATCTGGGGATTGTAGAGGGGAAAAGATTAGATGTGCTTTGGCTGCAGAGAAAGACTGATGGCACTGTATGCATAGAGGCCGGGGTCATACTCCCTTCCTCCGTGAGGCAGCTGTAATATTGCATTCATTGTGTGTGTTGCACACCTCATTATGAGATGGGTGTTGACAAACTTAGGAAGTTCAAGAAAGAGCAACAAAATTATTGGGGGTAGGGGGAGTTCAAAGGGTCTGATTAACAAGGAAAGATTAAAAAAATCTAATTATGTGCAGCTTGGCAAAGTGACAACTAGGAGGGACATGATAAGCGTCTGCAGGTTGAAATAGAAGAAATACTACAGATGGGTAATATTAATGTTCAGTGACTCAAGGGAAAGTCTTAATAAAAGGAGAAATCTCTGTGGTTATCAGGAAAATACTCTTACATCTGTTGCATTAGGCAATAGGGTAGTTTACTATGGGGAGAGGTGAAATCAGCTGGGAATTGTAAATCTGGCAGAACTGCAGCAGTATAAAAAACAAGTGAAACCATCCTGCGGTGGCCTGCTAGAGAACAAGGTGATGTGTATGTTCACCTCCGTTACTGTGACAGTGGGATTCTTTTGCCATTTAGGTTCAATTTCAGTAGCGTGGTCTGTGTGACAAGGGAGTTGGCTTCATGTCGGATTTCCACTGGATGTCAAAGAATTCCACGGATTTATGCCAGTCAAGTATTTGTTCCTGTTCCTCCAACTTTTCTCTCTCAAATCCCCAAGTGGATCCATCATTAAAGTCTTTCTAGCCTATTCTATGTTCTAGCAAGCTGGAAGGTTCAATGGAGGTCCAAACTTTAACATAATAACACAATTTAATGAATCCCAGTGCTAGAAATAGGATGTTCTTCAAAGGTTTAGGCTCTCAAGGTATAGAAAAGCTTTCAAAGGGGACTTGCATTAGACTGGTACCATGAGCCCTTGGCCAAACCATGCGTAACTGCAGTTAGAGACTGTGACAGGAGTGTTAGTGGTCTGTGTAATGTGGAGGCCATTAGGACTGCTAGTCCCTTTCTCCGCTGAGCCATGGAGCATATGATCTCTATTAGTCTCTGTTCTTCCCCTCCCTGCAAAGGAGGTTGATATTTTAGCTCCTCCTGGAGCACTTTATGCCCTTAGCGGTAGAAGCCTCAGTCCTGGCTAAGATGGCATCTATCATACTTAGAAAGGAAAAAAATGCTGGGGCAAACCCTATCATGGCTTTTCAGCTCCCTTAAAGAAGGCTCGTCAGCTGGAAGTGTGGAAGAAAAGCCATGTGAGCGGCAAGTGCTCCGTGGAGCTGAGCAGGTCTGCAGACCAGAAGTTAGCACCAGCTGGTATGAAAGGCTGTGAACTACAGGCTTTGGTTCTGCATTCCACGGAAATCAGCAGCAGTGAATTTGGATTTCTAGCCCTCAACCACGGTGTGAGGAGTCTGTAATACGTATTAAAACTAATGGGGGGGGGGGATCAAATCAGGGCTTTACCAGCATAAAAGAACTTGGAATACAAAGTTAAACTCAAAGACTAAGGGACTGATTCTAATTCATCAAGTATCCCCACTGCTCGCAGTCCCTAATGAAAACATGTGTAACAAGCCTGCAGGGTTAATTTTACAGGGGAAAAAAATTCCAATAAAGCTCCATGAGATTTTCACGTTAAATTAATGTAACGGATGCTTAAAAGCCTTTCTAATTAGGCATTGTTATTAACAGGAATGTCAGGTGAATGAAATCAACCCCTGAGCTGACATTTCACTCGTGAACTTCGAAGTTGGTGTTTAATCTGTAGCACATTGCAGCTGCATTATAATGTGATCATGGGTTCAGCATCGTAGCTGCAAAGCACGGGTGTTTCTGAGACGCTTGAGTGCTTTGTGAGTCTTTTGCCATACCATCCCTCCCTGCCACGAAGCATTCGCTGTTCTGTCAACCTGTTGGGGGAAAAGTGATGTAAATAAAGCAAAGCAAAAAAGAAAAAAAAAAAAGGGAGAGATGTGGTGACTTTGGGAGCTGAGATGAGCAGCTGTGTGATTCTTTTTCTGGAGACGTGTCCTCAAGGGACTGCCACAAGACGTCAGCTGTGCTGCATTGTGGTGGGTGGAATCGGTCTGGCTTCAGCTAGATGTATCTTCCAGAGGAAACAGGATTGCAGCTAAACGTGAATCAACACACTTCCACACAAGCTGGGTTTTCTGTTGGAAAAGCACTCCCACACACAAATGTTATAGGGAAGCAGAGGCAAAATTGCTACCCTCCTGTGCCATTGCAGCAGGAGGAAAAATAAATTTGGCAGCCGCAAATCTTTCAGATGTAGTAAGCCCTGTTTGATTGAATATAGGGTCCAGAGACCTCCTGGCACTATGCATGTACCAACTAAGAGAGAAAGAATGTTTGGTATGAAAGAAAATGAAGAGGATGAAGGGTAGGAGAAGGGCAAATGACTTACCCCAAATCCTTCCTTCTACCTGGCATGTGTGGGAGAACCAGGAGTTTGCTCAGGATGTGCTGATCCCCAGGCTCGGAGGGTATTCCTCCTAATATCTTCCTATTCTAACCTCTCCGAAGTTATTCCTCTTCTCAGGTCTCTCTGGCTGTGTAGTCATGGGGTAGCACTGCCTAGAGATGTCTTCAGATCCATGGGACATCTGCTCCACGCATCCCTGCTTGGCCAGCTGCACACAAAGCACACACTGGCTCCCTACAGCCAATTTTATAAGCAGGTGAGAGCTCATAAACAGAATTTTTTCTCCTTTCTCCTGAGCCCTATACACACAGAGCTGAGTGACTGATCTCAGCAGGTTCCTGTTCTGTTTCAGCTATAATCGCACCGTGCTTGTGCCCTTCCTCCATTTCTTCCCACAGAGGAGCTGAATACCAGGAGATGCTTTGCTGAACTCTCTTTTGTCTTGGGAATCTCATACCCTGGCCACTGAAATCTTTGGGATTTTACTGCATTTTTCTACATTCATATTTTTGTAGGCTGCCCACAGTGGTCAGCTGCTTCTCCTCTTTCTTCATTACTGTTTCACCACCACCAGATTCATCCTGGTATTATTTTCGTTTCAGCTGGCTAGTTGCCCTTATGCTTTCATGATGTGTTTCCACATCTCCCATCTGCATCTCACACCTTACATCCACAAGCTTTTTTTCCCCCAATGCAGTTGTTTGGAGCTAAACATTCTCTGAAGAAGAAAAATAACAGCTATTGCAGCTCAGTGTTTGGGCCTTAATTTCTCTCTTCATCAGACTTCTTTTAATTAATGCCTGTAGGAATTTAATCTGTCTACCTTGTTGATACCTCTGGCTATCAGCTGCTGAAAAAAGTGTTCAGAATCTTATCGGCTCACAAACATGCATTTGGCTGGTCTTCACTTCTGTATTTTTTAATGGCTTCTTTTAAGATTTCAGACCTTATTTCTTATCTCTTTCCATAGCCAGTTCATTGGCAAATTAAGCAGTGTTGGAACAGGCAACTTCAATTTCCTTTAGCTTGAGTTATAGATAAATTATCCAAGCTAACTAGAGAGCATGCCCTGCTTCTGGAGCCTCTTCCCTCTTGTTCCCAGGGAAGCATTTATGCTGCTCACCCATGGGTTGGATCTCACACCAACCTGTGGTGTGACCAGAGAGTTTCTGCTATTTGTCTGCAAATTCCTCAAGGATTATCTGCAGACTCCCAGGATGCTGGTCCCCATCAGCCCCTTGCAGAAGCCTGAGATAAAGCAGAGCTGGGATGGGAGGACGCTATATTGTTTCATGGTTGTTGGGAGAGGAAAGCACATGGGCATGAATTACTGTTTCGTTCCTGGACAAAGCTAGAGCGTGTTGCCAGGGAGAAGAGGGAGGCACAAATGCCTAATGAATTTTCTAGGGAAAGAAGGCAGATAAATCTGCCCTCACGGAGGAGTCTGACATGAAAACTTTGTATCACTTGTTTATCTCTCATTTTTCTCTCCCACACCCATACATCTATTTTTTCCCCACCCTGTACACACCTCTGGGTCCCTTTGCACCTTTTCTCAGTCCCTTCCAGCCTGTTGATCCCATCACACCACTTGTTTTTCCCTTGTGCCAGTCTTAATTCCGCTCCTCTGCTAGTCTCAATTCAGCTTTTCTCCAAGGAATTGCTGAACCCAAGAGAGGAGCATGGAATTCCCAGTGCTGGGTGATTTGGCATTGGTAAGGATTTTACCAGTAGCAATACAACACTGTGTGGCTTTTGAACTGGAGGCTTTGAGTAGCATCCCTATCCTTATGCATACCTCCCAGGAGAGAGACAGGTATGGTCCAGGGACTCCTGAGATGGTTTTGGCTTAACCCAGTGCTACAGGAAGGTGGGCTCCTGGTAAGATGGGCTGTACACTAAGATGAATGTAATCTGATGTTGTTCCTGCAATATCTGCAGGTACACGCTGGTTTATACCAGCTGATGATGTGGCCCGTGTCTCCCACATCTTCACTGAGTCATTAGCAGTGGAAAAGGCCTATTAATTTGGATATACTCCCCTTGGAGCACAAGGGCAGAAGAATTCCCTGCCTAGTCCTGTCTACTTATTTTCTCATTTCATTTTTTGATGAGGTCTGCATGCGAAAACGGTTTTCAGAGCCAGCTGGCTTGTTGCTATGCACAAGGTATTGTATTGCTCAGAATCCGATTGCTTTTCTTATTGAAGGTGTCCGTGAAGCTGTCGGCACACACCTAATAAAGTTCATTGCCATTCTTAAATACAGCTTTTGAATAAGATACTGCTCTGTGCTGGGTCCAAAGGAAATTCAAGGCAAACATTTCACAGGTCATTGACACTGAAAATCTCCCCTGACTAAGAAACAGTATTAGTTCTCCAAGTAGCCTCCTGCTCATGACTAACCATGGGTAGGATGTTAAATCTCTTTCTGCCCAAGTTTTCCAGCTTAAGATGGGAAAATTTCTCCTCCCACCTTCACAGGGGTGTCAGGAAAACAAAAAACATGATGCATTCAGATGCTTCCAGCAAGGGGCACAGCCCATATATGCTCAGCTTGGGCTGTGCGGTCACTGCTGCTGGTGATGCTGCTCACAACTGGTGCGTCTTCTGTGCATGTGAGAAAACTCACAGGGAAAGGAAATGGCTTCTATTAGATCAGCCAGCAGGTCCAAACACAACAGATAAGCATTTCGGCACTACATGCTTCTTCAGAGTTTGGAGTTAGCTGAGTCTGTTCCAGCCAGGCTGCTCCATTTAAAATGTGTGTTACGAACTGGACAGTGTGGCAGAGGGGCACTTGCCATTTTTAGAGCAGAGGAACATGCAAGCAAGGGGACAGACAATAAGTGACCTCAGCTTTCATTCACTTGGAGTCTGATGATCCTATTCCTAATGCAAAGATTTGTGTACTCCAAAGCAGATCTAACAAAAGACTCCCTCTCCTCCATCTTACCCATATCCATAGAGCTGTAGCTGTAGCTGTAGTGCTGCTAGCTGTTGTACATAAAAAAGTGAACCCATTAGGAGAAGTACCAGCAGACAGGCTAGCAGGTAATCCATGCAGCAGATCCTGACTGTCAGTTTAGGAGCAGCTATTTCCTAAGTCTTTGGTCCAGTTTTGGAGTCTCTGCTTTTTCGTACAGTGCTCATAGGTTTTGGTACATTGGCCAAGCTTGTGAGGAGAGAACTCAGTATGGACTGAGGTCTGCAAGCAGAGAGAGCAGCCTGAGCAGTGGTTCTGCAACCATAGCAGTACATTTCCCAGTGTTCAGTACATTGTTTGCACATCTGCATGCTTTGAAGAGGCAGCCTGTGTCTCAGCTTTTGACAATGATGTCCCTCACAGGGGCCACATTTTGCTTTTAGGTGCTGCAGGGCAAGGTGAAACAGGCGTAGATCCAAGGGAAGCATTCAGCCTGGCAAAGTTCAAGATGAAATTCAAGGCCGTCCTTACTACACTCCGTGTTTTCCAAGGGACCTTAGCAATCTCTCTATTTCTTTCAAAATGATTTTGACAAATTGGAGAAATGGTTTGGAAGAAATAGGATGCAATTTAATAGAGATAAGTACTGGATTCTACATCTAGGCAGGAATAATGAACTGTTCACATGCAGGATGCAGAAATACAGAGTTGACAAGGCAGCAATCCTGCAGAAAAGACTGGGGCTCATTTTTGATCACTGTGTGAATGAGAGATATCAAGTTGCTGTGGAAAATTACAAACAGGAGAGTCTAGACAGAAGTATCACCAGCAAGACACACAAAATAGTGTTCCTGCTCTGCCCAGTGTTACAGAGATCTCAGCTGGATGCCTGGGTCCAGTTTTGGGCACAATTCATACAGAAAGTTGCAAAGCAATAGAAGAGAGTCCAGAGCAAGGAGGGCTGACTGAAGACTAGTGGACATGATCTGCAAAGAAAAGATTGAGTGAATTGGGATGGTTTAGTCCAAAGAAGAGGAACTCAGGCAAGACAGGAATAGTTCTTAACTATGAAAAAGGCTGATGCAAACAGAATGGGAATAATCGCTTTTCCATGTCCACAGGGAGCAGCGCAGCTAGTACTGGGCAACTGCAGTTCTAATTAAACCTTTAGAGAAGCCACCCCGAGCGTAAAGAAAGCAAAATGTTAGACATAATGCCTCAGGAGGGGCAGAGCCTGCATTGGTGCAGACCATCAAGAACGTCCTAGAAAGATAGCAGATAAAAACGATGCAGTCGCATCAATTCTATTTGGAGACAGGAGGCTGGGCTAGGTAACTTCTTGAGATCCTTTCCAGCCCTGTGATCCAGGACCCTCAAAGTGTCGCCTCGTAGATTAGTGTCATCACTTTGTACTTACTTACTTACTCAGCATCTGAGTTTTGCAGCAAGCAATACCATTAAGTTGGCTTGCAAAGACACCACCATCAATTTGCAACACTGCTGCTCTTCCCTTGACCTCCCTTTCTAGTCCATGAGCCCAGGAAAGCAGTCTTCTTCAGTGTCCACAAAACGTCCAGCACCAAGAAAACATTGCCATAAATAGCAATAGCTGGTTTGGCTTTATTGCATCATCATTGGCAGTGTCAGCCATGCTCCCAGCTTGCCAGGTTGTAGACCCCGTTAGAAATTCCTGTCGACAGTCAATCTAGTGCATCAGCAACTGAAGAGAGAGGTTTCCCTCCAGTCCCTGGTGGGAGTAATCTAGTGGCTACTCACTGTGGCCGTCAGCTTGTGTTTTGCAATGTGATGATGATTTTCTTGAGCAACATTTAACATGTTCCTGCAAGGCCTTGCATTAGTGGCTTGAATTTAAACGCTTCTTTTCCCTGCTGTATTAGATGAAATTGAATAACCCAACGCAACCCTTGAAGAAACAGTACTGCAAACAGAGAATGTTACTGCATCTGCTCCAAGAACAACCTTCTCTGCATCTTCCCCTTAAATGCCTGCTTTCCCCTGTTTAACAGAACGAGTAATTAACGATGTTAATTTTAATCTCATTTGCTAATGAAGGCAGCCTAATTGCACAATAATTGGCAGCAGCTATAGCAGAAAACAGAAAATAAACCCTGCATATGTAATTCACTCTAACTTCTTTCTAATTGCCTCTCCAATGGCTCTCCATCATCAATGGTGTCTTCGGGGGATTTTGGTAATGAAGGGAAGCATGGGAGACAGACGAAGATATTGCCACTGAAAGGAAGGAGCTGGCATGACAGGCCAGTACCTGCCTTTTCCCAGCCATCTAAGCTGGGAGGTGATGAATTTCTAAATGTGCCAGATAGACAGCCAAGTTATGGCTGGATTCACTCACCATAGTTCCCATGGACTGTGGGGACTATGATTTGGGCCAAAAACTCGCCTAGAGGATCTCTCAGACTCCTTGTCCTTCTCCCAGCTGTCTGTTCCCCTGCACACCTTCCCAAGGTCTCCAATAGCAACTTTGCAAGGAGACTTGTTCTTCTGGAGTCCCTTTTTTCTGTACATCTCAAGATGTTTCTAAGTCTGTCACTGATCATTCCTGAACACAAGCAGAAATGGAATTTGATTTTTAGAAAAAGGGAAACTCAGGCCCAAAGGGGATCAGCAGCTTGTCCTGGAGTTCCCAGGGCACCTGGCTAGAAAGGCTGGCACAACCAAGAGGTGGGTGGCAAGTCTTGTTTTACTGTAAGAGTTAAGAGATGGCTCACAAACTGTTAGATCATGTACATTGTTGCTTTTCCTTTCCTGACTGTGGGGCTTTGCTGGAGCCGCATGTCACTAACCCGCACGCCAAGGCATTGCTCAGTGTGGTCACTTTTTAAAGCCCTGATGCTACACTCTACCTCTCCCACATTGTCCTGTCCCTGCTGCAGAAATCCAGGTGTCTGGGGCATTAGCAGCAAATGATTCAAACCAGCTTTTTTCTTTTTCTTTTCTTTTCTTTTCTTTTCTTTTCTTTTCTTTTCTTTTCTTTTCTTTTCTTTTCTTTTCTTTT
>JAVKLA010000084.1:7350120-7387993 GCA_034782735.1 Sagittarius serpentarius | reverse complement strand
TGGCTTCCCTTCCCTTCCCTTCCCTTCCCTCCTTGCTTCCTTCCTTCCTTCCTTCCTTTCCTTCCTTCCTTTCCTTCCTCTTTTTCTAATACAATCCTGCTTCTTTGGTATTCTTTTTAAATCAGTTCTCCCATGTACCATGGGAACCTCCCATAGACACACAAGCCCCAAAGAAGTTACGTTTCCCATTGAAATTGCGATTAGCTGTTTCTTAACTTTCTAGCAATGCTGGTAGGTGGACTTGGCAGTTAGGTGCTCTTTATCTTCATTTAAGGATTATGTTGTATTAGTGGTTGAAAAGACATGGCTCCAGGCTGGTTTAGCCAGCAGCAGGAGCAGGACAGCATTCATCCAGCCAGCCATAGCCTCTGTTAGCACAAACTGCAGTCAGAGATATCTGGGTTATCTGTGGATCTCATCTGCAACATGATGGATCGAAGGCTCAGGAGATCTCCATTTATCTATAGAGCAGGAGCTCATGCAGCATAGGTCTAGCACTCTGCCCAGAGCAGGTGAAGCCTTGGTCTTCTGGGAAAGCTGCAAAAACATCTCTGCAGAAAAGGGTCTTCCAGCCTGGTCACGGCCTCCACAAGGCAGCATAGGCTCTGTTCCAGTGTCGATGAAGCGATGAAGCTGGGTGGTGCAGGCCACATGGCAGGATTTGAACCAGCACTGCACTCTAGGCATCTCACCACTGGCAGCACGCAGAGTGCATGGCCCTGAGTCCTGGTGGCTCCTGACCAGTTTGAATCAGCCACCAGCCATGCACTCTGCTCTCCTCATCATTCACCACCTGGTCCCTTATGGACTGACTGGTATTTGCTGCTCCTTTCACGACTGATTTCCATTCCATTCTATACCATCCACCACCTCCTTTCCCAGTTCCACCTCAGTTAATCTGATTCCATTGTCTTCCTCTAATTAGCTTCTTCCCCGAGTCATTTTTTTCAGCCGTGCAATTGAGTAACAGTTGAAGCAAACATAAGAGGAAACAAGAGAAGGAGGTTCATTTGATTGGAAACAGTTGTCATTTCATCCCTCAGAGGGGCCTGCTAGAGAACAGAGGGAATGGCAGTCTGTCTGGCAAGTTGGAGACCTTCCTGGCCCTTCCTGGCCAAGGTCTCATTCTGGGGAGAGAGGTGGGAGTGGAGACATTTGCTAAAGGACTCATCAGTGGGCAGCTTGGAGGAATTACGCTGGCTAGAAATCCCAGCAGATGTCTCACAAAGGTTCCCCTGATTCACATCTCTTTTAGCCTGCTGGCCTTTGTATTAAAACAATCTAATTAGTAGAGCTCATTATAATCAGTGTCTCAGGCTGCTGAAGATCTGGAATGGAGGCTGATTCCTGAGCTTCCTAACAAGATCTGAATTCAGATGGTGTTAGCGAGGTCTCCAGAGATCTCTGAGGATGCGGGATGCTCTGTCGCCATCATGGTGTCACCCTGCTTGGACGGTCTCCCTTGGAGAGTCAGGCTCCTTCAGGAGGGATGCCATTGACTCAGCCTGGCCATGAACATGGAATATGGAGGATTCAGAAGAAGCCCTTTGGCTTTGAGACAGCTTAAGTATCAGTTGTCCACCCATCATAGATCCTCCACCCTGGGGACCAGGGCTCTTTGGACTAACAAACAAAATAAAGCCGGGGGGAGGCTGATTTTGGCTTCTGTTTCTGTAGAGGAAGGACACAGTTTGTGCATTCCCTGCTGAGAAGGCACATGATGTCTTTTCCTCCCTAAACCTGCTGGCAAGGATTGGTAAATTGCTTATCTCCTACCACTCCCTACAGGATCTGCCCAAGCAGCTCTCTGTTGCTCCAGAAAGCCAAGCCTGCAAGGAACATGGTTGTGGCATCACTGTCTCCATCACTGGGTACTGCTGCCCTCCCCCTTGCTGGAAGTGATTTCTGACAGCCTGCTAAGCACAAGAAAACTCAAGACTTGCCATGCTGAGCTGATCTAAACCCAGCCTGCAGGATCAACACCTTCCTGCAGGAGGCCTGTGAACTGGGAAATCCACTGCTGACAGCTTCTGCGCTCAGCTTTGGGTTCTTCAGCTTGCCAATAAAGCCAGAAGCAGCATCCATCCCTCCATCACTACCCATGTGCCCAGGATGAGCAGAGCTCAAAAGGGGAGCGCAGGGGCTCCAGCCTTGGCTAATGTTGGATAACATGGGTGGCAGCTTCGCATCAGGCACCAACTCCCACATAATTTAGCAAAAGCACGGGGCCTGATGCAAGTGCATCTGAAACGCCAAGCCCCCTCTGCGCAGTAGGATCTATTCTCTTTCTGACAGGCCTGTAACACTTGCTAACATTTGTGGACTGACATGTGAGAAGGAAGGCCAAGCAGGAGGCAGTGTAGGCAGATGCAAACTGGGAATGCCCCGAGGCTTGGGTATTTTTTGTTCCTAAGGGATTCTTCAGCATGCCAGCTTGCAGGCAGGACAGGAGGTGGGGACGCAGGCTGGGACTGTTTGTCATTATCAGAAAGGGTCACTGCTGACAGATGTCCTCAGAGCTTTTAGAGGCCGCAAAGCTGCTAAACACTAATTTTTTAAATGAAGTTGTCAACTGATCTGTGATTTGATTGCGCAATTGCAGCGTTCAGGATAAATCATGCAGAAAATCATCTAATTAAACTAATAAGGAGTCCAAGGCGGGAGATGTTCTCCGATTGTTGCCTTGGTCACAAGAGGAGGAAAAAAGGCCCTTTTGGACAATTTTTTTTTCAAGACAGGGATGGAAATGAGACTAATGTAGAATTTCACCTGGACCTTCCTGTGGTGTGGGAGCCCCTGGATGCTGTGGTATACGTAGATCCTTGCAGCAGTGCAGTTAGTGCAGAAACTTTGGGGTAATGTGGCTCCCCATCTCTCATCACTGGGTATCTCCCATAGTGAGGCCAGGCCAGGTTGTGCGTAAGGGCAGGGAATGGTATTTCAAGGGCTTGCCTGCCCTGCTGACCTGCTGTGATCAAGGAAATATCATCCTCTGCATTTTCAGTCTTCTATCTTGGCCATTTTCCCACTGTGTTTTCCCTGCCAGAAATGTCTATGCAGCAAGATGAGGGATGGTGTAGGGCAACTCCTTACATGTAGTCAGCCTCCCCTGCTTTCCTCCTTAGAAGATGGCAGGAGTCATCGATACGCAAGGCTCTGAAGCAGGATTTAGGCAGCAGCTAATTACCCCAACCCAGAATTTGGACAGGATGGCAGATCTAACATTTTGACTCCTGTAAAAATGCAGCAGGAGCTTTACTGACAACAGCTGCTTGGGACCTCATTTTTACATTACACATGAAAAATAGCCACCCAGGAGCCCCGAGCCAGTTCTGCCCTGTCTATCCATATTCAGTGCTCATGAAAAGAAACACTATTGCTTTCCCCAGCAGCTAAATGCCCATTCCCAGGAGTGGGGGTTAATAGGTTCCCAGTGCCTAACATCACCTCCTGAATAACCTGTAGTCCCCCGGTGCAATGCCACCAGCTGTATATATTGGGTTTTGAGCTCCCCCTGAGCAGTCTAGAAATGCAAGTGGTATTCAAGGCAGCTTGTATCTGTTTCATTCTCAGCCTAACCTCTGAGGGTCGTGCATTTCTGTAACTGCTGAGAAATACAGGAACACATCTGGAGGGGACTTCAAAATTTCTGGAGGTTCATCTATCTTCCCAGATGTTTCATCTCTGTTGAAACCATTCATACTCTGGGAGTTGATCACTTTTGGTTTTTGTTTTTAAATTTGCTGGAAAGTGCATTTTCATAGCTGTGGGATGGACTGACCCAGTTTGGGTTCAGTTCAGCAAGTGCAATACTTTTGGCTGAGGAGCAGAAAGGGAAGGGAAAGTGAAACAGAGAGCTAAACAGCTTGTGTCAGTGTTACACAAATCTGATGTTTCATTCTGAAGTAACACCTTTCCTCCAATGCTGCTTTTAAGAAACAAATAAAAATAAAGGACTGGGACTCAGTAACTGTTAAATCACCCCAAATGAAAAAGATAGTATTTTGGTTTTGCCTTACATAAAGCATGTAGGGTGGCCTGTAGCACATTTCTTTTCTCTCTTTTTCTCATCTCTCTTGATTATTTTTGGTTTGGTCACCGAACTGAAAAATCCATCCTTTGCACTGCTTTAAGTAGAATTCTGTGTCAGAGATTTTCTCGAGTAACGGCAGCAGCAGGGATGGTGGTGGGAAAGGCGGCAAGAATGGCATTAACACCAGCTCTGTGCTTCGAGCCTAAGAGAGCTGTTAACTCACAATGACACCCTGGGTTATTATTGATTTTCAAAGTGACTGTCTTGTTTTTGACAGGATAATTTTTGTCACTCCCTGGGTCATTTTACTTTCTAATGGGAAGAAAAGTCAGAGGATCAGACTGCTCTTTAACGGAGAAGGAGCATCCTGGTTATCTGGCTATTTTGTGACACTGGTAAATGGGTGTACTCATGAAAGTTGGGAGGTTGGTTGAAAGTCATGCGCTGTTTGTTCCCCACTTGTGCCAAGCAGCCTTGGGTAAAGCCAGATCCTTCTGCTCCAAAACTGTATTAAAATTGTCAGTGCCCTCTGAAACTACATAGAGTCTCCACTGAAACATCCAAAATGTACTTGATGGCAGTGGGAGGTAGGTAAGTGCCTGCCTGGAAGGCGAAGGTAATCTTTTTCTCCACCATGTCCTAGCTTTTCAGCTCTCCAGTGGGAAATCAAGGAAAGCAGAATACTCTTGCAAAAATGTCCCTTAGTTCTTCTCATCAAGGAAAGGGTCTGACCCATTTGTGTGCTGGTAGGGATCTCCCTGGGCCACCAGAGAGAACAGGGTAAGGCAGCATCACTGATGTCTGCATCTCTTCCCCCTTGGTCCGTCTGACCTCTGTGCTGCTCCGTGCGTTTGAGTCAGCTTTACCAGCGTGTGTATGAAGGGAATGTGCAGAGCAGCCCCTCTCACCCCCAAATACCCATCGATACGTGATTGTGTCCCCACTCCTACTCCTTTTCACTGTTCTGGCATTAGGGACCAGCGTGGTGAGGAGCTGGGGAGCTAGGGATATTCCCTCTCTCAGGCATCTGTTGCTTACGGGGAGTATCATCTACCTTTCACGTCATCACCCCAAGCAAGGCTCAAACTGTATCTAATCTCTTGTGAAGCAGATCAGGTTCTTATGTTACTGATGCTTTAAGCTGAGTGAAGATAATCACCTCGGGAGCCTCCCAAGGAGGAATGGCTGCTCAGGCCTGGTGTACAGAATTCAAGTACTCATTGGCCAACTTCAAAATACACCTTCCTTTCTAAGAATCCCATTAGAGAATACTTCTTCATTTTTATTTGACTTTGGCTACTGCCAGAGTTAAAGACCCCGGACTGAGAAGCAACAAGGCCCTTTTTAACTTAGTTTAAGCATACAGTGTCAGTTTGACCTCCAGTTTGCCTTTATGTGTTGGTTTAATTAACCTGTAGGCATTTCTTACTGACTACTTCAAAGTCAGGTCTATTGGCAGATTTC
Source organism: Sagittarius serpentarius (assembly GCA_034782735.1). Taxonomy (NCBI): domain Eukaryota; kingdom Metazoa; phylum Chordata; class Aves; order Accipitriformes; family Sagittariidae; genus Sagittarius; species Sagittarius serpentarius. The sequence continues at coordinate 7,382,496 of JAVKLA010000084.1, read as the reverse complement.
TTGTTGAAATCCAGATACTGATCTTCATTGGCAGAACAATTTAACATTGCAGGGGCTTCTTCGTGGTTCTCCTGTTTGTACCCGTGCATCTCTATCCATGCTCCACGGTGCAACCAGGAAGAAAGCATGTACGTGGAGACCCTTCCCATCCCTCCTGCAGTGCACCATGACTGGTCCTTTTTCTCTGCTCCTTCCCCACTCCTTCATCTGCAACTTCCAAGGATGACCACAGTATTACAGAAACCTCCGATTTATCTAGCCTGTAATCTGAGCAGGTGTGACAGAATGAAATACTCAACCCAGACTGGGGATCTGTCTAATCCAATAGGAAGGCCACTGGGTTGCTTGGGACTGCTAGAGGATGCTCCTATGAATAATGGCACTTCATCGCCACTCGGATGTGTGGGATGGGAATCTGGGCCTCCTGAATGGAGAGAGACACTATCTTCAGGCATGGGGTTAGGTTCTTACAGCTAACTGAAAATGTGCCTCTACCAAAGTGGCCCAGTGAGAATGAGAAGGGATGTGTCACATTTGTATTGCCAAATTGCTGGAAGGCAGCCCAGCTACCGCAGATGCTGTGTAATTGCAGGCTGCAATTACAGGTAATAGGGTGCCCCAGTGGGGTCACCCAGGCAGAACCCATGTCCCTGAACTTGCACGTGGGAGCCTCTGCCCTGATGTTAAAGCTGGCAGCAGGAACACATCTGGGGCCCGTGCTGATGCCCAGGGAGGTTTTGCTGCTGTGCCCTGCAGTGGCCAGACTCTCACACAGCCACACTTTCTGTGGCTCAGCTCCTAAACAAGGGGAGCAGAGATCCTGTATGATGATGCAAGTTTGACCATTTCCCATAGAAATGGAGGTGGAGGCATCTCTCCATCCTGCTCTGCAGGGTGTGAAGGTAGTCACAAGGGCTGAAAAACCTTTTGTGCCTTCTCAATACACCTCCCCAACAGTGGCAGAGTTGTTTAAAAATGTTGGCCTGAGTTATTTTCCCTTTAAGGACTTAAACTGTAACTCTTGAGTTATCAACTTTCCTAGCATTTATTTGAGGATCTCAGGGGTAAAGGGAATAGGTGTGGCTGGGGAGAGACCTTTGGCAGATAAGTTTCCAGCAGCTTATTATCTGCTGGGGAGATTTCAATGCATGTGAAATACGAAGCTGCTAATTTGTATTTTAATATTCCTCTTGTGTCCCATCGTCCGTACAAATTAAGTAAATTCAATCAAAGGCTATCCCTTATCTATTGCATGCGTGTGCCTTGCTGGGGAGCTGAATCAGTTGCAAAGCGAGAGAGGGTGGGAATAGAAATCTGAGATCTCTCCCGATATATCAAAGTCAGACAGAGGGAGAGCATTGATCGCAAGCAGCTAGACAACAGCCTGTGCAATAAAAAAAAAAAAAAAGAAAAAAGAAGAGGAAGAAGAAGAAGACAGAACAATCTCTCTTTTCTCTTCCCTATCAGCATCCGGAGCTTTGAATTACAAGTGAATGAGAGCTGACTTATTCCTTTTTTGAGGGAGAAACGCACGCACAGGAGTCAGGGTAGCTAGAATTATGGCTCCCCTGGCCATCGTAGATTGGCCCCCTTGTGTGCGTGTAGTATTTTGTATTACTGTTTATGGGGCTAACTTTAATGTCTTAATATATATGTGCAGTGTGCCAGAATTACAGCTGGAGGGGGAACCATAACTTTGAACTTCCTGACTTTTGTGCGTGTAAAACCTCAAGCTGTAATGTTAATTTACTTGGGGTTTTTTTGGTTGTTGTTGTTGTTGTTAGTCGTTCCCCACCCTGTTTCTTTATAGATACAAGAAGGACGAGAAAGGAAAGTGGTAATGTGCTTATTTGATGCTGCCAATGATAGATTAGCGCTGGTAATTCCCAGGCCGGCTGTGGCTATTGGTGCTGCTGGTGGGAGGTGGGAGTTTAAAGGCTATGCTGTGGCTCAGAAGAAGAAAAGTGGGGTCCGGAGCTATCGCAATAGCAAGGTGTAACAATGCTGTGGGCAGGAGGAGCAGGATGGCTTAGGAGGGTTTGGTGTTGCTGTAACACCCACATAAATGTGAGGATGTGGGAAAGAGCATTGTAAAGCTGGGGGGCAACACATCTCCCTCGCGGGAGAGCCAGGGAGGCAAGCAGTAGGGTGGCAGATCTTGTTCTAGTCTTAATATTAAAGCCAGGAGAGCCTGGGTTAATTTACCACTGCCAGCACGATTTTATGACTGCACGTTGGTTAGTCAGGAGTAGCCTGAGTCCTCTTGCTAAAGGCAGAGCAGCTCCCGCCCGCAGCCAGACCCTGCAGGCCCCAGCAGCACATGGATGGTGAGGACGGTGAGGATGGTGAGGGCTTCCCCAGCCGAACAGAGGTGGGCTGTTTGTCCAGGAGTGCAAGGCTTTGTTTAGTTTGCAGGTTGCATAACTTTTTAAAGGCTTTTCTCTTGCTTTTCATCATTAAAAAAGCTTAGAAAGCCGTGAAGTTTTAAGTGAAGAAATTGTTCCCTTGAATGATGTATCCAGTTTCCTGCATGTCTATCCCATGCCGATTCCCTAATGGCTCGACCAGAGAAGGCACACGGGGGATGGCTCTCCTCTGCTCAGCTGCGTCTCTTCACTCAGTGCCTCCGAGTTTTAAGGTCCCTAATTCTGTGTTTAATGCACTTGAAATCAGCTCAAAAGCTTTGAGGGAGGGACGGAGGGCAGACAGACTGACAGATGGACAGATTCATGCACTGAAACAGTTTGATTGTTCCAGTGTTATTTACATCAGCAACCTGATTGGAAAGTAAATTAAGGCAAATACGATTTTGAAAGGGGAAAACCTATAAACTCTAGTTTAAGGAGAATCGAAGTGAAAAATTTCAGCCTTCCTGAAAATGCATTGTTCCTTCAGGCACCAGAACCAGTCTCTGTTGGAGACTCTCACGTAGGCAGGCAGTGGAGGAGGCGCAGAAAGAGCAGGTGCATGGCAGGTCCAACTGGGCTGGCTGGGGGTGGTTTCTTCTGGGTGTCTGGTGCACAAAGCTGTGCTTTCATCACCTGCCAGGCACAGCCTGTGCTGTCAAACCAGGGGAATGCATCCCTTAAACCAGGGCACTCTAGTGCTGCAGGGCTGCCATGCTCAAGAGCCTTACAAGAACATTGTTCCTCTCTTTTTCCTACTGGAAGTAGCCCCTCTCCCATCCCTGCCGAAATCCCTCCCCTAAATGATCAATAGCACCAAAGTCCTGGTGCCCTCCTCAGGTGGCAATCTTGAAAGCAACAGAGGTACCCCAATAGATTGTTTGGCCCTGATACAGCCAGAAATGCAGAGGAGAGAAAGAAACACCAGCAAAACCACGCTGTCGGAAAAATAACCACACTCCCTCTGTCTCTGATCCCCTCTCCAAACTGCTTAGCAATGCTGAGCATTTGCTGGCTGCCTCTGACTCCCCCTCTAGATAAAGCCAGAGCATAATGAGACATGGAGCAAGCCACTCGCCTAAGGACACCTCTTCTCTCCTCCCCTTCTCGCCGTGCAAGGAGGGGGGAGGCTCAGAGGCGCCTGCGCTGCCCCAGAGCCTTTCACTTAAGCAGCGTGCAGCAAACACCACTCAGCCCTCCCAAGGATTTCAGCTCATTTTCCCCAAGGCTGGTGTAGCATTAAGTTCTTATATCCGAAAGCAGCCTTTCAAATTGCTGCCTGGTGTGTTACATAAATCCTCACCAGGATCCTCAGAGACTGCAAGCAATTACACTAGGTGCTGAGGAAGCAAGCGAGAGCTCAAAGAAAGGTTAAAAGAAGAAGGAGATAAAAAAAAGAAACAACAAAAATCCCAGCCCTGGTAGCAGCTTGGAGTAGGAGGGAAGCCCACATGCTCAAGACAAGGATGCGTGACTTGTGTGGAAATCGCTACATCTTGGCCCATTCCAGCCAAGGCCCAAGGGAATTTCAGCCATCTCTTAAATGTGATACTATTTGGTGAAGATCTGGAACATTCATTTAGGCCCTAAAACAAGAGAAACAGTTGTCAGCGGAGCCCAGAGAATCTGCAGATGGTTCCTAGAAATCCATGCTCATGAAGGCATTATTTGGATGCTCTCCAGTCAAGGACATTCCCCTCCATATAGACTTCCCCATCTCCTTCACCCACTTATCTGGGCATGCATGGGTGCTCTGGGAAGGGATATTCACACCGTCTCACCTTGCTCTTTAACAATAAATGGCAAACAGCTGAAGTCTGTCTCCTTACAGCTAGCAGAAAGCGTGAGAGGTTTCTCTGGAGAGCAGTTCAAAGCTAAAACTGGCCTGCTCCATGCACGTGTTGGAGCACTTCCAAGGTCCATCTGCAGCCTGAGATCAAGTAAGGAACTGGGACCTAGAGACTGAGTTGAAAGACCTGAAAGTCCCTGGGGCAAGTCCATAGTGCAGAGATGACATCTCCGGTCATAGGCTAAGGGTCCCTTGTGCTCTGGGCAGGCTCCTCAGCTCTGCCAATGCAGTGACTCCGCTTTGGGTCTGGCTCAGTCAGAACCATGTGGGACTCTCTCCAGTGCCTTAAAATCAGCTGCAAATGTAGGCTGTTACCTTCCTTGCCTTCCCATTTCCCCTCAGGGCAATAATCTCCATTAGTGAACATCTCCAAAGTGCTTCCAGATCAGTGTGTGGAGCCTGATGTCCCAAAAGCTCCCCCTGCACTTGATGCAGAAGTGCTGTTTTCCCAGAGCTGCCCTGTGCCTAATGCAGGCAGCGTGAAGCAAGCCTGCTTTCCCTGATCTTTTGCTTTCCGTTAGTCCCATAATGTTGTTATCCTTCACAACCTGACAGCTCTAGTGCCTGGCCGATAGGTAACTTTTGGGGGAAGGGGGGGTTAGGGTTGAAGTGAATACATCAAATAGATTTAACAGGGCTGCCTGAATTCATGATGCTCATAACACATGCATTTCCCTAATAGACATAGGCATGGATTTAACTGTCAGGCAGTTGCATTAAGAAAATGGATAGCAGATCCTGGACACATCTGAGCTCTGGGTGGAGAAGGAGGTTTAATCTAGGTATGCTATTCTGGCAAATGTGTCACTGACTGGTCGGAGGATCCAATAATAACTATCGTTCTTAGCTATTCCCTGGCGGCAAGGCAGATCCTGATAACCTGCCTTTATCAGAGGCGAAAGCAAAGCGCAGGGAAGCTGGAACAGTAAGTCGGTAGCAAGAAAGGAGCCCACGTGCTAACCCACTGGACTGCTCAGGCGAGCCTGCCATATGGCAGCAGGCTCTGAGTGATCCTCGGAAGGGAGCACAGTCTATGGACAACTGAATGAGCAAAACGTCCAGGCTCCTTCAGGAGGGGTGTCAGGAAGCTGCAAGACAAATGGGTGATGCACAGCCATCGGTCAGTCCAGAGAGGGTGGCTGATGCTCCCCAAAGCATCCCTCAGAGCAGCACTGATCAGCACTGAGTTGGTGCTTTGTTCTCTCTGCAGGTTGAAACATGGCCTCAACTGGGCAAAAACCTCATCTTCAGACCTCCAGGTCACAGCACAGCCTCACGCTCTTGGGCTGTGTCCCTAGGCTTGGCAGTGCCTTGCTAAGGACCCTCGCTTCCATGATGTTTTAGTTTCCCGTTTGATATCTGGCCCTTTCCCTATTTCTTTCCCAGGTGGGTGTAGTCTGCAGAACTGCCTCGCTCCTCCTCAGCACAAGCTGACAGAGACAAGGAGCTAAAGAGGCTAAAGAAAATCTAAGACAAGTAGGAGGAAAAGGAGAATCTGTGGGCCACTGACATCTTTCCTGGTATCTCCAAGAATCTTTGAAAGACTGGTCTCTTCCTTTGACAGAGCCAGCTAGCCCTTCATCTGGGAACTACACAAGTCTCAGACAGTTTCAAAGCAGGATGGCTGCATTCACATTCCCAGCTGCAGGGACTTTCAGAGTCTATATTTAGGCTTTTCTATAGGATAAGGGACAGACAGCATGATTTCTGCTGAAGAAAATTGTGTTTCTCCAACCTGCTTAAATCCTTTGGATGAGTTAAGAGACCAGTGGATAAAAGGGAATGAGAAGAGTATATATACACAGACTCCTTCTTTTGAATTTCAAAAGCCTTTTTTGATAAAGACCCTGACAGAGAGCTATCAAGGCATGATGGTGACCAGGGGGTGCAAGTTAAAATCCCTGTGATAGATTAATGCTGTTGGAGAGAATAGGAAGAAATGGGCAATTCTCAGCAGGGGAAATTGTGATTGTCAAGGGGTTCTTGCAGGTCAGCATTAGATGGGAATATAGCTCAGTCTATTTACTGATGCTTGTGTCTGGGGCTGACTAGGGAGGTAGGTAAGTTTGATGATGACACGTTTTTGTATTTGTTTTCAAGACTAAAAGGGAGTGGAGAGTAACTTTAGCAGAGCTGGGAGTCTGGTGTCCTGATTTCCACCTCTGACTTAAGCTGGCCCAGCTCTGCTGCCACAAGTGCCTCTGATTTGCACTCAAGGTCCTTTTGTTTGCAGGCAACGAGGGAAGCAGACTGGAGAGGGCTTGCGACTGAGCTGGACTGCTCATTCCCAGCTGCCGACATTTTCTGACAAGCCATGCTGCTTCGTCTGGCACATTCAGCTGCCATATGTCCCCAATCTGAGGGCTGCAGCCCTGAGTGCCCAAGTCAGGATAGCTTCCCAACACAGGAGAGGGGTTTCTAATTAGTCTACAACCCTGCCAGGATGTTGTGAGGAGGTTAATTAGCAGAATACATTTGGACAGCTTGCCAGGGAAGTCAGACTTGTGCTTCACCTTTTACTCCCAGTTTCTCTGTCTGCTCCTCTGTCCACCCATCGCCATGCACAGCCCTCTTTCAGTCCCTCTGCAGAGCTGTCTGTCTCTATCTATCTGTCCATCCAACCATCCACCATTGTTGTCCTGCTCTACATCTCTTGTTCTTAGATAGATCTTACTGCTCCTCCCATGCGAGCACCATTTGGGATCACACTTTTCCCTGCTAGCTGAGTCCTGCTTCCGAGGTTCTGTGCAGCAGGCATGAGCAAGCTGTGCTGGTCACCTTCTTGCAAGCAGAGCTAAGCTCACAAGACTGCTGATTCTTCAGGAATCTCTACCACAGCTTTTCTGCCTTTACTCCCTTCTCCAGCCCCTCACCCACGCTCTCTTCCCTGTTCCCCCACAGGAATTGTAGCTAAATTGAATTAGAGTAATTAACTTTTGGTCACACTTTTAATTGAGAAGTCAGGAGGGAGAAAAAAGAAGGCAAGTTAATTGAGATGAAAGGAGATGACATCAAGCAATAAGCTCTGGCAAGTGCGTGTTGGTGAAGCCCAGGCAAGTGTTGCAGTGTTTGCAGTTGTCATGGAAAACCTCTGACATCTTATTTGTAGACTGTGTGTCATAGTGTGCTCTGTATTTGGGGATGGGAAGGGATTCTGCTGTCTGGAAGGGAACGTTGGGATTGAATTATCTTGTCATTTTTCTTCCCAAAATTTTCTTTTCACCATGTTGATAATTATACAGTTTACATCCACACTGTGTGAATTCTAATTGGACAGATTGTTCCGGCTTGATGGGCTCCAAACACTGTCATAAACATGTGGGTGCTGTGCTGGTCTGAGAAGACCTTGTGGAAATGTTCCCTTCCCCTGTAAACAAGGATGTTAGCCTCACCTCCCGTCGCAGCTTTAAGACCCTCTGACATTTCGATCTGCTCCAAGATTTATGGGAGGGAAGATGATGTCTCGCCTGTTAAATGAAGTGCCTCAGATCAAGCATTTCTATTTATTAAGACAGTTATTATATATTAATTAAGCACCAGTTGCTGACAGAAAACATATTTATGGAGGTTTAACAATGCAGCCTGTGAGAGAGAAATAGAAGCTGTAGAAGTGGTTCGGGTTTGACACATTGCAGCTATCCATTAAACCTCAGGGAGAGGCAGAACCGGGTGCTTCGGACACTTTTGTGACCAAGAGCTGGATAAGAGCTGTTGAAAATGGAAAGTTTTTCTGGAAGGGGAACTAGAGCTGCTCTGTTGAGAAAAGGCACTTTCCAAAGTCAAGAGAGCCTTGTTCATGAGGGGTCACACTGAGAGTCAGGTGTCCCCTCCATCCCCCTGCTCCTGCTGAAAGCCTTGAGGTCCTGGGTGGTGCTGGCAGCTGGGCTGCACGATGGAAAGCTTCACCTCCTCTTCCAAGAGTCACGCTGGACACAAAGCTCAGGATCCCCGGAGCAGACCAGCTGCAGACACTGGTGTCATCCTCTACTTCCCCTATCCCCATGGGAGTCCACTCCTCCTGCCCATCCAAAATTTACCCTGACCTTGTGCATCCATTGCTCCCCCTGATAGCCAGTGTCAGCATGCCACAGCAAGGACTCCAGCATGCCACAGCAAAGACTCCCGCTGACGGGGAGAGGAAGGAAGCTGCATTTCAGAATAGCTGGTTTTCATGCAGGAGATTTCAGAAGGCATCTCAGTTTCAGTGCTTGCTTGGCCTAATCCCAGTGCTCCCTGGCTGAGCTGTGCTCCTGGAGAGGGAAGAGAACAGTAAAGGGTGCAGGTTGTCTCTAAATGCTCCTCTAATTAAGATATGCTACTCCTTATATACCTTAGAAAATACGCTGCAAGCAAGGAGATGAAGAACAACTCGCTGCCTTCCACAAGGTCTCAGGAGCTGTAGTTGCAGGTGGCCTGAATTCAAGTTCTGCTACAGTTTCTTTGTATGACCCTGGCAAAAACCTTTCCTTTCACTACAGCAAGAGCAACCCCCAAAGATGCACACTGCAGCCCCTTCTAATCTGGAACCAGTACCCTCAAACACTGCCGGATACAAACGTGCTGCCATGATGCAGCATCTAGGAATACCTGCCCTTCCTTCAAGCTGTCATTGCTGAGTCCTCGCAGGGCTGCAGGGCTGCACTGATGTTCGCTTCTCTGACAGCCCAGCTCCTCTGCAGCAGCCGAAAGGAAAGAGGGTAACAGGGAGGATGGAGAAATTGGGGGAAACGTGAAAAGGAAAGCTCTCTGAAGCTTGGTATTAGGCAGGGATTTGGGAAGGTTGGGAAGATATAAAAAGAACTTGAGAGATGTGTTTTCTCTGGGATTAAGACCACAGAGTCCATCTCTCTGTGGCTTTTAGCTGCCTTGAGGCTGTGTAACGCAGCAGCTTCAAAGAGGAAATCTAGAGAAACAGAAAATTAATGGTGTTTCCTCTCCCTGTACCCCACCTGTCCTGCTGCACTCTGAAAGGGAGAAGTTTGTAAAAGCTCAAGATGAGCAATTAATTTTAGAGATACAGTCCAGTTTGGAGGTCACAGGCAGCTTGGCTCCTATTGTGTACGATGTGCCATAAACTGCTGCAAAGTCCCTACTGCAGAAAACTTCCTTCTTAAGAGATGAGGGTAGGGATGGAGTGCTAGAAACAAATACCAGATAAAAGCATCACTTGCAGCTTTCCCAACCCCATTGTCGTCAAGCTGAAGTGAAGCCCCATTGCCACTGAGTGAAGAGCTGCTCTTCACCTGCCAAGTAGCCCCAGTGAATTTAGGAGGGAGCTGGAAAGGGATGAAATGGCAGCCTTGTGATTCAGTTGAGATGTTCTTTTCAATAATGGTCTGAACTGGAGGAGAGAGTTGTTCCTGTTCTGCAGGACTCCTGGCCTTAGGAGAAGGTTTATTTTTAGGGCAAACTTCTTCAGCTGTGGGGTGGATTCAGTGTCAGCCCATTTGCAGTGTCTGGCAGTCCCAAGATCGCGGCATCACTGTGCTCTTTTCCCTGGTGTAGCAGGGTAGCGAATGACACCTCTGAACAGCACAGGTTTATGCTAATGGTTTTGGCAATGTGTTTTGTTACATCCCGCAGATCGTGCTATGGCTATTCTTTCTTGCAAATCTACCCAGTTGTTTTGAAGGGTGTCTGTTAGACACAAGAGCTAACCCAGTTATGCTGGTAGTAGAATGTCCATACGCACCTAAACACACCATGCTCAGGGCACACAGGTGCAGCCAACCATGTTTGCATCTACGAATGTTTGGGCACATGCTCTATGTAAGTCCATTACATGCTCAACCAGACATGCTTTCACATGCTCCCTCACATCTACATGCATCCTGCATGTGTGCAAACAGGGAGGTATAAAACCTTGCACACACACTCAGAGCATCTTTTCTCCTTCTCTTGTGGCGTGCCATTGCTGCATCATCTCCTTTTTTTAGAATGTAGTTAAACCCAATAAAATAATCATTATTGCTGCAATTATTTCCAAACAGATTAAATATCTGCCATGCTCCCAGTTACAGTATAAAACAGGAGGAACCATAAACCATCTCAGTGCATAAAAATGGGGAAGGGAGAAGGGAGGGATGACATTTCATCTGGCTTCCTCATGGGCCTGTGTAGTTACTGGGAACATTTGCATATTTTTAATGCAGTGCCTCTTTAATAAATTCCTCCCTCCAGACACATTAAAAATGGTGTGCTTGCCTGAACATCGCTGAAGGATAGGGAGTGTTAGCAACTTCAGACTCTTTTTTAGCTGCAGAACAAACAAGAAGGGGTATATGTGGATTTGATGGTGGGGGAGGAGTGTAGGTATGGAAAAGGAAGACAGATCACCTTTTTTTTGTGTACACCATCAGAGAATGCCATCTGTTTAATTTTTGACCTTTTTGTTGTCTGACCTCCTTTGAACTTCACCGGAATTCTCCAGGGTAATATATTTTCTTTGCATTCAGGGGCAGGATTATTTGCTATTAAATTGGAATTCAGGAAAGAAGGAGACTTAAATTCTTCTCCTGACCTGTTAATCTTCTGCAGAGTAAAAATATTGCCTGTAATTACAGGGTTTTCTTTTTTTTCTTTTTGGCTTGAGTTCAGGCCAGACCCCAAACTTGCACTTTAAGCCTCTTATGGCAAATACCTCTTTTCTGAGAACAGGCTGTGCTGTTACGTTCTCCTGTCAGCTAGATATCTCAGGACACAGGCGCTGTGTCCTGTCTGCTGTCACCAGCAATGCTGCTGTCTGCCTGCAGCTGTGGGTCCAGCAATGAATATAAAGGAAAGGGGTCAAACCAGCGCTGGGCTTAAATATGCTCAGGGAACAGGAGCTTGACAGCAGCTCCCACACAAGACCAACAAGATTTGAATAATCCAAGTCCATCAGGACTGAAGGATTCACACATGTAGTAGAGATGAGTATGTTCCCTCATCCTGCTACTGGCTCCTGCTTCGACTTCAAAAGGACCTCCTCATTTTATTTGTCTCCCTGGTGTTGCAGACGCCTCTTCTACCCTTTTCCTCTGTTTTTCACTTCTGCTTGCCCCAGTGGGGCTGCCTGGGGAGAGGTTTATTTCAGTATGAGGGTGGGTTGGCAGATGAGGTCCATAGCTGTAACTCTGGTCAATGTAGATGGTGCTCCTCTGCAGTTCCAAATTGGTGAGGATCATTCATCTAAAACTTGTGATTTTTTTTCTCAGAAAATAGCTCATTTCCTGAACATTGCCATCTTTCCCCAGGAAAGTTGTCTTCACTTTTCTCCCAGAACACCTGAAAAGTAGAAGATGTCCAGTGTACAACTGCTGTAATTCTGGCAAAACGGAACAGTTTCCATCTAGGTGGGCTGACATGATGCTGGGCAAGACCTGTAATTTGGAGGCAGTTGATTCTTCATGTCCTCTTTGGGTCAGGGGCTCCCAAGTAGGCTCCCATCTCCAATGATGCATTGAAATGACCATTTCTATGCCACTCCTGGCTACTGAGAGTAGGGCAAGACTGTAGTATATCCTGAGAGAAGTTATCTACAGTGAATTCCAGCTGTTGTGGAGCATTACAGTATCCTTCTGAAACTTCAGCATCTCAAGGTTGGCTTGAAAACCCAGCATTTTCAGTGAATTTCTTTCCCCACCCTCCCCTTGCCCCTGGTTCCTGGCCAGCTTAAATGCCACTGTCAGATAGATGGTAACAAATCAAGAGGGCTACTTTCTAGGGTCCTTTCTGTACCGTACACATACTGGGTCTCATTCTGCCTGGCAGGCCGAAGACATAGAGAATGCATATTAAATCAAAAATAAGAAGAGTTTTAGTTAATCTGCCTGGACTTGTGCAAAGCATTTGACACTGCCCTGTGCAACATCCTTGTCTCTAAATTGGAGAGACATGGATTTGACAGATGGACCACTCGGTGGATAAGGAATTGGCTGGATGACTGCACTCAAAGAGTGCAGTCAACAGCTCGATGTCCAAGCAGAGACCAGTGACAAATGGCATTCCTCCGGAGTTGGTATTGGGACCAGTGCTGTTTAACATCGTTGTCAGCGACAGGGACAGTGGGATTGAGTGCACGCTCAGCAAGTTTGCTAACGACACAAAGCTGAGCGGTGCAGCTGGACACGCTGGAGGGAAGGGGTGCTGTCCAGAGCGACCTTGACAGGCTTGAGAGGTGGGCCTGTGTGAACCTCATGAAGTTCAACAAGGCCAAGTGCAAGGTCCTGCACTTGGGTCGGGGCAATCCCGAGCACAAATATAGGCTGGGCAGAGAATGGATTGAGAGGAGCCCTGAGGAGAAGGACTTGGGGGTATTGGTTGATGAGAAGCTCAACATGACCAGGCAATGTTTGCTTGCAGCCCAGAAAGCCAACACCATCCTGGGCTGCATCAAGAAGCGTGACCAGCAGGTTGAGGGAGGTGATTCTTCCCTTCTACTCTGCTCTCATGAGACCGCACCTGGAGCACTGCATTCAGCTCTGGGGCCCGCAACATAAGAAGGACATGGACCTGTTGGAGCAAGTCCAGAGGAGGGCCACGAAGATGATCAGGGGGCTGGAGCACCTCCCCTATGGGGACAGGCTGAGAGAGCTGGGGTTGTTCAGCCTGGAGAAGAGAAGGCTCCAGGCAGACCTTAGAGCAGCCTTCCAGTACCTAAGGGGGCCTACAAGAAAGCTGAAGAGGGACTTTTTACAAGGGCATGTAGTGATAGAACAAGGGGTAATGGCTTTAAACTGAAAGAGAGTGGATTTAGGTTAGATGTAAGGAAGTTCTTCACTGTGAGGGTGCTGAGGCACTGGAACAGATTGCCCAGAGAGGCTGTGGATGCCCCATCCCCTGGAAGTGTTCAAGGCCAGGCTGGATGGTGCTTTGAGAAACCTGCTCTAGTGGAAGGTGTCCCTGCCCATGGCAGGGGGGTTGGAACTAGATGATCTTTAAGGTCCCTTCCAACCCAAACCATTCTATGATTTTATGATTCTATGCACTCCAGCAACTTGCTTTCCACAGCACCTCAAATGACTATTTTATCAGCAGAACGGAGCACAAGAGAAATTGTAGATGAAACAAATACAGAAAATACATTAAAAGAGTAAGTAATGAGACCTGGGTGAAATTGCATCTTATGAAAAAGTAATCTGCAGCTTAGTGTGCAAGGAGGAGGAATTTGATGGAATAGGGGGACTCTCAAGAAAGGAATGAAGGAGCACATTACAAACAGACAAAGACAGCCAGTGTGTTGTGCAACGCAGAGGAGTTGTTAAATTAGGATGTAATGGAAAAGGTTATTTTAATATTCTCCTCTATGGCTATTGGTGTCAATATTATCTCAGGGAAGGAGAGAGTGAGGGAGGAGGAAAGGGGAGTATATTTGTAAAAAAGGCAAATAAGTTGCGTTGTGCAAATTCAGGAGTCCTTTCATCAGAAAGAACAAAGACATAAGTGGCAGATACTGATGGTGGTATTGTGGTAATATGCAGAGGTCGCAGGGTTTGCAGCATTACTGTGCTCACAGCAGCACAGCCACAAACACATACATTTCCCTGCACATGCATGATGGGATGGCAGCTCCTACTTAGAAGGGTAGAACCTGAGCTTCCCGATTCCAGGACTTGTGTCTGGCTGCGACGGGAGGAAAGTGATTCCACACAGGACAGGATTGTTTAGAGATGTCCCATGGCACAGCAAAACCTTCTTACTGCTTCAGTCTGTATTTCAGTTATTTAGCCTTTCCCTGCAGCAGGATTTCTATGTGTTTGTCCCAGTGCCACACAATACAGTGGGGAGAGGTGGAGAGCAGGGGCTGTGGGACACAGAGACTTGTTCTTGAAAGAGATTTTCCCACTTGAGGCTGCTGTATGAAAGGGCTTAGCTGGATGTGCCTTTTCTTTAATCATCCAAATCTCAAATCCAAGGTAGCCCCCTGGGCTTCCTCTACAGGCAGAAGCACCTTCTCCAGAGGTTTTGTCATCCCCTCCATCTGCAGCAAATGTCCACTGCAAGCAAGTGTCTCTGCTTTAGCTGCAGAGGGAGCCCAGATGCATGGATTTTGGGTGGAGAGGTGGATCCGTCCTTAAACGACGGTCCCTGGGCACAAAGGAAATGGATCCATGCCACAGAGCAGTTCCTGCGGCAGAGGCAGCCAAAAATCAGCCTTCTGCCTCCTACCTCTTCCTTCTCCTTCCCTCCCACTTGCATCCCTCAGCCTCCAACGCAAGTTCAACCTCTTCCATCCTGTGGCAGAGGCCTGCCTCTGGCTGGTGACACTTCACATACCTAGGACTTATTAGCCTCTCCCTGAGACAGCCGTAATTATGTAGTTGACTCATTAGACAGACAAGCTGAGGTCGTGTTGACTTACCAAGGTCAGCCAGGCGTATCTGTGAACTGTACCTTTTGTTTATTCCTCCCTTCTTTCAGCAGAAAGCTGGACCTGCTAATAAAGAGGAGCAGAGCTGTTTAGGACGCACAGCAGTTAAGAGGTGCTACTTGTGTTTCTCATTAATAAGCCCAGGATTTGCGGTGAAGTCTGGCGCACGCATGCCTTTTGGGGGAGATTTGTCAGTCCTGTGTATTGGGCTCTTTTCCCTCCTCCAAAAATCTTGGAGAGGAGCATCTCCTGCCGTTGGGGATCTCTGGTGCAACAAGAAATCCCAGGTTCGAGCCTTCCAGCTAACAGCTGAGGCTCCCTGCACAGAGCTGTTGCTCCCAGGCTTGCCCCTGCTCTTGGCTGACTATAGAAAAAGTCAAGACTGGATTCATTTAGTCCAGAGTGGAATTTTTGCTGACTAAAGTTTGATGATCTCATTTACTACCTGCATAGCAATCTGGCTCTAACACCTGCCATTCCCAAACAAGCTGGGAAATGAATTCATTTCAGACCAAGCCAGAGCGGGTAGTTTTCTTTTGTAGTTTTGAATTTTTAGTGGATGGAGAAATCAGCAATGATTTCATTGCGGACTAATGGAAATGCTTTGTTCAACCCCAAATGAGAAGTGGGAGGGTTTTACCCTTTCGAGTATGGCTGTGTATAATGGGAGTCCGTGTGAAAAGAGAATGAGCCCTGGGAGCTAGGAAATCAGAGTTGTCCCTATGAAAAATGTCACACTAAAGTATTTCAGACTTGGAGTGGAGGGGAATATTGCTTTCTACTTTGGCTTTTTCAACTGAATATTGCCAGTGCAGCTAAATCTGGGATTTTTTCAGCCCATCCTACATGCTAATGTCACCCAGCTCCAGTGGGGTGAAATGACTGTATCACAGGCCCTTGACCCCAAGCGTTATTACCCAGATAGGGGGTTTGCGCACACTCCTCCCTTTGGTGTCTGCTCCTCTGACAGCACAGCCTCCTCCTCTGCTTCAGCCATCATCTCCAAACCTTCATCTGGGAGGCAAGACACCCTACTGAGCTGTACCAGTTTGTTCTCATGCCTGGTCTTTGCACAGCTTTATCCTCAACAGCTCCCCCTATTTCTTACCTGAAATGAATGCCATTGCACCCTCTGAACACTGCTGAAGTAAAAAAAAAGATAAATTAAAAGAAAGCCTTTTAAAAAAGACTTCTCACATGGGCACCTTTGTTCCTGCCTCAATGAAAAAGAGAATGGTATTTTCATAGTCGGGGCTGTTGAAGTGCATGTAAATGAAATGGTACAGTGTAATTAATTAAATGATCTCCAAGACCTTAGGAGTACCGCCAAGGTACAGAAGACATAATTGGGTACACACTGTCTGAACAGATCATTACACACATGTACACATGTGTAGACTGTGTGCCAAGTCCAGCCACTGAAATCCAGAAGGATTACAGATGGACAGTCCTGTAAACCTACTCCAACCAGCCTTAGTGAGAGCCCAAGGCAGGGCTGCCTTCTCTGGGTTTTCTCCAAGAGAAATGTATCCTCATGTAACATACCAGTCATGCAATGAACCTGGTACTTCCAGGAATCACAACATCTGCTGCATGTGGACACGTACTTGCTGCGATGCGTTTCAGATATGCCAGACTTTACTGTACCTGCATGAATCACCAGTGCAGCGACACAAGCGAGTTGTCTTTGCTGGTTTCAGAGTAGTTTCTCTCTGTGGCAATAGTTATTACGTATCAAAGCACAGTGGTTTCTTATTTTGCCTTGTTTCTTTTCTTTTGTTAACCCACTCTGGGTTGGACAGAATTTAGTGTAGGCAGGAAAGTGTAGTCAGCAGTCTGACAGACTGAGCAGTCTCAGCCTGCTTACATCTGCATGCTGTGGTTTGGGCTGATCTTAGGTTCTGGCTTCTCTAGGGCGTTGAACCAAAACCTGCTGCCACTTAAAGATCTGTCAGCTGATTTCACTGAATTTTAGACTGGAGCATGCAGGGTCAAGGCAAATCACAAAAAGCAGAGTTGGGACGGAGAAGAGCCAGGGATTCACAAAGAAAAGGTGCTTTAAACATTCAAGAAGAAAAGTGGCCCAGGAAAATTATTTTTAAAGCTCACTCCATGAAAACTGTGTTAGTGAAATAACACAATGCGCAACGTGTCTTGCAGCACAAAAGATGCTCTGTGAGAAAGCAGAATGAGCTACCTAGTGATTAAACTTTCCAAACGAGCCACTATTGGAGGAGCAGACAATAACTGGAAATAAATCAGTATCAAATTTCCTTTTTCTTTCTTACCACAGGGAAGAAAGAAAATAACTTGCCATTAGCAGCTGCGGGAGCTCTGCGGAGGGCTCGGTGTTGCAGCGCACTGTGATGGGCAGAGGCATGAAGCAAGGGCCATGGGGACAAGGGGGAGAGATAAAAGAGCAGATTTAAGGCCACAGGAGAGCCAAGGAAGGGATCAAGTTTGGAAACGAAAAGAGACCAGAGGATGGTAATGAAGTGCAGCAGCAGCGCTGCTTCATGACCCTAAAATCTTGCATGGCTCTTTCCTGGTTAGATCTCAACTCACTTACAGAGGAGGCTGGTGCCCTTTGCTCCCTTTACGCATAGGGAAGTGGAGACACAGAGAGGCCAGGCGCCTGCCTGCTGCATGGGTGGCTCTGCCGAGGTCTGGGCTCAGGTGAACACCTGGAGGAGCACGGCTCCTGCCCTCCCTGCTGTGTGGATCATGGCCCAGGAGGCTGATGGTGGGGTGAAAGCTGCCTGCAAGCGGGGTCCCCATGGACAGAGGCACCTAAGGCAGATGTTTAGGCTGGAAAAGTCAACAAGAAGGTCTTGTGTACCGCTGTTGGGGAGTTCCTTATGGTCACCACCAGCCCAGATCTGTAAATGTAGTTTTTGCTGGGCAGCTGTGAATCAGGGAGTTTTTGCTTGGCAGGTATGAGTCTGATTGTGAGAGACCTTGGTATTTAGTAAGTGCTCTCCTTCTAGCTGCGTCCCCAGGGCAGGCTTTGGTCTGGTGCGTGGAGCAGGCTGGGTTGTGTGTCTGGGCGGTTGTCATGCCAGTCTGTCCCCTCGCACCTCAGCCTCCGCATTCCTGTCTTGATGACAGATTCAGTGATCTCATTTACAAGGTGCTTTTGGGATGCTGGAAAGCGCTACCTAAGGCAGGGGTGATTTCAGCCAAGTCAGAATTGCCCCAAGTACGTCATTCCAGGGTGGGCTGTCGCCTCTCAGAAATGCCGCAGCAGTCGGTCTTGCACACACCCCAAGGCAGGAGATCACTGGAGGATTTCGAACCTGTTTCATTCTGGCTCAGCACCTCTTCAGATGAGGTGCTGGTCTCTGTAAAGCTGGGCTTGAGGGCAGCGAGGGGACAGGAATGTCCCATATGAAAATTAGCCAGCACACAGCCTCTGAGGCCACACGGTTAGAAAAACCCAGCCATTTTGTAGGCGTGATCTAGGAAGCTTTGAAAGGACATGCTTTCTTTCCAAAGATATTTCCTGAAAACCAGATCCCTGAGGGGCACCATGTGATAGGACAACCCTCATGGCAACTTCTGCTTTGCAAAAATCTGGTTTTTATTCCTCTCCCACCTGTTTTGTGACTCTCTCCTTTCCCTGACCCCCACCTTTCTCCTGCCACCCAGCAAATCATTTCCTTCAGCTCCTTCTTGAAGGGACTTTGTGCGTGTCACAAAATCCAGAAGATCTGAAGAGAGGGAGTAAGGGGAAAAATACAACTTTATAGCACAGGCAGTAAGAACCCAGTTTATTATTTATAATGCTCAGCTGTAAGCAATAAACACAGGCACCAAATGTAAATTCTGCCACTTCCCTTACTCTGTCTATATAATTCCCTGGTAAATTCACATCATTCACTGTCGGCCTTAATGTGCTTCTATTTGTCTGAGCTACAGATTTCTCTGTGCGATTTTTTTGCTGATGAAATAGTATCTCCATGGATAGTTCTCTTCCTCTATCCTTAGCCCTGTAAATTAAATTAATTTAAAATTCAAAGGAATAATATTCTTCTAAAATGATCTGCTGTATCATTGCAGGTCATGATGTTGTACTGTAAAATAAAAGCCTGTTTGTAACTTATCATTTACAAGGTTTCTTCTCCCAGGAGCTAGCAATACTGTGGGTAGAGCCACCTGAGGAGTTGGAAAGATGTCCATTTTCTGTATAACCAGAGGGAGATGTTCACATATCCTGGTCCTGTGGCATCCAAAAGATTATCTAAGTGGACTTTTAAAATCCAGCCCACCGTTGTTTGAGCATTCGCCTTCCCCAAGGCCTTAACTTTGCTCTTTAGTATGGTGCTCTGGGGAGTTCAAGGAAATACAACAGCGGGAATCCCACTGTTCCCTTGCTCCCAGTTTCCTTCACTTGAACGCTGTGGTCCTGAGTGGAGGCAAAGCCCGGAGGAAAGACAGAAATCTATATCAGGGATCTGCTTCTCATTAAACTA
Source organism: Sagittarius serpentarius (assembly GCA_034782735.1). Classification (NCBI taxonomy): domain Eukaryota; kingdom Metazoa; phylum Chordata; class Aves; order Accipitriformes; family Sagittariidae; genus Sagittarius; species Sagittarius serpentarius. The sequence continues at coordinate 7,363,419 of JAVKLA010000084.1, read as the reverse complement.
CATTTCAGGAGTGCAAAACTTGATGTTTCTGGAAAGGGAGATGAAAAGTTGTTATTTCAAATTTCCTCACATCTTGGAAACAGCAAAAAACTTCTGTCAGAATTAGCCAAGATAATTTTCTTCAATATTTCATTTTCCTGTTACATATCAGAATGAAGTGAAAAGAAAAGATTGAGGAGAACAACTTCACTTAGGTTTGTAATGAGCTAGAAATTTTACCGCTGTCAGAAACGGCTCCACTCCCACAAAATCTGTTCAGCTAGCAATACAAAGGACTCCTTAGTTACTGCACATCTAGAAACACAAAAGTGGCAGGTGCAAAATCTGCTCCAGCTTCCACAAAGTGTTTCTGGACTCTGCCATCCTTAGCGCTGGGCAATTTAGTAAACCTAAGTGAGAGACACAGAAGTGCCACCTCCTTTTGATGGGGAGATTATGGAGAAAAGACTCATTTTTGCCACCTTCTCCTACACCCAAGCCTCATTTGCAGGTACCGCTCCAGTGGTGCAATTTTTTCTGCTGAAGTACCCTTACCTCCAGTATCAAGAAATTGAATTTGCAGCATTTCCAGGCACTGTGGATGCTGTGTTCCTCAGACAAGGCCAGTTCCCCCCCCGCCTCGCTCAGCTGTGAGCCGGAGTGTGGCCGAATGGCAGCAAAACATGTCTCATTAGTGATGCAGTGTGACTGACTTCAAGGTTTCTTCGCAGCGCGACCAAACCCCGCAATGGTTTTCTTTCAGTCACTTAATGAAGACTGTTCGCTCGCACCCCTCATACATCATATTTGCAATGGTTCCTTTGGTGTGGTTGGTGCTTCAGTGGTAGTTTTGTAATTTATGAGACTCTTAGTGGCTTAATTATGCCGTCAGCTCCATCTGTCACTTAACTGATATGAGGAATGATGGGATGCCATTAGCCAGCTAATAGTTGCTGTAAAGAGTATTGTTTTATGCCATTAAATAGCAGGAACATAAACAGTTTTTGCTCCCCGATATCCATGCTTGCTTTGGTAATGATATTTAAGAGGCCAGTCTTGACATCTGTCCTTCTGCCTGAAAAAGCGCTGGAGGAAATAAAAGGAAACTGTCAGCAACAAGTCTAATTAGATTTACCATCAAGATGACGACTATTTAGCTTCATTTTTTTCCGTGCTGATGGAACTTCTTATTTGAATCTTGGGGCCTTCCTTGCTTCTCTTCTTGATCTCTCATGAACAAGGCAAGAATGTGGTGTCTTCATCCCCATGAGGCAATTAGTGGGCTTGCAAAATTTGCATCCGAGCCCCCCAGCTTCTCTAGCATCTGCCCTCTTTGCATGTCCGTGAAGTATTATTCATTTAATAGATGGAGAGCTGAGGTACAGGAGACTATGAATTAGATCTGCTGGAGGACAGAGGCACTTGGTTTCCATTTTAGATGGCAAAGTTAAAAATTTAAAGCCTATAAATCCCTCTCAATTATTGTCTGACCCTGGAGCTATCTAAAATTTAGTTTTCAGCATTAAAGTTTCTCAGGTGCCAACATTCCTGCTTCTGAGCTCACCAAAGATGGTTTCAACCCCAGCAGGACTTTGCAGCTTTAAGCCTTGCCTGAACCCCTGCACGGCTGGCCGTTTTTGGCAAGGCATTTTGCTGCCAGTCTCGGTGCTGTTGGACAGTGGGCGTTTGTGGAGGATGAGGGCATGGTACCTGGGAGGGAACTGGAACCACAGAGTTGTGTGCACCTTTCTCAGTTTTGCTACTTTAATCCCAGAGCTGTCTCACCCACTCTTGTTCTTCTGCTCCTGCTCATCTCACGTTTCATTTTGTTTCTGCAAACATCACCTTCACCCCACCTGACACCATCCACTGCACCAAACCAGGAGAAATCCTTCTGGTTCAGCCGTGCAGTGTTTTCAGCTTTTTCATTTCCAAAAGGTGCACAGCACCAGAGACGTGAAATCCAGTGCCTGATGGGTTAAGGAAGCAGCACCCTGCATGCCTAATGATCCTCTCTGCAACAAGTCTATGAGCCCCATTCCCAGGATACATCAGATTCTGAAAAGAGGCAAATTGCTGAGAACACACCGTTCCAGTCCTCTTGGACGGTGCCCAGATTTCCATTAAACTGCCGTGACTCCTTGACGTGACCTACATCCTTGTAAGCGAGGGGTTAATGCACGTTGGCTGCTGGTCACTCTCCTGCTCAGATAAGTAGCCATCAATCAGCAGGTGATCTGCTGTAGTCACACAGTAATAAAACTGGGGAGATTATTTGCTACTGTGTCATTCATAATAAATGTATCCCAAAGTGCTTTGTAGAATTAATTAATAGACAAAGGAGAGAGAAATTAAGAGCTGAAGAGTAGGAGTAAAAGCTAAGGCTTGAAATGAGATGTGGAAGGATGTCCTGGAGTAAATGTCTGCGGTGGGGTAGCAGCATGGAGGGGGACTGCTCAGGGGCACCATATACCACTGGGTGGCATGGCAGAGAAAAGCAGGTGCAGATTTGGCCCATAAAATGTGTCATCCCCCATGTTGCTGATGGCAGTTGAGGTTGCAGCTCAATACAGGAGCTCAGAGGACAATGTGGGTCCTCCTGCCAGCCCTGTTCCTGGTCAGCTGTGCATCCTTCATGGAACTGCTGCCTTCCTCTATCCCTCAGTTTCCTCCATAACAGGCAGAGACTGCTGTGTTTTGTGGGACACTGCATGGCCTCATTAGTGGTTATAAAGTATATGGCAGCATCTCAGTGAAAGGCACTCCATAAATCCTAGATTTTATGGCTTATTATTATTTATGGGAACATGCCACTTAGGGACTCCCCTTCTATAAAAATGGTGTAATGCATCAGGGTCAGCCCAAGAACGTGGGCTGTCCTTCGTCAGAGCGAGGAGGATGGAGTCAAGAGGGAAGGAAGGGAAAAGCTTCCTGTTTTAAAAAGGAGCGTCTGTTTGCCTGCAGTCCCCTCCCACACAGTGCTGAGCACCTCGGCAGGTCACCAACATTTTCAGGTGCTGCACAATTTATGGAAGTAGGTGGAGGAGAAAGCGAGCGGCCATGTTAGTACTGCTACTGTGGGACAGGCTACAGGCATGCTCAACCTTTATTAGACACTGAAGAACCCTCTTGGGAGCAAGACATCTGATTGCCGTAAGTGGTGGAAAAGGCTTAGTCAGCATCTCCACCTCGCTGGGGCCAGGCAGTGGGAAAATCGCCTCCACCTGCGTTACTGCTCACCAAATGAGTTACTGTAGGATGTGACGTGCCTGGCCCCAGGGCAAGACACAGGTTTTGGTTAGTGGGACAGTCCCAGAGTTGCCGTTCCTCAGCAGAGTGGTGGGTTCAGCTCTGCCTTACGGTGCTACAAAGCCTTGAGCTGCTGCTGAGCTCGTGCTGGGGTTAGCCTTCGTGCCCAAAGCATGACCTTCATCCCTGGAGTCCTGGTGGACACTGGCCTCCAAAGTGGGAGGACTTTGGGGCTGGGAACAGGACAGGTCCCACACAGCTCATCAGAGCAGCCGTGTGAGGAAGCACGGCTCCTCTAGCCCTCATTCCCCTTTCGTTAAATTGCAGCGCTATAAAACAAAATGTCAATTTTCTTTTTAAACGTCTTTTATGGCAGATCTGATGCAGCTTGGCAGATTGATAGCCCTGGTGACTGACGGCTCTCATTTATCGTCGCCACGTGGGCGTCAGGCGTGCAGGATTCCCCGGCGCAGGCAGCCCTGACAGGGAAGGAGCACCAGGAGGGGGGCAGCGGGCCAAGGAGGTGGTCGTGGCCCTCTCAGTCAGTCCAGGCACCATCTGCATTACCAGACTGCTGGGCTAGTTTGTGGTGTCTGCTTGCTATCAGGCTGAATTACCCAACACAGCGTTAGATCCGTCTCTTGCAGTTGGCAGATAGCTCTGAATGGACCTGTGCCGCCGTGGCAGAGGGGAGAAGCTGGGTAAATTAACAAGGCTGCTAATGAAGGTCGAAAGCAGACTGCACCTCACACCTTTGGGAGAGCAGCCACAAATGTCTCATTGTCACGGGCAGGAGGGTGGTGGGCAGAGCTGCATGGACACATCCATTTCCAGCCAGGTGCTCGGCTGGGGGTTGGTGTGGAGGGTTTGCTGCGTTTGTGCGGAGCATTTCTGTGCAAGTGGGGGGATTTCATCCCTCTACAGCCTCATACAGCCCTGTGAAGTTGACAGCCCAAACAGACCCTGCACCCTGTTGGATGACACATGGGGTGAGCATCCTCCCCTTCCAACCCATCAGGGCAGGAGATCAGCCACCACTGCCCGTAGGGACTGGGCAATGCTGCAGCACCCAAGCTACCTCCGAGCCTTCCCCGGCATGTGTGTGCCTTCTTTCAATTCCTCCTTTCATTCTTCCTCACATCTGTTCAAAGGGAGAAGAAAGTGGGAAGCTGCAGTACTAGACAAAAAGTCCCTGCAGTCGCAGGATGTGCAGGTAGAGATGGCCCCGTCTGTTCTGCTGACTTGGTGCTTCCACTCAAGTGAGAAGGCAGCGTCGGGAGTGGGCAGTGGGAAGGTTGGGAACAGCCATGCCAGTTGTGCTGACAAGAGCAATATTAGCATAACAAAGGCTAAATTTTGCAGCATACGGTAGATAAGCTAAGAGATGCAGAAACAGCAAAGGCAGCCTCGAGTAAATAGACTCTTTTCTTCTTCTCCTCATTTGTTCTTTCCTCTTTCCCTCCCTCACTTCATTGCCAGGCTTCATAGCACCTCCAACACACTCCAGCTGCCAGCAGCGTCCAAAATAATCCAAGCAAGAGGTTTATCTGAGCTGCTGTGTTCCCCCCTCCCCGAGAGGATGCTCGTGGAAAGGCAGAGCTCCTCTGAGTGGGAGTGCCAGCTGGAGAGCAGAAACCCACCGTATGGTGCAAACGCTCCCTGCACCGGCGCTCAGGCTATGGAGGGGAAGGCAGCCATGCAAGGGCTAGTGAGGATGGGATGAAGGCTGTCTTGGCAAGGGGTCCCAGGTTGTTGGCCAAACTGGCCCACTCTTTGACTGATGCAGCACAGTTGGAATCAAGGACATGACGACACCAGGACACCCTGCCAGTGGATCGCGTTAGGCAAGGGTCACCAGCCCATGGAGATAAGGCTTCAAACTAGGGATTTCTGCACCCAGCAGCTCCTCTTCCCATCTGCCATGGCTCTCTTTCATTGCGATGCTTCACTCAGAGGGTGTGCCCTGTACAAGACGTCGGATTCTACTCCTTGCTGTAGAAAACACAGCCGTGTCAATTATTCATTTAACACATTCTTTGGCAGCAGTTGCTCAATTCACTGTGAAACTGTGTGAGAATGCAGAAAACAAAGGAGCTATTGTATAATTGAACTGCATCTCTTCAGTAGAACAGGCTTTAAAAATAGCACTTTCTCTGAGAAAATTCTAACAGGATTATTTTTTCCAATGGCTTAATTAAAAAAAATCAAAACCTCAGCATCTTTCATTAAATACTTATCAGTGGTAAACCCTAAAGTTTCCATTTCTTAGCTTAAAAGCTTTTATCGGGTGACTGAATGTGGTCAGTGTTTGATCTCAGTCAAAATACTCTCCAGGTTTTGGACCACAAGTCAACATTTCCCAGGTTTGCAGACACTGAAAAGTTTGGTTTCATTTACAGCCTTTATACTGAAAACCTGTTTCATTAAGAAAGTGTCACCCATCCTTCCCTATTAATACTAGAGGCTCTCAGCATTAATTTTAGCAGACTGTGTAGTCTGGGGAAAGCAACAGAGGTGTTGTGCAGTATCCATACCAAATGAACTCCATTGGTTTTGGTCTTTCTTTTTTCTTTTCTAAAACAAAGTATAAATACCTACCACCACTGCCTCTTCAAAGGGGAGAAGGACAGGGTTGCCAGGTGAGCAAAACTACAAAAATATTCTATTCCTTGTGGGGCCTTTAATGAAGCATTTACAAGATCAAACAGGAAGAGGTGCCCTCCCACGGCCTTCTTAAAGCTGTAATTAATTGCAAAGTAACTAGCATATAATTGCTTTCCCAAGAGCACCCCAGAGAGCAGGGCGATACCTTGACAAAGGTGCTAGAGCAAGCGAAAGTTAATTAACATTAAGAATTAAGTGGCTAATTGCATTGTTCTGACAGCACAGCTCACCCTCCCAGCAAGGTGGCGTTCGGAGGGCGTTTCATCCTGCCACTGGCCCCGGGGGCCGTTCCTGGCCGCATCTTTCCATGTGGGCCCAACCCACACAGACGTGCCATGTCAGGAGATGCTGGCAGCATCACAGCATCTGTGATGACCCAAAGGACCATCTTGCAAATGAGATTCTGCTGCGGTGGATGGGCTCAGCCTCTCGTGTCTTGCTAGATTTTGGTGGGTCAGCCTCAGCTCTTGGCCCCATGCTGGGCTCTTCCACAGGGGACATGGCAGAGCAGATGCTGTGGCTGCTTCTCAGCCAGCAGCAACATTAATGCGAAGCAGTAGCAGTTAAAGTAAAGAGTAAAGGACACACCAGTCACCTTCCCAGACATTAACCTTTGTGTTTCTAGAGTTTCCCAATTTCCTTGTAGGCCTTCACCTCTGCTAGATGAATTCAGTTAGCCAGAGGGGTCAGGAGCTTCGAAGTATTAAAGGATACAGCTGCCTGCTTTTAACATTGTAGCGGTACCTCGGTCTCCCCACCTTTGGGACAATAAGAACTGCAGTTATGAGGACTCCAATTAAGATCCCAGGGTTGGGAGCATTACACAGATGTGGCTATCGCTGCTAAACTAATATAGCTAGGACGGGGGGCTTAGAGCTAGAAGCAGCCCTTGAGGTCCGGAAGGCATCTGCACGGCCTTTGGAGAAAGGGCGAGTGAGCCCCTTCACATAATGACAGCTCCGAGCGTGGGCCTCCTGTGTGTGGCTGGCTGCCCCGTGGGGCAGTGCGCTGCTGCATGAAAGGTGCCGAGTCTGGGGAAGGGAGAGCAAGGCCAGTCCTTGGAGGGAGCAAAGCTGTGCGTCTGGGACACGGATGGCCCGGTGGAGAGCCTGACTTGGCATTGCAGAGGCAGACTTTACCCGTTCTTGTATGCTTCTGCTGTATGGAGCGGATTTTCAAGGCACCATCCATGTATAAACCTGCTTCTTCTGGCGTGTCCCCCTTGCGTGCACTGAGCAAGAGTGCACACACAGGCTGGCCACATGCAAGGGCCCGTGTAACTCTCCTGTCCAACCCACCTCTGTCTGAAGGGCAACCTGTGGAGTAGGGGCTGACTGGGGCTAGCTGTCAGAGGTGTTTTACTCTGGAGACATCTCTTCTTAAGATTGCCCTGGCCAAAGGAGCACTGTATCTGCAAGGGTATTTTAGCACTCCTGGAAATCTGCTGGATAGCTGGGAAAACAGGAGATTTTACCTTCCCGTGCTATTGTGTTTCTCTCTGGGTAGCACCACCTCTCTCCTCCTCTCCACAATGTGCTTTTCCCTCTGGCCTCGCCAAGCCACATGCCACGAGCTTAATCGGTGGTTTTTATTCCAGACTGCAGCTGGTGCAGAGGGACCTGGGGAGCAGGCTGCAGCTCTCCCAATGCAACAGGCAACAAGTGAGATTGAAATTGCTTATGTGTGGGCATGAAAATGTTGGAAAGGCCATCCTGCTGCAGGTACCAGCAGACTTTGCTTGTGCTGCCTTGTGCCAACCCCGTCACAGGCTCTGTGATGGAGGTGCAAAAGGAAAAGGGCTTGCTGGTCAGGGAGTCCTGGGGTGGACGTGGTCTGGGACCATGGCTGGGATTATCATCTGCAGTTCTGGAGAGGGTGAGAAGGGCAGCTGCTGAGATAGGCTGTGAGGGAGTGTGTGCTGGGAACGGTCTTCTCTCTTCCAAGTGGGACATGCCTGAAGCTGTCCTCCCATCTCCAGATTAGTCTGTGACATTGTGGATTGATACTGTGAGATCTGGAAATGGTTTTCCTGCTGTACCTCCACCATGGGGCCAGATCCCCCTTGGTGGAAGGAGGACAGTGAGCAATTTAGTCTGTAGCTCTTTGCAGGGGGACCTGTGTGGATGTGGACACAGTGCCAGGGTCACTCTGTTTGCCGCAGGGCTCGTGTGAATGCCCTGGCAAGGAGAAAGGTTTCACTTTCCCTGCATTGAGGTACTCTCATCTGACACCTCCTTCCTTGGAGGCACTTTAAAAGCAAATTGAAAACCTGCGTATTTGCAGAGGATTAGCGCAGCATGGCCCTGAGCTGATTCACTGTGAGAGCTGTGTTGGCGGGGCTGGCGGCAAATGCTTTGCCTTGCAGATTTTATGAAATGCATTAAATAAGAAGCAGTTTGGAAGTGGTGTACCCTTTGGGGATGGGCAGGAGCTAGATATGCATGTGCCACTTCTGGCCTGTGCTGGGGCACATTGCCAGGAGACATGTGGGGTGGGCTGGGGTTAACTATGGTCTTTGGTTGATCAAAAAGGAGCATGTGTTTTGGCTGAGGATATGTTGCCTGCTTCCTTCCCTGCTGGTCTGCTCAGCAGAGTGTGCATGGAGCAATTCCGTGTCCATGATGGTGTCTCTTGGTTCTCTAGCTAAAACAAAAGCATGAGCTAGAAAATACCTGTGCAGGTGAGAAGCTCTTGGTTGGGAGATGTTGAAAAGGAAATTCATTCTGGTACCAAATGCAGATGACAGCAAAATCAGCTCAGCCCTGCAGACTACTTTCCACTGTTTGTTGTATGTAAAGATGTGGAGAGACACCCTGCAGCTCCCTTCCAGTCTGTTTCATTCCTGTTTGTATTCAAGTCCCTTTGGAAGCAGTAATACACTAAGTCCTGGTGCTTTTTATAGCTTGGACTTGCATTCTTGCTGCTGCAGGGACCCCACAAAGGCCTGAGCACAGTACTTTGCACTAACAGCACTGTGATTGCACAGCATGGCTCATAGCCCTGTGACAGCATTGCAGGGTCATGAACTGTGAGGAGAGACTGTGAAGGCTTCATGGCTTTCCTTTCAGCTGTGAAAGGCCAAGGTAGCACCGGCTCCACAGGATCTGGCAAACGGAGGCTGGATGGCTCTGAGACCCATGGAGAGACCTGGAGTTTTCTCCACCTAGCATGGGGGTGTAGCGGTCAAGCAGCACACTCAATGTGTGCTTCTTTGAAAGCCCTCTCCAAAATAAGTGGAGATGCCTTGCTGGCAACTGGAAAGCTCTTCATCCAAAGCTTGGAGTCTTGATAGTTCCCGATCTGTAAGCAACACTGGGTTTATTTTAAGATCTTGTATGCTTGACTGAGTTTATCCTGCCCTCTCTCTATGCTCCTGCTGCTCCCAACCAGACAAGCCCCTCTCTGGAGGGCATATCATGCCTCAGCCAGCAAAAAGAAAGGTTTTTTGGGTATTATCTTCCTCAGCTGTTCAGTTCTTCATCCTATGTCTTCATTTTGACCCTTCCTGCTTTCCCCCAGTGTGTCCCTTGCATTTAGATGCCTTCTGGATTGGGTGACACCTCCCTCATCTCAGAGATTCAGCCTTTAGTCTGATGGGCTCTGTCCTGTCCAGTCTTTAATCTCTCTTGCTGAGAGTTTACAGTCTGGTGCTGGGTGCTAATGAATTTCCTCTTCTCCCTGTGACCACGCCATCTGAAAGCACTAACCTGGAGCACGGCTTGTCATGGTAAGCACTGAACATGCACAAAGACTACTCAAGCCTTTAATGTTAACTCTCTCTGGGAATGCTCTTCATGGGACTAGGCATATTTTCATGGTCTGAGCTTTAGCGTCCATGAAGGCAAACATGATCGGGGAAAAAGCCTGGTTCTACCCTGGTGCCTTGTGCCCAGCCTGCTACATGTTCAGGTGCTGCAGGAGAGAGAAGAAGCCACAGTTCCCCTCTCGGGTACTAGGAGGGGTGCTGCCATCTAACCAGAAGCTGTTTTCAGTGAAGAGGGTTTATGAGCCTATTTCTTAGATAACAGCACTTGCCGTAACCTCTCCCCTGGCTCTTCTCCCTCTGTTATGTTGCTGTTAATTCTGGGGATATTTCTTCATCTCCTGACAGTCCAAATGCAGCAGCGAAGGTAATAAACAGAACATTAGCTGTGCTTTGTTAGACTGAAAGAGGCTTCCCTGATAAAAAGTCGCCGGGGCCCGACAAGAGGAGTTGCTCTCCTGGGCAACATCTTCATTGTGTACGGCTCCGTGTCATTTCCTCCCGCTCAAGAGCTGCACTTGCCTCCCTAACGCTGGGTGAAATAGTGATGGCCCCATTCCCCCGGCTTGCCACGGCAGGGGAAGAACAGACCAACGCTGTGGCAGAGGCCCTGTCTGAATCTGGGAGAGGAGGAGGAGGAGATGGAGGAGGAAGAAGAAGAGGAGAAAATTGGTGTGATTCCCAGCAAGCCTGAGGGAGCCCTGAGTTGCCATAGCGATAGCTGGGCTGCCCAAATTTGACAGAGTTGGTCCTCAGTGTGCGGGAAGAGGTGATGCAAGAGGCTCTATCAGTCAAGTCAAGGACTCAGCGGTGGTTTGCCACCAGCCCTCAGGTTACTTTTCAATGAACACCCCCAGGACAGTCTCCAAGGGGGCATGTGGAGTTCAGTTCCCACTGGATGGCTTTGAAGAGGTTCCTTTAGCCAGGTCCCCAGAAAGGAGCAGTCGGGTCTGTGCTGAGCCAAGATATCTCCCCACACTGACAAACCCTCACCCACTTGGTGCCCTGACCCTGAGGTAGGTACAACAGGGGGTCTGGGGGGATAGCAGGTCATTAAGATTTGACTCACTAGAGGGAGAGCAAATCCTGGAAGCTTGTGTCCCAGTCTCATCTGCACCTATAAATGCACATGTGCTTATCTAAGCTGGGGAGATGGGGTGCTTGAATAGGATGGCAGCCACCGTGCTTCTCACTGTGTGTTGCAAAAATATCGCCACACAGCACAATTCTGCTTGTGCCACCAGAAACCAGGTGCCTGCCCTCAGACTGAGACAAATTCCCCAGCCCCCTGCCCTTCCTCTTCCTAAAGATCCTCTCTGAGCATCCTTCTGCCCTAGCTGTCTCCCAGCTGCATCCTACCCGCCACCAGCGAGTTAATACTGATACGAGGGTAATAAAGTGCATCAGGCAGGGAAGGGAGAGGAGGCTGCGCATTCATTTGGCCTCTCGCATTCCTGTTTGTGTTTGGGTGTATGTGAAATATCTGCCCAAAGGGGCCTAATGTAGCAGAACACTGGAAATGCTTTCAGGCTGTTAGGTAGCTGCCCGACATGGCATTACCCCAACAGCTAATTGAACTGATGCCCGTCCCAAAGTGATGAGTTTGCAGGGAGGCTGCGAATCTGAAAGAGACTGATGTTGCATGGCTTATCAATTTTCAATCTCAACACAGCGAGATATTTATCAGGCTGCAGAGAACAAACACTTGTAATATTTAAAGGGGGAAAACTTTAATGGAATCCACTGCAGATCACCAATTTCTGTTCCCCTGGGCTCATTCCTTTCTTCCTCTTTCAGTTTTTTTTTTTAAATCTTATTTTCATTTTTTTAGCATACAATAGTCAATGAGGGAAGGAGGTTTTCATTTAAAATGCTGGTTCCCTTCACCTCCCACCCTCTTTCCCTTCCTAAAGGTGTATGCATTTATTTGGATAAAAGGTTTTAAACAATAAAGAACTGTCTGCAGTAATTTGTGAAGATAATAGATTATCCTGGGAGGAGGCCTAGGTTGAAAAATTTCCGACTGCAGAATTCAGTCCTTGTCATTTAGTTATTTTATTAGGAAAGAAAAAGAAGAAGGGCAAGAGAGTAGGAGAGAGAAGAATACAATTACTGGGCCGAATTATTTGCCGGAGTAAATCCTCCCATTTTTACTGAGCAGAATCTGAATCTGATCCTTTCATACACTTGCTCTCAGGTCAGGGCCATGCAATCAGTACTGAGGGCTGCCAGATAATTTTACCAAAGTCATCTCAATGGGAAATAGCATAATGGCTCCATCCTTGGGAACTCAATTGGATACAGTCCTGGATGAAAAATGCTGTACAGCTTTCTCTAAGGAGGCCTAGAGAAAAACTGCCTGATGTTCATGAGCAACCCCTGGCATGGGATCCAGGCAAGATCAAGCTAAAATTCATCAGTAGTTCAGAGCTGCACCCAAGTTTGCCATTTAAGAACTCGGCTTTATATTACAGGTCTATTCGTAAGTGCTCATTAGTACACCACGAAGAGATATTGTAATGAATACGGGCTGGCTAAATCACTAATCAATAGCTAAAGGGTTTAGCTGATTCTTTTCAGCCACAGCTTATAACTGCCTTCAACACCTTCCACTGACGGTTTTAATAAACACACGCTGCTCCTGTCTAGGACATGCATCTAAGATTGACTAATCACTTATAAACAACTTGTAAATGGATGGTTAATGAGGACTGCATGAATAATTGCTTTTTCATTTTACTGCCTAACCAGAAAAATTGCAAAATGAGATTTCTTTTTCGGAGTGGCCCAAAATAGAAAGTTTTTCAGCTTTTTTCTTGCCATAAAGGAGCTCATGCATGCAAGCCCTCTCCACCTTCACAAGCCTTTGAGATGAAAAGGAAGAGTCTGTATAACCCAAAATAAAACAGATTTCTATTTCTTTTGTTTTACACTCATTTTCCTCATTTTTTAAAGTATTTTAAAAATTAAGTTGAAGCCAATATAATCTTAGAGTAGTGTTTTGAATGGAAAAGGTTTTACATTCCTGTTCTGGGAATAAAAGATCTTTTTGAAACCCAATATGAAAATCTTCTGGCATAGAGGGAAAAAAGCCCCTTCTCTCATTTAATAAAGATGGCTGAAAGAATCTCAGATCACTGCGTTCTTCAAGCACTCCTGTCATTCCTCCTGAAGCTCTGTCACTCGAAAGATGATATGATTGTGTGGTGGGTTGACCCTGGCTGGATACCAGGTGCCCACCAAAGCCGCTCTATTACTCCCCCCCTCAGCTGGGCAGGGGAGAGAAAATGTAACAAAAGGCTCTTGAGTCGAGATAAGGACAGGGAGAGATCACTCACCAGTTACCGTCACGAGCAAAACAGACTCGACTTGGGGAAATTAGTTCAGTTTATTACCAATCAAACCAGAGTAGGGTAATGAGAAAACGACGTTTTAAGACACATTCCCCCACCCCTCCCTTCTTCCTGGCTCAGCTCCACTCCTGATTTTCTCTACCTCCTCCCCGCCAGTGGTGCAGGAGGATGGGAAATGGGGGTTACAGTCAGTTGATCACACGTTGTCTCTGCTACTCCTTCCTCCTCAGAGGCAGGACTCTTCACACTCTTGCCCAGCTCCAGCGTGGGGTCCCTCCCATGGGAGACAGT
>JAVKLA010000084.1:7278227-7349786 GCA_034782735.1 Sagittarius serpentarius | reverse complement strand
TGCTCCGGCGCCTGGAGCACCTCCTGCCCCTCCTTCTGCACTGACCTGGGGGTCTGCAGGGCTGTTTCTCTCACATGTTCTCGCTCCTCTCTCCGGCTGCAGTTGCTGTTGCACAGTAATTTTGCCCCCCTTCTTAAATCTGTTATCCCAGAGGCGCTACCACCGTTGCTGATGGGCTCGGCCTTGGCCAGTGGCAGGTCTGTCTTGGAGCCGGCTGGCATTTGCTCTGTCAGACACAGGGGAAGCTTCTAGCAGCTTGTCACAGAAGCCACCCCTGTAGCCCCCCTGCTACCAAAACCTTGCCATGCAAACCCAATACAGATTGTAACCCACATATGAAGACTGACCTCCAAGAATATATACTTGTGGACAATTTGACATTTCTGTGGGCTTTCTGGATTTATCAGGTTGGTTGCTGTCTCCTTCCACAGATAGTTCCACCTCAGGGACTCGTAAAGTGGCACAGACTGAATGCAAATAAGATCTGGATCCAGTTTATTTGCACTTGCTCAAACTTCTGTAAGGATATTTTATTTTTTTTTAATGGTAAATTTGGGTTTAGCATATAAAACCAATCCCTAATTGAGCGAAAGAAATTCAAGAAGCTTCAAATACCCTTAAACAGACCAGTTTATACCAGTTATAAGCCTGTTTTGCATTAAATCAGGTTTTCTCTGTAAATGAGACCTTCACTATAATTGCTCTGGAGCAGCTTATTCTGATTTCTTTGCCTCTTTGGTTCTGGTAATTTGCCTCCAGAAGAACACTCAGGACAGACAAACCACAGAGGCAGTCAGGGGATGCTCAATAGTACAAGTCTTGCTGGCACGAGCTTTTCCTCTCTTCTTCTACTCCCATCTTACATCTGACCAGCTCCTCACGTACATCAGGAGGACCCTATGTGGGAAGACTGAGACCAGCCCAGTATCTCCTCTGATGAGTTATGAGACCTGTGTCCTCAGTTTCAGGGGTTGGTTCTCTGAGCGGGGGCTTGGGAGCTCCCCGTGCAGGGTGTCTGTGAGCCTGGTGAATCGAGTGTCTGCAACCACCAGCCCTTGTTGCGGTGATGGCAGATGGGTAACGGACAGAAGGCTGGGATAGTGGGGTTGAAAAATTAGTGCTTTTTGATTCCAGTAGAAGGAAAAGTCCTGCCTTATTAACATAGTGGATTTTGCACAGCCAGACAAACCCAGTCTCACCTTGTATACTGGGAATGGGTTCGCACAGCTCTTTACCCACAGCAAGGCAGCCCCATGGTAGCTCTCGGGCACGCTCCAGCCCTTGCTCTGTGTAGCCAAACGCATCCATCCCACTGCGCTGGAGGACAGGGTGTGAGCCTAGCTCTGCGCACCCAGACGCATCTGGGCACAGGCACATCTGGGCAGGCACATCCCACTCTCACTCTCACACCCTCCTGCCAGCCCGAAGTCAGAGCGCTGCTGGGACACGGGCCAGGCTGTGCATTCTCGTGCTGTCTGCATCTACTGCCTTACAACCATGACAACTGCGGAGGGGAGAGATTAAACACAGTAGCTGCTGGAGGTATTCCCTGTTGCAAACATAAGAAGAAGAGCAAATACTGGAGACGGAGTAATCCGTGTGGTAAACATGATGGGTAAACATCCTCAGCGGGGAGGCACTGGCAGGGTTTCCATGACCGACCTGTGAATGGTGCTTCTGTATACGGAATTGGGGGATGGCTGTGGTTACACTTGTATGTGCACCCTGGCACAGACACCCAGGTGACTGGTGGGTGCAATCTGTAATAATCTAGAGGGGCAGACCTCCTGGAGGCAGCTAAATAAATAAGCCAGTGCAGCGACATCCACCACAGTTTAGTGAGCACAGCTGGTCTCTCAGAAGGAGTTCAGAGATAATTCCACCTCTGCATTGAAGACTTTCGATGACTGTTAATGAATTTAAATGATGGGGATTTTCTTTTCATGCTTCATTGCATATGCTCCTCACATTAAGATGCTAATTAAGAATATATCAACCCAAGCTGGGAATGATGCGGACACTGAGCAAAGTGGAGCTGAGACAGTGTCTTTGGGGATACTCAGTGGGACCTTTTATTGGAGTCTGATAAATTATTTGCTTCTACAGGTCTGCTAGGTACAGGTCCCAGAGTGAGTTAAGATTTGCTGTGTCTCATATCTTGACGTCTTGTTTGATCCCACTGGGGTATCCGAGGGCAGTGAGGGATGCTTGGGCAGCTGGGCTGTTGGCACTAAGCATAGATGTGTGCATGAGGAGGGCAGACGTTTTGGGGCCCTCTGTAGCCAAAAGGAGAGGGCCTTTCTCAGGGCACAGCTGGGCCGTGGACACAGAGGACAAACACCTCAAGGGCTAATGAATACAAACTCGCCAGCACTGACTTAGGAAGTCCCTGAGCTGCAAACTGTTGAAGTTTGTGAGATATTCTGGATAATACCAGAACAAGTTCATGCTTTTATGCTTTTTTTCCCAGGCAGCCAACTTTGGAGACAATTAGTCTGGCCCAACGGTGGTGTTACTACTCTGTTTTCAGATGATTCAAAACAAAGCTTTGACGTCTTTTGCTGGGTTTTCTTTGCTGGAGATGGCACACACTTTCGGTTCGGACAGTGCTTCCTAGGAAGCACCAGCCTGGGGCTAATACATCTCACCATCAAGCGTCCTGTTTGTAAGTAGGGTTTGGTGGTGGGATATCTTCATGTTCTGGGTGGGAAATCTCCCTCTCTAATGTACCAAACCCTGCCAGGATATCTCAACAGTTGTGGTTGAGAAATTATTTCTAAAACCTGGACTGAGCTAAAGTCTGTGATCGCTTCTTAAAGTCAAGGGGAGGGTGAGAGAGAAGAAAAGGTTTATACATCATGAAACCTATTAATCTAATCCTAGAACAAATTTACAAATTCTAAAATGGATTTGCAGAGCCAATGGAAAAAATGGATTTTACAAATCTTAACAATTACTCCTTCCTAAAGAGCTTCTTGCTTTCCAGACCAGCTTTGTGTTTGGGACAGTTTAGTGAGAGATTGTTCCGGCAGACTGCCCATGGCCTCTCATTATGAGAAGGATTGTAAATGTTAATTCTCGGGCTGAAATTCTGCACTCAGTCCCGGAAAGCTCGTCAGCTGTGCGAGGAGACGATTTCTTACACTTAACCACTTAACTGCTTCTCTACTTTCTAAAGATATCATGACAGAAAATACCTGTAATTGCAAATGATTTTTGATACAGTGGCAATACTCTTAATGGCACTAATTGGCTTCCAGGCTTCACAGCACTGGGCCTCTATCCACATGCAGAGTGAGACTGCAGCTGAGAGAGGCGAAGAAGTGGTTTGCCTGAAAATGTGCAGGATTTTGAACTTGGCTCTCATGCAAGTTAGGAAAGGGCACTGGAGATCACAGGGGACCTGGGTTCATGGAGCATGGGAGAGTTGTGAGATGTGCACAGTCACCAGCCCAGCCATGCACATACACCCACTGAACAAGGCAGAAGACATTTACTGTCTCCTGAAGGGTTCAGGGCAATGAAGTCACTGAGTCACCAGGAAAGGAATGAAGACCCCCTGTTGTGGAGGAAGCAAACTAGGAGATGGAGAAGCAAGGAGGTGTGCAGCTGAGATGTCAGATTTGGCCCAAGTGATCCTGAGCCTCAGGAGAATACCAGAAGAAAACACCCCCCCCCGATTATTTATATAGGTTTTGGGTATAGTTAGAGTCTCACATACACTCCTATAAAAGAGAAAAGGCTTGGTCGTGGTGCAGTCACTTAAGAGTAGTTTGTTAAAGTTTTTCACAACATGATCACTATTTTTGTGGCATCCATCCAAAAACTGGAACAGCAGAAAAAAGGCTGGCCACAAGAGTGAGAGGCATGTATTGCAGTGGAGACTCTTGCCTTATTAAGCTTAGCAAAACAGAAGTTGAGTGGGAACAAGATCACTCCCTCTGTGTATATCCCACTGAATAGCACCATGGAGGGAGAAGGTTACAGACGTTTTAACTATAAAATTGGCATGAGAGAAAATAGGCATAAATACATTTCAGATGGAAATTTTAAAAAGATTCAATTGACAGAGGAGGGAGGTGGTTGTCTTTGGCCACGGTGACCCACAAGAGAGATGCAGTATCAGTTCTGTGCTCCTGAGCAACATGTGGTACTGTGTGGTGCCAAAGAGTGGATATGGATGGAAGGAAACACACGGTACATGAATATTAGCTTCTGCTGGGGAGATGTTTATCTCTGTGGTGATGGAAAATCCAGGACCCAGTTGGTGGGGAAGACTGGAGAGACTGTACACACGTGGTTGTGTGTATGACAAATCAAAAGGGACATGATAAATTAGGAAATGGAAACATTTATTTTCTAGCTTTTGAATGCGTGTCGCACCCAGTTGAGAACAAAATTAATTCATTCATTAAATCCACTCGCTGCATCAGATGAAGTGGCAGCACCAGATTACGGGTGGCTGCTGCTGCACTGGGGGAGGCTGGCGGTACAGTGGGGCGCAGAGCGGGCCCTCAGTGGTGGGGACAGCCTGGCCCTGCCACTGAATAAAAGCACGGGGGAAGCTCAGCCAGGAGATGCTCCCACCCAAGAAACCCTAAGGGGCAATTTTGTCTAAATCAAAGGCAAGTTTACACAGGGTTTTTTTTTCCCTTTGCTACGCAACTGCACATGGTATCTCACATTTATGGCTCCTGTGATGTCTGTAGCGGCTTCCACCTTTTCCCTTCCTATTTTCAGTCTCAGAGAGACACCGTGCTGTGTGCTGACTGCTCACGTGTGGGGGTTATTACCTCTTCAAGGGAGGCTCTTCTAGTTGTGCCGACACAGCAAAGAGAACTGCTTTCCCAGGGCTTTTTGAACAACAGGGGTGCAAACTGTGTGCCCCGTCAAAGCAACTGCGTCGGTGCGAGGAACCCTGCCAGCTGCTCAGGCTCGAAACAGGCCATGTCCCCGTGCACCCCGTTCAGGAGCGCAGGGTAGGCACCATGCACCGGCATGGCCCGTCTCGCATCAGCAGAAAATGGCATGCTTCAGTGCACTTTCAACACTGTAAATTATGCACTGCTCTTCAGAGCACACCTCTCCCAGCCTGAAATACGTGGTGCTCAGCAGTCCTGCTGGCTACCACGCGTCCCTCTTGCAGCCCCACTCCCAGCACAGGCAGGTCCCACTTCCCTGTCCAGGTCTGCGTGTCACTGCACTGCCCACCCAGAGCTCACTGTGATCTCAGGGCAATGCAAGCTCAGTAACAGATACTGGCATCTTACTGGTTTTTACAGCTTTCTGGAGGTGAGGGACTGGGATTTACTGGTGCACAGATTGCCCTGGGGTGTGACACATATTGTGCTTATTTGGAGAGTAATGAATTGCATAGATGCCTGAAAACTGGTATCTCAAATGTTATTCAAAGGCCAGCTACAAGCTCATCTGACTGGAGCCAATATCCCAGCCCTCTCGGCAGTGGGATCCAGGCCAGAGCATGAGCTGGAGTGGCCCAAGTGCCACCGACAGATCCTCTCCTGCTGTCAGGAGGTGGCAGGCGTTTTCAAGCATCCTTGGGCGTCGTTCTGGATTGGGCAGGACAGTGGTGCCTCACCTGGGAGGGGTGGCACTGCCCAGGGCAACACACTGGACAGAGCCAGCTCTCTGTGGTGACACGCATGTTCAGGAGTACCCCTCTGCGTCCAGAGGCCTCCCTGGCAGCCCCCAGGCTCAGCCTTTCGCACCCACCTGCAGGCATGGCACAAGCTGCTCCGACAGCACAGCTTCGGAGTTAGTGGGATGCCAAGGCAGCACAGCTCCCCGCTAGCTAAAGACACCTGCTCCTGGATGGATGACAGCTTGTTAGAGCCAAGCAGGGCAGCAGGGGGGCTGGATCTGACAACACAGGGAAAAAAGCATTTTGGAGAGTTTGCAGCTTCCCCCGAGAAAGCATCTTCTTGGTCAGAAGTTCACATCTGCAAATGGTGGCCTGGGTTTTGTTGTAGGTCTGGATTCCTCTCACATGGCAATGGCCATGAATGATGTTTTCTGTCATCCCTAACTGGCAAGTAGATTCTACCTCATCCTGGAAGATAATGACCTGGCTTAAGTTATTCATGACTTCATCACCCCTTGGCCAGACTACAGCAATGTGGTCTCCTGGGCACAGCACCCTGAGCCAGCCCCACGCTGTGCATCAGCGCTGAGCCCAGCGGCTGCGCCTGCCCTCCAGGCATCCAAATCCACACAGGACACTCCCATCCCCCCTGGCTCCACGCGCTGCGTGCAGTCACAAGGGGACAGTCCCTGTGCTGGACAGGAGCCAAGCTGAGGGAGGAAAATAAGGACTTGGTAGCCGCTTAGAGCAGCACGGAGGTTTTGGTTGTGTCCGCACTGGGGTTTGAAGCTGACCTTGAGTTTGCCCATGAGAGTCCAGGACACACGTGTGGATGCATAAGGCCTTTTACCTCTGACCGTAGGTCTCGTAGGGAGAGCAACATCCCAGAGCCACTGCAGACAGCCAGGTATCTCCAGGACCTTCTTCACCTCCCATCTTGCTGCCACGGCTTGCTTGTGAGCCTCCTCACTTTGCACCCGGACACTCATCACTGCCGACAGGCAGAGAAGTGGGAGCAGAGAGCAGAGGACTGAGCACTCCTTCTCCCCAGCACCACTTGCTTACTCATTGCTGCTTCTCCCTCGGCTCCACAGGAGATTTCACCTCCGAAGCAGGAAAGTCATTCCACACTACAGCCTCGAAATGGTCCTCAGCCACGCTGTGAAGCAGCCACCGCTGGTTGTTTTGTTCCCAGCCCTGAATGTGCGCTTGGAGAGAGGGAAAGTGGACAACCTGAGATGAGAAAGGGGCTGTGATTCTTCCGCTCCTCCTTCACTGCTCTCGAGACAATGTATAAGAGAAAAACAATTTGTGCAGAGGAAACAGGAGCAAGGAGTTTCGGCAAGCTTGCAGGGAACAAAACAAACTGAAGAAAATAAGGCTATTGAAAAAGTGTCAAGTTGGGAAGAGTGAGAAGACAGGGCAGAGCTATTTATTAATGCACGGAGCTGGAGACTGGAGAAGGTAGACAGGGCCAGCTGGAAGATCAGTTCAGGATCTTTATGTTTTAATCCTTTAGGCGCAAGATGTTTACTGAGCGAGGCTAGGGAAGCGTGCATTGGATGTGATGACAGCTGGGCAGGAGAGAGGATTTCTCCTCATCACAGGGTACAGTCAGTGTGCTCAGGCATTGCTGAGGGTGGGAGATGCATCCTTCTTGGGCTCTGAAGAAGTCCACCTTCTGCTAAGGGACAGCAAAAGTCCTGCCGTGAAGAAGACTGCTCTGATCAGGTCCCTACTGCTGACACACGAGCAGTCATCACGTTTTTGGGGATGAAAGTGGAGCCACACTTCCTTTCCTTCTCCATTTGAGCTGCGGTGCAGGAGCAAGGCACCCCGCACATATGGGTCCCTGCAGAGGGGGAAGGAGATGTCGCTGGAGTGACTGACACCTGATTTTGCCTTATTGAGTAGACATCGATCAGCTGTCTCTGCCCATAATAATGATAATAGAGTCGATGCTAATCAGTCCGTTTGTTTCCAGAGCTGGATGCGTGTGTGTGTGAGTGTATGCCAACAAGGCTCATTTGGGCTGAGAAATTACAGATGGAAATGTTGCATTAATTCAGCCAGTGCATTCCCTTGCACTCCTTGGACACCCCAGAATCATCCCCCAGATTGTGGCACATGGAGCCTTCCCGTGTCCCCAGTTTACATGATAAGAGGAGGTAACAAAGGCCTGGAAATAGGATGCAGGTACGAACTTCCAGACTTTGCCTTCTGTCCCTATTTGTAGCCCAGATTTGGTGCCTTATCTTCAACCAGTGTTTCCTGATCCTGTAAGCAGAGAGCCACCAGCCTTCTCTAGAGGAACACAAACAAAATCTGTACGCTGTGCACAAAATCTGTGCACCATGTGCTGTGGCCACAATGATTTTCATTTATTGCTTCTGTTTCTTTTTCTCCACCCACAATTTGATTTATACACTTGCAGAGAAAGCATCCCTTCTTCCTCTGATCCCGCAGGGACAATGGCTGGTCCACTATGAGATCCTGAGATAATCTTCCTTAGGTAAGTCACTGCCTTTATGCAGTCAGTGTCTGCTCACACAGTCCCTGGCCGAAAAAGCTGTCTCTCTCCTGCACTCAGTGCAATGGGCTTCTATTATCAGCAGCTTTTATCTGCAAAGCAATTGATAACAACAAATAATTAAAATTGCATTTCTGTTTCAGCAGCCTCTGGGTGCTTTTCCTAGCTAAAACAAGAGCTTGTCAGTGTGAAGGGCCGTAGGAAAATGTGTTTTTCTCAGCTGTGAAGTGTTGCTCCTGAACCCTTTTTTACTCCATTCTGTGTCCATCTTATCTGTTGCTGTTCTTCAGGTCAGAGGCTGTATCTTCTCTGGTTCTGAGCTGTGGGGTGCCAAATGCAGGTTGTTTGTTGTGATTTTTTCATGCTGTTTGCTTGCTTGCTTGATTTTGGGGCTGAAATGATATGCGGAGTGGATTGAAAAGCTCCATTGCTGCTTTTAAATAACTCTCCGTGTAGACAGCCTTGTTCTGAAATGCGAATGGGTTTCCTGATTTAGCTGAATCCACTTCCAATTCTAACCTGCTTCCTTGCCTGGAGTCAAAATGTTTGTGAGAGGAGCTATCGCAGGACAGCTCACCGGGACAGCTAGCCCATGGAGCTCCAGCCTAAAATCCCAGACTCCACACCTGCAGTATTTATGGTCTGCAGAGGTCGGAGCTGACCACCCAGAGCTGGCAGGGGAATCTGGGCAGCAGCAACCAGAACGTCTCAGAAGGAACTAACTCCAACCTCTCTCCTCCTCCCATCCTCCAGCATTTCTGTGGCAATTTAGGGCATTTATTTATCTGGCACAGATAAGCTTTTAGAATAAAATAATGTAGCCGTTTCCAGAGGCAGATGTGGCTGTGATGTGGGTGAGGAGGCTGCACAGTGTCTCCCTGGGCACGTGATACATGGCAGACGCTGTTGAGCTAAACACGGGGCCACAACCGTCAGAGGTGCACCTGCTTCTCCCCTGTGTCCCATTTGCCACCCTGCAAACCCATGTTGTCAGTGTCTCTCTGCCAGCCATGCCACAAGCACATGGTGACCCAGGGGCTCCAACCCCCTCCCTCCACAGACGAATCTCCAAAGAGGCAGGTCTCCCAGAAGGCCATGCCCCAGCCATGGGGAGAGCGTGGACACGTCTTCTCTGCCAGCGAAGGAGCCAGTCCCTGTCTGCAGGATACACGGAGCCACTGGGTGTCAGTAGCATCCCACTTCCTGGCCGCTCGTGGACGTGGAGGCCGGAGGACAAGCTTTCCTCCGTGGAGAGCAGAGCTCTCTCCCAAACACCCGCTCCAGAGAGCAGGTCACGCTGCACACCCACTCGGGAAAGGCAGCTCGCTCTTGTATTCGGGAGAAGGTGGTACCAGCCCTATCCCACTGCAATTGTTGGTTGTTGGTTGGGTTTTCCCACCCCGTGGATCTACGAGGAGCCATGCTACCGCCCCAGGAGCTACAGCAATAGACTCTGAGCAGTGCAACACCGTGTGCAGACTCGGCTACTTGTCGAGTACTGTCTGCTTTGGCCAAGGTGGCTGTTTTTTCACAAGCAGTCCCAGAACACAGGATTTCCTCCCTGCCACCTCTCTTTCCCTGCAGTTCCAGGAGCCACCCAGCCCTGGCTCTGCTCTGAACCTGTTCCTACACTGTCTGTCACCCCTACCGGCCCCCATACCCCTTCTCACTCATTGCCCCAGCCAAAAAGAAGCTCGTGGCCGCGTGAAATGGTCCTAGCTGGTGATTTTCTGATCATATGGGGGTTTTTTTCCCAGACTTTAACAATTTACTAAAATGAAGCTTTTTGCAGGGACATATAACCTGTGGAGTGACATTTCTGGCTCAAACCAGAAGGAACGAAAAGTCCTGTGACCCAGGACAGCCAGTGAATCCATGATCCCAGCACTCACTTGAGCGGTAGCTGTAGCTGCAGGCCCATCCTCATTTGCAGTCAGGATCTGACCCACTCTCTTCCACATAACGTGTGAAGACCTGACTAAAGAGCTTCCCCCTGTTGCAGGTAGAGTCCTCTCAGTTTCTCCTGGTGGAGATGTTCCGTCTGCTGTTAATAATTCAGGCTTCCTTGGGTTGAAGTGAGGCGGTCTCCACAGCCTGCTGGTTTGGCTTTCATCGGCCAGATAAGATACACTTGTTCATGCTTTACCTGACTCCCCACAGAGCTCCATGAATCTCATGGCCTGCCTGCATCCACCAGCCTGTCTGGGGATGAGAGATCTCTCTTCTGGGTGCACAAAATCCTTGAAGACCCCTCAGTTCTCAAAACAGAGGGGAAAATGTCTGAGGTCTCAGAACCGATGCTGGCGTGGGACGCTACCTGTTCCTGACCAACTGGCTGGGCGCAGGTTCTGCAGCCTGTTGGGTTTATTGACTCACCTGGTCACGGATGGTGGGACTTCCCCCAGACTGTTCACTCCCTGGGATGCATTTTCTTCATCAGACCCGGACAGGCTGTAACTTGCCCAAAGTCAGGCAGGGAAGTGGTGTTCATACTCAGCTCCTCCGCCCATGTGCATGGGAGAGTGAGGACCCCCCATCTCCTCCTCCTGTCGGCAGGTCCCTGGTTTCCCCAGAGCACCTCAAGGTGGAAATGCCCATTTCTGCGGCCCGCTGCTTCCCAGTGATCGCTCTGTAATGCAGTTTGCAGGGCCATTATTTCTTGGCTGCCGATACCAGCCCAGGCACTCAGCTTGGGGAGTTCATGGTGTAATGGGAGCCGTGGTGTGAGGCCATGAGGGAGACAAGCTTCGTCAATCCTTTTCCGTGTACACAAGCCCTTGATTAAAGGTTACAGGGTTAACTCGCTCCCGCTCACCATGCCGAGGCAGGGAGCGGGGAAGGTGGGAGGAAGGGAACCAGCTAAAAGCCCTGTTTTTTGATGACTGCTGGGCTGTAGGCACTCAGGCCTGACATGCAGATGTTATCCGTGATCCCACTCACCCTCCAAAACCATCTTCACCTAACAAGAGCTGTTTGTGCCCCTCCATGCTGGGAGCAAAGGCACTTTGTGACAAGTCGGTGCAGCAGCGGAGGAAGAGGCTGACTTCCTCCTTGCAGCTACCTCTCCCCGCTCCTCCTCTCCCCCTGCATGGCAGGGTCGGGTCCCGTCAGCTCGTCCCTCCCACACGGGGTCCATGCCAGCCCCTCCATGCTGGAATACCTACCCCTGGGAGACGAGTTGCCCCCCTGAGTCCCAGAGAGGGATGGAGAAAAGGCAAATGTGTCCAGTTCAGGAGGAGACACTTCTGATGTCACCCTGTGCGGGATGGGGAGAGGGCAAGTCAGAGCAGCCCCAAGGCTGCTCTAGGTGATGCCGAGCCCTGGGCATTACACTGAGTGGTCCCAAGCTTCAGTCCTATCCACGTCCTCCCTCTCTTTGCTTGCATGCAGTAACGAAGCCTGGGCCAGTGGTTCAGGCTCAGCGTGTGCCCTGCGAAGCCCAGGCTCAGCTCCAGCCTGCGGGATGTCATAAGCACCTGGGTGACCTGTCAGGCACTGATAATCCCAGAGATGCAAAGCAGAGCTCCCATCTTATTTGACATCAGGCAGCAAACGAGGCTTACCCTGCACAGATAAGGACTGATTTGCCTTCACTTAGACTCGATTGATAGCTGTCTTGTGTAGTTATCAGCAAGGAGATCTGTCATCCCCCACCCAAGGGCCACAGGTTTCGCAGCTGGAGGATTTGATTTAAGATGGGCACACTCAGCCTCAGCTCTGGCCAATGAGTTGCAGCACTGGGGGCTGCGGGGTCAGCCAGCTCCTGGCTTGCTGCTGACAGCTGAGGCCGTCTTCGCACCTTCTTGCCCCGTCCCATTTCGTCTGGAGATGAGCAGTGTGTTTTCCTGATGTTCTTTCTCCAGGCGAACCAGAGATTGCTTTTAGCCTGGCAAATGCAATGCATTGGCCTGCTGGGAGCGCACATCCCTGCGTGCCTGTGTGTCTCTGCCTGTGCCTTTCTGCCTGCCAGGTCAGAGAGTGGAGAGGAAGGAACCGGGAGAGGAGAAACCAGTAGGAGCACAGCGTCCCAGGACAAAGAAAACCATTTGCTCTTTCTCTTCAGAGACTTTATCTTTCCTTTAGATGACAGATTTCTGTACAAGTATTTTCAAATTTGGGTTTATTTGGCAGCAGGGAGTTTGTATTAAGATTAGACAAGACTTAAACGCTCTCCAGTTATGGCCAAGGGCTCATGAATCCTGTGGCCTGGAGGCAATTTGATGGGGAGGGTGCTGAGGCCACACAATATCCGTTCATGTACTGAGCTTGGGAGCGTTGCTTTGTTCAGAGGATACAAAGCTGTGGTTTGATGTTGCCGTGTCCCATGCCAGCCCAGTGGAGTACCCCGCAGGGAGCAAACTGTTGCTGAAAGAAGAGCTCCCTGCATCACTCATCTTATTTTTGTGCTTTGTACTTTTCCTTTTCCTTCTTTGTTTTCTGTACTTAAGCAGCTTCAACAACCAGAATTGTTAACTCTTGGTGGTTTTTTTTTTTTTCTTTTCTTCCTTCTGGCCCAGAATATTTCAAACTTTATTGTTTTTCTGGAAATGGCTATTTATTTTCCTCTGCTGTTGCTTTCTGCTTTCATCTCTCTTCTGTTCAAGTCAGTAGTCCCCTTTCTTGTGAACCTCTTTTCCCCCGAGACCTTTCTGATTTTTTTATCCCCTATTCCATACTGTCTCCTGTCAGCTCAATAGTTTTTCAGCCTTTTTCTCCTCATTTCCTGCCCTTTACATTTATTTTTCATTATGTCCTCTCTCTTAAACCTCCCCTGCATCACCACAAAGCCTTCTGCAAAGCAGCCCTCTAGCCTGGAGAAGAGCAGGGAGTGTGTGATGGAGGGCAGAGCCCGGAGCCGCAGCCTCTTCTCTGCCTTTCCAACTTTCTACAGATAGCCCTGTAACAGTCCCACAACGTACTGCAGCCCTGCATGAGCCCCAGAGGCCCATGTGTTTTACAATGAGCAAACACACAGAAAAGTTTGTAGTTGATGCTTGGGCTGGAAATGTGTGTAGCTCCTGCAAAAACTGAAGAGCATCCAGGGTGTTTCTGTGTCACTGCGTCCCAGCCTGTCCCCATCATTGTGCTGCAGATGGTTTCTCCTGGTACGTGTGGCAAGGTGTTACAAGGGTATGCAGAACCCCATATGCTTTAGAAGATGCTCTTGAGCCCCTGCTTTCAGGCTCGCTGTCTCTATAGCTGTGGAGCCTGGTTCTGAAGATGACCCTGATGCCGTCCTCTATGGGCCTTTCAGATATAACCCTGGTGTGTCTGAGGATGAAGGCTGTACTGGGGGGACTGGAGGTCTTCTGGTGCCTGTGTTGAGATAACTGGGTCATTGCCGCAAGCGGTGCTCTCCCCGTTGCGTGGGAACATGCTTGCAGCTCTGTTCCCACGCAGCCCTGCACGTCCCAGAATGGCATTTTAAACAGGCTGCTCTGGGCTCCTCTCTCCCATGTCCCTTTCCGCACAGCCTGGGGGCTCTGCTTTCTCTGGCCTGGCCTTGGTGGCCCTCACACCTTCAGGGCTCCTACCATCTCTCAGAGCCCACCCACCCATGCACCAGCAGTAGTGGTGGCTCCTGCAGCTCTCAGCAGCACGTTGGCTCTCTGGGTGAGGTGCTGCCTGGCATTACCCCACTCTTGTCTTGGCACAGACATAAGATAGGGCACAAGGGAGGATCCACCCACCCTACATCCCACAAGGGTGGCTCAGCCAACAGCAGGCGTGTTGGAGGGATGGAGGCACCCATCGGCCCACATGGGCTCTCAAGGAGGATTTGATCACTGTCCTCTTGGATCTTAAGTCTCTGGGTGGTGGAGCCACTCCCTTGAGCTCTTTTAAGTGTTTGCTTTCCGTTTTCTTTTCCCTCCTCTGATTTTTATTTGTGAACCTCGTTTTGGCAATTAACCTCAGGGCCGGCGCATCTCCTAAGAAAGATGCTCTCACTTCATTAAGAGATAATGGAAGCTGTCAGAGATTTGAAGGATTGCTCTCATGATGGGAGCAGGAGGGGGAAGAAATATATTCGCAGCAAAGTTACATTTTCATGTAAATTGTTTAAAGATTTAAATGGTTTCTATTAGGAAGGGTCACTGGGGCTGTGCGGAGGGCTAAATTAGTCCTTCTGTGCAGAAGCATAATATTGTCTATAAATGAAAAGGAATAAAGCAAGCTGTTAATTTTTTTTTTCACTCTTTCATTTAATCTCACACTCCCTCCCTCTGCCTCTCCAAGAGCCTTCCCCCTGCCTTTCTTTGGTTCTTGGGCCTTTCTTCTGGTCTGTTCTCATCTACAGACTATACTTGGCAAGTCTGATTTGGCCTGGCCCTGCCCAATGCTGACTTCCAGCCAGCCCCAGCCTGCTGTTGATGCACTGATGTTATCATCCCCATAAACCTCCGTTGCAAATGCAAATCTGCCGCTTTGGGTTTCAAGGCACACAGAGGCCCCACAGGGAGGGAGAGACCCGGGTGATCAGTTAATTTGTTAATGACTATCCCAAGTGGGTTGTTGGTTTGCATGCTGACATGTTAGGTGGAGTCACTGCTCCATTTCTCTGCTCCAGGCTGGTTGGTAATTCATCCACAAACACATCTTCATATAAATAATCACAAGACAGTAATTTGCTCTGGTATTCACAGATGAACATGTTTTTGCACACACCATCGCCTGTCTAAATGTGATGGCACCTGTGGGGAATAGGTCTCCCCTCCCCATATGGATCCCAGCCCTGTTCAGGATCCAGCCTGCTTACAGGGGGATGCTGTTGAATGGGAAGAAGGTGATTTGCCTTTCCTTGGGAGCACTGGCTTCTTGGGCACTTGTGAAGGCATCCTGATAAAACACCTTCAGATGTCTGTCTCACATGTTTGCAGGTGAGACCACCTTTCAGGGAGCTTCTAGAGGCAAACCCACAGTCCCATATGTATATACAAGCCAGCAGAGACTTGCACAAGCGCCCCCTTGCTATGTTCGTTCTTGAAACTTCGTGGCTTTCTGCAAAGGTGCAGGGGCCTCCTCTGTTCATAGCCACATGTCTGCACTGGTCCATCGATGAAATGGTTAAACTGCACTGCAAAGAGCAGTCCTGCGCTGCACACCAATACCTCACTGGCATTCATGTCAGTGACAAAGGCTAGAGGAATAAAACAGCTTTAGAGCAATCAGTGTTTTTCATTTACAAGGAGCTGGACAGACATTCCGCCTTGGAGGGCAGGAGCAGAGCACAAGGCGCAGACACCAAGGCAGGGAGAGGTGTGTGCCTGTGTCCTATGCTGGTCCCTGGTAGGATGTCCTGATCTACATGGTGTGCTCTAAATCCTCCTAAACACCAAAGCACATGAGCCCCCTGGCTCATCCTGCACATGCAGAACAGCAGAGATCAAATTCTTCTCTCAGCTCTGCAGGCTCAACTCCAATTATTGGAGGTGAGGCACTGACTGCTCTTCACACACATGCATAAGGCACCCATGGAGACCTTGGGGGTGGGAGGTGTTTGGGGAATAGCAGGAGGTAGAGGGTTTTGCATGCTGATAACTGGGAAGGGAGGAAAAGAGGAAGACCTGCATGAGAAGAGCAGAGGCTAAAAAGCTGTGACTGCGAGGACGAGACTATCTCTGGGCTAAATTCTGAAGGATTTTGGCAGCAAAGAATTAAAAAAGGGGACTTCTTTGCAGATGAGGAAAGCTAGGATTTCTGTTCCTTCATAGACAGCAGAGGAGCAAGCTCACTGCGGACCAGGAGGTTTGCAGGGAGGATGGATTTGTATGCCCAGATGCACACACACATGCCCAACAGAGAACAGGAGCAGAAATACACTCTGTCTCTTCCTCTTTCACGGACCAGATAATAACTGAAAACACAGGGACAGTGCAGTCAGTTGGTACTACACCACATAAAGCTGTGCAGCATGTATTTGTACCACCTAAACTTGGGGCAGGGGGGATCCATCTCTCTGTGCTCCTTCTACACCTGATGGGGAAAGATTGGCAGATTAAGAGGGCAACTCTCATCCCCTAAATGAAGCTGTAAAATGTGAGCAGGTCTCTGTCATTCATTTATGTGGGCAAGGCTAACACTTCATGCAAAAGGCAATGCTAGGCTAGCCAGCTGGTGGAGTAACAGGTCTCTGGTTTTGATCTGGGGAAAGAAAGAGAAGTCTTTGGTCCTCCAGTTCGCGAGATCTCAAAAACAGGCCTGCCTTTCAGGATGAGAAAATCTAGAATACTGAGCAAATTTCAAGCCAGTCAGTAGAACGCAGAGGGAGGCACACACCCAAATATATAAGCCAACATGACAGCATTACCATAAAAGAAAAGGCATCTTGCAACTGGCTGTTTCAGTGGTAGAGAGATTGCGTGTTGATCAGGATCTCCTGGACATCAACCTGAAATTCCCCTCAATGAGAGATAACAGCTACGTCCTCCCCTTCCTAAACAGATCTAGCTTTTTGCTCGGTTTCTCATCCATTGCTCCTCTGAATTGGAGAGTGTCCCACAGCTTTGCTCTTTTCATGTTGAAGGATCCTCTGATTCCAGCTGAAGCATATCCTTGGGCTTTTTATCTCCATCTCTTCTAATGCTAGCCTCAAATAACTTTTCAAATAAATAACTTTTCACCCTGGCCCCCTAAATGTTCCTCTCTCAGCTATTTGTTCAGGCAGCAGCTCCATCCCCTTTGCAGTCTACCTTTTGCCACACTCTTGCATGCCTGCAAGGAAGGATTTTCATCCCACCCATCCTCCCACCTGTTCTGGTTTCAATTAATCTCTGTTGAACATGGTTGACTGGATTGATAGCGGGACTCCAAACAAGGCCTCCTCAGGGCTTTGTGCAATGACAGAAGCAGTCTCCTTTCTCTAAAGTGAATAACTCCCCTGACACCTTCTACTATCATATTTGCCTTTTTTTCAGAGCCACATTACATCAGAGATTTATCATCACCCCATGATTGGCAAGTTCATCTCTGCCTTTCTCCCCCTCTCTTGTTTCCAATGGATGAGCTCCCATCTTAGAGCAGAAGCTCCTTTTATAGGAGATTTTGTGCAATTGCTGTTCCTCAAGGTCAACTAATTTCTCCCACAGGAGAAATTGATTCCTTTCAGCTTTGGGGAATCAGCAATCTTCCTAAATCCAATATGTCTCTCTGTGCCAAATCCATCAATGGAAATGCCAGAGATGAGTCCCTTGGCCATTGTTTGAGGAACTCCACTTGTACTCATTGAATCCACCTCCTGCACTGCAGAGCCAGCACGGATGCCCACATGGATTAGATGTACCAGGCTTTTCATGCCTAAAACAATTGGTCCCCCTTTCAAAGAAGGGTGCCAGTTAGTGTCAGGCCACTAGATTTGGACTGATGTCCTCACGGGTCAGCTCAAGGTCTGCCAGAGAAATCTCATTTTTGTCACAGGAGTAACAACCCCGAGTGCTTGTCTGCCAAGGGCAGCACCTCTGTGAAGGTGGTTTTGTCTCCTGGGCTGCTCAGTGGAGGAAATTTTGGCTGTTGATTCAGGTCCTATCTGATTTTGGCTTGTTATTGGGATCCTGTTTGCAGAGTGTGGCCTTGGGTGCGGGCTGAGGCCATTGGGTGATGAGTTTGCACAGCCAACATGGCATGACCTATCCTCCATGAAAGCATATTACATTGGACTCTGTTCTCTTCTCACCTTCAAAATTGGCTAGAAATTGAAGTGTACTATTGAGGTCAGAATAAAGGCTCTTTAGCTGTCACGGTTACTCTTGCCCCATTTCCTTAAGCGTGGGTGCTGTGTTTGGTAAACTCCAGGCATATGGTTCCATTCCCTGTTTGTTACATGCAGTAAAATTCCTTGTTGCCATGTTGGTAATTTCATATGCTAATTCATTGCAAATAGCCTCAGCTACTGACCTGTTTTAATATCTCCTTCCATTTAATTTAAATGGCATCAACTTCTGATCACTGGACCCATGTTTATTTTCTAGGTCAACCTCTTCTGTAATGTCTTCACATTCACTGAAACACTACTAAAATAGCCCTGTGTCTTCCTGGATCAGCAACCATTTGGAGACAAAGTCTGTTTATTATCATGCTCAGGAATAAGTGGTGCCTGCAATAAGCAACATTTGCTCTGCAATCTGTGCCTCAAAAATTAAAGCCTCCGTGATGACTCAGTCCCATTCTGACTGGGGAGATCTAAACTCAGTCTCCAGCACGACCTACAAACTCATTGCAGAGTCCTTCCCCAAACAACTTTTATTTTCATCAGCCTAACCCATCCTTGTCCTTTGGTCTATCCTTGCTAGTCTGATTCCACTCCGTGTTGTGGAGGTAGGTATGATGATTATGTGATTCTCTTCTTCTGACTCTGGGTCCCTCTGTCTCTTCCAAGATTTGTCAGCCTTAGTTTCAGCATGCAGCACCCAATCCTAACCAGGGGGAATTTACGCTCTGGAAATAATTCTCCTCCCTTGAATAGCTCAGCATCCTCAAATCTTTCTCATGGCATCAGCACTTGTGAGCCTGTTGGACTGCATCCTCTTGGTGTGCTTGGCTAACTTCAAGAACAACCTCTGACAGTCACTCAAACCTCTCTTCTTTGAACACCTTACAGCTCGGTGCTAGTACCTCTAATCAATTCCTGTGGGATTCTGCCGCTGTTATTGTCCCAAGGTAAAGGACAATTAATAGCTTTTATCTTGAACTCATCTTTTTTCTTTTTTCTTTATTTTTTTTTTTGGCCCTTGGCAGACACCGCAGCCTTCTGTTCTTTTGTCCCAAACAAGAGGCAGGCTCACCACTTCTTCCTAACAAGTCCCCACTCACAGATACCTGCCTATTTCCAAGGTTGTGCAGGTCTGTTTTTTCCCCTCATCTGGCCTTCCTCCTGTTTTCTGATTGTCCTGTTTTCCTTGAAGTCCTCTGAGCAGCATCCTATCCCTCTTTAGGCTTCAAACCATTGCAGTCTCCACTGCCTCTTCCTCTTTTCTGCTGAGACTGGTTTCACATTCCCCTTCAGAAGATACCTGTTGGTTTGGGGCTGGGATTTTCCAGATGTAAACAGTTTATTTCAGGAACACATCTAAGAGCGATACATATGCCAAAACCTCTGAATCCCGTTGTGTTTATTACCATTTTCTTTGTGGGGCATTTCTTCTAATTGTTACCATTTTTCCAGTCTCTAAACTTAAGCAGTGAAAATCTCCCAGGTTCCCTCCTAGGCACTCTCGCGTGAGATCTCTTCTTTGATTTCCTCTCCCTTTCGTGTTTTTTGTCTTCCCACACAGTGTTTGGTACTTGCTTTGCCACAGCCTGTACTCAATGCTTTATTCAATGCATTTTTCTACACGTCAGCAGCTGGAGAGGAAGCTTGGTGAAGGGGCTGTGGGTGTCAGTACAGGACATGTTGCTGGGTTTCAGGATGTGGAGAAGGAAGTTTTTCATTATTTCAAGCATGCTGGGGGGATTGAGTGAAAGGGATGGAGTTGGATAGCCATCCTTGTACAAACTGCCAGTCTATTTGACTGGCAGTCTGCCACAGCACCCAGAAGAGTGGAAGGGATATCCCGGGTAGATGCTATCATACCTTTCCTTCCTCCCATTTTACCAGCCCTTGGCTGTCAGTGAATTTGAGTTCACATCATGTCTCCGCTGACCTCCTGGTAACGTAAGGACACTAATAATCTTATGTTTTATTCAGAAGCTATCTCAAAGTCAGTTCATGCCTCGTCACAAGGGGACCACCCTGCTGTCTGCCTCATCCTTCAGCCTTTTGTGTCCTCCTGCAGTGCTTTGGCATCAGGCAGCTCCTTCGGCTCTTGGCTTGAGTTTTGAAGATGCATGTCTCCAAGGGCCATGCCTGGCACAGCCTCCCCACACAGCTGCCGAAAAACTGGCAGCCTTTTCTTGGAGGCAAGGAAGTATCCCAAACCCTTGGCTTGCTTCTCCAGGTGCATGGGGAAGGTGAAAAAATTGGGGAGGTACTTGGGAGAGGGCAGGCAGCAGTCTGCAGCTGTGCTGGGGTTGTGTCTCACCTTGGGGTGGCAGGAGACAGATGCTTTGTAGACCTTGCGGGTGCCTGCACTGTCCAAGGTGTGAGATGCAGTGATGTTCTTGCAGCCATCGAGGAAGATGTATTTGATGGCCCTGGAGGTGTGGGGGAGTGTGCTCTCGGGCAAGGGGGAGAGGCTTCTAGCTGCACACTGGGGAGCTGGTGCTGACATCATTGCTGGCCTCACCTAGGGATAAACCACATGATTAGCAAGGTTATGGAGCTGGTCAGGAACTCTCAAAAAAACCCCTTTTTTTCCCCCAGAAAAAACTCAGTTTCCTGAATCCTGTCTCCTCCTCGCTTCTCCAAACAGACCAACTTTGACAAAACCTACCTCAAGAACAGTAACACAACCCCATCATAGACTGTCATGTCAAAATCAGAAGTAGATATCCACCAAAATTAAGACTTTGCTGTGTTTGTCATAGAGAAGAGGCTTGAATCTCAAGCTCCAGTTCATAGATGACTACAGTTAACCACCAGCCTGGGTGTGGGAGTGTGTTGTCAGAGACAGACAAGTTGTCTCTGTCATTCTTGGAGCTATTCCTCTTTACAGGAACGAATAACCACTGAATGGATTTAGGATCTGAAACTGCATCTTCAGGGAAAGGCTGACCCTGTGCACTCTCAAGCTGCCTTCTATGTTCTTCCATCATGACCCACTGAATATTTAAGCTCTCTCCCAGGTTTTCTACATTACTGTGTAAAATGCAGATTCTTTTGGGGGAAAAAACCTCAACCGATGAGGCCTACTTTATGCTTTGATACCTGGCAGAAACCTACAGAGTTGACAAACAGAGAAGGCGACCAACCCAGTTCATGGGTAATTCATCTCATGCATAACTCATGCCCACACATTTCATGGATAATTTAGGATAAGGGCTTACAAGATCAGGATCTCACATGGAAGTGAAGGGTCTCTCATGAACAAAGCTGATGGGAAACTCTAGCTGTGGGATGGAGAGTTTCTGAATGTGGCAACATGCCAATGGCTGAGAGAGCAGAAAATGGTGTGGTTCCTTGAATGTTGGTATCTCCCAACCTGGCCAAACTCAAAATATGTTTGGCACAGTCTCCTGTTTCTGAGAATAGCCAAAATCGGATCATTGAAAGGAGGTGCGAGCATCCCACTCCACTGTGTGGAAGCAGGAGGTCTAATATCCTGGGGCTTGTCCAGAAATCCAGAAAAAGCACCTTCCTCTGCAGTCCAAATGCCCAGCTATAGCAAACAGAGATGACACTGCCAAAGTGACTAGGCCTTCTCCCAGCAGATTACAACATCAGCTGGGATGTTACCTTAGGTGGGGTTCAGGACCAATGCATAAGATGACAATCACTCAGTGAGATCATTGCACTGGTAAGACCCGCTCGCAGGCCTCGATATGCTTTCTGCAACCCCAGAGCTGCTCAGACAGACCAGCATCCTCAGCTACAACACGGTTTGATTGCAGCTGGTGGAGACTGACCCAAGGCTTCAGTTGCCTTTTCTGTGCCAATGTGCTCACAATTGTTGCCTGGTTTCGATCCATTTTGCTACAGCATTGGCTGGTATCTCTAATATGAGCAGAACGTGATTAAGCATTTTTATCCTTATTCATCATTACTACTTTTTTCTTCTCTTCCAAAAGCAAACCAGAATGGGATGATTGATATTTTTCCCATGGTGTGAGAGCACCAGAATTTCATGCAGTGAAGGATGAAATCTGTGCTCTTACTTAGACTTGGGCCGTACCATGGTGACATGTTTAAACCACCAACGAGGAAGGCAGACAGCACCCAGCCAGAGTCCAGCTCCTTGGATTCATAGGAGGCCAGATCTTAAAGCTCAAGTCAGAGGCATCAAACATTTAAACAGACCAGTCGAAGACTGAATTATTAAAATCACCCTACGTGAAACGCTTCTCTGCAAGATGAGCACTCTCCTTCCCCGGTTCATTGTCTCTGCGGGGTGTCAGAAATACTAAGGCTCATTCTGCCTTTCCCATTCCCCTTGAGATACTTGGAACAACTGAAACACTCCCAGCTGCCAAGAAACATTGAATATTTATGAATCCCTGTCCTGGTTTCGGCTGGGATAGAGTTAATTTTCTTTCTAGTAGCTGGTATAGTGTTATGTTTTGGATTTAGTATGAGAAGAAGGTTGATAACACACTGATGTTTTTAGTTGTTGCTAAGTCACATTTAGACTAAGTCAAGGACTTTTCAGCTTCTCATGCCCAGCCAGCAAGAAGGCTGGAGGTGCAGAGGAAAGTTGGGAGGGGAGACAGCCGGGACAGCTGACCCCAACTGGCCAGAGGGGTGTTTCATAGCATGGGACATCATGCTTAGTACATAAACGGGGGGAGTTGGCTGGGGGAGGAGCGCTGCTCGGGGACTAACTGGGCATTGGTTGGCGAGTGGTGAGCAATTGCACTGAGCATCACTTCTTTTGTGTATTCCAATCCTTTCATTATTATTGTTATAATATTATCGTCATTCTTATTATTTTGTTCATTTCTGTCCTATTAAGCTGTCTTTACCCCAATCCACAAGTTTTACTTTTTTTTCCGTTTTCTCCCCAATCACACTGGGGCAGAGGGGAGTGAGTGAGCGGCTGCGTGGTGCTTAGTTGCTGGCTGGGGTTAAGCCACAACAATCCCCTTAATCACAAAGGCAGAGACCATTCCAGCCAGCCTAGTTTGACACGCTTTTGGCCTTGCCTCCTACAGAGGATCAGAACTTGCTCCCAGAAGGTTTTTTCACACCCCTGGAGCCAATCAACAGTCTGTCCAGCTCAGGTGGCAAATCCTAGCAGTAGCTTCAGGGACAGAGATACTTCATACCTGCTCCTGCACTGCCTTTTAGGGTAAGAAATACAAATGAAATTGCCTTGGAATGTGCCTCCACAGCTTCAACCTTGCAAGCAGAGAAGCAGCAAATCACAGGGAGAGTCTCCTGACTTCCCATTTTCTCACCATCGTTATCCCATTATTGCACTGCATATGTGTTTGCTTCTGCCTCCAAAAGAAATGCAAACCCAATACAGCCATCAAAGTGAAGCAAGCAGTGATTTTTTCTTCCTTATTCTCCTATATTTTCCCTTTCCCTGGCTTACAGTAACAGAGGGAATAGGGAAAATTAATCATGAGAAAAGAGGTTGTTCTTTGGTCAAAATGAAATCCAACTTGGAAGAGCAGGGATTTTCTCTGTTATCTTCTTGTTTGTGTTCCAGCGTGCACAGAAATAATTTTCAATATTCTCCATAAGCATTTGGTATGAAAGGAAAAGTCCTTGGGTTTTTGGGTTTTGGGGTTTTGGTTGGGGGTTTTTTTGGTTTGGTTTTTTTTTATAAACGTACTTATTACCTTCTTTTAAGTGGCTCTGTCATGTAGTAAGTTCGTAGACTGTGGTTTGAGAAAGCTTCTGAAACTGCATGTCTTTGACTCATCAAGGCACTTGTACAAATTCTTTGTGGGTGCTTGCAGCCTTCACAGATAAGAGATTTGTCAGGGTAAAAGGCAAGTTATTTCCAGTTGAGTTCACTGAGAAAACATCTGGCTTTTAAACAAATTTCCAGGTAGAAAAGAGGGCATGAATCTTGTGCTGTGGTGGAAGGCTGACCTATTGAACAGCTCTTTTGAGAAGGAGAGGCGTGTAGGTTTCATTGCTGCCGAGTAGGCTTTGCAGCAGTGTGCAGGGACAGCACCATGTATGCCTGTGAGTTATTTCCAGCGCTTACCAGCATGGACACAACCCCAGGATCTTCTAAACCCGAAATGCTGTAAGAAAAGCTACAGTGAGCGTGGTTCGGATCAAGTAGCCACCTGGAGAACTCTCAACAAGGAATCTGTGTGCAGGGAAGCTGAGATGGGTCAACGATAGCTGACTTGTATTACTCAGCTGTCTCACAGCTCTCGCCTCTGAGGCCATCTGGTTTTATGGAGACTTCTCTGCACCTGACATTGGCCTCCCTGGACCCAGCAGGAGTGGAAAAGCTGCTCAAATGTTTATTAAAAATCTGATGTTCTTGGAAGACTCACCGAAATCCTGGATACTTTTCTGTTTGGTCCTACCTGGTGATTAACGTCTTCAAAACACTTCTACAAGGGACTGGATGCCATCCACCCTGGCTTCGGGAGATTCTGGCAGAGGTTGTGCATTGCCATTGTGATGTCCCGTTGTCACACTGGACAGAATTCTGGGCTTCAGGTCACAAGGGACCAAGCTCTGACCTTGTGTGGCACCAGTGCAAATGCAACATGCCTTCATCTCTGTTGAGGTGTTGTGCACAACCAGAATGGGAAGGACCTGAGGACTGTATATGTCGCATGACTTCCCACCACCTAACTGGAGGTGTCACTGTCCTCTAATTAAGGTTGGGAGTTGCAGGTCCCTTGGAGAGCACTTGTCTCATCAAAATTGGAGGACACTTGCGTTGCCGTCACAGGATGGATGTAACCCTGCTTACACCAAAGCTGTGACAGCAGCTGTCAGCACGTGTCCTGGTTCCCTCTGTCACGTGGCCAGACATGCAACCATCACCCAAAGGGACACCTGTGTTCTGGTGACAAGATATACCTGTTCACACATGGCTGCAAGATGTTTGCAAATGTGGGATTTGGGGAATTTTTGGGAACTCTCTGGGTTTTTAAGTTCCCCTGGGTAGAGGTTGCTTGTGTTGTTGATAGCTCCCAAGTGAGGAAAGATCTCCATGATGGCCTCACATGTTGTGGTAATGCTGCTACCAGGCTGAGTGAAAAAAATCTGGTACCTCATGTCATATCAGAGCTACATAACTTTACAGGCCTGCTGAAGATATAGCAGAGCCTGGTACACTTCTGTAGGGCTCAGGCTTCCTGTCCTAAAACATTTTTTGCAGCTGTTAAACAGCTTGTTGCATTAAAGCCCGTGAATGAATTGAAGTCATTCTTGTAAAGAAACAGGTTGCAGGATTTTTAGCACTCTGGGAATTGGGAGCAACACTGCTTTGTAAATTAGATCTGTTAAATACTTAGTAATATCAAAATTTCATGTGGTACTTTTCTTCAAAGAAGTCTGAGGTGGCTCTGTTCATCAAGCAATTTTCCCTTAGACTGACCTGGCCTTTCAGAATCACGTGGGAGGTCATATTTGATCCCAAGTTAATTCCTAATGAGATTTCCTACTTCCCCAAGGCTTTCTGCTGACATATACGAAAAGACAGACGAGACCAGAGCCTTTTATCTAGACATTTCTCAGCTTTGAAGAAACTTCTGCAATACTAAGCATTACCAATCACATGTCTTTCCCTAACAGGTCAGAACAGAATGGTTCTGGTCCTTGGGAACCATAAGCCTGGATCTGAGGGAGATGGTTCATTCCTGCAGTGGGTGATCCCCACTGTTGCATGTATTTTATTGAAGAGGAGGCTGGGATGGTCCCGTTGAGTTTTGGCTTTGTGCCGTGCTTGGAGGGTGGTGATTGCAGACCTCCAGCTGTGGCTAACAAGCAAGTGCTGGAATACCTAAATAACAGTGTGAAATGGTAACCTTGTGATCAGCACATCCCTGTAGTGAATCAGCCAACGATCCCCTGAATGTGAGCGCTTCTGCTGGTGCCAATGGCTTTTGCTGGTATTATCAGTTCATGCCAGGGTTGCTTTTAACTGCAGATCCTGTGTGGTACAGTACACAAATCACCCTAGCCCCTGTAAAACGCAGCTACTGTGGGACAGAGCTTTAGGAAATATTAAGCAATGCACAACAGATTTATGAAACGTGCAGCCCAGATGCTGGACTGCTGGACATTCAGTTTTGAAATCTCTCCAAACTGCAGATGGGCTAGTGGAGAGAGAAACCCTCCCACCTGGAGCTTATCTCACAGACGCCAAGCATGGGGAGCCCACACACCTAACCCACCAACCCCCCTGAGATGACAGAGCCCTCCTCTTGCAGTCACATCATTTCATAAGGTGCTTTTATTCCTCTGCCTGCATTCATCTTGTTTATTCCTGCTGTGCATTGATACAACAGGTCATACGTTAGGAAGAGGCTGCCAAAGATAATATACAACCTGTCATAGTAACAAGATCATCAGAAGGA
The DNA here is from genome assembly GCA_034782735.1 of Sagittarius serpentarius. Classification (NCBI taxonomy): domain Eukaryota; kingdom Metazoa; phylum Chordata; class Aves; order Accipitriformes; family Sagittariidae; genus Sagittarius; species Sagittarius serpentarius. Next base: position 7,323,564 of record JAVKLA010000084.1, on the reverse strand, counting down.
AAACTGAAGAGATAATAAACCGTCAGGAAAGCTGAAGAGTGAGAAACAAAAGAGGAACAGAGAAGAAGTGACAATGTTATCTTTGTTTAACGCTCCTCTGAGTCACCATTAGTTATTTAAGATATTCATCTGCTAGCTCCCAGCCCTGTCAAATTAAGAGATCCAAGGGGTGGTGGTTTTTTTTCATTACCAAACAAGTTGCTCTGGTCCAAAGGGAGAGGACGCTTCCATGAATGATGGATGCATTTTATTGCAGCTCACTTTGGAGGTTAGAAGGAGGCAGTTTACCACCACACAGGGCCATATGGTACCACATGGGCTTTCTTCTGGATAAGAATGTTTCTGTGGTGGTTGGCCCACAGAGGCTGTAATGCAAGGACAGTAAGGATAAGGAGGATATTAAGGATAAGGAGGGCAGCAGCACCAGCCCATTCCCACAGCTGGAAACCAGATGCTGCATGGACAAGGCACAGGCCTGGGAGCAGTCCGGGACACCTGCCCTTTGGAGAGAGGTTGTCAAATGGGGAAAAATAGCTCCAAATCAGCTGCTGCAGTTGTCCAAGGAGAGTGAATGTAGGTCCATCATAGGTCAACCACAGGCATCCAGGAGAAATGGTGCTGTGGGAACTGAGTGGGCAACCAAGGTGTTTTCATAGAGAGCATCAAACCCGAACCCTGGCCTCTCCAGACACCTGGACCAGGCAACACCTGAGTCATCATTTCTGCCATATCGCTTCTCCTTCTCTCCCAGAGACAGATGTCCAAGTTAAGTGAAGAGACCCAGGAGCCACCTGTCCTGCTGCCAGGAGAGGCTGCTGCGTGCGGGAGCACTCATGAGCCCACATGTGCGTGTGTGTTTGGGGAAGCGCCTCTTCCCTCTGCCTTTTGCTCCTGTCAGTTAACCCAGGATCCAGGAGAGTAGCAAGAACATTAATTTAACATATGGCCTCAAAATAGTCAAGACAGCCTTTCCCTGAGGGCTTTGCAGAGAGAAAGGAGGCACCTGGCAGGGAGAAGTGGTGAAGAGGGAAGGAAAGAAAGGAAACATGCCTGGCTGCAGGCTGCACAGCTTCCCTTGATTCATATCTAGGGCAGAGGAGAGGGCAAAAAGGGTGACAGGAGGGTGGAGGAGCACAGGCTGAGTGACTTCTCCCCTTGCAGTGGAGCAGCTCTGCAGAGCACGTTGAACAGGCCTTGGAGCAGCATCTCCCCACTGAGCCCCCCTGGGAAGCCAGAGGCCTGCAAACTAGCGAGGCGTGGGATTAAATAAATTAATGATCTGAGGAAGGTGGATAGGAATCATCATCTTGCTGGTAAAAAAAAAAAAACAAACCACAAGAATTGTGGATTTATGGCAGGGGTCAAAGGCTCACAGTCCCTTCTGGATCCAGGCTGAAATCTCCACGGGTTCCCTCATCCTCAAGCGGCTGCACATTCATTGCCAGCATGAAGGAGCAGGACAAAAATTATCACAGCCAAATAATTAGCAGCACAGCAGCCGGGAGGGCTGCTTAGACAGATAATGTTGCAAAAGTGTTAAACAGCAGCTTTTAGCATTGTCCGGGGTTTTCTGCTGAAGCCAAAAAGAGCAGGGGAAGATCTGAGGCATCAGATGGGGGAATTCTCCATATAGCCCAGTTGTCGGTGACTGATTTGGGCCCTGTGTAACTTCTTTTGCACACTACACCTGCTACATAATCTGCTGTATGAGACCATTTTGGCATAAACCAATTCCAGCAGAAGCTTCCCTACTCTCTTCTTTAAAACCTCTGATAATGGAGGCTAAAAACCATCCTGGTCCCTGCAGCAGCCTGCGCTGGCATTGCTCTGAGCAGGTTTCCGTGTGCTGACTTGTGCAAATCCCTGTGGACCCCGAGCACAGGAGATGCCACCAAATAACAGAGCCACCAAGTGGCACCTTTTTCTGGGGTGGAAAAACAGATGTAAGATCTGAACTGTCCCTCCTACAGAGAGGATTTTATTGCTGCCAGGAGAGACCCCATTGCTTGTCCCCGGTGTAGGCTCGGCATGGTGCCAGGCAGTCATGCTTGCTTGCTTGGCTGATGGGGTTAACGGGGTCTGCCCGCACGGACGCTGATTTGCACCACGGCCACCTGCATGCTGTGAGCTGGCCTGAGCCCCCCCAGCCCATTTCGCACATGCTATCAAACATCTGCTCGGCTGTAATGACTCTCCGTCACTGCCGACCGGGGCCGTATTCGAGGCGGTGACCTCGGGCTGGAAAGCACCGGAGCCCATCGCCAATCTGCCAGACCAGCTGTCGGCCACGTTAGTGAGCTGCCACAGGCAGAGCGGGGCCGGCCAAAGCCTTACTCCTGCTGCACACAAGACTCAAACCGAGGGCCAGCGCACTGGGAGCAACACGGGCTCTTACGGCTGCAAATATCATCAATATGAGCCGATGGCTGCCAGGGGAGGGTCTTTGGAAAAAGTATTGGAGACCTCGATGCTCTTGCCTAGCAAAGCCCCAACCTTCTGTACAGTAAAAAGAACCAAACATAAAAACTGCAATGTCCTCTACTTTTATTTTATGTGTTTATTTTATTTTGTGTGTTTATTTTCAAGGGGATTACCAATAAATTTAATTTCAGTATGGTTAATCCCCATATATATTTACTGAGGGCAATTAGCTGGCATTTATATTAAATATACACAATAGAGACTTGAATATACAGTTTATATAGTATAATTAGATATATATACACATATAAATAGATGCATAACTCTGTCTGCAGTGTGTGTTGGTGAGGAAGGACCAGGGTAATGTGCCGTGACAATATTTATCTCATACCATATTTATACCCTGATAACTGGAGAAGTACAGCGGGCCTCTACGGGAGCGGTTCTGCGAGCAGCCACAAGCAGAGCGGGTGCTGTGAGGGAGACAGACAGACGGGTGCAGTGCCAGGGCAATTCTACGGGGAACGAAGGGGTTTGGGGACCTGGGGAGGCAGCAGCAAGGGAAGACTGAGCAGAGTAGAGGACCCGGCCCTGAGGGAAGGAGCTGCTAACCCAGGGCAAGAGGCTCTGGAGCTGCCCTGGAGCAAAGGGCATAGGAGGTGGTTTGGGTGCATTTCCCCACTTTGCTCGCAGTGTTTCTGTGCATTTTGCTGTAGTGGATATATTCTAAGTCCTGTGTAGGAGCAGTGTAGCCGACACAGCGTGGAGGAAACCTCCTGCTGCTAGGCTGGTGCCAGGGCATCACTTTACCACAGCATCAGCCCCACGCAGTGAGCAGGAGAAGCCGGTTCCCTTTGGCACCAGGACAGGGCTGCCCAAGCCCCAGTCTGGGTCCAGGTGTGGGAGCAGATGTTGGAGGGAAAGCCAATCTCTGAAACGTGAAGGCTGCCAGTCTTCCTTGGCTTTTTCTCCAATATTTTTTCCTGGGGTGAAACTCTTCCTTGTTCCAGCTGGAGCCTCACTGTTCGGGAGACCGTGGTGGGGAACTGGCTGGCTGGTTTCCCATCCCAACCTGCCATCTAGGCTCTGCTTGGAGGGTCCACCAGCCTTCCTGGGGCAGAGAGGCTGAGGGAGATGTGGCACACCATGGTCCTGCAGCACTCAGCTCCTCTGGAAGCACAGGACAGCATACCTTAAACTCCACCATCTCAAACCCCTGCGAGAGCAAACAGCCTCCCTCTTTCTGCATCCAAAAGCTGTGGACCATCCCAGAGCTCAGTGCATCGCTGGGTTAGTCCCAAGTCTAAACCCTTGTTTGCTTTAAAAAAAAGTCAATTTACTTCTTTGTATGCCTTCCACCTGTTCCTATTTAGCTGCCACCAGCCTGTTTTTTAATCACACACAGCTTTCACTCTGGATTGCACAGGCAGTGTTAAAATCCTGCCTGCAGCTAAATGTGGTGTGAAGCTGTGCTGCGTTTGGAAGACTCTCAAAAGTCCTCAACGTCCCTCCTTACCTATGGGCTTCTCCAGCCTTGGCCCAAAAATAAAGGACCGGCTGAATTCTGGGAGCACGTTGCCTGCCGCCTCCCCTCAACTCTGTCCTGCTCCTCCGGGGCAAAGTAAGCCAGACAATGGCGTAATTAAACCTTCTCCTGACTTAAAGTACTGTTCAGGGAATTTGATTCCCAACCACTATTTATGGCTATTGATTTCTGCACTTCTTATTACCGCGGTAAGTGACCTGTAACCAGAGTGGCAACTGGCGGGTTTATCAATCTCTTTCAGATAATTAGTAACACAGGAAGTCGGAGAAGGAAATAAATGGTGCAGTTGAGAAAAGTTTGCTTACCACCCAACGGGGGCTACCAGAGCCAGCAGAAGAGGCAATGAAGACCTGCATTTCATCATGCCCAGCCTGGAGGAGCCAGCCTTGGACGCTGCTCCCAGTGCCTGGTCAGGATTTGGGCAGTGGAGGGAACAATATCTGTCCTGGACTCTTGTCCCATCGGCAGCAGATGCCAACTCCTGCCTTACAAAGGTCTTGTCTTGGGTGAACCCACCCTCTGATGAAAAGGCCCGTGCACAGGAGCCCAGCTCAGGCATGGAAGGGTTGGATGAGTGGAGCAAGTACCAGCATCTGCATGACCATTGGTGGGGCCAAAACGCGATAAAGCCCTTTCAGGCAGATCCTGTGTGTTATTCCCTGGAGACCAAACCAGCCCCATTCCCAGTGGTCTCCCGAGGCGAGGGCTGGTTGGTATGCTCAGATCCAGGGCCGGAGGCATAATTATCTTTTTGGCCTCTTTCCTATTGAAATGTTGCCTGCAATTAACTCCTGCCAGAGGAGCCAGACAGATCGTGGCCCTAGTTCAGACCCGGGCAGATCAACCTGCAGAGCAGGACTGGGTACAGGGGTTGCCTGGGATCCGCTGAGGGGCTGCCGATGGGCGAGTGCCCGGGGTTAGTTACATTGATCTCACACTACTTGTTGTTAAATTGCTGTAAGCAAACTCGACAATCTGAAGATGATTAAATGAACCAGTCCTGCCAGAATAAACCCAGAGCTTTTATTAGCAAGACGGGAGCAGCAGGTTATCTGCAGGTATGTTTAAAGCCCTTGTGATGCCCCTGCACCCTTCTGCACTGGGCACTGCCCCTGATCATTAGAGCTGGGGACAAAGAGATTTCAAGGGTGCAGAGGGTGGCTGGAAATTGAGAGTTAAAAATGAGAATTAAACCCACGTCTTCTTAAGGCTGGGACAGGGCCTTACCCCCAAATAATCGCTTTGCTGCTCCTAGCTGACCTCTTTCCCATGTAAATAGCTTTTCAGTGGAAGGCTAATTCATTCTCACAGCTAAAAATGATCATTGCTGTGAGAAAGTGTTCTGGGCGTGAATCCTTTTTGCAGCAAATAGCAGCATTAACAGGTTCATTTTCTCCCAGCAATGCTATCAAAATCTCTTTAAGCTGCTTCCAGAGCATACCACAGATGCACTAAACCAAGCCTGCAAAATGGGTGGGAGATGTGATTGCAGTCAGACCTCCCGCCTCAGCCTCAAAACCCGATTCAACCCCGTGCCGAGCAACATCTATGCCTGACGGCTGCAAGAGTCCGTGTTCCCTCCTGAGGTGCCCCAGGAGCATGTCCTAGAGATGGCTCCATTTCTTAGGAAATGTGCAGGAAATTTCTGCTTGTCCGCAGAGGGACATGCAGGAGAACTGCCTGAGAATGGAGTGGTTTCCCTGCACATCTAAACCATACATCCCACCTCCGTATCTCCAAGCACTGGGTAGAAGCTGGGTGTAAGCCTTAATCTCCTGGAGTTTTCCCAGAAACCAAAGGAATAAGTAGTTAAAGCCCTGAAATAATCGAGTGGATCATTGCCAAAACTGGGAAAGAAACATGAGCTGTTGATCCTCTGCTTTACCCATCAAGCAAAGTGCGGTTCAGTGCCACAGTTACAGGTACCAGTGCTGTAATGCAGGCTTGCAGATGTAGTGCTCCAGCTGAGTTACAGGTTTAGGAGCCATGTTACAGACCATTACAGACTTGATTTGGGGTAAATTCCAGCTGCTTATTAGACTTGTCCCCAAAGGGGACATTTTTCCAGGGGCTCGGTGACTTCTGTGCAACACCAAGCGCTAGCCCCAGCTCTTGACGACGGCATATTAGAGGTTTCTTCAGGCTCCAGAAGAAGCGTGGAGATGCAGCACTGACAGTCAAGTTTTGAAGCAAGAGGGGAGACGAGGCTGAGCAGCATTTCACTCAAGGCAGACACAGCCGTGAGGCTGTAGATTCACAAAGCCCAGGGATGTGCTGAATGCAGCAGCTGGCTCTGAGCAAACGCTATCCAAAGGTCATCAGTGATGCTCCCTTTGCAAAAAAGCCCACACGCCTTCCCCATGACAACCTGTTACATGTTCCAAAGAAAAACAATATTGCTCTTTTTTTATTATTTACGTTGAGACTGAATTGCCTCTTGCATTCGGCGAAGCTGCTTCTTCTGCCTCATAAATCCAAATCATGACTTTTTGGGGTGATGTGAGTCAATCCCTCCGTGGGCTCAACTGGCCATTTTTATTGACCCTGTGGTGCTCTGCCAATGTATGCTGGGGAGAGGCGTCTGAGTTTCCTTGGCATTGCTGGGCATGACCAGCAATGGGGAAAATGGAAACACTGGGACCAGATAACCCTCCTCTTGCTCCAATTTCCTATCACAGTGCCTGGAGCAACATGGCAAGGAAGCAGGAGCTGCAATTCTACAGCCATGGGGAAAAAGAGTAAAAGAAGGTGAAGATCTGATCTCTGGAAAGGGATAGTACTCAGAGATTTTCCAGAGAGCCCTGGAAATGACCATGTTTTGCCATGGCTATGCTTTCCTTTATCCATCTCACCATCTTGCACTCCTTAGAACCCGTCTGCTTTGTCCTGCTCTCTTCTGAAAGGCACCCAAATCAAAAGTAAATGTCCCCAGGTTAGTCTCGCTAAGTGCTCTCTTCACTTACTAAATGGCTCTGCCCCTATGCTTCCTCCGAGGCAGCTGAGATATTGCCGCCCAGCAAGGTCCCAGTGGGGCTGCGTGCCAGCCCCATGGCCAGAAATGTGTGAATCACCCGCTGGGGCCAAGCACACCGGGTGCTCGATGGCGCTGTGCCAAGAGCTGTGCAAGTCCCTAGGCTGCAGCGGGGACAGGCAAGGGGAGAGTTGAAACTCCCGGGAAATTCAGGATAACTCAGAATGACCACAAAAAGGCAAGATGTGAGCCAGAATTATGGCACAAAGACTTTGAAGGCGAGTTTGATAGAGATGTCACTCTGTCTTCAATGGTGTCCACCAGGCATGAAAAGCAACTCCGAGGCAGAGGACAGGAGCTTGAGCACCAACCTGGTGCTGCTGCGTGGGATGGCCAGTGCCCAAAACCATATGGCACTGAGCATGGCCCCTGGGGCTGAGGGGACATTTAATTGCCCCTGATCTTAGGGGACACCTGACTCCAGAGCATGCCAAAGAAGGGAGTAAAGTGGAGACCCAGGTCTTATTCCTGAATGCATCACACACCCCCTCAACTACCTTGGGTAATCTACTCACGCGCTCTTAGCAGCAAAATAGCACGAACATTACTGTCCTACTTTGCACTGATGTTTTGAAGACAAATTTGTGTTTCCCTGGGGAGAGGGACTGGAGGAAAACCTGTTCACCAACCAAACCAGGGTTTAGCCACCCGATTTGTAAATGGCATGCTAAGGAGCCTGAAACCGCCATCTCCTGGGACAAGCTTGCTTCCCCCCCCCCCCCCTTTTTTTCCCATGGAGGAAAAACTATCAAGATAAATTCATGGATATAAAATCAAAAGATCTTTGGTAACCTCTTTGACTATTAAAGTAAAATAATGATAATAATGAGCACTGCAGTTTCACTCATCTCAGAAGATAAAAAAAAAGTCAGGGCATTTCTTTTTGCTTGCCAGCAGATAAGAGCCTGACCCAGATTGGCAGAGCTCAGCTTCCTCTGCAGCTTTGATTTTCTTGGGGAAGGCTTAGTTCTGGCTGTCAGACCCCAAACCCTGAGGTTGCAAACTATAAGCAGAGCTTCCAGACTCTTACACATCCCGGTGGGCTGGTGGGGTGGTAGGGGTGGAGGGTTTTCGGTCAGGTTTTTGATGGGGAGCACCACACTTTGCTCTCCTGCTTTCGATGCAGCTGAATTTTTCTGCTAATCTGCCCATCAGGCTCACAATGAGAGCTGCTGGTTTCTGAACACACAATCTGGCAATTTATTCAGGTGACTAAATAAAAGGGAGGGCAAAAAAAATTACCGTGCTTCAAGTTGTGAGCGCTGAGCCCTTGGGAATTGCAGCCCGAGGTATAGAGAAATAGCAAATAAATGCTGTGGAGAGGACAACGTTTGCTCCGTCCCTCCTGCAGACATAATGCCTTTACATTAATTATATTTAGAAGTAATTTCTGCCAAGCCTTATAGTTTAGTATTATAAAAAGTTCCTTTTGTCACTTTTTTCCCTTTTTTTTTGCACCACTGTGAAACGGCAAGTTAGATGGAACAGGCTAAAATAATGCGGTCTGATTCAATAATGAATAAAGATTAACGAATTTTTGCTAACGTAAATTATTACATGGTAATTGCTTTAATAATATAAAATTATTTTCTGCTACAAACTATGATTAATGATACCAACTGAACATTTGAATCGTGTGCCTTGTTTTTTGTAAGTTCAGTGATTAAATAACTAATATAATAGTTTACCCTTAATTTTTCTATAGGCAGCAATCATTGGCTAATTGATTCAGACACAAGGGTTGAGTGAACCTACAGTTTTATGTATCAAAACTCTTAGTCACTTCTTGACTCTTCAGCAACAAAATTAAAAAGAACTATAGCTTCTTTTCCACATCGTGAACCTGTTCATTTGTTACATTTTAAGGATAGTGGGTTGTTAGTGTGATGTGTAATGGACCTCACAAAGACCAGGGCCACGTCCTGGGAGCGGAGCGGGGATCTGATATTACGGTGAGATGGAGAAAGACTGAGCAGTGTCCTGTCTCAAAGCCTAGGGGCCAAGGAAGGAAAGAAGAAAAAGGGACTTTTTCTTCCACTTCGGGGGGAAACAGTCCCATTTTGTAGATGTTTCATGCTCACAAGACCTTCCAGGGCAAGGGGACCGGACCCTGATTTGCACCCCACTTTTGGCAACCATTTCGACACCTTTGAACTATTTGTCTCTTTGGCGACAGAGATAAATAGGCCGTGGCCTCTCCGCCTTTGCAGGATGTTAATGAAGCGTTTAATCATTTGGTGTTTCTTTTGCTTTGGCTTCTTTTTATTTTAGTTTGCAGGAATCAGAGAAACACTCGAGCGTGGAAGAAGGCAGCTATTGAATGTCTGTATCTGTTATTTGCCCCCATGATGGGGAATTAATTGCCTTTTGATTAATGAGCACTTCAGAGCTATGCCTGAGCTGGGACTGAGGGAAAGGAGGAGAGAGAAGGGGGGAGAAAATCAGCTGCTCTGCTCTAACCTTGATGTTTTCTGGGATGCCAAGAAGGGGTTAAAGAGCCAAAAGATGGTGGTGCTGTGGGGGTAGTGTCAATGGTGGGAAGGCAGAGGGGGAAATTGTAGTCTTGGCTGTGTCAGAAGAGAGAGAGAGAGAAATTCAAGCAGCAGTTTAATTTTATGAGTGCTTTCATGCCCCTTGAATGGAGAAGGGGAAAATGATTTAATTAAAAATATATTTACTTTTAATGCAACCATCAATATTTCCATCCGTGCTGATTGTTAAGAGGGTTTGTGTGTTTGCATGTTTAAACACTTCTAGGCTCTGCCTCTCACTTACTCCTTCTCCATCAGCAGCCGCTCTTGCACACTCACCAGCTCCCCATGCACACTCACCCGTGCCCCTGTGCACACTTACCCAGTGCCCCAGTGCCTTCCCAGGTTTGGGGCATGGGTAGTTTTTGGTGATTCCCCAAAAGGGGAGTATTAGCAGTCTCCCACCCTCCAAATCTAGCTCTGACAGCTCTGGATTTCAGGCCCCCTGTATACTTTCCCCTGTGATCGGTGCGTTTGGCTGTGCATGACCTTGCTGCGTTTCTTTTGGAGGTACCAGTCAACCCCCGGGCCCCCACTGCACCCCAAACTCCAGCCCCGCTGTGCTCATGGGCCGGTTGGGGTGTCTGCAGCAGAAGGGAGCTGCGGGGCCAGCTGCGTCCTCTGCCCTGCCAAGTGAAGCTGCTTCAGGTGCAGAGGCCGGGCGAGCAGGTAGGCACAAGCATCCCCTAAACACAGGAGCTGGGAGCTGCCCCTGCTGCTGTTTCCTAGATAATTTAGTCAATTGAAAATGGCAGGATTCACATGCGAAGTGTTGCACAGTAAAGCTCCAGCAGCCCTTCTGATTTGTATTCCTTCCCAGCGTCAAAACACTTCCCAGTTACCCATTTGCCTTTCTTGTTCCTACACTACACGGATGGATTTAAAGGATTTCTTCACAATAGCCTTTAAATCTCCTTGCCGGGTGCTGCTGAATGGCGGCACAGTTTGATGCGGCTCTGCTGTCTGGGTCCTCCCTGCGTTGCTTTGCAGATGACCGCACAAGGGTAGGGGCTTTGTGTGAAATATGGCTGGAGGAAGGTGGTTTGGGAAACAAAAAGGTTGGCTTTTGAGTGAAACAAATAGCTTTTGTCAGTTTGACCTTGAAGCTCAGCCATCACACCACTAGAAACTGCAATGCTTGCTCGGTTATCATCTTTCTTTCTCTCTCCAAAGAAGCGCTTGTCTCCTAAGACTGGCAGCCTCATTCCTTATTTCTAAGGCTTAGATTGTATGTTGGGTTTGGTTGGTCTTATTTTGTTGTTTGTTGGCTTTTTAATATTTGCAAAGCCACCAGGAACAAGCCTGTGGTTGTTGCAGCCTGGGACGAGGCTCTGGGTGGAGTTTGCCGGGGTAAGATCGTTTTAGGTCTGAGCTATGGCACGGGATCCTGCAGGACCCACCCAGGTGATCCTGGTGGACTCCAAGCTCCTGTCCCTGACAGTGCCGCAGAGCCAAAGGCAAAGCAGCAGCTCTGCCTTTCTTTATGGATGCAGCTCACGGCTTTATTTCCGCTCTCATATTTCAAGTGGAAAATTTGGTGAAAACAAAAAATTAGCAGGACATTCTTAGCAGAGTAGCAACAAGCAGTACAATCTATTAGCAACAGCCTTTTTTGTGCACGCACAGTTATTGCTCAGCGTATGTTTACAGCAGAGTTGCTAAAGGATAGAGCCGTCACTGGGATCTGAGAGACTGTGAATCTTCCTTCTCCTGGCAGGTTTCTGGTCGCAGCCCATCGGAGTGGCCCCATCACTCCATGTCTCCCCGAAGGAGAAGGCTGCTCGGGAGCCTGTATCCTCCAGTGAGACGCAAATTCAATTTACTGATTTTTCTGAAAATGGTGCTGAAATGATATTAATCCCTGGCTCCACATGAAAGATCAAAAGAGCCAGGGAGGCAGTGTCAGGCACAGAATGGAAATCATGCTCTGCAGAAAGAAGAAAGAGAATTGGAAACTTCCTGGCGGAAACACTCGTATATTTAACCAAACCCAGAGGCAGCCAAAGTTGCCTTTGCTGGACCCAAACCATTGAACAGAAACAAGGACAGAAAACCCCAGCGTGCTTCTGTATTTCACTCCCCTGTCCGGAGAAGGCTCTTTCTGAACCATTTCTAAGACAATGCTGCAGTCAACCCTTTGCCTTTTATGGCCACAGTCTGTTCCACTTCTCATCAAATACAGCCCTGGATCTTTTTCCACCAAGCTGCTGCCCAGCCCATTGTAGCCCATCTGGTGTTTGTGTGAGCGACTCGCCATCGAGCTGCGTGCTGGTCCTCCCCAAATTTCATCAGCTTTATAGGATATCTCAGGCTTTTTCTCCAATTTCCTGTCACTGGGTCTCAAGTCTGGTCTGAATTTGGTTTCATGTCCTCCAAAGTGCCAGTAGCCTTTCCTGGAGTGAGCCCTCTGCAGATCTAATAAACATCTGCCCTCTTCCATCATCTGGGAGGTTAATTGAAATATCAAATCATACCAGATCAAGAGAGACCACTGTTAGACGCATCCCTCCTTTCTGACAGGGAACCATTGATAATCCCTCTCTTGGTACAGCCAAATTGCAATATAGAGCTGTTTCCCAGCGTGCTGATGAGAATGTCATGGGAGACAGCTTGAAAAGCCTTCCTGAAGTAAAGACAGATGACATCTCCTGCATCTTCCCCCAGCACCAGCCCTGCCACCCTGTCTTTGGAGGAAATTAGATTGGCTTGACCCAATTTGGTCTTTACAAATTCATGTTGGCTGTTACTCATTTTCCTGTGTTCTTCCAGGTGCTCGCATAGGCTTTGTTTGCTCTCACTATGCTTCTGAAAATTAGAGGTAAACTTGTTCAGCTCCCTCCCCTTTCAAAAAGGCAGGTGTTGCATCTGCCCTTTTCTACATTTTTGCATCATCATCTTCTCAAATATCACCGTCTTGTCTCTGAAATCGTGTTTGGTGGTTCTTGATGTGCCCAGGGATGGAGCTAGCATGGCGCAGCCAATTCGAAAACGCCTGCCTTAGCTAAGTACACTTGAAACTCTTCTGTCCCTTCCTAGCCTGGTATCTTACTCCTCAGTGTTAATTGTGTCAGACACCAACTCACAGTTGATCTGTTTAGTAAAGACTAAACAGAAAGAGGCTTTAGCCTTCTCAGCATTGTCTGTCGATAGCTTTCCCTCTTCAGCCACTCCGACATTTTTAAATGGGATTTTTTTTTTCTAAATTCAAAATGACTTTTTCTGCTGTTTTAAAATGTAAATCAATTTTTTCTAAAAAATAGAAGCATTTTAATAACAAGGCTGCTAAGGTTGAAAAACAATGGTTTGAAATAGCTGAAGCAAAATGTTTCTTGCTACTTGAGATCAATTCTCTTTGAAATAACTATTAATGATTGGGCCAGAAATTGGGGGTTTTGTCCCCATTTAAGAAAGGGAAAACACCCCCCAGATTCTCATAATTTTGTTTCTCAGTAATCAGAAACACCATACTCGCCCTGCCATGTGTTGGCTCAACCAGAGCATTCAGTACCGCTGCAGCTATTTCCCTGTAAGATTTCTCTGGGCCAGAAAACTCTGGATTCTCATGCAACTCCATCTGTATCGATAGCAATCGGTGCCACCAGCCTGAATCCACAACAGGGAAAATTGGACGGGTATTGAGCAGAAATGTGTCTTGTCCCACGCACAGCATCTGAAAGCTAGTTTTAAATGCAAATAGGATGGGGAAGACTATGGAAATTCAATAGCGAATGTTCTTTAAGTTTCTTTCCATACAGCACGGATCATTAGATAGAGCTCTAGCTGTCCAGAGACCTCTGGCAGAAACAGAAATATGAAATCAGGTCTTCCTGCTTCACTCAAGTCAAAGTCAGTGCCATCACATGTGGAGCTGCGTGAACTTACTCACCTGTTTCAGCTCCATCTTAGAAAAGGGTGATATTTCTTATCCCCTGATCCCATCAGATCATTCCAGGAGCCCGCCGCTCTGGTTAAAAGCTTCTCCTGACTTCCAGTGTGAATTGATTTGTGGCCTAGTTCCTCTTATGCAAACATTGTCCTTTAACTTAAGTAGCTCTTCCTTCCTTGTGTCTGGGTGATGGATTGAGCGAGAGTGTGTTTGCCATTTCAGCTGTCTCCCACAACAGCTGCTGCTTCAAGTGAGAGAAGGATGGCGGTTATCTGTATAAACAGCTTTTTAGAGAAAGTGATTGTTTCCAAAAAGCAATGATCAACTTTCTAAAATCAACACTTAAGCGCTTTTAGTGGATTGGAGATTTTCATTGGAGAACTGAGTTGGGGGTTCAGTGCAAAGAAAATTATAACTTTTCTTCCGGAAGTCAAAGTTTCCATTTTTTTTTCCTTTAGTTTTGGCTGAAAAGCCATTTGAAATAGAAAAAAAGAATTGTTTTGTCGGAGAAATTTCCAGGCTGTGAAGCCTAGCTGGGATATAAAACTCAGACTCAGGGTCCCAGGGTCAATTTCTGTATCTACCGCTGGTCATCAGTGGATGACTTTGAGCAAGTCCTTTGCCCCCTGCCTATGTTTCCCCATCTGTAAAGCAGGAAAAGAGAATTCACCCAGTTCAGGAGAAAGGGACTAAAAGACTGCGGGGTTGTTTGAACAGCCATCAGAAAGCCGAAGAGGTGGGAACAACAGCCAGGAGAAATCCTATGAAGAGGAGAAGGACACGGATGGAGTAGAAAAGCCCCAGTGTTCTTCAGGGCAGGGGATGGAAAGGTGCAGGTACCACTGAATGGGGAACCTGGATGTTCCATCCCATAACTGGCCACTGTTTTGCTGGACTCAGATTGCACTGCAATGGCTGTTGTTGGGGCAGGAGAACAGTAGAGTGGAGCAGAGTGGCACTGGCAGACACAGCCACGAAGGCTGATGTTCACAACTTCTCGGCTGCCGCTGTTCTTTATGCACAGAAGCGGCTCAGCACCGTTTCAGAGGTGACCAATACCCTGCTGCTGCGTTGTGCTGATGTGCCAGAGAGGGGGAAGAGCTGGGGAAGGACGTGCTTTGCTTCAACAACTGCAGTGTAGCCATTTCCCAAGAGCACTGAGAGAGACAAGTCTGTTGTGGAGGGTTCTTAAATCACTAATTAAAGCTGTTACCGTCCGGATGACACCAGCATGGCCTCTTCTGAGCCTGCTTGGAGGCTAGGGGGGTGGAAGAGATGGATCATCATTTTGTTTTTCTGTCTCGTGCCTTTCCCTTTGATTTTTTTCCATCATCCATGCTGCCTGGGATTTGCTCCTTTATCCTTACAGACATCTCACCTAACTCCCGTGGTTTAAAATCAGTATAATATTGACCAGAAGAATTTGGAGGGATTGCAGGTCATTTACATTCTCGCACCCCTCTTCATTTCTTTGCCCAAGCCCGCCTGGGCAAAGTTTGGCGGCTGGAGCGAAGGAGGTCTGGTTGCTATAGCTACCAGCACTGCCTTCCTCCCCGTGAGGAGGAGGAGACCGCAGGACTTCAGAGCAAAGCCATTTTGCACAAATTTCTGCCTTTGAAAGTCAGCCAGGGGCTCCACAGCACCCTTGGGTCACCCTTCTCCTCAGTCCTCCCCTCTGGCAGCAGCACGATGCCAAGGAGGAGGAACCACCACCCGCTCCCCGAGGGCAAGGAGGAGCTGGCTGCAAAGCTGGGGATGGACAGCACCTCCAAAATAATCCTGCCTGTCCCATCTTGGACCCGGCACCTAATTTGGAGGCTACTTCTGTCCTCCTGGAGGACATATTTACCATGCTGGGGAAGGAGACGGGGATGGTTCATAGGTACCTAGAGCCCTTTGTGACCCCGTACCTTCCCGGGACCTGGCTCTCTGGGGTGTCCAGGGATGCCAGGGGGGTTGCACAACATGTCAGATGGCATTAAAACACCCAAGTGGGGGGGGCCTGATCCCTTTTTTTGGCTTTTCCTGCTGTATCCCCCAAATCAGTACAAAGGACTGAGCACTGCAGTAACCCCCTGCACCCCAAAACCTGGGGTTTCATCTCCCTTTACACTATGGAGGGTATGACGAGACCCATGAGGAGGGATAGACCGAGTAGGTCTTGTAAAACACAGACTCCCTTTGTTTCCAGGTTACTCTGGATTGTCTGTAATTATGTCTAGAGATGCATGCCATGATAATTGTTGATTATTTGCAGCTCCTGTGGGACTGCTTCCTTGTGAAAGAAAGGCAAAGAGCCTGCACGTAGCATAGACGAGAAATTCAGATCAGCAGCATATTTCTGGAACGGGCTCAAGAACTGAATAAATACGTGAATAAATTAAATAAATAAAAGATGTGGGGGAACGAGCGAGATGGCCTTGCCGTGTCAAGATAACTGTACCTTGTCCCCCTGCTCTGCAAACTCTGTTGAGCAGATTTATTAGTTTTAATTAACAGGAGGGGGTGGGGGGGAAAGGAGCTGGGAACACATCCAAATTTCAGCTCACAAAATCACTGCTCCTTCTTCAAGATTGAGAGAGAAAGAGGGTGAATGACCAGAATAATAATCAGAAAAGAGATCTGGGTGCCAAGAAAGCCATTCCTCCGCCCAGGCTTTGCGCTGGCTCCTAGGATGAGAAGGAACTTGTTCAAAGCTGAATGGGAAGTCCTGGTAGGGTCAGAGTTTAGGGCTGGAGCCTGTATAAAGTTTGGAGTAGGGCAGATGAAAGCTCCTATCAAAACTTCTCTTTCAGTTGAAAACTGAGCTGGGTGTCTGTGTGTAAAGTGTTTTTCACAGAAGATGTGATTTTTTTTTTCATTATAACTCCTCCTCCCCAAGAATGAGCGGTTTGGGGTCAGCCACTTGCTGATGTACCCTCAGTGGGGAGGGTAGTGTCCTCGGGCAGTGAAGCTGTGCACATGCACCCCTTCTCTAGACTAAGCTCCTTCAATAAGTGCCAGAACCCAGGGGATGACAAGGAGAGACCGTAGTGATGTAGTGATGTTCTGTGGCATTTCAGAACACCGATATTTCCCTTTTTCTGTTATCCAGCCGTGGTTTGCAGGCAAACCCAAGAGCTTGGGAAGGTTTGGGAGACTGTTGTGGAGGCACAGCCTGGCTGAGGTCTTTGTATTCCTGCTGGAGGCACTGAGCATGGCTGGCTCTCCACGGACTGATCGATGAGAGCGTGGGTACCCATGGGGAGGATGTGGGTGCACATCATCCTGCTCTCGTCAGAGATTAGTGTTGCTGGTGGCTCCTCCGCCCCTTGCCACTGTGTTCTCATGACATCATGGCCAGCACCCATCACAGGGACATGACCCCATTCTGCCCTGGGCACTGGGGGATGTGATTTTCATGCCAAAACAATATCAGCCCTGCTACCCATGGGGTGCAATCATGGATGCTGATAGAAAGATATTTAACAATTGGGGTGTTGCTTAGTCCCAGCAGCAAAAGAGAGTTAAAAAAATAGTAAAAAGTCAACTTTCAGTCTGGAAAACATTGACAATTCAAACCGTCTGAAAGAAAACGGTGCTTCCTTTTATTTATTAGGGATTTTTTCCTATTGGCATCAAGTCGACATTTCCTGCCAAGGATTTGATGAGGATGAAATACATTTTCTGTCAAAATGGTCTGTGAGGGAGCCCCTGTCTGTAAGCGTCTCCCTCCCTCCTGCACAGTGCAGCACAGGGCAGCCCCCTGAGCAGCTGCTTACTCCAGGACCAGCAAGAGCCCAGCCTCGTTAGCCCAGCATGTGTATCAGCTCATTAGCCTTGACGAGTAACCAAGAGCTAAGCTACCCCTTGGCTTCTCCTGTAGATAGTATTGTTTCATTG
Organism: Sagittarius serpentarius; assembly: GCA_034782735.1. Taxonomy (NCBI): domain Eukaryota; kingdom Metazoa; phylum Chordata; class Aves; order Accipitriformes; family Sagittariidae; genus Sagittarius; species Sagittarius serpentarius. The sequence goes on along the minus strand of JAVKLA010000084.1, from coordinate 7,306,267 downwards.
CATGGTAGGTCCTGATTTAGGGAACTTGCCTCTTGCCTGGTGTAGAAATGACCTTTACAGCCTCTGCACCATCAGCTTGTGCCTATGATGAGGCTGAATCTCTTCATGTGGCCCCGTGAAGGTCCTGAGATCTGCCGGGAGCTGGAAGAGAGCCACAAAACATAGACTGGGAAGGAAAATGGGCTTTGGTTTTTCTCCCATGTTGAAGCTGTTCCCTTTCAAGTATTCTTTCAGCCCATTAGGAACTATTTTGGAAGAAGAGCTGGAAAGAATGGAGTTGGATCTGGCTGCCAGCATCTCCAGGGTTCAGAGGTACTTGGACCACAGATTGTGTCTCGGTCCTGTCTCTGCCCTTTACAGTTGTTCATTAAAGGAGTTTCACAAGAAAACACAGCATCGCTCTCCAGGAAACAGCAGCTAGAACATTTTATCTTTGAGTTTCGCAACTTCAACAAGTCCCTCGGGGGAGAGCACAAGCGAGTTTTATTAAAAATAAAAAACCCTCATGGAGAGGACTAATGCTTTATCTTCTGGATTTAACAGGAGCTGCTGGAGAAAGCAAAGACACTTCAGAAAAGCTCTCAGGGCAGAACGGAGCGTAAATAAACAGTCCTAATAAATGCTGGAGCAACCCACCACAGTGATGAACGCACAGGGGCCCTAAGGCCACAGCCAGGTTTGATCCATCTTGTGGCCAAAACGCTGGGAACAGCAAGAGTTCCTGGGGAAAACACAGCATAATATAGCACCACTGTGAAAACTGGCCCCACGGTCCCACAGGAAAAAAATCTATCTGAAAACCCAGAAGAGAGCTGTGTTCCGGCCCTGGGATGAAGATCAATCACTTGCTTTATCCTCATTTCATTGAGTTTTCGCGGCTGGCCTGGCAGAGGACACACGTGGCAAGCTACCATGGGAAACGCTGTCCCAAGGGTGACTTCACGGACGAAGCAGGCAGAGAACTTTAGATGAGGCAGGAGAAAAGGATTGCTTCTGCTCAAAGTACATCTGAGTACATTGGTTGACTTGCAGGCCAGAAAGGTGCAAACCCCAACTGATGGTTGCCTGCCAGCTGGGAAATTTTAAGGGGTTTTGTGCACTTGAGATTCTTTTATGTCTAATAAGAGCCAAACCCCTGCTACCTACCATCTTTTCTTCAGTTAGAAAACCAAATACAATTGAATCTGGACTGCAATTTTTGAGAAGTTTGTCACAACCCAATTATGTCCAAGATCTCATCCCATCTGTGCTTAAAATCTGCCCAGGTATGCCAAAGTTTGATGGTGGAAAGGTGACAAATAGACACAGAGAAGGTGTGATTTTACAGCCTCATTTCCCCAGGGAGGCAGTCCAACAAGGGCTACTGGAAGAGGTCAGTTCTTGGGTCTGATGGCATATGTTCAGATTACTTCATCAAAGGCCTATTTGAAACATTTCCATGGATGCTGCTGGCAGAAAATTGGTCTTTTTTTTTTAAACTACTCTATGTTGGTTTTTTCCAACTTGAGAAATGTTGACACTGTGTCAAAAAAAAAAACCAACCAAAAATATAGGCCAACAACAAATGCTGAACAAATAGAGACATTTTGACTTTGGAAACAAAAATCAAAATAGATCTGTTGAAAACAGAAATATTTTCATACTAATAGCACCACTTGCAACTTACGCTCACATCGATTGCTGATTACATGGCCAGACCACTGGCAAAATGCTTGACAGGTAGCTTTGGACCAAATGTCAAATGAGCAGCTAAACCACATCACTGGCTTTGGGCTCCCTCCACATGTGGCATCTAAGTTCATTTCATTGCTGCACAAAATGGTTGCTGTGGTGCATTCAGGAATACATTGGATTTTGTGGACACCAAATTTACCCTTCATTTCAGAGCAGTGATTTACTGACGGCATTAGAGGACAATCTTCAGAGTCAAGGAGGTGCCAGCGTTGAGCCTGGTGTTCGTGTTGCTCCTCTCCGTTGTCCGGCTCTGGAAGTCGCAGTGGCCCCACAGCTGCTCGGTGACCGGAGGGGATGCACGTGCTTATATGCGTTATTGTGTCTGTCGTGATACATGCTGGCTTAGGAGAAGCAAGACTCCAGCTTCCAGGTTTGGGGTCAGCCCGAGCTGGCAAGCTCAGCGCCATGAGGCTCTTCCCCTCCATTTTCTCCTTGTTGGTGCATTTTGGCAAACAAAGTTCTGGGCGGAGCAGGCGAAGGATGGAAACCCCTGCTCCACCGAGAGCGCTGCAGCAGTGCGGTCTCACGGGCTCCAAAGCCTCCTGCACCCAGTGCACTGAGTCAGCCGGCAGAGAGCTGAATTGTTTACACATAAACATCCTGGCACGAAGCCACCTCCACAAGGGAAGCGGGGGGCGGGGGGAGTCAAAACAGAAAGAACATGAAAAATTAATAGGGTTTTAGACTATTACATTTTCCAGGACTTGGTGGATTGTGGCTTTCAATCGTCAATCAATCACATTTCAATCAGACGGATTAATTTTCCAAAATACCTCTTTGGCTGCCTTCAACGTGCGCTCCACTCCTGCGAAGCCAAGCCCGGGGCTGGTGGTGGGGTGCTCACGTGGGGTCCCGTCCACCCACCTGCCCTGACGCCCACCCCTTGCGGTGCCCCTTCCGCCACTGCAACCACGTTTCCACTTCTTGCTCCAGGATAGGGATACCTCCGAGATGCATTAACACTGCTGCGGCCAGCTCTACCCGGTGCGTGCTTAGCTCCCGCTTGTTCCGCTTGTGCGTGCCGGTGGCAGCTGCTCCCAGCCCTTCCCTGCAGCCACCTCCTTTCACCTTGGCCTGAGTGCCCTGGCGTCCACCGATGGCCCGGGGTTAAGGAGAGCACTTTATTGTGCCTAACGAGGCGCTTTGCCCATCCAGCTAGAGAGCAGCCAGCTCAGCCGTGGATTGTCTTTCGCTTTTTATTGCCCAGCGGGAGGAGCACGGGGAAGGTCTTTATGTGATTTTAGAGAAAGACAAAATGCCTTAATAGCAGTCGGCGCTGCCTCTCTGGGACCCAGGGGACCCTGCAGCAGCCCGTAATAATCATCGTAAATAAAAGGGGATGTATCTAGTGTGCAGCATGGGCCGTTAAAACAAGCCCTAGGGTGGAAGGGATGTCTTAAAAACAAGCTTTAGAGGATGTTTCTCTCCGTTTCTCTCCTCATTGCCCCTCTAATTCTCCTTCCCTGCATGGCGGAGCTGTGGAAGGCTGGCACAGCTCTCCTTTCTCCCAGCCTCGATTAGCCTGACAAGTGCATACATATATATATATATATATCTCTCTCTACTTTTCTGCTCATGTGGCCTTAGGGAGGGGACTCCCACATACTTAGGCTCATGCCTTGCTTTCTGGACTAGTAAAACTAAGTAAAGGGTGTGTTTAGGCTTCTCAGTCCTCCTCCACTGAAGACAACCCAACATTGTCTCCTCCAGCAGCTTTACCACAAAGTCTTTTTGTGGCTGGGTTGTCCCTGCTGCACTTCTCTGGGCGTCACAGGGCTCTGTGGGCATCCCTGCCTTGGGTGGGACAAGAAACATGGATTTCTAGCCCTGTGGTGCAGGGTGAAAAGTAGAAATCACCAACCTTCACAAGAAAGAAAAGAAGAGGTGAATGGGGAGGGATGCAGATTTTACGTACAGGGAGGGTGCAGGTCCTTCTGCAGCGGTGACATTCAAGGCAGCCACATCGCTCCCAGGCTCCCGGCATCGAGCAAGCAGGCAGCGTTTAAGTCAAAACCAAGTTTTTGCAAAACAGCCCCTCTGTTTTTAGTAGCCCTGGGAGCAATGCTGGATGGGGAACGGTGTGGCATCAGAGCAGAGCTCCTCAGGAGAGCAGCCCCTACCCAAGCTCACAAGGAACAAGGGACTGTGGCCTCAATAAACCTCAATAAAGTTCCAGGAGAAAGGAGGGCTGAGCCAGGTTTTCAGGAGCACACGGAGAGTCTGGGATGACTCTGGTGTGGGCTGAAATCACCTTCCTTAATGGCTCAGAGCATGTTAGGGACATGGGAGGTCTCAGGAGGGAAGGGGCCTAAAAAGACTTTTCAGCATAGAGGATGCATGAAATCCTTTTCCTTTTTTGTAATACATGCTTGTCTCTCTCAGGGTGCTTTTCATGGCTTTGCAAGCAACAGATTGGCAGCTAAAACTGTTTTTCTCTCTTTTCTTTAGTTTCTTTTTCCCTCTGCAAATGTTTGGCAGAAAGGAGAACCTGCAATAAAAAAAAAAAAAGTTGATTAAAAGCCCTGAGCCCTAGCTGCAAAAATGTTTTGAAGCAACTGTAACTACCTTTATTTTCTACATAATTCTTTTGTTCCGTTGCATTCACACTCTTCACAGTTTCCGCACGCAGCTGTCTATAACTCTGCTGTTGAGCCATCAGCGGTCAGAGGAGTGTTGTTGCATGTGCAAGGAACCGCTGCACCGCGCTCTCCTTCAAACCCCCCCAGGCTGCTAATGGCTGCCAGAGATCTTCCAGAAACAGCTGGGAAATGCTCGTGGGGATTTTGCCATACGGGGAAGCGATCTGGGGTGTTCCTCGTCCATTGACCTTCCAGCCAGCTGGGGTCGAGGTGTCCCTGCTTCTGCTCACAGGGCTGACGTGAAGCTGGTGAGGGCTGCAAAGGTGACGGCAGCTTTGGGGAGGGCTGACCACATCCCCAGACACTGCGTCATGGTTCTCCATCCCACATCCTGCTGCCTGAGCACAGGCTGCCAAATTTAGCTTTACAGGGTGTGTGCTCCATACCAGGCTCCCCCTCCTGTTACCCTGTGTGTGTGTTAAGCTTCCTTTTCTCCCCTGCATGTAACAGGGCATCACCTTGTCTAGAATTTAATAGAATTGTTTGTGTTATCCTAATCAGGGTTGGTTTGTGCTCCCATAGCCCATAGCACTGTAGGGGCTGTAGCACAGAAAAAGGGAGCTCAGCCCTGGTTGCCGGCGCTCAGCTAACACGCAGTACCTCCCATCTGAGTCCTCGTGGTGTGAGGGTAAACTGTGAGCAAACCTGAGGTGCTCAGCTCTTGCCTGAAGGGCTGACATGGGTAACTACAGTATTTGGATGTGCAGGCGAGAGGCCTCATGTGTTTGTCCCCCCGACGTCTCCTCTGCAGCACAAATTGCGTGGGGACAAACGCATCTCCTCCGGGATGCGGCTGCTTCCCAGCCACACTGTACGACAAGAGTTCATCAAGCAATTAACATCCTTTGCAATAAAAGCACTTTATTTCCTCCTGCCGCCTCTCCTATTGAGTCCTCGCCCTCCCCCTGCAAGGAACATTTTGACTTTGGAAACATGGCCTCTTTGGGAGAGCTTTAATGAAGGCTGGAGGCTGCAGCAGCGCTGAGCCCTTCCCAACCGTCTGCCCAGCTAGCTGGAGGCAAAGTTGGGATGTCCTGCTCCTGCGGGGGGGGGTGTGGGGGGTGTGTGGGTGTATCCTGACCATATCTAGTAAATGTACCCCCAAATCACCCACCAGGAATTGCATTTAATATTTGCTGTGGTCTCCAAGCCCGTGCGGAGGGCGTGTGAGGAAAGGCAGGGCCGGGCAGAAGAGGGCTGTCGGCCTTCGCAGAATAAATCAGGGGCTTCTCCACTGCGTCTAAACAGAGCAGGAACCACATCTCAGCTCCCTCCTCAAGCAGGATGGGATGGCCCATGTTTACCTGCATCAATAAATGGAAGGCCAGAAGGATGGAAAGGAAGGGAGAAGGGAAGGAAAAGAGAAGGAAGCATTTAAATGGAATGTGGATTCAGGAGGGGGTCCTGTGGGCACCTCCGGACCTGCAGAAGCTGATGGAATGGAGCTGGCAGTGGTGGTGGAGCAGGGTTTCTGCCTGCTTGCCTTTATCAGCTGCCCAGGATTTAGGGTCCCTGTGCTACTCTCCTCCTCTTCCTCCTCCTGCACGTGATTAATCTCCACCTTGCCTCTTGCTTAGTAAGAACATAACTATAAACGCAATCATACAGTTTATGGGCTGTGTAGATCTGCTGGCGTCAGCTAAATCAATAAGGCACTTAGGGCATCAATGGCCCTTTTCTCCCTCCTGTTCCCCTTGTGTCATGCGTCAGTGGAATGAGGTGTGTGTGCTCAGCTGCCATCAGCTTGATCCTCTCTGCTACCAGGGCCTCAGGGGAAGACGACAGCCCAGAAATGGGGGGGAAGACGACAGCCCAGAAATGGGGGGAGCAGACTCGAGCGTGAGATGGGTGATCATCCATCACCACGCTCCCCAGCCCTGCTGAACTGCTGAACTCAGCCCAGGCTTAGCTTGGGGGCAACCCAGATCGCTCTTCCTCCTGGGAGGCGCAGTGGTCCAGACCAGCCCAAGCTGAGCACCTTCTGCAGCCCCCAAGGCAGGCTTTGCACCCTCCTGCCTGCCCTCACTCTGTGCCCCGGGGCATGAGGTACATCCCTGTGCTTCATAACCCACCGTGCCCAGCTGTAGCCCAGCACCAGCCATATATCAGACCCTTTCAACTCAAAACAAAACCCCCAAAATAGTAACTGTGTGTTTGGAGCCCAGGGCACCACAGGGATTCCGAGAGGGCTGGGGCCACGTGCTGCAGATGGGCTCGGGTCCCCATGGGTTAGCTGTGGCTCACCAGGAGGAGCGGTGATTTTAAGATCAGTGAATGTAGTACAGGAAGCAGGGAGAGGTATGGAAGCCATGCTGTTGCCACCCAGGGAAGGGCAGCCCAGAAATCCCCTGGCCACTGCCCAGAAGCCTGCAAAGCCACAGCCGAGTGTGCTGTGCCTGGGCTTTGGCACCTTTTTCCTTTTAATTTTCCCCTGCTCTTAGCCAAAACCTACATCCCCAGACAAGGTGCATGAATAAAACACAGCAGCAGCTGCTTCTGCTGCCATTGAACCTTAAAAGCAACACCTGGGGGGCCAGCACTGGCGACAGCATCCATGGCAGCCTAGTTATATTGTCCCTGTCACAAATTATTACAGTCCCATGTGTCAAGGTAGCAGGGTGGTGAGTGCAAGGATGGGGAGATGACCAAGTTGAATTCTACCTGGTTTTAGTAACACAAAGTGCACAAAAACCTTTCTGAGCCCTTGCTCAGCCTTGCAGAACCCTGGCTGGTCCCCACACTCCTGCCCGTGTAACTCAGTGACACGCAACAGCCACCATCTGGGAAACAGGATGGGACTGACCCCAGGACCTCCGGCGCTGAGCAGAACAAGCTGCTCCCGGTGAGCCCAGAGACCCAGAGCTGCCGCGGGGCGGCTGCGATGGATGTACATGGCACAGGGGCTGGGGCTTGCACACAAGCTGAGTAGTCCGTCTCCTGCAACATCTGGTTGTTTCCAATGTTAAAATTAGCTTAGCAGAAATTTCTAGTCTTGGGGCAGAACAAAAGCCTCCCCTTGCGACTGCAAACAGACCGGCTATTTGCATTGATTTGCGCAGTACGTTGCAATTATAAACGGAAACCCAGTGTTTCAGCTTTGGCTGGGGGAAGGGTTTTTTTCTAAAGCCTGAAATTCATCCCATGTCGCTATAGCCAGCCTTGCCTTCACATCGAAACTGCCCCGGCTTTGCTTCTTTTGGGGTCAAGTTTTTCGGGACACCGTGTGTCATGGAGAAGGAGGGAAAAGTCCAGGACCAGTCTCCTGCTCTGCTCCACGTGATGCAAAGCAAACCAGCCCAGCCGAGAGCAATCCTTTGGGGTATAGTTATGGCTATTTTGCACCATCAGAGCAGCCAGGAGCCAATAATGAATCTGGTCCCTTAGCAATCTCATCCAGAGCTGGAGCCTCATGTCCAAGACGTGTGCTGCTCAGCACAGCCGTCAGCCACCTGGTAATGCAGCGGCACCGGCACTGCTGAGGCGAGCTGGCCCCGGTGTGTGCCACGAGCCCTGCGCCAGCGCAAGCGTCCAAACCTGGCCAGAGCGAGCTGGGCTGCCCCATGCCCGGCTGCCTCCTGCACTCTCTGTCCTGCCGCTGGCTGTAGGTAACTGGTGTGGCTCATCCGTGACATGCCGCCCCAGCTGCCAGCCTTGCTTCTTCTGCCCACGTCAAGAAGCATGTTGGGTTTAAGTTATGTGTTGTCTGGGAGCACTGTTTTTCTCCTCTGAGAGGTTTCCGGGAAATTCCCTTCATATCCTGCAGCTAGAATGAAATCATTTTAACGCTGCTGTAGCTCACCATGCTCTGCCTTGGTTTGAGAGGCCAGCTCTGGCTGCGCTGGGCGGTATCGCTGGGCTGAGCCATGGGGATGGGAAAAGCAATCCCAGGGATGGGAAATGCGATCCTCTCTCTCCTGGAGAGTCCCTCCAGCACCCGGCACCCCTCCTGTGGGCGCTGCTGAGGACGCAAAGGGCCGGGCTGGGGGCGATGCCCACGCTTGGGCTTGGTCTCCCTCTCCGTCCTGCAGCAGACCTGGCAGCAGCAAGGGAAACTGGGGAGGGCTCGTCCCTCGGTCGGCTGCAGTGGGTGGCGGTGTCCCCAGCTGGTCCGAGCAGAAATCCCCCCCTGCCCCCCAAGGTTTCCCAGCAACTCATCTTTGTGAATGTCTTTCCCTGCAGCAAGAGGGGACAGGACTGGGTCGTGCAGGAGATCTCTGCTCCTCTGCACTGCAGGTAGTTGAGTTATTTAAAATAAATGCAGCCAAGGGGGCAAGGTGTCATGCTATAGGAGACAGCACTGTGCTGTATGGGATCACACACTGCCCTAGCAAGTCCTTGAAGAAAATGGAGGCAAAATGAACACATTCCCCCATGACTCTCATGCCAGATTTGTAGCCTTGGCTTACCAGGGACCGCTCACTACCTCCCTAAAATACACTCAGGCATCCAGCTGCTTAGCTGATAGCCCAGGCTGGGGGTTACAACACACCTGTGTGCTGGCTGGAGGCCCGGAGCATCGCAGCTCCCATAGCAGGACCCGGCTCTCCCCGGGGACGCATCGCACCGATGCTCCAAGGGGAGCAGAGCGCCCTTTAAACGGTGCTGGAACCGCAAAGGGTCAAGGCAGAGGCATGGCAAGCTTTGTAGAGAGAGGCAAGGCTTTTATCAGATCAAATGATGCATTGTGATGGATTAGAGAGATACATAAAGGACCAGTGGGTCACAGCAGAGAAAGCCTGGCCTTGGAATTGGACACACGGAAGAAAATGTGGTTATCAAGTGCAAACAGCAACACCCATGGGGCGCTGCAGTGGTCCAAGATGGAGAAAAAGCTGTTTCAATTTGTAGCACTGAGTCAAATGTTTTGACTCAGGGAAGAGTTTTTATGGTTTTCTTTTCCTGTTAATGTGTTTTGAATTTTTTTTTTTTTAGCCTTTCCACAGAAAGTGGAAAATTTTTGTAAAAGGCTTTCTTTGTTAAAATCTCCGATTTTCAATTGGAAAACAACTTTTTTTTTTCTTTTTCCTGAGGTACATCTGGAGTTTCTAATGAGCACACTGATGCTTGGGCTCAGAAGAATTCCCTGGGCTGTCGCTCTGCTCCCAGCCGTGGGCGCACGGCTTGGGCCCCACATGCTGGACGAGCCACATTTTCCTACAGCAGCAGGTTAAAGGGGATTTACACGTTCACTCCCATGTACAGAGGATTCCCTGCATCCCCCAGGAGCCGTGGAAATGGTCTATACCACCAGACCCCTGTGGGTCCCAGCACCCTGGCACAGCACCCGTGTATTTAAGCCTGTTCTTAATCTCCCAGCCCAAATATCTCCCCCTTCAGCAGGGTGCGAACCAGAGGTTTTCTGGCTGCTCTTTGCAGGCTGACAAAGTCAGTGGGGTCAGCGGAGGCGGGGTTCATGGGCCTGTGTTGGGGTGCAGGGGAGAGCACCTGGGAGCAGCCACTGAAAAGGGCAGAGCGCAGCCACAGTCACCTTATAAAGTGGGCATAGAGAGCAAGGAGGCTCCAAATCCTAAAATAAATCCTATTTTTTAAAAAAGTAATGCTAAAATAGGATTTATTTTAGGATTTGCATCTGGAGGTACCTCCCTCTCTCTGCTGGTGAAGAGCCAGTGCTGAGTAGAGGTTTTAATGGCAAAGTTCAGCTTTGTGCATCCTCAGAGTTGTGCTTTAGGAAGGGATGCTGGGCTCTTTTGGGATGAGGGCTGTGCAGGGCAGTGACTTGGGAAGGGAATGGAGATGGGGCATTGCAGGGCACCCTGGCAGCAGAAACCTCCCCCTGTGGAAACGGCTCTGATAAGCTCATTCCCGAAGCAGTTTTTGCTTGGCAGAAGTATTCAGAGGATGACTGCAAATTAAAAACAAACAGAAGAGAGCCAAGAATCATTTATTTAGAGAACATTTTGCAGGTTTTGTTTAGGGTCTGGTTTTAGCCTGGCACTTGTTGATTGTATTTGCACTGGAAATAAGATAAATGTGTCACCTGCTCCATTTAATCTTTCTCTCTCTTTTCCTTCCCCCCCTCACCTTCTTTTAAGAATTCACCAAAAGAGGCTAAGAAAGAGGGAGGGATGTTAGATCATGTCCCTGACTAATGGTTCTCTGGGGGGGGAAAGAAATCATTTAACCACAATATAGAGCACTTTTGACTGAAAAGAACTTTAAATTCCATGTTTGAGCCAGGAGCAAAAACTGGAATAACAATCTAAGGAAAGTTTGTGTCCACCGAGTTTATCACCACTGGCCCAGAGGACTTTGTATTACTATTAAAACAAGCAGTTGAATGAGTAAATACACAGACAGGCTTCCAAATACAAAAGCAAACAGGGAGATGATGGAGAGCTGCTAATGAAGGGAGGATTCAAGGCGTGAAAGAAGCCAGAGGTTGGATTTGGTATTGGCACGCGGCGAGGTTTGACACGAGGATGCCTTGGTCTCTGTTGCGTTGTGCTTCTTTTAAGCATGCTGCTGGCTCAGGCTTGCCCCCGAATCACCTTTCCCCATCAGCGCTGCAGGGTGCATCCCGCACGCCCTGGAGCTGCTGGTCCCGCCGACATGCCCTGCACCCAGGGAGATCCCGCTTCTCTGCCTCCTTTGCAGAGGTGGGGGATGCAGTGCCAGCCGGGAGCCTTTTCTCTGGAGGAGAAGGGAGAACCGTGGATGTGGGCAGGAAGGCTCGGCTGGGGGGATGGAGGTCGGGAAAAGAGGTTGGCCTCAAGCAAAGAACCCAGCACAGGACCGAGCCCTGCCAGTGCCGTGCCCCACCAGACAGGGACAACTCCAACGGATTTATGATGTTTCTCCTATCACTCCTTCTGTAATGAAAGAGTATTAAAACCAGCATGGCAAAACTGTAGATTATTTTTCCCCATCTTTTCACATGGTCTTTTAACATCCAAGGAAACAAACCAGCAATTTGCAGTTTCCTCCAAATAATCCATAAAGAATGAGTGAAGAAAATACTGTCACAATTGTGTTAATTCTGTTGAGAGCGTACTAATGAGCTATTGCCCTGCTCAGTGAATTGTCTGCTCATTTCTCCCCACCCTCCTCCTCCTCCTGATCCCCCTGATGCCGTGGCATCAAGGACTCAGAGTGTATATGAACGTGGGAAAATAAAAGCAGAAAGGGAATGGCATGTACAGAATAAGCTGTTTGCTTTCCTCTGATTGTTGCTATTAATAAAACATTACATTAAATCAGTGCTGGAAGAATATAATTGGGATCATCCATCAAATTTCTAGAGGAGAAGGGCTCCCGTTCATCAGCTGAATGGAGCAGCCGCTGCTACCCCGGCGGTGAGCGTGGAGAAAGGGTGGCCTCGCATCCCCGTGTTTTGGGCTGATCCTCTCCCCATAGTCAGCGCCGTTTACGTCCATTTTCTGCCTTTCTTTTGTACAGGCAAAGGTAGGAGCTGGGGGCAGAAGGAGGCATCAGCTGGGGACCCCATGGCTGGGCTGGAGACCACTGGGATTTGGGATTTAGGATTTGGGATTTGGGTTTGAGGGCAGTCTCAGTTCACAGCCAGCTCCTCCTTGCAGGGACGAAGGATTCTCCATCGCTTCTGCTGGCAGAGCCAGAGGGAAACACCCCTCGGATTCACACCAATAAACTCCCTTGCAGTAGGGAGCAGAACAGTCATAATTTCATCCACTTTTCAGGGCAGCTGAAACCATTAAATGAAGGAGTTGACTCATACAACATGAACCGGAGATTTTTCCCAAGCCCAGTAATTTGTGTTGGGCTAATGCACCTCTTCACTAGTATCATATTAAATAAAGTGGCAAATAACTCATCCATGTGCTCCCAGCTGAGAGCAGCGATGGGGGTGGACTCGGTGCTGCTGGGCTGGCAGTGAGGAAATTCTCTTTACCTGAAGCCAGCCCCAGCCGCCCCGCCTTGGCCCCGCGCCCCAGGGCTTGCGGAGAAAGTCCTGTCAAGGGCTGTGGGACTCCCGGGTCTCCCAGAGTCACACACACCGGATCAGTCCTTAGTCTGGTTTCTATTAAAACCCTGTGCTGGCAGCTTCTGACCTGCAGCATCCAGACTAAATTTCCAGGTGGTGGCTTTGTTTAGTCCCATTTCTGTGAGATTTAATAAACCCTTTAATATTTCCTCCTGGTGAGTGTATTTGGCACTTTAACTTACAGCTTTTGATGTCTTTGATAAATCAAACAGGTCAAATCCCTTTGGTCTCTCACTGCACAGCATTTTCTCCAGGTTCATTCCCGTAACTCTTTCCTGAATCCTCAGTATCTTTCTTCAGACTGCTAAGACTGGCTGGACGTAATGATGCCCCAGCAGCCTCAGCAAGGCAATTCATTAGAAATGTTCTCTATTAAGAAAGTAAAACACCCACTGATCATTTTCCCATATTCATGTTTTATTTTTCCATTCCTTGTTATGCTAGGGGCAGCAAATGAATGATGCCATGTACATACATCAGACTTACAACAAGCACTAATGATTCTACAATAAAAACAGTATGATAACTGGTAAAACAGAGATTAAGAAAAATACGATGAATGCTTATGCTAAAATATTTTTAAAACATGTGCCTAATTTCAGAGCATCAAGGCATGATCACAACTAAAAATATTACCATCCATCAAAATACCATCACGTGGAGAGTTTGGGACTCATTTTGGACAATGAAGAGCTAAAAGAAATGCTGAGTTTCTTACAGTATTAATACATAACTAAGCAATCCAAGAGGAGGATATTACATTAATGGCATAAATGGATCATAATAAAAGACCATTCTGACATGTCAATACTCTTACTTAGTTGTATTAGAGAAATCAGAAATGGAAAAGGCCTTTTAATAAGGGCTGGCGCCTGCATCCCTGATGCAGCCCCCGGCAGCGCCCGGCCCGGGGAACGGATCCAGCCAGCGAAGTGGCGGGTTGCGGGGGCAACATCGTGGGTTGGCTCCTGGGTCCACCTCACGTTATTTTAACCTGAGCTCTGCCTCAGTTTACCTCCCAGGTCAAAATTGCCTTTTCCTTGTCTGCCTGCCCCCATGTGCTTGCGATGCTTTTGGAGGATGCAACCCTGGGTAGGAGCGGGGGACGCAGCGGGACTGGCACCACCCTGGCTGGCCGTCAGGAGCCCAACCTCCGCCAGCGCCGGCACACGAGCTTCCCCGACAGCCGCTTGCTGGTGCCGCTTCCCTGAATTCAGTGCGTTGCCTGCTTCTCTCACTTGAATAATTGGTTATCCGAGCACCAAAGATTAATTACTGGCACTTAATCTCCTCGGAGAGCACTTAGCAACGACCACGCATTAGTCTGGCTTCTGCAGGGAGGTAAATGCCGGATGCCCCGCTTGGCCCCACCACCCCCTGCTCCCTGCTTCGGGGGCTGCTGGGTTTGGGGTGTCTTTGCACGGCACTGCCAGGGTATGGCCACATCGGCACCCGCACCACGACCGCACCAGCCCGGCACGCAGGCATTGCAGCGAAGCCCTGGCACCCCAAACCACGGCTCCCCCGAGCCGCACAGCACCGCCTCCCACCCCAGCACCACGCTCCCACGCCGGGCAGCAGGAATTGACCGCGGAGGAAGAAAATGGGCTCTTCCGAGTGGAGAGCGTGGTGCTGTTTCTCTGCAGTTCCAGTTGCACATTAGTATTATTGCCCACTCCACAATCAGTCTGTATTGTTTCTAGAAACCCGGCATGAGCAACGCAGATTTGGGGAGAGGAAGAGATGCTTTATGTTCCAGGCTGGAAGGTTTTCAACAATGTTTTTTGCTTTTGTTCAGTTTTGGGCAAAAGCTGGCTCTTTCAAATGATGGGAACTTTTTTTTTAATGAATTGGCAATTTGAAAGTTTGGGGAATAGGAGCCAAGGGGAAATGAGAAAATATGGTGTGGAGCTGATCCTGCTGCTTCGAATTTTCTGATCGCTTTGTGAAATGAATCCAACCCTAAACTGTATCTTGAGTCTCCTCAAAAGAGAGAAGGACCAAATTGCTTTGAGCTGAATGGCACTGAAGGGCTTTTCCCTCTTTGTTTAATTAAAAGGGATTCCCATTTAAAATAAAATAAAACCAAATACAGAAGCTGGAGGAAGGTCTCCTATAGAGAGCAAGAAAAAATAAAGGAATATATTACAAAAACTGGAACCAGATAGAAAATGTTCATTTGAGGGACCTTTTGACAAAGAGAATGGTATTTTTCTTGTTTGCCAGACTGAGCAGACAGAGGGAAAAGTGAAGAGGAGAAACAAATGCCCCAGTGCATTTTCTGGGATGGGTGAGGGTCCCGGGAGACCAGGAGAGGAGGCTGTGAGCCAGGACGCTGCTGTCCTTTCCTAAAGTCTCCATGGCCTCCTGCCAGGGACTGGCCAGCGATGCCAAGGAGTTTGTGGCTCTTTTGCCCAGACAAATCCCACCATGCACAGGCTGTGCTAACCCTGCCACCGGTGGGGCACAAGGGAGGGGGAGGGCAGTTTGGGTGCCATCGCTGTCATTTCCAGGGTACAAATGCTCCAAAGCAGGATGGGATGCAGCTGAATTTGCTCAGGGCCTGGCTTGGGCTCTGCCATCTGTGGAGGAGTGAGCAGCAAGCAGGAATCTCCTCCAACAAAACTCAGAGCACGTCCAGCACTTGACAACCTGTCTCCTCTTGGAAAGGCCACCCGTTAGCTCATGTCACAGTCCCGTTTGGGTCCCGGCAGCCCGATGGGGGCTCACTGCTGGGTCATGGGGCCCCTCTCCCAGAGAGTCCCTCAGAGCCCCCTTATGAGCCAGTTCCATCCCATCCCCGGTCCCCTTCCCTCTGGCCTCCCAGAGGTTGTCAAACTCCATCTCCATCGACCCAAGGCTGCCAGGTCCTCTGTGCTCTCCCCGCACAAGTGGTACGTGGTCTTGCCGTCATGGCTGGCTGGCTGCCACGGATGGGAGGGTGACGGCATGGGGGTCACAGCGCTGCCACCCTCAATCTGGGATGCATCACTTGAGTGTGAACCACGGCCTTTCCCCTCCCCGGGGCTGGAAGCACGGGGCGGGGTGGCTGGGAGCCCGGGGGGAGCTGGCAGAATGGCAGGGGGACAGCTGAGGATCACACCGGGGCAGAGGTGTGCCACAGCCTCCCAAGTCCTCCCTCCACTCTCCTGCAGGCGCCCTGGCGGGGATGAGACAGCTGAGAGATGGTGCCCAGTGTTGAGACCTGACTGTCCCCAACCCATCCAATCTCTTTTTCCCTTTTCTTAAGACCTATCAATACAGGCCGTCAGAGAGTTTCTCCGAGCAGTGAGGAGCTGATCACACAGTGCTGCAAGCAAGGAGGATCAAGGGAGGATGTTTTCACCAACATTAAGAAGGAGAGAGGATGCAAACACTGCGAGAATTCCTCTGACCCTAAACAAGCCCCTCGTTGGTAGCCATTTCCCTGAAGGACAGGAGGACCCTGCTAGAAAATGTTTAATAACTTGGGCTTGTGGGACTGCGCAGCGTTTCTGAAGACAGAAGGTGTTTCTATCGCAGTGTCCTCAACCAATAATAGTCTCTTATTGCAAATTCAGTATAGCACCTACCCCAGCTGCACCAGCAGCTGTGCTGAGCTCCGTAGATAGTATCAGAAAGCAGGTCCGGCTCATAAGCATCACCAGCACCATGCAAAAGCTCCTTTTCAGTGTTGGCACCACAGCCCTCCTCCGTTTTCCAGGAAATCTGCCTGGAGCATTTCTGTATCCCAGCCCAGCCTTGTTGTCAGTGAGTTTGTTCTTCTTGACTAAAGATTAGCTCAGAGGGATCCTGCCAGTTCAAGTCCCACTATGGACTAGACTCTGTGTCTGGGCAAACCCACCCCTTTCTTAGCTAAGCTACTTCCCGCACCCAAGCATGCTGTGACTTCAACCAGATTCACCTCCCAGCACAGATGTCACCCAGGCACTATGTAATGTCAGTAAGTGGGTTCAAAAGGTGATTAGGCAAATTAACTGAGGACAAGGTTATCATGGGTGAGTAAGCCCCAGAATGAAGAGGTGACTTCCGAGTCAGGATTTTCTTCCCCCTGAACGCAAGAGAAGTAGGACTGGATGCCTCCCTGTCCTTGTGATCAGTCTCCAGGCATCTGCTCTTTGCCACTGTCACAGCCGTGATGCAAAGGACAGTGGATTGGTGTGACCCAAATACAGCCCTTTCCTTACCCTTCCTTGCCTGCACTGCTGCCTGTCCGGGGACTCCCCACCTTCCCCGTGAACCATGACACAGGCACAGCAGAGAAGATGCGGTTCTAGGTTTTGTACTTACTGACCCAATCTCTTCCCCAGATTTCACTCCTTTTGAGAAACAGAAACATAAATGATCTGAGCAACCTCAGGCACGTTAGTCCAGCCTCCAGAGTATAAAAGGCTTTAGGACAAATTCGGAGGCAAAAAGTCATTAAAAACACAGAACTAAACAAAAAATGACATGAAATGCAGTACAGGAGATGTCAGGCTTATCTTATGTTAGGTGCTGGACAGAGGAAATGCTGTAGATCTCTTCTCTCCATGCTCCAGTAAGGTGTCTGATACAGTGCCTTGTGGGAGCTTATTAACGAGGACAGGGATTAATGGGAGAGTGGAAAGTGCATGAGGAACGTGTTAAAGAGGAGCTGACAGCTTGGTGTGCTGCACACAGTGGCGTCTGGCTTACAGGAGATTGTTCCCGAGGACAATTGAGTAATTTGGTTCCTGACCTCAACACAAATATTAGAAATGCATGAGTGACAGCGTGGGGAAGCACCATCAGTGTACAGAAGGGAGGACGAATGCCTCTGATTGACTGAATCACTGGTGGGATTTACCTGCAATACTCTTTACTGTTCTAGTCTTCTCCTGACAGCAAATCCAAACAGGGAAAGGGCAGGAAAGGACTCTGCTGCTGCTGTAGGGAGTGGAGCACCCATTTGATGAGAGGAGACACAGAGAACGGCTTCCTTGGCCTGTTAGAAAGGAGGTTAAGAATACGTCAGGGAAGGAAAAGAGCTCTTCAGGTTAAAGGACTATCTTTGCAGAGAAAAACTCAGTAGAAACTAGGGAGTAATATATTTGCAGCAGTACATTTAAGCTCAAAATTAGGAGATGTAAAGAAGGTTTAGGAATTAAGGAGGAAAGCAGCCTACAGTTTTAAGACAGAGGATGATACATTAGTGTAAGAGATGATCGTATGACCTGGTTGCCTTCAACAGCAGGCAACTGGATTGATCCAGGACATCCTTTCCAAGAGATGGATGTAATTGATCCCCTTTGTTGTCCCTGTGCCTCACTAGGGATCAAGAGAGCAATTCAGTTTTGTCGCATAATGCTCCAGCAACAGCTCTCTGACCACTTGTCCTGCTCTCCAGCATGACCTCTAGCCACGAGGCGCCTTGCTACGATCAGCCAAGCAAGATGCACCTTCCAGTCATATAGAAGAAAACTTGTCCTCCCGGCATGTTCCCAGCGAGAGCCCCCGGCAGCGTCCGTCCGCCCCACAGCAGCCTCACATGTGTCAGGCTCAGGCGTAAGAATAAAACATCTTCCCGATAACCCCAGTTTTCTACTGGCTGAACTTAACCTCTTGATAGTTGTCACCTGTTTCCCTCTCGTACGCTCAGCAAACTCCACCAGAACGGAGTTGGAAATGTTAAGCAGATCAAGGCTGAAGGACACTATTAAGGGAAGGAAACAAAGCAAGGAGAGAGCGGGCGAGCTCACGTCTCCAACCCCAGCTTTCTCCTCCTCCTTTTACTTCGGTTTCTCTTCCTGCTGAGGAATTTATGCTTGGGGTCCCATGGTCTGGCTTCTTCTTAGGAAAAACAAACCTACCATATCCCAATGGTTTCTTAGTGCTGTGCAAAACATAAGTAAGTAAAGCTTTTGATGTCAGGGAAAGTTGGGGAGCTCAGCAGCCCTGTTTGAACAGCTTTGAAGTCAGGCAAGGCTTTTGCCGAGGTGGGTGGGCAGAAGACACTGCTGGTAGGAAGAGAGAGGAGACGAGCTCAGTGTGCAAACAGGAGCCTGATGGGTTGGGAATAATTGAGGTGGAAAGGGGTGTCAGTGTTGCATCTTGTCCCTGTTGACACCCAGAGCTGGAGGGAGCAGGGAGAGGGGGCTGGGAGGGTAGCAGGGACTTGGCAGGGAGCTGGGGATTGTCCTGGGTATGGGAAGGTGCCTCTGCCGGTATCTTCCATCCCCAGAATGGAGTCGTGATCGCTTGAGCTGCTTTCCAGATCCTCCTGGTGTCATTCCTGTTTAGGAGTGACAAAGGCTGAAGTGAGGTTCATGCACACATGGAGCACAGGGATGCAGAAGGGTGGGCTTGCTGGAGTGTGGCTCACATTAGGGATACAGCTGGAGACCCCACAGCAAAAGATGAGAGAGAAAGAAGAAACAGAAGGGAACCGCAAGTTCACTCCCAGGTCCTAGCGTGGCTTGCGGTCTCCCACTTGGCTTTGGGTCCCCTCTCGCACGCCATGGAGAGAAATCACCATCTAGTTTCTGTTCTGCTGAGAGTGCCACCTCTCTCCAGGCTGGCTCGGGGCTGGCTGGCATGCGGGACCTCCCGTCAGGTCCCACCCACCCCGATCAATGGAGAATAACAGGTCTGTGACTGCGGTTATGAGGATTGCTTGCAAGGACAATTGAGGGGTTCTGCATACATCCTAAACCATCACTGCCCCTCAAAATGCTGTGAGCCACTGCAGAGGTCAGGCTGTGTGGGTGTCCTGGTTTCAGCTGGGACAGAGTTAATTTTCTTTCTAGTAGCTGGTACAGCGCTGTGTTTTGGGTTCAGCATGAGAAGAATGTTGATAACACCCTGATGGTTTCAGTTGTGGCTCAGTCGTGTTTAGACCAAGTCAAGGACTGTTCAGCTTCTCCTGCCCAGCCAGCAAAGAGGCTGGAGGGGCACAGGGAAGCTGGGAGGGGACACAGCCAGGACGGCTGCCCCAAACTGGCCAGAGGGGTATGCCATACCATGGGATGTCATGCCCAGTATAGAAACTGGGGGAGTTGGCCCTGGGGGGGGATCAGTGCTTGGGAACTAATTGGGCATCGGTTGGTGAGTGGTGAGCAATCGCATTGTGCATCACTTGTCTTGTGTATTCCAATCCTTTTATTATTATTGTCACTTTACTGTTGTTATTAGTGTCATTGTTTGTTCCTTCCTTTCTGTTCTATTAAACTGTTCTTATCTCAACCCACGAGCTTCACTTTATTTTTCTGATTCTCCCCCCCATCCCACTGGGTCGGGGGGAAGTGAGTGAGCAGCTGCGTGGTGCTGAGTTGCTGGCTGGGGTTAAACCATGATGATTAGGAAAGACTAAAAAAGCCATTTACACAGAGGTAAGCAGCCACGATGCAGAAGAGAACAGAGCAGAGGAGATGCGTGCCGCAGCAGCTGCCATTTGGCTCAGCTTCCCATCGTTGAAGGTGGCAGCACCTCTTTATCATGCTTTCCAGCTCCCGAGTGCATCACTCAGCATTTGACACCCCTACATATCGCTCAGCACATAAACTGCTGACTAGGAGCCGGCCCAGGGAGGAAGCTGCAGCCCAGAACTGAGTTGGTTTTAGCTGGTTTGGGTTCTGAATTGCATTCTTGACAAAAAGCAAGGCTTCACCTGCCTCCCAAGTGTGGGTTGAAGGGAGTGATGGCTTTCTGCTGGGTATTAATCCTCATGGCAGTAGTGGTATTCCCTCCACAGCTCTATCCATCACGCTGTCTGCTCAGATACCTGCCGCGGAAAGGGAGACGTAAGTGCAGATCTGGATGGTGGGGAAACCCCCGGAGGGGAGACCAGCATAGGCACCCACCTCAAGGACATGTGGGGAAGGTCTTGCAGCCGGCAGCCGCAGGTGGGTCCCCACAGTCTCCTTTGAAGCTGCTCCACTTAGTCTGAATAACTAAGTTTTCACTGGAGTTGGGATTTGAACCCAAATATAATCCAGAGCTGGGGAGCTTTTCCTCGCCGCTCCTCTTTTTGATCTCTGTTGTTTATATCTATATATATCTCCCGCAGGAAAGCCTGCGGCAAGGAGGGACCTCGAGAGCCCGTCAGCCTCCCTTCTTCCTCCATTGCACAACTTCCCTCGAGAAGCCGTTGTTGCTAAATGCACTTGGAGCTCAGCCTTTCCGGGAAGGTCCCGCTCAGGCTGAGGCAGAGCTGAGCCAATTCATGTAGTGCTTTTGTTTGTATCCCAGTGGTTTCGCATTGATCACTAAAGAGCTTTATTTTTTTGCCATTTTTTTTGGTTTCTTTCCAGGATGCTGCCTACCATCCCCCTGCATTTGCTATAGCTTTCGTAACCTTGAGATACGACGAGATAAAACAACTCTTGGCTCTGGCGCTGAAGTGAGGACGTGGTGGGGAAGGCGCTGCTCGTGCCTGCAGCCGTGGCACGGCGGCTGGATGCTGCTGTCCAATAAATGGGGATGGGCAAGAAGCGTTTGCATGGGTGTGACTGTAACACAAGTGGGGCTGCAGGGTCAAATCCAGCCTTTTGCTTGATGCAAACGGCAGCGCTTGGTGATCCTTTTTTCTTATAGAATCATCATAGAATCATAGAGTGGTTTGGGTTGGAAGGGACCTTAAAGATCATCTAGATCCAACCCCCCTGCCACGGGCAGGGACACCTTCCACTAGAGCAGGTTGCTCAAAGCACCATCCAACCTGGCCTTGAACACTTCCAGGGATGGGGCATCCACAGCCTCTCTGGGCAACCTGTGCCAGTGCCTCAGCACCCTCACAGTGAAGAACTTCTTCCTTACATCCAACCTAAATCTACCCTCTTTCAGTTTAAAGCCATTACCCCTTGTCCTGTGTTCTTCTGGGCTTCATGAAGGCTGTGTGCTGCCAATCACAGAGGGAGGAGAAGTAAGTCACCCTTCCACCCTGGCAACATTTTGCACCCCCCAGCTTGCAGAAGCAAGCTTTGACCTCAGCCCAGTCAGTGATAGGGCAGTGGGACTCGTGACACCGCTGCAAAGCCGGTGCCATCAAGCGGCTACAAGGGTGACCATCATCACCACCATGATGGTGACCATGAAGGTCACCAATGTCCCATGGAGCCACCACAGACTGACCGAACAGCAAACTTAGTTCTGGGACCTCTTGCAAAATGGGGCAGGACAAACGTCTGGATAAATCTAGGCCTCACCTCATCCTTCAACTGGCTTTGCATTAGACTGGGACACTAATGGATGGAGAATAGCTCTTGGTGACATACTCCAAGGCACCCTCAGCCATCAGCACCGCTACAAGGGTAGCACAAGGGCTGCAGAGAGAATACAGCCCAGTTGCCAGGGAAGGGAGCCCATTGGTTCTACCAGCTGTCAATCAGCCAGACGCTCCACCTGCCCTGCAATGGCTGCTAGGTGGCTAGGCAGGTATAAAAGCCTGGGCAGTGGCCAAGGGAGGTCCTGGGTGTTGTGGTTCTGCTCTGGGCCCTGTGGCTTGGAAAGGTTTGCAAAGGTTTGCTTTTGTTTGGGGTTTTTTTTTTGGGGGGGGGGTGGGTTCAGGTTTTTTAACCTTCCCTTCACTGATTTGGGGTAGCTTGGGGGCAATTTTGTTCAATTGGGTTTCTCTGGGGTGACTGCTGCGGAGTAGCTGCTGCTGCAATGCTCCTGCCTGTGGAAAAAGCTGCATCTCATGGCCCAGGGGAGCCTTTACCCCATGGGTGCCTTTGGTGCTTGCTCCTGCCAGGGCCACCCCATGGAAAAAGCTGTGTGATGTTGTTCCTTGCAGAGAGCCCGGTGCTGGGTGTGATGTGCTGCAGCCCACAGCGGTTGGTGTGCGGGTGGTGTATGGAGGATTCGGGAGGTGCCCCAGGAGTCGGCTCTGTCCTACCAGGTAAGGAGTGCGTCTGGACCTGCCTAAATTTGGGAGCTGCTGTGGGGCAGGGGTGAAGGGTAGCAGTTCTGGAGGACTTTCCCTGCAGTTCTGTGGGGATCAGTTTAATTGCCCTAAACACCTGATTCAAATATGCTGCAGCTGGATGATGGATGGGTGGTGGGGGAGACCTGTTCTTGAGTCTGAGGTCCCCTCTTCCAGGGTTTGGCTGGCTCTGCCTCATTAAGGCTTCACTTTCACTTGGGGGGCTCATAAAAGAGAGAGTGGAAGAGCTCACAGCTTTAGCGCAGGCTATGTGCAACAAGGCAGCCACAAAATCGCCTCTGGTTTCGGTTGAGGAATTAATGCCAAGAAGCGAGTTATCGCCCCGTGTCTCCTTCTGAAGTGTGAAGTCTGAAATCATCCAAGGGCAGTTGCAAAGTCAGGCTCAGGCCCTGCAGGGGCCCGAAAAGTGTGGGCGAAAGTGGGAAGTACCAGCATCTCTGGCACATGTGCCTGGTAGTGTCCGAGCTGCAGCCAGGGCGTTGGACAGCTGTTCAATATCTTCTCTGTGGTCTTTTCATGCAATAAAACCCTAAAGTGATTGTAGATCATAGCAACATTATGCAAACCTTCATTTGCATAATCATTATGCAAATCGAAATGGATAAGTAGCTTTCACCAGACTCAGGTTGCTTTCAAGTGCCTCTTTCTCGGCTGGTACTTCAATCACTTAAAGGAGGGGGAAAAAAAAAAAAACCCAAACAAAAACCCACCAAACCTGTTAACTTCTTCCCTTGGTTAAGCATTTCACTGGGGCCGGGAGAGAGAGGAGGTGGCATGTGCAGGCACTGCAGTACCCAAGTGGCCTGGTGGGGTCACTGGTGGCTTTCACATCCAGAAGCCCCGGAAGGGCCGTCCAGAGCTCAAAGCCCCGGGCTTGAAACTGGAGGAGTCCAATGCATGCTCTGCTCCATCCCAGCTTTCTTCAGACCTTTGGAAAGTCTCTGGCCTTCTTCATCTGAAAGTACTTTGTGGGACTGTGAGGACAGCTGCATAGGAAATGGTGGGTTATTCAGGTAATTTATTGGTAGCTAAGCTGCTCCTGTTGCAGCTGAGGGGTTAAGAAGTTTAGCTGCCTCCTGCTAGAAAAGGTATCTGAGGTATTAAATATAACTGCATGGAGGACAGTGAAATATCTTGCTCATGCTGTCCCTCCCTTCCTGGTATGGAGGGATCGGTCCTGGAGCATCCCATCCCTCCTGTTGTGGGGGTGAGGGAGCTGGACTGGGGTGTGTGCATCCCTCCAGGAGGGCTGGCAGGGGCAAGCAGCAGAGTTGCATGCTTCCACCTCCGGTGGTACTCTCTTCTTTCCCCTCCTGTGCGAAGTGCTTTCAGCACAGTAATGGTTCAGTGGCTGGTGCTGACAGCCCCTTCCTGGGGAGCCAGGTGATGTTAACTCATCGCTGGCCCTTGCTGCTGGAATGCTGCTACAGGGTAAGCCCACATCTGTTACGGGATGCTGCTGCTCACACTTGCCTTCCTCACTGGCCCTGCGCCCTTGTCGCTCACCACCGTCTCCGTTCTCTCTGATCCTTCTGCCTTCTGCCAGCCTTGCCTTTCCTTTTCCTGCTTGCCCATCTCAGATCCCTGCCTGGGATGTCTTCTGGATGTGCAGCTGCTTTCCAGCTCTCACAGCCTCTGTAATGAGAGATGGGAGCATTAATCATTAGATTCTTCTCATTTTGCTCTCTGCAAGGAAATTTGCAGTTATGGTCCTTTATAGATGAGCGCTTGTGTGCCCCATCTGCACTGGGTTCATGCTAGGCTGGGTCAGGAGCATGGGTGGCTTCTTGGTGATCTGCAGATGCCTGTGTGATGTAGCTGTGCAAAACCTCAGCTCTTCTCACTCTCCAGACCCTGGGAGTCCTTGGGTGATTTCTCACTAAGCAACTGCACTTATCTGCTGCATGGTTGAGGGATATCACTGAATGTCCCCAGAGAAAATAGATTAGGAAGAGCATAGTGTGACCCAGATAAGGGACATGAAGGTGTCATGCATAGAGCTCATTAGTGACAGCTGCCCAGGGCTTGGTGCAAACCTGTGTGACCCACCCTAGACATTTTTCAGCACCTCCTAACCCAGCTGGCACAGTGGTGCAGGTTTCCTGAGCCCACCTGTAAACTCCCTGGCCCCATGGCAGGGACATGGGGCCAAAAGGGCTGTGGGGCCCCCTGAGAGCAGGGTTGGAGCTGTAGTGGTGGAGGAACTGGCCTGGGGCCCTCAGGATGGGGCAAGTATTTGGGGCTTGAACAAAAGCGCCATGGGCGCACACCTCTGCAGAGCAGCAATGGGGAGTAAATAGCGTGACAGTCCTCCTCATGGGTCCTGCGCCTTATAAATCTTCCCTGCTGTAAATCCTAGCTCCAGCCTGCCGTGTCTCTGACCAGGCTGCCACGCTGGTGTCTCAGCCTCTGTCTTGCTGAAGTACTAACCTCTGAGTTAACTAAAGGGGGAGTTTATACTACACAAGTCTATCAACGTGCAGATACGAGCCCTTCTCAAGGTCTGAACTCAGAAGGGAGGCAGGTAAGGAGAGCTTCAGTTTGCTTAAATGAGGACCAAGGTAATACGGCGTCTGTAGCTCTTCGCGTCTGGCTGTGAGAAGTGCTGATAGGTTAGAACTGGCTGAGTGTCTCCTGTGGTTATCAGTGTGTTTAAAGGAAGGACTAAAATGCCTCCTGTGGCAGCAAAACTGGTGGGGGTGGTGAGGGGCAAGACCATGGTAGGTGTGTGGAGGCACAGACAATGCTGACCTGCGGGAGCCCAAGGATCTAAAAAGTTGGAGAATGGGTGAGAGCCTGCTTAAATGCTATGAGGTTTTACTGGCAAACAGGATAAATTGCTGAACCATCTGTTTGTGAGCTTTAGAGAGATGATTCAAGAGTCGGGGGTAGAAAGAGGGGCGACTTCAGGAACACTGTGTCTTGAAGAACAGAACAGCCCCCAACCGAACTGAAATAATGGATGACTTCATAGTGCAGTGCCTGTGCACACTGCAGCCCAACTCGTGAACAAACCTCATCCCCACTGACAGAGGAATATTAATTGCTGGCTGTGAAAAATAAAAAATAAAAACAAAACCCATGACTGCCTGAAGTAGGAGCAAATGTAATTTGATTACAGCCCCTGCCTACTGTGTGGGTCTGCCAGGATGGCAGGACAAGGCAGTAAGCAATGTGTTATACTCCCAAGTGTTGCGAAACTAGGCTTTTTTTTTGTTGCATCCTCAATAGTGCACAGGTGCGGGGAGGAGGGAGAAAACAGACAAATGTGTTGGCGAATGCTAAAAAAGGAATGTGTTACCTAAAAATACAGGTAGCAGTTGGAAGGAATCAAAGAAACTAATGGGCTATGAATGACCAGAAGGGTCAAAGACAATAAGAAAGCACTTGAACAGAGCAGGGGATTTATTTCTGTGTCAAAAATGGCTCTGTTAGAGACAGATGGTAAAATTGTAAATAGCAGAGTTGAAAAGGTAGGAATGCTCCATAGATATTTCAAATAGAGAAGAAAAGCAGGAGGATGTATTTGCCACAGACAGTCCTGTGGCTGGCATATAAAACCCACCATTTGTAACGCAGGAGGCTGCACGGCAGCCTAGAGAGCATCTAACGTTTGTCAGTTTGTCAACCTGGATATGGAGCCCTAAAGTAGGCAGCCAGGCAGTTCACCAAATTGCTGCTGTTTCCGCCCAGATCTTCCAAAGCTGGGAGATTCCCCAGAGGCTGGAGGTGTCCCAGTATTATTGCAGCTCTCGGAAGAAACTGAGTCATCCCGAGGCAAAGTCATAGGACAATCCATTAGACATGTTACTGATGGAGTGGGCACTGGGAATACCTTTGCAAGCTGGCATGGCTTGGTGAAGGGTAGGTCAAACTGTAGTGGGGTCTTTATGGCAGGTCTCTGATCTGGAGGCATCTGCATGGTTACAGGTCACTAAGATTTGGGTGTATCAAGATTTCTCCGAGTCCTTGTGTGTGGAGTACCATGTGGCCTCTTGTTTCCTTCAGGTGTTTTGTGGAGAACTAAGAGGGTTCTTATTTGCTAAGTAGGTCATTGATAGCTTTCAAAATGCAGGTATTAATGGAGGGATCAATGAATGTTTGTTTCCATCGGAATTTCCCATGGATTCTTTTCTTGGTTCAGCGTCATTTAATAACTTGATGAGGAAAAGGTAAAATTGCTGCTATGCTGTGAAGGAGGCATGGCAAGGGGGAGCAAATATTGAGCAGAAAAGGCCTTGGTGGCAACGATGGATTAAATGATCCCACCATTCAGTCAAGACAGGGCCACACAATGCTGCTGTTACAAGCTGCTGGGAACCAAGAAAAGCCAGTTTATTTATATGTACATTCACAGGGCAAAAGATCATCCTTTAAAATGGTGAGTAATCAAAGGGCTCTGCCATCAGCACAGATAACTGCCCCAGGGGCTTCTCTCAGCACTGAGCAAGTGAAGGACTGCTGTGGTCCCAGGTGACCCCTTTCCAAACAGTGGGTGCCCTGGGTCTGAGCTGGGGGGTGTGTGTGTGTGTGTCCAGGATAAGCCTGTCTGTTAGCTGCAATCAGCACTATCTGTAATAACCATCGTTATCGTTGTGGCTAATGGCTCATTATCCAGTGCTGTAGTGGGTCAAGTGAGTTGTTCCAACAAGCTGTGAGGTCAGGCCTGGAGCAAGGTGTGAAAAATGAGGTGAGAATGAGGAGGACAGAGTGGATGGGCTAGTTCTCTGTTGTGGGAAGGGTAAATGTGGGTTTTAGGGGATTTTGGGGTGGGTTCAGGAGGAAGGCTGGCCTGGGGGACAGCCCTGACATGGCTGCAGAATGTTTGCTCCATCAGCATCCCTGTATAGGCCCAAGGTGTTACAGGGGTCTAGCACCAGCTCACTTTGGATAACACTTTATACTGGAAGGTGTCTAATCATTGAAACAAGCTGTTCCTGTTCCCCTGGGATGCAAAGGGGCTGGTCCCCCCTGAGTTGCCTGTCTCTCATCACAGCTGTGATTTGGAGTGGCAGAGTGGGGTGGTTACATGCATTATTCTTTTTTAAGATGAAAATAACTAAATAAAACTCTGAGCCCCCGGCTCCCACACTGGAATCACAACTGGCCATGAATAATTTATCTTCAAATAATTAATTATTCAGCTTATTTCTTCATTAGCTGAAGAACCTGAACTCAATTAGCTGCTTACCTCCACAAAAAAACCCAAACTTTCTGAAGCAAATAAATAAAATACAAGCAGCTCTTCACCAAAAAAAACCCACAAACCACCCACAGGTGACCCTTTATACCAGGTTCCCTGAAGACCTTTCTGAGTGCGGTATTCCCGCACTGCTGCTCACCCATGGTGGCTGAACGGGATCGAGGCCCCTTGGTGGTCCCCTGGAGACAGTCCCTAAAAAAGCTGATCTAAGCCAACTGGGATGGGGTTGGCAGATCACTGAGGAATCTGGGTAACCTCTCCCAGCGTAGCATCCAGAGCTGCTTTATTTAAACTGACATACTCTAATGGGGAGGGGGTGTGTGTGCTGCCTTCTCATGTCTTTAAAATATTGTTATCTTGTAGTTGTGTATCTTTGTGCCTTTTAAAATTTATTCTTTGGGGTGAGACTTGCCCTGTGCCACGGGCTGTGGATGCAAACACTGCTGGGGATCCACCTGCCTGATCCTGCCTTCATGGCTGTGTTGGCAGAGCTGGGTGAGATGGGCATCTCTGCTGGCACCAGGAACGCTGTGGGGGGGGGGGGGGGGGGGGGGGGGGGGGGGGGGGGGGGGGGGGGGGGGG
>JAVKLA010000084.1:7234349-7278217 GCA_034782735.1 Sagittarius serpentarius | reverse complement strand
GCCCCCCCCCCCCCCCCCCCCAGCTGGCATTTCTCATCCTACTGGGGCTTAGGAAGGTGGCTTTTTTGGGGGAAAAACTGGTATGAATTGGCAACTGTTGCTGCTGTCCTTTCCTTGCCCCTTCTGCTGGTTCACTTTGCATGCCTGTAGCTCCCACGTAGCTTGGAAGGGGAGTCTTCTGAGAAAAGCTCCTCACAGGAGCTCCCTGGTTTTCCATGCAGCTGCTTGGTTTTGCTGGTGTGTCCTGGTTTCAGCTAGGATAGAGTCAATTATCTTCCTAGTAGCTGGTACAGCGCTGTGTTTTGGGTTCAGCATGAGAAGAATGTTGATAACACCCTGATGGTTTCAGTTGTTTGCTAAGTGGTGTTTAGATCAAGTCAGGGACTGTTCAGGTCCCCATGCCCAGCCAGCAAGAAGGCTGGAGGGGCACAGGAAAGTTGGGAGGGGACAGAGCCAGGACAGCTGACCCAAACTGGTCAAAGGGGTATACCATAACGTGGGATGTAATGCTCAGTATATAAACTGGGGGGAGCTGGCTGGGGGAGGAGCAATGCTTAGGCATCGGTCTGCAAGTGGTGAGCAATTGCATTGTGCACCGCTTGTCTTGTGTATTCCAATCCTTTTATTATTATTGTCGCTTTATTAGTGTCATTGTTAGCCCCTTCTGTTTTGTTCTATTAAGTTGTTCTTATCTCAACCCATGAGCTTTACCTTTTTTCTGATTCTCTCCCCCACCCCACTGGGTGGGGGGGAAGTGAGTGAGCTGCTGTGCGGGGCTGAGTCGCTGGCTGGGGTTAAACCAGGGCACTGCTGGTTGGAAGTCGGCAACAGTAACAGCCTGGCCAGAGCCTTCCCGGAATGGATCTGCAGCAGTGGTGTGTTTACCTGCCTTGGTTCATCACTGCCTGGCTGTTAGCTGGTCTCTTGAGCGAGTCCAGCAGCCTCTAAGTAATCTAGCTGCTCTGCGTGATGAGTCGTCTTCGTTGGTGTCCGCTCGCTGGGATCAGTTCATCAGTAATGTTGCACCTGGAGAGCAATGTCATGATGTGACTCATCGTGGTGCTGGCTAGCCTGTGCTGTGGTTGAAGTCATTTGGGAGAAAAAATGGTAATAATCAGCTGTGTGCAGACCATGGTTTCCTCAGTGTCGGAGCAGTTAATCTGTCTGCTGTGGGCTGGCCCTCCTGCATGGGTTACAGATGAGCAGAGGGTCTCAGCTCTTCTCTCGGGTGTTTCACGTTTATGCGGCCATCTCAATCCTATCTATTTATGCTTTCATTTTAAGAGGCAATAACCGCTCTGCCATACCACACCATGCTGAAAGTCTCTGCTGGTGTTTTATAACTCCCAGCACTCTCAGCTGTGGTGTCCTTGGCCCTGCTTTTTCTTTCCCCCTCTGTTCAATATCAATCCGGGTTCTGGGGTCAATCCTTTTTTCCCCTTTGTTCCACTGTCTCTCACAGCCAGAGGAGCCTGTCGCTTGGGTTGTACAATTCATCCTGATTGCTTTCTCTGAAGAAGTCTCTGTATAACTCACTGCAGAGTTGGAGCATGCATCTGCCTTCTTCCCTCCTCCAACTGCTCAGGGGCCTCTGCTCCAAGAGTTTCCGCACCAGGCTTGTGATCCGCTTGCAGCTTTTAAGATCAGCTGCAGCAGACTTGGCAAGAAAGAAGCCAGAGATGTCAGGGATGCTTCCCCAGGGGTGGCAATCTCCGATTTCACATCTGTGTGCATGTGAATCCAGGGGGAGGTCAGCCAAGAGAAGCTCCAGGCTGCAGAGGTGTCGGGCGAGGGTGGGTGGCTGGATGTGCCTTTTGCTCCTGTAGGAGAAAGAGCTTGGGACAAACTTGGCAGTTGTCTGGCCAGTAATTCCTCCTCTTCACAGCGGGTTTGGAAATACTCAGCAGTCCATGGCTTGCGATAGCAGCTTCTCTCTGGCAGGCCCCAGGCTAGCCCAGCAGAGCCAGCCTTTTGGTAGCTGGAGGAAAAACCCCAGTTTCAGTGACTTGTGGACTCGGTGCCTGTAGTGAGTTGCTGCAGCTCAGCCTTGACAGTGCAGGTGCCCTGGGATGCCCTTGGCCATAGGGCAGTGCCAGGGGTTCCGACCAGCTCCCATGCACCCGCTGGGTCCCTGTGTGCTGCAGTTCCCCCGTGTGCTGGCCATGCCTGCGCCGTAGCACTCCATGCTGCTAGGCCAGAAATGAGGTGGCTTCAGCTGGCTTTTTTTTCTGATGACTTCTTTAGATATCTTGTGCCTCCAACCAGTCTCATTTTCTTCTGCTGTAAGATGTGTCTTTATGGCTTCCCTGCTGCCATCAGGGTTTTAGTCCACTCGAGTGATCCCGAAACTTGCTGACGCAGTATTTTGGTTGTGCTGGCATGCTTATTGCCATATCAAACCTCCCAGCCCCTGGTCACCAGCATTTAACCCTGCTTTGATCTCCTGCTGCCTGTGATGGCAGCTCTTCTTTTCCTCTCCATATTCTGTTTGAGATGCAGTTTTGCTTGAGCTAGCTTTATCAGCTCCACTTTTCCCAGCGTTTCTGCTGACCCTAGTAAGGGCTACGCATGCTTTATCACACTCCTTTTTTATTTATTTGTATGCTTTTGCCTTGTACCAGAGCCAAAAGGGCCTCAGAGTCAATGTTGCTAAGTTCTCCAGCTGCATGCTCTGTACACCCTGTACCTTTGTGCATGTTCATGTAGAATTACTTTGTGTCCTACTTTGGGCACCATCCCCAGCTGTCATCTAACTTTGTATGATGCAACCCTCATCTATTGCAGAGCCTTTGCTGGAGGCTGCAGGTGGCTTTCTGTGTGTGTCTCTACTGGCCCTATCTCTGTTTTTATCACATGCACATTGGCAGGTTGTTAAGACTGCTTTTATCTGTTCTCTTGGCAATCTTGGATAGTCTGGTTCTTCAGATGGCTTTTGCAAATGCTAATTTCTCTTACCTCGGTGATCTTCCTTCTTGTATTTCATCTGGCTGAGATCAGACTGTGTGCTGAAGGATATGCATCTTGCATTTGCCTTCATTATCTGATTTCATGGGGTTGCTTACTGCTTGGGTCTTCCTGGGCCCTGCATTTTCTCATGAAAAACTTTGCTGTGCCTAGTGGATGTGAGGACTCGGGGAGGAGACCAGGGAAGGAGGCAGTGGAGGCGGGGGAAGGCTGTAGTATATCCTGTCTCTAGCTGCCTAGGATGCAAACAGAACCTGAAGCATCAGCGGGGCTGTTGAAGTCCTTACCTGACTGCATTGGTGCAACTGGCTCCCCATTGCCCATGGGAGGAGCTGCTCCCCGGTGTGGGGAGGGATCGGTGCCCCTCCTGGATGGACGGGGCGTCCCTGGAGAGAGGCCACTGCAGCACCAGTGGAAGCTGCTTACTCCATCGCCTCCCAGGGGCTGGGACTGCTCTCCCACCATCCCTTTCCTTGCTCCAGGCCCTTCACAGCGGGGGAGCATCACTGCCAGCACCAAACCCCCTCCAGGGTCCCTGTACCTGGGGTCAGCAGCGTGGTCCAGCCGGGTGTTCATGTTGCCAAGCGACCCATCTCCCACCGCTGGGTTTCCATAGTGACAGAGCAGGAGTGCGGGGTCGGGGGTAGAAGCCGACCAGATGCTGCTTCTCATGGAGCTGCACCCATGCCCAAAAGCTTTGCACGGGCCTGCGGGGGTGCAAAGGGTGCAGGAGCTTGCTCCTCTGTGGGTGTCGGGAGGGTGCAGGTGGGTGCATGGGGAAGTGAGAGGCCGGTGACCTCGGTGAACCATCAGACCTGTGCAAGGGGGGTTCAAGAATGCCGTGAAAGCTCAGTGCTTGACCAAACGTTATTGGGAGCCTTTGAACACATAGCAGGGAATCACTGAAGGCTAAGACAGCAGAAGCTGGGCAGGCAAAGGAGTGTGTGAGCCTGCAAGGCAGACCTGTGTTTGATCGCTGCCCTCTTTGCTGACCATAGACTGCTCAGGCTTCCCTGGCCCCTGATGCCAGTCTGTGTCTCACTCGTAATTACTGGCCTGCTTGGCACACAGCGTCCTTCTGCTCCGGCCGGTGGATGCACAGTGAGTGCTGGTCAGCATGGGGGAGAAACACCCCCCCAACTTGTTCTCCTTCCAGTTGGCTGAAATTTCAGTGGCAGCACCCTGTTTCTAGAGTGCTGCGTCAGCTGTGGATGTGCGCCTTGGCAGCCTCCACCACCGGTAACCCTGGGCATAGAGCACCATCCAGAATTGCTCAGCAGTTCTGGGTGCTTTGGCTGCTCTGAAGACAGGTTTTCTCAGACCACGAAATCTATTTTGGTGCAGGGCTGTTGGTGATGTGGCTCTGTGGGGAATCAGATTGGAGCAGGCACAAGGAAAGATGAAGGCCCAGATGGGTGGTGAGGATTAGAGCAGGAGAGAAAGGAGGAACTTGTGCTCATGCCCTGTGCCAGGAGTATTCAGCCTTGTTCAAGAATAGTCCCTGCTCTTTCTGGTCCAGGAAATGCTGGGTTTACCCTTCTAATGCCATTAGGAACGGCAGGGGCTGGAAGGACAAGTGTGCGTGGCAGCTTGTCCGCTAGATTGGGGTTAGGAGCTTGGGGCATGTGTGCCAGAGGGGGCCCGGGGGGATTTTGCATGACAGCTGGCTGTTCATGCTGCCCCTCTGCTTTGGAGAGAGCATCTGCTGCCCTAACCCTCAGTGGCTGCTGACCCCTACCCTGCCTGTCCCATCTTATCATTCATCCCCTGGACAAAAATGCACAAAAACTTCCCCAGAAAGCAAGTGATCTGGTTAGGTTTTGCATGCAGAACATCTGTGGACAAGACTTGCAGTATTAAATGGTAACAGGTCCTCCTCCACCCAGAGGAGACCCGGGGCATGTTACAGAAGAAGCCTCAGAAAGCTGGGACCTCCTGTAGGTCAGAGCTGCTGGGCAATGAGGCTGGAGAGAAGCCTGGGACATCTATTTCAGTCCCCTGCTGCCGTGGACACAGCATCTCGCAGCCCCCTTCATGGACTGGCTCCTCGGGCAGAGTCTCTGATTGCAATGCCAAAGCTGGATCACGGGAATAATTGGACATTTCCTTCTGCAGTTATTCACGGCCAGTTTCTGCTCATTTGTCCTCGTGCCAGCATTGTCTTCTGGCTTCAACAGCTCTTCTCCCTTCTGTGTATTTAGACCCTGACGTATTTATAGCTGACAGTGATACTCCCTCTTGGCTTTTGTTTTACTAATATAGGCTTCCTCCTCACGGTTTCCCTCTCTCCTGAACATAGGTGGCCAGATCCCAGGTTGTGTCTCCTCCCTGCAGCAGCATTACTTCTTACCCTACAAGTGGGATGTGCTTCTCTCCTCTGTGTACCTCGACTGTGTTTGTCTCATTCACAACCATGTGGCAGAGTTGTCTCATAATCCTCCTTCAATCAGCCTGGTCCTCTTTCCGACAGACTGGCAAAAATGTGGAGAAGAATAATTTTAATCCAAGCACCTGGCCTTACACCTCGTGCTGTTATGCTACAATTTAATTCCATTTTTAGGATACTCAAGTCTTGCAGTACAATATCCCATCTTCCTATTTTGTAGCCAATCTCATCTGAATTTTCCCCTGGGGAACAAGGGCTCTGTTCAAAGTGCTAAGCAGGCTTGGTCTCACTGTATGCCTTAGGCAGATTAAGAGAATTTTATTTTAATGATCAAATAAAAGGAGGATTCCTACACGGAGGCAGTGGTCTGCTGGTGCTGCTGCGATCATATGGTGGTTCCCATCTGCTGATGTTCTGAAGCCGCCTTTGAGATGCAGTGTCTGATATCAGGTTGCTGAAGCTTCTCATCTTTTCTGCCTCACTGTTAACGCCTTCCTGTCTCTTCTCTGTCCCAGCCCATGCAATGTTTCTTCTGTGTATTCCTGTAGTCTTCATCTTCAGGTGCTTTAGTTCTGTCCCGGTGGGTGAGAACAGTTGATCCTGCAGACAAAGGGGATGTGGTAATCCACTTAGTCTGGTGTGATCTCCCCTTGCTAAGCCCTTGTAATGTTGTTTACTTCCTTTCAATTAGCCTTGCTGTCTGAATCTGCTGTGAAGCCTCATCCACTACGAGATCAGATTAATGGGCTTGAGTCTCGTATTTAAATACAGCCCCCACATGTGCTGTACGCCAAACCAATAATACTTTATCTTGATGTAATAAAAATAATTGCCTGCAGAAATGCTTTCCCTTGTGCCTGTTCTTCACCACTCCAGGGAATTGCTCGCTCCTGTCTCCTGTTTCCCCATTCCACTTCCTCATGTGTCTCTTACCTCCATGGGCA
Source organism: Sagittarius serpentarius (assembly GCA_034782735.1). NCBI lineage: Eukaryota > Metazoa > Chordata > Aves > Accipitriformes > Sagittariidae > Sagittarius > Sagittarius serpentarius. The sequence continues at coordinate 7,271,923 of JAVKLA010000084.1, read as the reverse complement.
ACCTCACCCTGGTTGAAAACTGAGGTCAAGTAGTGCTGGGATATGTCCCGAGTTATCCTTTAATCTTTTCACTGTTCTCCTTGCATAACAACCCTTGTTCTCCCTCTAAGCCAGAAAGGTTCTGAGGCTCTATAACTAGCTATTTGTTTCAATACCTTTTTTTTTTTTTTCAGGGTCTGATTCTGAGTTGATGCAATTTCCACTTTGTTGAAAACCTGGTGGCCTCCATGACCTCCATTCCAGGACTCTTCTCTTCCAATCTGTGCAGGGTCCCTGCTTCTTAACAATTGGACTAGATGATCTTACAGGTCTCTTCCAATCTAGGCAATTCTATGATTCTTCCTAACACCTTTCTTCAGGTGACTGCTCAGCCCATTACCTTGCAAGCTTTTATTTTTGGTTTCCCTTTCTCCTGCTTGGGATTTCTTGCAGCTCTAATACCTTTTCACCTGATGCACTTCCAGGCATCCTGCATATTTGTGTCTGTGACCTCTTTCCGGCTGACTTCACTAACCTATTCCTTTTGTTTCTTGATGTCCACTCTGCCTGAAATAAAGATCCTCAGTTGCAGGCTTATTTTCATTTGTTCATTCACTTAATCACAAGTTGATTTAGGTCAAAGTATTCTGTTCAGGGCTTATTTCTGCAATCAGCCCTTCCATAATATCTCCCTTTCTCGCCTCGCAGGTTCAGGTGAACATAAACCTGGCAGCTTTCACATCCAGCTTTGTGTGCTCTATGGCTGCAAGCAGCATTTGCTTTCCAGACTCACCTGTAGACCAGAGCCATTGAAGTGGTTTCCCCAGGGTAAATGATTGATTGAAGTGCCCCAGCAAGAATTGCTGCTTTATCTCCCAAAAGGGAGGGTCACAGCTTGCTCCCCATGTTCCCAGCAGTTCCTGTAAGGCGGATCACCCCAACCTGGTTGTTCAAACCACTTTTTCCTTCCTCTCACCCCTTTGGGTTATCTGCCTATCCCCTACCTGTGTCTCCTCCATAGCATCTGTCTCCAAGGGGTCTTTGGAGAAGACATCACTGCTTGCACCGCACTGCAACCCAGCATCGTTGCGTGTGAGCAACCAAGACCTAAAGGGGTTGGTCCTTAGGACTTGCCCTGAGCTGAGCTTAACCCCACATCTCCCCAGCCAAGCCCTCTCTGCTTGTGCAGGGTCCCCTTGCCAAAGCTGAGCCTGGCCTTGGGGATGCAATGTTAATGTGTCCATTTTCAGGGCTGTTTATCTCAGCCAGAGCATGAGGGAGCTGGAGATGGGCAGGAGGCCAGTGGGCACAGCCCAGGCAGGGGACTGGAATTAGGCAGTGCTCTTTAATCCGACAGAGGTGCCCTCAGTTCAGTGCAGGGTGATGGAGGTGGCTGGGCTGGGCTTTGCAGAAGGAGGCACTAGACTGCTGACTCTGAGGACACTTGATTATTTTCTGATACAGCCTTCCCCCCCCCATCCGAGGAAACCCTGGTATAATGAAAAGCGTATCTCGGGGAACTCATCCAGCAGGCTCTTGCTCTCGCAAGGTTTGGTTGACTTGATCAATCTGACCTCCTGGGTCAGTGTGACATATAATAGAAATGGCCAAAAGAGAAAAATTGAGCTGGGAAGGTTGTCAAGAAGGCTGGAAAGGAAATCTTCTTGTGCTCGGCTTTTGGTTTCTTTTGAGATAAAGCTGAATTTTCAGCAGCTTAGGGCAAAATGTAATTTTCTGGTTGGCTTTACTTATAGTCCACCTGACTGCTCCTTTCCCCCTTGCTGCTCTGTGTCTGGGACGTTTGCATCCCTGCTCCCACTTCTGCACTCCAGCTGCCATCCCAGGCCCTTGGAAGACCAGACCTGAGCATGACAAGCAATCACCCTCCCACCATGGGACTGGACATGGCTGGGACCCAGGTGCTGAGTACCCTGGGAGCTGCCAGAGCCCTGCACGTGGCAAGACGGGGGTCTGCTGGGGAGGCAGGTGGAAAGGAGGGGCGAGGAAATCATGGCAAATAGGAGCTGACTGCCCAATAATTGTGGACAACAAGGTTTTTCAGCAGGGCCATAAATCAATGGCAGATGGAGACACAATGGGTGGTGGTTATTGATTTCTTCTTTTTTTTTTTTTATTTTTTGTTCCACCCGTTTGCTGCCCGGCAGAGTGGAAAGGCTCCGGAGGCAGCACTGCAGGGGCTTTTTTTTTTTCTTCTTGGCAGCTCTCCCACCTTCCCTCCCCGCTCCTGGCTGCTGTACGGGAGGGCAGCACTCACGAGTGGCAGCATCCATAACCTCCACCCATGGAGCCTCCTGCCTGCCGGCATTGCTGGGCCTGAGCCTGGCTTGGCATCCCAGGAGCTGCTGTTGAGCCTGGGGGAAAATTGAGGCTGGAGGCAGAGGTAGGGATGGGGCTAAAAAAGGGCAGACCACAGCTCTGGCCCAAGTCCCATCTCAGCCTCTCTAGCAAGCCACCTCCACCCTGCCACCATCCATCTCACCCAGCCAGCAGCTTTCCCACTCCCCTGCTGTTCATTTTTGACTCGTCATGTTCTTCAGATGAATGCTTCAGTCCCTGCTTCTTCTCTCTCCCTCTACCACTTGCAGTTCAGATCTGATTTAAGGGACCAGCCAGGTCCCTCTGCAGTGTCTGTGCTGCTCTGAGGGGGGACAGCAAGGCACAAACCTTGCATTTTGCAGGGGCTGATCTGAGGCATGCCCTCCGCTCTTGCAGTTACCAGCAGTGCCAGGGGAAGGATGGGGTGTCCCATGAACCCGTTATGGTGTCCTGTCATACTGCTAAAGGAAAAACATCCATGGGAGTGGGCAAAGCCATGGGTTCATGGCTGGACGAAAGTGCTAAGAAATAGGACTTTTCTGCTTGCTTAACCTTTTCTTAAGACCTTCCTTCCACCTCCCATGCTTTTGGGTGGCTCGGCTCTTCAAGGAAGATCTTTAAAGCACTTTGGGTAACGAGGGGCTCCTATGCCCTGAACTTGGTTGGTGCTTCTGGGCACTACAGTAACGGTGAGGGTGTTGCTATTCTCTGGCTCATGCAGGTAGTGTTATCTGCACGGGAGAGAGGGGGTATCACTTTAGTAATGGCTTTCCTTCCAGCATGAAAAGCTCTGCTATTAGAGCTGGTCTAAGCAGTATTTTTTTTCCCTTCCCTTTTGTTCAGGGCTGCGCAGAGCACTTTGGAATTCATAAACTGGTAATTTATTGAACAAGTCTTTGGAGAAGGGAAGTAATGAAAACTGCCATATAAATTACAGGAGCGTTTGGGATCCTACTGCTGGCGGGAGTACGGCAGCTCCATGGTCTCTAATGGAGCCGGTGTCTAGATTGAGACACCCGCCGAGGAGCAGACGCCTCTCAAAGCCACACCAGAGGTGGGTGGAATTGGGATCGAGGCTGCCAAAAGCAAACGAGTAACCATGTTCTTGGGAGATGGAGCCATGCTCGCTGCAGAGCAAGCATCTCCTGCAGAAATGCTGTTTACCTGTCCTGTAAGGGGATTTACTGGCCCTGTAGCGTCAGCAGCCCCTGGCACAGAGGGGCTGTGCAGGCCTTCTTGTTGAGCTGGTCTCTTTTTCTTCCCCGCTGCTCCCAGGCTCAGCTGAGTCCCTCCTGGCATGTAGTCTGTAGAGGTGGAGCAGGCTGGCTGCGATGCTCTTGGACCAAGGAGGAATTACAGAGCTCTTATGCACGTGGGAATCAGCAGGTGTGACGTGAGATCCAGCTTCTAGCCCGCAGCACGTGGGCTGGATTTGAACCTCCCCAAAGCTCTGGGTTCAAAATCCCTGCCCGAGGCCGTGCTGCAGAGCTCCGGAGGTGCTGTGGGCGACAAGCAGGTACACGGTGCTGACAGGAGGCAAAGTTCCCTCTGCGGGGCACCATCACCAGGCTGTGATCTCACTGCTGCTCTCCACGTCTGTCTAGCACGATGCATGTGTGATGGCCACACATGGCAGCTTGTCCGTGCGCTCCCAGGCTGGGAGCAAATCCTTGCAGCGCACCGCTGCAGCTCAGGTCACCCTGCTGAGCCTGCCCGAGGGAAGGTGGTAGGATCTTTTGGTGACAGAAGAGTTGGGTTTGGTTTCTGAAAGCCTGACCCTGCTAAACCCTCTGTGCACGTGCTGTGGAGCCAAAACCTTCATCAGAGGTGCTTTCGGAGGAGCTGGGATGCAGGAAGAAGTGAAGCATCAGTGGTGCGGCTGTGCGAGGGGCTGTGGAAAGCAAGGGTCTTGCATGGGAAGAGAGATGGGGGCTGGATTCACATGCAAGCTGGGGCAAGGGGGCACCTGGCAGAGGTAAAATTATTCCAAGCCACAGTGTTTTCTGTGTCTCTGGTTAATCAGGGTAACGGGCCATTCACCTCCAGATCTTGGCTCCCGTTCAACACTGTCCTTACGAGGCCATCAGGGAACAGGGTCGGGGGGGAAGAACCCTCGCTGGTGGGGTGACAGCGTGGGCACTGCCCGTGGGTGCTCCTCGGGGCTGCAGGGGCAAGGCTGTCCTCAGGGGCAGTAGGATTTTAGTTGCCTGTTTTTATAGTTAATGGAAGTTCCTGCCTGTTCCTCCAGCCCAAAGTTCTCTGTGGTCACGGACGCTCAGGCTTGCTCCGCGTCAGCAGGGAGATCCTTAGCGAGAGGGAGCCAAAACATTAGTGTGGGGTCACTGGGGTTTTCCTCCTGCCGTGCAAAGGCAAAAGCCTGTTTTCCAGATCATCTGAGCCAGAGTGCTGTTAGGAGGACTGATAGATGTGGCTTCTTCCCCATAGCTGTCAGAGGTGGTTGCTGCTGAGCACACCGTACGTCTTTTACATCTGCATATGTCTTTGGTCCCAGGAAGGAGGGAGGTTTGGTTGAATGCTTCCAAGCCAGAGCTCCTGGAGGGTCCTGCATGATGCTGAGCAAAACACTCGCAGGGAAATGTGCCCTGCCCCCAAGTCCACGTGGAAACTGGTTTTGGGTTAAGAATGGCATTTCAGTGAATCGTGTGGAAGGAGAGATGCGAGGTTTGTACCTGAGCAGCATAAATAACTGAATTAATGAATGGATTAAATGTAAATTGTGGCAGCTTTAAAATGGAAGTCATAGTTTCCAAAAGTGCTTTTAACCGCTACTTATTTCTGCAGCAATATAACTGCCAGCAAGAGCTTAATTCATTATCACCAGAACAAAATGAAGACCCTGTAAATTTGAAGTCCAATTTAATTTCCCCAGAAAGAGCTTTTCTTTCATCTTTCTTTCCATTTTCTCTCTCTCTCTGCCCAAGGAAAGAGGATTTCCATCACTTAGAGCTGTTGTGTGCCTCCTGCAAATGGGATTTTCTCAGCCTACCCAGCTGCGGGCACCCACTTGCCGGGAGCGAGGTGGTGGCCCATATGTTGGGGCTTTGTGCTGCCCATTGGCCCTGCAAAAGGCCAGCATTGCTTTGGAGAGTTCAGGCTGTAAATCAGTACTGGATGGGGAGGGAAGCGGACGGTCAGATGGGAAAAAGCAGCTTGTCCTGGGTTGTCGTGGGTTCGTGGTAAAAGACAGGCAAGGACCTGAGTGGCTGCGTCCTAACCTACTGCCCAACCCCATGGACATCAGTGTGGTCCCAAAAGAGTTTCCAGGGGCTGTTGGTCGCACTTGAGGTGAAATCATCTGGGTTTGGGCACCTGCTGCTGGAAAGATCATGGCTTGTTGGTGAGTACCCCAGGGAAGGCAGGGATCTGGCAGGGATAGAGGTGGCCACGGGGCAGCTCCAGCGGTGGAGCTGGGTCTGCTGCTGGGGCTCCTGGGGCAGAGCGGCTGCCAGAGGCAGCTGAACCCATCCCTTGCCGAGAAGCTCCCTCTATAAACCATCCCCTGACTCTCCATCCCCTCCCCTCTGACCTGCCACCGCCTCCTCTTCAGCTTTGCTGCTGAGGAGAGGAGTGAGAGGGGTGGCTTGACTCTCTCAGCTCCGTTAACAGCTCAGATGGCCTGTACATGGGGCTGGGGTGTGCGTGCATGCATTCGTGTGCTTGCTTCCAGAGCTATGAAAAACCAGCAATAGCATGTTTCCACCCTAAAATGTGAGACACAGACGGAGAAAATTGTGGAAGGGGTCTGATGCAGCGGGAAGAGCACAATGAAGCCTCTGGTCTCCATGGAGTCTTTGTTTGTACTCCTCTTACTTCCCCGTCTTCTTTCTTCTTATGTTTTTTTGTTCTTTTTTTTTTTTTTTGAGGGAGTATTTTTGGCATGTAGGAAAGAGAGCAGCGTACTGGTTCGCTGGATGCCGGGCAGTCGGGAGCAGATGGCGTACAAGCTTCTCACGCTGCGTTCCCTGTAAAAACACCTCTGTCTCGGGTCACCTCAAGGTTACTGCGGTCCTGGGCTCCCCATTCTCCTCCTCCGCAGCCCAGACCTTCCCTGGCTCCCCGCCCCCATCCTCGGCTCCCGGGGCAGCTCTCAGCAGGGGCTGGACAGCAGCATGAGGCTGATGATGGTACACAGACCAACACCGTGTGCAGGTGGGTCAGGTGCATTCAGAGGAGCAAAGGATGGGGCTGGCGTGCAGGAGAGACGTGGTGGCCCCTGGCCACTGCTGTTCCCTTGCTCTTGCAGATCTCTGTCCCCTTCCTGCACCCAATAACCTCACGGGGTGGTGCGGTTTGGATGCATTTATACCAGGACGCCTTACCGAGGCTGGCATCGCTCTTGTTTCACCACCGTGGTGGTGGCTTCTGTTTTGGTGCTGCGCCAGCAAACCTCCTCACTCGCTCCCCAAAAGCAAAGGGAATCCCTCCACGTGTCCGAACAGAGCAGCCATCTCTGCTCAGCTCCTTGGTGCGCTCTTGTTAGACCATCCCCGTTGTATTTAATTATAGATATTACACTCTATTCTCCTGCAAAGAATGACTTGCAGGGTGCTCCTGGAGTTGATTTGAAACATGAAATTACTGGTGCGGCTTTCATATGGGAAGAATCGCTGCTGTGACCTGTGGGTAATTAATGAGACGGTGCACGACCAGCAGCCCCAGAGTAATTAACAGCAGCAATAGGAGTGTTCTCCGCAGAGCCCCACTTGCCGAGGCGTGTGTTTCTCTGCCACGGCGGCAGCCGTGTCGTGGTGCTGAGGCTGGATGTGGCCATGGGGGCAATGTGTTGTTGAGAAAACAAGTCTGTGGGACTCGTGAGATGGCTGTGTGAGAGCTGCCGGGGTGAAAGCTCGGTGCAAGAGCCCCAGGGAGCCACAGACCTGTTGTTCTCCAGCCCTCTGCATGAAAATGCAGAAAGGAGGAAAAGCATGAATGAAATGGGAGCTGTTGGGGAATTGCACCTACAGGTCACATTGGCTGGGGTCTGCCCAGCATGGGCACGGCCAAAACATTCCCTTCCAACACCGGCTATTCCCCCCCGCTGCAAATCAAATATTCAGTATAATATTTAAATATAATTAATTCATGTAATTTCAGCTTTTATACTATAGTAAAATATTCATTTTCAGATAGTATAAAAGTTGAGACTACATCCATCAAAAATTAAGAAAAAAGGATAAAGCTTGAAATGAAATGTTTCCTCCCCTCTATGTCACTGGATCTTGGAGAACTGAAACAAGGGGAGTCAGAGTGATTTGCTGCAGTTTGCTTCTACCAGCTTTAGCCCCTCCACCGGCTAGCAAAGGATGGGTGCCATGGAGCTCCTTGTGTGGCATTGCAGGAGAGGGGGAGGCCCCTTGGGAAGCACCTGGGTGCTCCCAGTGCCAGGATTGGATCTCGGCAGCTCTGGGAACTCACTGGGGAAAGAGCTCCTTTTTCTTCAGCGCGACCGTCTCATGTGCAAACAGAGCTGGAACCAATCTAGCTTTTATCCATGCACAAAATAAACTAAGCTCCAAATAAACACACCTTGCAAACCAGCCTAGAGGAGAGGCTCCTCATTTTCATAGCCCTCAGGCTAGAAAAAACACTCGTTGGGTTTGGGGGTCCTTCTGGAGGAAGCTGGGGCAGTAGCAGAGTTGTTGCAGTAGCAGAACCTTCTCCTGGTGGCCCTCTTCCCCAGGAGCCTGGCTCCATCTCTGCCCAAGGAGGAGGGGTTTGGTCTCCTTCCCACACAGTGGAGTCGGGGGCATTTGAGCCCAGGTCTCTCCCATCCCAGAGGACCACTGTAGTCTGGGGATACAGGATGGCTAGGAAAAACGATTCCCACGCAACGCTTCAGCTAGCCAGGGGTGAGGAAGGGAGCTGAGAGGGAGGACAGGAGGCAGACAGACCTGGGTCTCTGCTGCCTTAACTGGGACATGTCACTGTTTCTCTTTGCCACCTCCAGCCGTGGCCCAGTGCTGCAGTGGGAATTTACTGGGGGTGTCCGACCTGTCGATTCCCACTGTCAATGCAGGCTCACAGGGGCTTGAAAAGCAATGGCTTGATTTAGCCATGGACCCGTCCCGGCGCCTGCCCTGGCAGCCGGTCCCCTGCTCGGGCACGGCGCTGCGGGTGTGATTTAGTCGAGCTGGGGACTGGGGCCGCTGGCTGACCCTGGCGGCACTGTGCTGTGAGCTCCTGCTGGAAGATTTACATGGGGGCACAGTCCTCCAGTCTGGCTTACAACTCAAAAAGCACTTGGTGGAGGGAAATGGAGAGGGAAGAGTAATGATTTCGGCCCGAAGGGCAGCGCAAGCTATCTCTGGACTGAACCTGGGACAATTAATACCTCCAAGATGGGTTTAATGGATTGTTTGAGATTTGGGGCTGTGAAGTACAATCGAAAGCAAAGTGTTTGACTATTGTTGTAATTGTTAACAGGCTCCTTTTGAAGCCCCATGCAAAGAAATGGATAGACTTCAGCCATCAATAATATCGCTGGAGGAGAAAATTGAAGGGATATCTGCCCAATTAAATAACCTACAGGGCTGGAATTGAGAATCAATGTGGCATGAACGATGAGGTATGGACTACTGACGCTGAACTCTAAATCCACCGTAGTCTCTGATTTAACAAAGAGAGAGGGATGGGGAGGAATACTGCAGCCGTGATTTCCCAGGCTGCGCACACCAGCCTTGGTGTGGCTGCTGCGAGAGGCAGGAGGTGGCCAGGGAACGGCTCGGCATTGCTGTCCCACGGGCTGGGACACAGCGAAAGCATGAGGTCTTCAGAGATCTTCGCTGCTCAGGTGGGAACGTGGGCAGAGGCAGGGCTGGTGGTGCAGGGGGATGCATGTGCAGATGGATCCATGCCCCTGGGGAGCACCTAGGAGCTGCTTGTGGATGGTAAATGGGGACTGCTGGGAGACCGATACGTTGTTTTCTGGATATGTTCCTCCTTCCACTTTTGGGCGACCTGGGGAAGTGGAAGCGAATTTGCTGATACTGGTTTGAGTGTTTAAAGTGGATTTGTTGAAAATGAGCGGGGTGGCGATGCGGAGAGAAGGGCAGGTGGCTCCAGGGATGGGGCACGGTGTCTGCTGAGGATACGGGGCTGGGGCTGAAGGACATCAGATGTCCCATTTGCAGTGAAAAGGTGGAGAATAGGAATAGGGTTTGATGGAAGAACCGTGGATCTTCCCCCTGCCTGGAGGAAAACCCAGGCTCGATCCCTGGTGTCTGTGTGCGTTTTGCAGGACGTACCACTCACTGGCAATGCTGGGACAACCCTACCCGAGCGTCATTGGAGCCACCAAGGTAGAGTGGGCCCTCTGCCTCTGTGGAAGTATGATCCCATCATCTGGGCCCCTTTCCAGCAGGGATTAAGGGTAAGAAACATCTGCTCTGTGTGGCTCATTCCTCCTCCTCCTTCCATCTTCACCAAGACATGCCCTACTGTGGCACAGTCTTTGAGCTCCTCCTGTGGTGGGATGGCGGGTGGGGGCATGGCTGAATCCACGCTCTGCCCCTTTAATTTTTTTAAAGGAGAAATTAATTTTGTCTGCCTAAGTACCCATCACTTTGAATTAATGTCTCTGATAGTGAAAATGACGAAGCAGCCAGGTTATTAGGCAAATTTTAATTAGAGGCTCAGATAGCCTTTACTAATAAGATGCTACAATTCTTTCCCGGTGTTCTCACTTTCCATCCATGGGGTCTTTCCAAGCCCACCCAAGGAGGCATTTCCTTATCGTTCCTCTTCTCAGCACCCATGTTCTCCTCTGCATGGGCATCCAGCATTGAGTTAGAGCTTGGGATGAGATGGGGGATATTGCTCAGTACAAAGGATAATGGTCAATGACTCAACGTCCAGATGGAGACTGGTGACAGGTGGTATCCCTCAGGGGTTTGTACTGGAACCAGTACTGTTTAGTATCTTCATCGGTGACACAGACAGCAGAATTGAGTGCACCCTCAGCAAGTTTGCAGACGACATCAAGCTGAGTGGTACAGTTGACGTGCCTGAGGGACAGGATGCCATCCAGAGGGACCTGGACAAGCTTGAGAAGTGGGCCTCTGTGAACCTCGGGAGATTCAACAAGGCCAAGTGCAAGGCCCTGCACTTGGGTTGGGGCAACCCCTGGTATCAATGTAGACTGGGAGATGAAGTCATTGAGAGCAGCCCTGTGGAGAAGGACTTGGGAGAACTGGTGGATGAAAAGCTGGACATGAGCCGGCAATGTGCGCTCGTGGTCTGGAAGGTCAACCAGACCCTGGGCTGCATCAAAAGAAGTGCAGCCAGCAGGTCGAGGGAGGTGATTCTCCCCCTCTGCTCCGCTCTGGTGAGACCCCACCTGCAGTACTGTGTCCAGCTCTGGAGTCCTCAGTTCAGGAAAGACACGGACCTGCTGGAGCAGGTCCAGAGGAGGCCACAAAAATGGTCAGATGGTTAGAAAACCTCTCCTGTGAAGACAGACTGAGAGAGGTGGGGTTGTTCAGCCTGGAGAAGAGAGGGCTGCAGGGAGACCTTATTGTGGCATTTCAGAACTTAAAGGGGGCTTATAAGAAAGATAGGGACAGACTTTTTAATAGGGCCTATAGCAATAGGACAAGGGGTAATGGTTTTAAACTGAAAGAGGGTAGGTTTAGATTGGCTGTCACGAATGAGTTCTTTACTGTGAGGGTGGTGAGGCACTGGCCCAGGTTGCCCAGAGAGGTGGTAGATGCCCCATCTCTCGAAACATTCAAGGTCAGGCTGGACGGGGCTCTGAGCAACCTGGTCTAGCTGAAGATGTCCCTGCTTATTGCAGGGGGGTTGGACTAGTTGACCTTTAAAGGTGCCTTCCAACCCAAACTATTCTATGCATCTGTAAGGGATGCAGGAGACCCCATTTCCTGGGGACACCAATTGCATCGACTCTGCTCTACTGGGAGCTGGTGTTTGCAGCAGCATATACAGCGGTTGCAATAGCTTAGGTGATGTCAAGGCACAGCAGTATCTCAGTGCCACGGGAGAGGTTTTCCCTCCTTGGGGGCTGCTGGGGTGGGAACACCTCAACGATGGGCTGGCTTTATTTATCAGTGCAATGAGCCCACGTGCTATCTTGGGAGCCTTTGCCAAGAGCAGGGAGACGTTTATAAGGACAGTGCATTATGAAAGATTATTTATTAAGACTTTATACAAGAGAGTAAAGCTGCTCCCCCATACGCTTTCCTTTCCTCTATCCATTTGCAGTTGTTAAAAGGGGTAAGAAATTACCTAATGAACTGTCACTCCCCCCCCCCCCCAATTTTTTCTGTCCGAATAGATGTGGGTTGGATCCAGAGAGAGCATCCTTGGGCTGGCTGTAAATCCAGCCTCCAGCCCAGCATAATAAAAGGCTCAGTCCGTTCCCGGGTGAGCCATGCTGGTCTCCCAGTTTCTTACGGCACAGCCAGGGAGAGGAAATACAGCCAGCAAGCTCTCCCTGGGCCAGCACATGGCCCTGGCCACAGAGAGGAGGAAAATAGGAGGGAGGGTGAGAAGAACAGGCTCTTTTCTTCCATTCTTTGTGGTGACAGGATCAGATCTCCTCTCCTCCTGGTGTGACCAAGCCTCTGTGCCCTGCAGGTACACATGTTTTTGTAATTTCACAAGTGAGATCCATCCATTAAGCTGCTGGTTCCAGTCACTCCACCTGGTGCAAAATAACTGACAAATGGGGCTCTGACCTACTTAGATTTTATTATTTTTTTTTTCTCTGTCGGTGCAACACAGCTGGAGGTGGGCAGGGAGAAAGGCAGGGATGCAGGAAGGTGGCTACAGTGAGTCTGTACCTGGATCCTGCTTCCTTGGGGCTGGGGGGCAGAAGATGAAGGGGTGACCGGGCTCCTCGCTGCAGCGGATCCTGCACTGCCTGCACAGGATTACAGCAGCCGCTCTGCAATTCCCTCACCCCCAGCAAAATGCTGCAGGGAGGGAACCTGCACCAGGAAGGGAGCCAATGCAGGACGAAAGCAAGAAAAATCATCCACTTTCATGGCAGAACTTGCTGCGTCCAGTCTAGAGGCGAGTTAAGTTCCTGCAGCCAGGAGAGCAGGTTGCCGTACTGGGCTCTCCAGTGCCAGCAGGGCTGGAGGCACCCTTCCCAGCCCGGCAACGTGGGTTTGTGACCACGAGTGCCTCTGCCATGCTGTCTTTGTTATTCCCAGCACTTGACCATCCCCATGGATTCACACGCTGCTTGGAAATCTCCAGCAGGAACAGTTTTATTGACAGGAAAGGCAGTTTTCTCAAAATGGAAACTTCCCATGGAAAGTGATGTTTTCAGTCAAATGTTGGTTGGGAGGGTGAAGGGAAGGGGAAAGTATGTCACAGACCATTTTGGTAAAGTGAAAACATTCTTGTTTCCATATATTTGGAAGGGGAATCTTCCATTTTTCACCTCCAAATGATTTTCATGCTGACATTTCTTTTATTCCATATGATCAGGCAGCTCTAAATATTAGAGTCTCGCTGCCAGAAGGAAACATTTTGAGTGGGATCTCCCTGCCTTTCCCACCTTCCCTTCCCTTTCTTCCCTTTAGGCATTTGGAACTAGCGGAATTTCTCTCGGGCACTAGAAATTTCACTGCCTCCTTGCCCTCTGGCACAGGCTGAGGGTATTTTAAGCCTTCCTTGCCTCCCGAAAAGCCGCAAAACCTTGTCCCTTATCCCACTCCTCCTGCCCTTGTGAGCACTATAGCAGAAATCATGCTGAGCTGAACCCAGCTCTTGCCCCTTTTGGAGTGCCAGTGTGCATGGACATTCAACATCTGGAGACTCGGTGGCGGTGACCAGCAAATAAGAGAAAGACAATTTATAAAGAGGATTATGCAAAAGAAGTAGTGGCCCTTTTTTTTCCCCTTTCTCCTCGTCTTGTGCAAATTACCCTATTATTCTGCTCCCTTAGGATGCCTGAGTGTCCTTATTTCTTCTTTTGAGCTAAAGTCATCCATGCATTAAATTAGTTCTCTGCCTAGAAATAGCTTGATTACTTTCTTCAAGCTGCAGTTAATGTGAGGTTCCCTGAGAGTTTCAAAAATAAAAACGGGGCAAAAAGGGAAAGAAGGGAGTGAAAGGGAGGAGCAGGGGCAGGGTGTGGCCTCCTTGAGCCGGTAGAAGATGGAGTTGCGTGGTGCGGGAGAGGGGGCAGCAGCTGTCGCCTGCATGGTGTGACTGGAAGGGTCAGTCCCCTGTCCCCTAGGAGCAGTCACCTTTGGTGAGGGCACGTGGAATGGCTGGGGCTGGACTCAGAGGCCCAGGTGATCCTGTCCATTGTCTCTTCCCACAGCGTTGGATGGATAATGATATTTTTCCTCCTGGCTTGCCTTGAATCATGTCTCGGATGTCTTATCTTTTCCATGTCATTGCTCTGTTGAACTCTGACCAAAGGGAAGGAGGGAGGCCTCAGCGGGATGCCGCATCCCAGCCTTGAGGATGGGTCAGTTGAGAAAACTGACAGAGCTCAGGAAGATCCAGGATTCCTCAAGATCCCAGATTTTCTTCCCTACCATAAGTCAGCCCCCAGTGCAAGGCTAACCTGCTCCCAAGGCAGAGTCCACTGCAGAGGATGGCATATTGGAATAGTAAAACCTCACTTCTCTCAATGCGTTTGCTGTGATAACACCCCGCAGAGCAGGCACGTGCTGCCACCCCGGCCAGGATCAGCTCTTTAGCCTGGGGTGCAGGACCACGATATGCGTTCCCACCTCCCCGAGCTCCTCTCCTCCTCCCTGCTGCACCTCTGAGCCTGTTCCCTCATCGCTGGGGATGGCTAAGCTCCTCAGCCCTCCTCCACCTGCAAACCACAGCAAATTATCTCCCTCACATCCCTCCTTTTAATCTGTAACCAGCTCAGCCCTGCTCCCCTCCAGGCTCGGCATCCCTGGTGCCTCTGGGCTGGCACGGCACAGCGCCTGCGGCTCGCACCGACTCTGGGCTCCCCGCTGAGTGTCAGGACCATCTCTGACTTTCACTCCCGGCTGTAACGTGCTCTCTGTTCCCCTGTTAACCATGGCCATTCTTCTTCTCTTCACCCTCATTTCCTTTCTGCGAAGCTTTTCCAAGGAGGCAGCCGGGGACGAGCCCATTGCCTAAGAGAGGCTGTGAATCTCAGATAATGGCCTTAGAAAATGTCCTGTGCTATTTTGTGCTCATTCCTTTGTATTGCTTTGACATTTGTGCTAGGTTTTGGGGGGTTTTATTTTTTTTCGCTTAATTCCCCTGACTGTTGGGCAGGTGTCTGCTCCCAGCTGTTTGCAGGAGCCCCAAGAGCTGTTGCCTGAACATCAGCTGCTAATTCAGGGCCAATTAGCCCTCCTTTCCCACTGTGTTTTGCTGTATCCTTTACAGAATTACATCTGCAGATGTGGGGCTTCATTTCTTTTTTCTCCTTCCCAGTCCCTTTGCTTCACACAGGTTTCTTGAAAACGCCCTTCACCACTTTTACCGACTGCTGGAAGTAATTTGAGGAGCATCAGCAAATCCACAGTGAAGGTGTGCGGCTGACGTCCTCTCCCAAGACCTGCATCATGTCCTGTTGATGCTCCTCCTCCTCTCGGGGAGCAGACCAGTTCTGCCAGTAGCTGGGAAGTCACTGGAGGGATCCCGGCGTGCGACTCTCCTGCGTACAGCCACTAAAGTAATAATTTGCAATTACCCAGAGCCCAGGCTGCCTGCCCAGCCCGGCCGGCATCCAAGCAATCAATTCCCATTCAGTGCAGTGGCCTCCCTTCCTGCTCTCACAAACAATGACAAATGGAGCACCGCATCAACTTGGATGGAGCAGCAAGCATCGGCAGGAGGAATAATTACCCATTTGCCAGATGAGATAGGACGTGCGGTTTTCCTGTGCTGCCTTCCCGGGAGCTGGGCAGCTCAGAGCGGTTGAGCACAGATGCGGGGAGAAGGTCCCCACTGCAGCCACAGAGCAGATCCTGGGGGGGATGCATTGGCAAGCAGTGCTCTGGGGGTCCCCAAGGCTGTCATGTTTCCCGTCTGGCTGGGGAAACGCTCCCCAGCCAGCAGTGGGGACAACGTAGCATTGCTGGGGCCCAAATAGTGGCTGTGCTATCTCTTCAGCTTCCAGGGCAGTGGTGGGATGAGCTTCTACAAAGCTCTCCAGATGTTTGGAGGGGACCAGTTGAGCCTGAGGTCTTCTCCATGGTCTCTGTGGGAGAAGAACCACATCTGGAGCAGGTTTTGCACCATCCAGTCTGCCTTCTCCATGTGAATTTGCTCACAAAGCATATCTCTCCTGGAGTTAAAATTTACTCCCTGGCTCACTTTGACCAAGGTACAGAAGAGCTCCTTGCCATGGATGAGGAGCTGGGAGGATGAGTTCTCCCAACTGGGGTACATCAGCACAGAAAATGTCCCTGGGCTGGTCCCAGCCCCTTCCCCAGTTGTTGGAAGAGAGATAAACTGCTTCAGGAAAATCCTGTCCATGCTGAGATGTGGAATGATGTCTGCGTGTTGCTTCAGCTTTCTTCTTTTCTTCCTTTAATTAAAAAGAAAATGTTTCCCTCCAAAGTCATTAATTACTAATGACACAATTAGAACCAGTAAAGAGGGACAGGAAGAATAAGATGAAAAAGAAGAGGAAAAAAAAAAAAGGCAAAACCCCAAAAAACCCTCTGGCTATTTGAGACATTTGAAGATTGAGAGAAATTAAGGAAATAATTGCTTGATTTAAACTTTATTCTCATTCCTTCTGGGCCCGCCCAGGATGGGCAGTGTGTGGATGGAAACCACCTTTCCAGTGCTCCTCCCTTCCATCAGAGGAAGGAGGTAAGTCTCTTTATCTCATGTAATTTGATTTTACTGCTTGGAGGCAGACCCTAAGGCAGTGTTTCATGTTGGGGTCTTTTTCTGTAGTCTGCTAACTTTCCGTGCAGGAAACCTGGATTTAGCACCATAATCCCCACAGTAACATTTTTCCACATCTACCTTGCCAGCACTGGCATCTCTCGTGGCCTCACCCCTACTTCTCTCTCTGGAACCATCCCATCTCCCCGGACAAGAAATCACAGCTCTTCCCTCCTGCCCTGTCCCTGTTCTGCTGGTGACCAGGGATGGAGCAGAGCCACAAGCCGAGGACAAGCAGGGACGTCTCTCGATGTCCAAGTTTAAAGCTCCTCGGCTTTGAAAGGCTGGCTTAAATTGCTTGAAGACTTTCTCTGAAAAATAGATTAAGGGCGTGGGAAGAGGGAAGCCCAGCAGAGCTGCTGGCTGCCTGCAGAGTGCTTATTATGTCTGTCAGCTGAGTGTTTTAACTCGATAATCTCAGATTGAAATGGGTTTCTGCAGGGGAGGGAGCAGCAGGAGGCGAGGAGGCTGCTCCCGTGGGAGCCTGGATTAGGCAAAGAGAGAGTTTCAGCTTCTCTTTCGATAGTGAAAAGCCATCTCTGACCTGGAGGTGGGATGGGGCTGCAGCCCTGGGTTTGGCAGAGGAACAGGCAAAGCAGGTCACCTCGTGATGGATCTCCAGACTCCCCACTTCCCTCTCCATCCTGGCCGTCCCTGGTCCTCAGGAAGCGAAGGTACCCAAGTCTGGGCTTTGTGCCCCCTGGTAGGCATGGGGACCATGACAGTCCCTCTCCTCTAGCGTCCCTCGAGGGACGATGGGGTTTCTGTAGGTCCTGCACTAAATCAACTGGCAGTGGTGGTTTAAGCTGTGTCCCAGAGGGGAGCCTTTTCTGCTTGCTAAGGGCTCTGGCACAAGCATGCCCGAGTGGTCTCAAAGGTGGTTATTTTTCTTGGTGGATATACAAGAAGGGGTGACCCTGCTCCTCCATGCACAGCAAGAGACTGCGTCCTGACACCAGGCCAGTGTTTCTGTCCCTGTTTCAATGCAGAGCAGTTTCTAGGCAGGACATGCTGGAAAAGATCCCGGAGGGAGGATTCGGAGACATTTGTCTCGCCTGTGACTCCAACCTCTTAGCAAGAGCAGGTCCCCTGCAACATGCAGGGGGAGATGGATCCCACCCACACGCTACATCTCTGTCTCGCCACCTCTCGCACACCAAGACTGCACAGCCCCAACGCCCAAGGTGCTGCTTGGTGATGAAAGAGGAAGGTTCACCCTTGCTGTTCTCCAGGTGACCTGTCTTGCAGGCCACCAAACCATAGTGGGCAACCACCCTCCCTCTCATCAGGAGGTTGCAAAGGTGTCACCCTAGCCTTGCTCCAAGTTGCAGCAGTTTTAGAGCAAAGCCAAGCCCTTTTCTGTGTGCAACATGACCCTCGGATAGCAAACCTTAAAAACTTGGTCAGCATTTGTCATGGAGGTCATGGTGAAGCTTTCTGTGCCCAAAAGGCCAGCTGGACTTCTGCTGGGCATGCTCTCAACCCCAAATCTCATCAGCTTTCTTCTTCTGGATCTATAAGGGATGTGCAAAAAAACAGGGAAAGGCAAAAAAAAACGAGAAGGAAAAACCAAGTTCTTATTGACTGCTGGATCCCTCCGGAGGCCATGGCAAGCAGGGATGGGGAGGGAGAAAAGCTACTAATACATTGTTTTGTCTTCAAGCAATTATGTGAAAATGAGTTAATCACAGGGTCACAGAAGCCATAACCATTAATTAATCCCCAGCATGAGCCGAAAAGATGAATTTCCTGCAGTAAACAAACGTGAGTAACAGCATGGCAAGGAATCAAGCTCCCAATGGATTATGACAGCCTGCGCCGGCAGCTCCACCACAGCTCCGCGGGTCGGCCGGTTTGCACCCCTGGACCGCAGACCAGCCGCTTGCATCCCTGCCAAGCTCCAGCCCTTGAGGGTGAAAGCTTTCCTGCCAAATCAGTGCCTTAGGGTGGCCGTGAGGAGGGGGAGCAGGGAAATTGCCACCAATACAGATGTTCGGTCGCTCCTGCAAATGGAAGAGCGCAAAGGCACGTCCTTCTGCTCCCTCCTGGTGCTGTGAGCAGGGCTGGTGTCCCCGCTGCTTGGAGCAGGGGTAGGAAGCTGGGCAGGTGACGATGCGGAGTGCTGGATTAGGCTTGGTTATAAACTGATGAAACCCTCCACAGGATCATCTCGGCAGCCTGTAGATGGGAAAAGCCGTGAAGGTGTCACCTGCTGCCGGGTGGTCTCTGCCTTCCCGTGCCATCCCAACGGGGTACGCTGCCTGCGGGCTCTGCTCCTGTGCTGTTATAGCGTGAGGGGGGAAGGACGGCATGGAGGGATGGATGGGAAGACCTGCGTTATCTATTTAATACCTATTTTCACATTATTGCCATTTTAATAACTATCTGCTCTTGTATTTTGAATATTTTTAGAAAGATCCTGTTAAATCCCACATGCAGACAGATCCAGCACATCTCCTAGTGAAATGGCTCTAAAGCCAGCCCAGGACAAATGAAACTTGGCTGTAAATCCAGGCGTCCCCTTGAAAATGGGTCTTTTTTTTTTTTTTTTTGGTACTTCCCCTCATTTCCCCACATGAAACAGTGACTGGCCCTTTTGGAAAGGGTAGAAAACCCTCTGAAAATTCATCTTGTAGCAAACTCTTCCTTTAAACTCAAACCACGCCAGTTCAATAAAAATTATGATTTGCTTTAGGCTGTGCAAGTTGGCTGCGTGCACACGATAAAATTAGTTTAAACCCAGCCTCTATGTATTTAGCTAAATGGAATAGGAATAATGCTAAAACCAAACTGAAGTCATCCAAATTCCTCCTGGTCTGTCAGAGATTGTTCAGGGCAGGCACGAAACTCCCCTTGCTGTGTCTCGTCACCTCTCTGCTTTGCATTTCTTTATTAAGCCCCTGCTCTCCCCAGCGCTATGGTCTACTCATCCCAAGGGGGACAGACCCTCAAAACCTGATGGTGAATAGACCCACGGCGTTGTGACTGCAATCCCAATAAAGCACTTGAAGGAAGCTGGGAAGGACGTTACCTTCCAGAGCACTGGAAAGGCTTCACGTGCTCCTGTTCACTGGGAGCTTTACCCAAATTTTGCAAGGTAGGACCTGCTGCTGGATATGCTTCTCCTGGGGATGTTGCACCCAAGCATGGTTTCTTTCTGCGTGACTTCCCTGGTGGCATCTTGCAGGTTCAGGTGACGTCTGACCCCTGTCTGAGAGGCTGCTGCAGCCCTAGCCTGGGTGACCACCCTGTCCCAGGCTGGATCTGATTCTGGTCCCTTGTCCCCTTGGCCACTTCTTGCTGCAGACCCTCCAGCTTCATTCTCCTCTGGTCCTCCCCTCCTCTCTTTGGGTTGCTGTAGGAGTAAAGCCGAGCTCAGCTGATCTGTGTTACTCGACCAGTGACGGCCCAAAAGAGCAATTCTTCCAAGGTGTGGGGTGTCTGGGAGTGTGTGAAAGGAAAAAAAAAACCCAACATAAAATGCATCACTGCAGATCAGTGGGAAAGGGGTTTTTTTACACATTCCCCCCAATAAACATGATTTTAGGGCCTATCTACCCTTTTTTTTCTTTAAAATCAGACAACTTCTATTTAAAAAAAAAAAGAGTCCATTAAAAAGAAGTCAAAACATTTCACTTAAAAATGATCCAAAGGGAGCTGAGTGTCCTGAAGTGAAATACCTTATTTTGAAAGCATGGAAATGAAACATTTCACCTCCTTCCAGACACATTTCTGGGTGTCTCTAGCCAGACCTCCTTGCCCAAGCTGAACTCCCCTGGTTGTCCCTTTGCTGGGTATCCACCAGTTAATGCCACACAATACTGGGATAAGTGACTCTCCCATTGACACGTGTTTGCACTGACTTAACTGTTGCTGGTTAACTATAAATCATTGCTGTTGTTGCCTCCTGAGTGAGCTGTGCAGGAATAAATGTGAAGCCCGTACAACAACGCCTGGCTGTTGGCAAAGCCCAAGACTGAAGGCGTACGCTTGAAACCCTGCTGGTGTTCATATTCAGAGAGCAAAAATTAACTCCAGGCACTGACAGACATAAGATAAGGGAGCCCATTACAGCATCCATCAAGCCTTGTTCTCAATCAGACATTTCCAAGAAGTAGGGGCATTTTGCTGAAATTTCTCATCTCCTCTCATTTATTTGATAACTGACCTTTACGAAATTTGCCAAATCTTGCACGGCCCGAGTACCACTCGGTGGTGTTTATTCTCCTGCAGCCGGCTCTCTGCTCCTAATGATCAGTCTCTTCACAGCCACGCTAACCTTTGACAAGAGCACTTCATGAGCCTTATTAGCTGCTGGGAAGTTGTACGATGGCCCTGTAAGTAAACGGAGAGATGAGGATGAGAAATCTCCCTGTGAAATAGGGAGTTTTGCATAAGAGCCGGCTGTGGTGGTGGCTCGGATCTGAAAAGCTGGGTTGGAAGAAGCAGAGGAGCATGGCCAGGCTGGGTACGGCACTGCTGGCTGGTGGCTTTTTGGTGACTCGCACGAAGCGGGATAAATGAACCTTGAGCCAGACGCAATCACGTCCCCAACCCCAGTGACTGAGCAGTCGGAGAGCGAGGGCTGGTGGTGCCACCAGGAATGAAATTTCTCCTTCGCTTGGGTGAGGGGTGAGGATGGGGATGTCTTTTCCCCAGGACTGTTGGGATGGTACCTGCGAAACTGCATGGGGTAATTTTGGGGAGCGACGGTTGCGTGCCTCACAGCCCTCGGGAACGTTTGCACACCCTGTTCACCGTGAATCGCTGCAAAGCTGCGTCTTGTCCTCTGCTCCAGGTGTGCCTGGGGACCAACCCTGATTCACCTGGGCTGAGACCCCAGCAAGAGACAAAAATCCTATAGAGGCTCAGGGGCGGCTCCAGGTCTGCCTGGGGCTGCAGCACCCAGGATCAGTGGGGTGGAGACATCCTCAGGCCATGGGGAGACCATGGGGCTGTCGGGCGAGGGGGGAACAACCAAACAACGTGCTGGTCCTGCGTTGAGCAATAATCCCCTGCTGAAAAAGGGGAAAAGGCTGGGATATATAAATGCTGCTGGCAGGAGAGCAGAAGGGAAGCCAGACAGCTCCCCGCTTTAAAAGAGAGAGAGAGAGGGAAAATGAGCCTTTGCGATATCCTCACCCATTTACACACATAAAACTTTCTAAATGCTAAGCCAAATAAAGTCGTCTTATCGGCGTATTACCACTTAAGGCTCTTTCAGGCAGATTTAGAATGAATTAGTGCTTTTTTTAACTACAAATAGGAGCAAAGTGAAATTTCTTACTCCATCAGCCGGCGTGGCTCCTGCCTTAACCCTTGGAGGGGAGAGTGGCTCCCCGGGTGGGCGAGGACCATGCAGGGTCGAGGCTGGGCCAAGGTCCCTCCTGGCACCAAGGTCTGGTACAAAAGCTGCTGCCCCTCACGGATCCTGGTGATTCTGGGCCAGGTTTTGCTAAGGTGAATCGGCTCCATACCATCCTGATAGCCCCCTTCTTACGCTGAGTTACGCAGCTTTTTGGAGCACAGGGCGGGGGGGTGCCTTCCCTGTCCCACCTTGCCATCACCAGGAGACTTCCTCCAGCAGTGGGAAAATGCCACCGTGGCTCGTTATAAAGGCAAATTGGCCGCTTGGTCAGGACGGTGCCAGGTGCTATGCCCATCCTGCGAGCCCCAGCCCGTGCCCAGGGCCAGTGTGGCCCCTCCGGCTGCATTTCTGGGGGTGACTTGGGGACCCATTGTATATCAGGTCCTGTCATCCTCCTTCCCCACCTAGGCAGGGGTTAGGACACAGCACAGCTGAGCACTGTTAGCATGCACTGTTGCCTTGATCCATATGCATGGAGACAAGAGTCGCGATTAACTCAAATGCGGCACCTCCCTCCGGTCACAGGCTGGACAAGAGGAGTGACAGAGCTGGGCAAAGGCAGCTGGGAAGTGATGGGGTGATGCGTCCCCTCTCCCCATCCCCTCGCTGCAGGTGATAATTAGAAGCTCCGTGCACACAGGCATGCGTGGCTCAGCTGGTGTGGATTTATGGGTGCTTTGTGTCCTCTTCGGTTTGGGAACTCAAGGGCTCAAGTTGGCGTCTGAGCTCTGGAAAGCCTGAATACGTCCCATCGTACCTGCGCAGGATTGGTGTGGTCAGGCCTCCCGGTGACTGTCCCCACCATGTCCAGACAGGACACTCTGCTGAATCCTCAAATGATCCCTGGGGCAGAGCCAGGGGCTCTCCCAGCCCCAGTTGTGCCAGACCTGCTCCCACATAGGGCAGAAAACCCCTAGGGCTGAATCAGGCCCCTCCAGAGGAGCCACCCAGCCCCATCAGCCAGCAGCTTGGCCACCAAACGGCTCGCTGGCCACGCTCCTCCTGCACGCAGGATCCCCATCACCCATCAGAGAAACACTGCTTGTTAGCAATTACTTGCCTGACTTAATTGCTCTCCAGTCCTCTGGGCTCGGTCAGGCTGTCCTGCTGTTTCAGGAACACTAATGTTTTACAAAGGTTTTGGTTTTTTTGCTTTTTTTTGGCAGGGAGTGGGGGAAACAGCCGTTGGAGGCTTCACGGCTAAAATTATTTGTAGAGATTAATGGCTGTGGCTTTTGGTGCCTCCAGGAACAGAGTCACCATATGCTAGCGCTTCTCAGCGAGACACGTTCACCACGCACACACACACACACCTATGCACAGCTCTGCTCCTCGCTGCCGCTGTGCAGCGAGGCTGCTGGCAGAGGCAGTTTGGGGCGGCCAGCGAGGACCCGGAGTGGCTGAGTGAGGAGAGGCTCCGGGGGGACCCCACCACCTGGGGAAGCTGCTGGGAGGAAAGGGGCTTCCACTGGGATGCTCCAACTGCTGTGGCTCCCACCTGGTCCAGAGTGGTGGTACCTGCTCTGAGGATGCCCTCGCATCTCACCCTGCCTGCCAGGGCTGGCTTGTAGGAGGGGTGACTGAGACCCCGGTGTTGGTCCAGCCGCCCTTCCTCCTCCCCCTGCCCAACCCGGCAGTCCTGTGACCCTTGGGAATGTCCTCCTAACGAGACTCCAAAAAACCCCATGGATCCCCAAACTCCCAGGCTTGCAGAACTGCCAGTGCTGGAGATGCTGTACACATCATCCCTCGAGAGTAAGGCTGGGCTTTGTTAGGACTTCGCAATCTGTTTGCCCCTCTCCCCAGCTGCCCAAGGACTGAACCAGTACTATGGGAGCAGGTCACTATGGGGTGGCTTCCCACACCTCCTTGCCTGAATACATGGGGCTGCTATGAGCCTGGGCTGCTTGGGGCTTGCTGGGCACAGCACTGGTGCTCGGGCTTTTTGGTTGGGATCGTCTGAGATCAGCTGAGAACCAAAGCTTTGTGAATGGTCCTTTTGACCACTCCGTGATGGTTTCTCTCTGCCCTGTCCTGGACACGGCCAGTGCTGCTTTCACTGAGACCCATCACCTATGCAAATCCTGGACAGGCAAACGATTCCCCATCCCAGCTCCTGTCTGTACAGCTCTGCGAGCAAAGGAGGAGCTGCCCAGGGAGAGAAGGGGTTTGTGTGAGCTGGGACATGAGCCAAGAGCTCAGGGAAGCAAACAGTCCCAGCAGTTTGCAAGCCATGCTCTCTCACAGCAAGTGATGCGGGATGGGGGTGGTGAAGGAGAAGGCACGGAGCTGTTACTCCTCTTTGAGGCCAGCCTTCCTCAGGCTAGCTCCAGTTTCTGTGGGATATTGGCACCCAGGATATACGAGGCCCAGAAAGGCTGGGAAATGACACAACCGGTGACCATTAACTGCCAGCCGTTCAGCACACGTCAAACAGTGCTGCCCAAACCATCGCTGCTGGTGGTGAAGGTGATCTGGGTTGTTTGTGAAGGTGAAGGTCAGAAGCCAAATCCATCCCTGAAAGGTTCCCCTTCAAGAGGGGCGTCGCTGGTGCCCTTCCAGAGTCCTGCTATTAATAAGGAGTCATTAGCAGAGCAGCTGTTGGAAAGGCCTCCTGGGACCCAGCGCATGCGAGCCATATGGTGCGGGAGGGATGGGTGGAAGAGCGATGTCAGAAGCCTGTCAGCATCTGCCAAGCTGGGGCGATCTGGGAGGCATCTTCTGCCACGTGCATTGTGATAAATGGTGCTAGGAGCAGGGCTGACATCTCCATTTGCTCATCTTTGTTGCGTAGCTCTTGGAAATCTTCTTCATGCATTGGGTTGGGGCCACGAGTGTCTCCCACGTGTGTGCTCTGGTGTCTCATGGAGCTGGTGGGAAATTTGCCATGAACCGTTGATTCGATTTGGGATTTTCAGGTTGCTCTTTTGTACCATGTTAGTCTTCCACACTCTCAAGCAGACTCCAGTTCCCAGCACTGACTGAAAGGAAAATTTCCCCTTGGTGAAGAATCAGCTTCTTCCTGATTCCTTTTCAGTACTGCCAGGATGAGAGGAAAAATGAAAATATGCTAAATCTCCAGCTGGGTATGAAAGACCCTCTTCAACCCTTCACAACCCACTTTGCAGTCTGTTAACACCAACTCCACTATCTTATTCTCACTGATTTTTTGAGAGCTCCTGGGCCATCCTACAAAATTCAGAAGCTGTCCAGGTCTCTTTCTTAAAAATAAATAAATAAATAAATAATTTTTTTTTTTAAAAAAAGAGCACTTTCTTCCCAAAGCAAAAGCTGACTCTTTGAGCCTGTCCTTTTCACGCAAGGCAAATGGAGCTCGCTTTGGAAAAAAAACACAAAGGCAAGAGTGAATTCCGCAGCCCCCGGTCCCAGCCTTGCTCGGCTGCACTGAAGCAAATTAAAAAGGAATTTGCAAGTCCTCATTCACAGCAGTCCAACAAGGGAAAAATACAAGCGCTGAGTTTAGCTTCACTCTCTCCTTGACAGGAGAAGGAACTGACACGTGGTGTTTGTTTGTCTTCAGCCTCTGTTTAAATGAAGAAAGCACCAGACATGAGCTGGCTGGTCAAATTCCATTGGAAATAGGAAAGCAGCAATGGCAGGAGACCAGTCAGGTGCCTTTTTGTGCCCATCAGGTGTAAGTTGGTGCAGAAAGAGCAGGTACCCACCACTGGGATGTCTTCGCATCACCTTCACTTCTTGTCCTTTCCCATGGCTCCTCAGCATCGTGCCCACCTCCACCACTTGGAGAGCATGAGACATCCCCCCTCCAGAGCCTTAGCTCTGAGCTGAGACATGGCTATTGTAAACTGCCCCAAACCCCTCAGTGACACACGAGCTCCATTTTCTCACAGGAAAAACAAACTCCAAAAGAAATTTTGTGCAAAACAATCTTTCTTTCCCCCTCCTAATTACAGCCACAAATTTGGCTTTTATTGTTGAGTTTGGGGAGGCTTTCTGTGGAAAAGGTGTGAATGGAGACCTTTATTTGCCTCCCACTTCCATCGTTATTTTTCTGACTTAAAAAAAAATTTCTGGTCTCCATGAAAACCTCAGCCTACCTAACGACATCACATTGCTGCTAACGAGAGAATTCAGCTATTGTCATTTTGCCCTGAGATGGCTTCCATGGGCTCAGTAGGACATCGCAGGCGAGGAACAGAGAGGCTCA
Source organism: Sagittarius serpentarius (assembly GCA_034782735.1). NCBI lineage: Eukaryota > Metazoa > Chordata > Aves > Accipitriformes > Sagittariidae > Sagittarius > Sagittarius serpentarius. The sequence goes on along the minus strand of JAVKLA010000084.1, from coordinate 7,246,160 downwards.
CAGGAAAAGAGAGATGTGCAGAGGATGGAGAGGAGACTAAATTAAGTAGATGTCCAGCCCCTGCTCGGTACCTCCACAGCTTGGACCATTGCGGGGGCAGCAGTGCCCTCTTGCTGGCACTTCAAGGTGGGGCTGGACCTGCCTTCCCGAGTGCTGGTGCTCTGGGCCCATCCCTTGAGTGTGCAAAGGGCATAATTAGGTGTATCAGTCATTAGTGCAACCCAAAGAGACTCGGGCCATGACTGGCTGTCTCCCTCCGTAGACATGGGACATAGCTTTGTTCACATTCCCAAAGAGCCTAAACTCTTGAGGTCACTTACTGTCTGGGGAATGGAGCCGGCTTCCAGACTCTCCGGATGACCTTGTGCTTGTCCTAATGCTCCAGACTGTCTGTACTCAAGGTCTGCAGTGTCCCAGCTCTCTTTGAGCTGGCCCAACCACGGCTACCAGCAAAGGTCTCAGCTGCTCTCTGCTTCCCCCACCCCAGGCCAGCTCTAGCCCCAGCGCAGCCCCAGGAGAGCGTGCTCCAGGGGAGTCTCGCCACCCTGCCATCACCCTTTCTCCATCAATCACCATCATGTTTCCTGCTCCCCTTTTCACCCTTCCCCAGATCTGAGCCATCAGAACGATTTCTCTGCGCTTTCTCTGCAGCCCTGGGAGGCAAAATGTATTAAAAACCGTGACTGTACATCTGAACTGTTGTGTTTCTTGCTGTTGTTTGAGGAAAAAGGGCCGGAGCTTGTAACGGTGATAAGTAGCAGTGAAAGATGACCAAAAATTGGATGTAAGGGAGGTGATGGATCAAGACTTTGCCTTGTCTGACTGCTCACACAAACTCTCCAACAAGTATTGTGTGCCACGGTATTGCAGGAGATGTGACTTTATTGCCCAAACCTCTGGCAGAGCCAGCTTTTCTTGGAAAAAAAATCCTTTTTGCACAGCTCAGAGAAAAACCAGATTCACATCAGTCTAACCTACTGCTTTTTTTCCTCATCTCCAGTATATTATTTCTTCTGAAAAGTCATCATTTTTCCACTTGATCCACCAAGCTCTTTGTACAGTATTACAAGGTGATAGTACATCCAAGACCTATTTACAACATCACTTCTGACAGCGCAGACACCGGGGCTCCGTGTTTAGGAAGCTTTCCTTAGCTGAAAGCCTGTTACGGTTGGATGGCTTCTGTCGACAGAGGCCAGTTGTCTCGGTCTTTCACGTTCGTATCTTCCAAGGCACTTCTAGCAGGCGAACACCCAAGCCCTTTTCCTGGCGTGAGGTGATGCGCTTCTTTCCTTGAACAAAACCCAAGCCAAGAACTGGCTGACCCTCTGTTTTGCCTACATGGGTGGTGTGGCTGACATGGCAAAGACCTTCCTGCCATCCCGATGCATGCGGCAGGCTGAGTTCTTCATCTACGTCCGTTCAAGACCATTCGAGAAGGTTGTACAGGCAGAATTTTGATTTCTGACTCTATAGCACATTGAGTTTTCCCCTCAAAGCACCACACTGAAGCTTCTACCAGTAGCCATGTGCCCAGGAGCCAGCCCTCCTTACGGTCGACTGCCCAAATTTAAGTAGAAAGCCGGTTCGGCTCCTTTCAATGTCAACCCTTCAGCTCAGCATCTCCATGTCTTATGCTGAGACAGGACTCTCCCCTTGACATACAAAGACTCTTCCAGTCCAACCCTAATATTATGTCTTCTGCCCAGTCGCTCACAATACCAGCATTTTACTTGCTGAGTCCCTTAATTTTAGCTTTTTAGCCAATTTCTGCTATTCGACTTGAACATAGAATTTTTAGCTCATGGAGCAATGGCATTTGGTACCAGACACCAATCTGTGCTTGTGTGGCTCGTGGCCAGCAGCTCTCTTCCTCGCCAAGGGTTGCATCTGTATCCAAGGAATTGCACCCCCAGATGATGGCTTGGGATCCTCTTTGCTTCTTGTAGCCTTGCACAGCGTAGAGATCAGTGCTGGGAACAAGGTGTAATGGGAACAGTTACCTAGCAGTTGTTCTTGGAGGTGCAGTGGCCTTTTCGCTTTGCATCGAGCTTGTAGCTGCAGACGGGCGCAGCTCAGACAACTGATGGACTCACAGCTCCATGCCGGAGCTAACACAAGCCAGTACCCGACCTTCCCAGACAGACCAGAAAATTTCCCCCTCAAAGTTTTTGCGTTACTAAAGCTGATACAACCCAGGCTCTTTCCTGGGTCACCGTTCCTATCTTCTCGTGGTCCTAATTCTGTATCCTCATGTGACAGAGAGGTGATCTCTTCCTCTGTACGGACCACTGAATGTCTGGGAGGCAGACCCGGTGGGAGATCAACAGTTTTCTGGCCAAAAAAAACACCTACGTCATAGCTCTTTGCAGGAATGAGCCTCAGCTCACCACCCTGCTGGACTTTCTGGCTGGTGCAATAGCAGAAGACCTGCCCTGACCGCCAGCAGCCCGGGACCTCGGCAGGAGAGTTGGGGACCAGCTCAGCTGGGGAGGGCTGACCCTGGGCTCCCATGGCTGAAACCGGAGTCCTCCTCTGCTTCTCTCTTGCGCGCATCCCTGGTGAGTGTCTTTGCTTTTCTCACCTTGGAATGGGACTAGCAGAAATTGGGTGCCCCCGGCTCAGAGCAGGCCTTTGCAAGAGCCCAGGGCAAGGGAGCGAGCCCACCGCAGTGGGAGAGGGTAGGTGGAGCAGTCGGGGTACGTTTGGGAGCCTTTTTCCCTTTTCTTTGCCCTAAACCCGAGGCTGGGTCATCACAAGATTTGTTAAAGATCCCAGTGATCTCCTCCGGCTTTTTGGGCCCCGGCTGAGGCTGAGCAGGTGGGTGGTAACCGGAGCAGGTGCTCCAGAGTCAGGGATATGTCTGTCTCGATTGCTGGGAAAGCCATGCAGAAACCCATCCCCCGATTTATTGTCCCCCTGTCACTGCTTGTCCCCGCTCCTCCAGGAGGAGAACAGAGGCTGAAGCCAGAGACCATCGGTTCCTCCCCGAGGGGGGCTTCATTTTCCCAAAACCAAGGAGGGTTTCTCCTCTCCCCAAGCCCAGTGCAAAGCCACAACATGCCATAATTTAAAGGGAAAAAAACGAAACAAAACTAGTTATTTGAATCACTGCATTTAAGAAGAAAACGGGGCTTTTATGTGCAAGGCTGGGCTGAGCCTCACCTGCAGCCTCCCAGGTGATGGGCTGGGGCAGGATTAGGCCCTCCTGGGCTGGCTGGGAGCTCTGTATAAAAGGGGTCCCTGGGCTCTTAGTTGGGTTTTGGCTCCTTGGGCGGTGGTGAGTACATTTGGCACTGCAGTAAGAAAGGCCTATTTTTGTCAGCCTTCTGGTGCTGCGAAGGGGACAGGCTTTTTGGGGGGATGCTGGTGATGCTTCACTCTCATTTCAGATGAAGGGGGGGGCTGCCAATTGCATGACTCAGGGTGGTTTAAGGAAAAGTGCAGTGAAAATATGAGCGTGTTGGCTCCCACCTCCTGTCTCTCCTGCTGCCAGGGCTTATACAGCTGTTTCCTTTAGCTCAAAACTTGATGCTAAAAATACTTCTGAAAACTTGGGGGTGCTGGCACCCCAAATCACCTTATTCTGAGTTTTCCTGTGCTTTTTTTCCCCTTGGTTGCTTTCTGCCTGTGCAAAGAGCCTGGCAGGTGTTTCCCTGCTCTGTAACAGGGGTTTTCAGCAGCAGGGTTTGGGTCATGCTGTTTGGTCCCCTTGGGAGGTGTGGAGAGCCTGGCCGGAGGAGGAGGAGGAGGATGGGGCTGGCGGGGAGAGCAGTGATGAGCAGCACCCAGCTGAGTCAGAGCTGGGGAAGTGACCCCTGGGAGCGGCCAGATTTACACCAGCCCCAGGCTGTTCTCGGGCTGGCAGAGAAATACTCCTCTTCTCCCACCCACAGCCTCCTCTCCGCTGGCTGTGACGCAGGAGCTGTCCTGCTCTCCAGCCTGGAGCTGCTGATGAGAGGACATTTGCCCCGGGCAGCTGGGGCATCCCCTCTCCTGGTCCCTAATATACAGATCCTGGGAGGTGGGAATTGGAGCTAGGGGAGCAGCACGATGCTCTCATGCTGTATTCATCCGCTTTGCTGCTGAGCATGGTCAGAGGCTGAGTTTGGGGAAAGGCTGGATTTGGGGCTGACCTGCTAGGGTTTTTGTTTCACCAGCCTATACAGAGCAATAGGAAAGAGAAGTAGGAATGTGGTGGCCTCTCCTCCATGTCATTCCTGGGGAAACTGAGGCAGCAGAAAGATGCCCTGTGTGATCACGTGCATCGGGTCTCTCAGGGGCCCAAATCATCTCCTCCTGCTCCCAAATCGTCTCCTCCTGCTCCCTGTTGCTTCCAACCCTGAAAAGTGAGGGTCCACATGGCTGTAATGCAGAGAAAAACTATCAGGGAAGTCCACCCTGCCTGGTGATTCTGTTCCTTTTCCCCCACCCCTATTCTCCCCCACCCCCGGAGCCCTTCCCTGCAGCATGGTGGGCTCCGAGCCACCCTTGGGCAGCGTGCAGCCTCTGTTTCTGCTCTTCAGAGCAGCTCCCACAACTGATTGAAATGCTTTCTGGATGCCGAGAGATCCAGGTGCTGTTGGACTTTATCTGCAATCACCCTCCGGGATGCTGATCCCCAGCTGAGCAGAGAATTACTCCAAGCAACGTTTCCTTTCAGATATTCAATTTTAACTTCCTCTTTCTTAATTTAATTCCATCATTCCTCCATTTCACCCCCCGGGAAGCGATATCATATCCTGATATCCAGAGAGAATTTGCTTTGCCGTCTTTAATTTGGCTCTGCTCTTAAAAGGCGAAGAAGAAGCAACGCTCCAATTTGTCTGATGGGATCTTCATTAGCCTCTCTCGTTTCACCCCTATTCCATGCTTCCCAAAGCCCTAAGTCTGTGCTGGTGGCAGATTTAGGAGCTCCTGGTGCTGTGCCAGGAGGGGGTAGGATGCGGCCCCATACCCTGGTACCCATCCATCCCGCTCAGTCCCCGGCACAGGGTCAGCCCCTCTATCAGTTAATCCCTTAATGCGCTCTGCCACGATGCTGCTGCCACACTCCCATTTCCCGAGTGTTTCTCTTCCCCCCGAGCTATTTTTATGAGGCCTTTGTTACTTCCTAATTGTCCAAACCACTTTTCCACATTTCTCTTGATAAAGGCAGATTTTTAAAAGCAATTCAGCATCTCAGCCATTTTAGAGTCATCATCTGCTTCATCCCTTTTATTGTTTAGCAAATGGCCTACTTTTGCTCGAACATTTTTATTCCCCCCCAAGAGAGGGATGATTTTTTCCCCCCTTTTTAATGGCTTTCTTCTACCTCTTAAATAATTCCTCTTACATTGTCTCTTTCTGCCTTTATGTTATTGTTTTATTCCCACCCATTCCTCTGCTGGGCCAGCCTCCACAGGCTATGCCTCTCTCCCAGCACTGGGACTTGGGTTTATTTATTTTATTTCCTTTTCCTTGCAATCCTCTTGGGTTTGGGGGTTCATTGCATTTATCAAAGAAGGGGAAGCACCAGTGCTGAGCTTCATCCACCCACAGTGATGTGCCAGGGAGTACAGGGGGGTGGCTGGCATTATAGTGGCCACAGGGAGCAGGTTGTTGGGGTTTTTACTTTTCCAGCCTTTTTTAGCCAAAAAAATGTCACATATATCCACTGTCCCTGTACAGCTTCACCGTTCTCTGGTGTTTCCAGAAGCAACCAGATGCTGGAGGAAAATCCCAACAGCCCCTTGGTTCCTTACCCTGTTAAAGGGGGAATTTGGCCCCAAAATGGAGCCTTTGGAGCTGCCCGGGGACCGCCATCAGCTTCAGCAAATTATTTCCTATCAGAGGGAAGGAAATGGAGAGAAGACAAAACACATTGCTGCAAAACAGTGTTGTTTCCAAATATTGAACTAAGGGGCATGAAGGGAAAGGGAACTTTAATCTTGGAGGCAAACAAAGCCTTTCCCTCCAGCTGATGCAGGTGAGATTGCAGGAGGGAGGCAGCAGATAGGACAGTTTGTTACTGTTTTTTAAATGCTTTTTAACTACTCACCAGCCCCCTGTGCCCTGGGGCAGCCTCCTTTAGGTTATAAGGATACAAAAAGCCCTGCGCCCCCCCCCCCCAAAAAAAAAAAAAAAAATTCCCTCTGGGAGATGGTGCTGAATCCCACCCTGGTCCAGCTGAGCCCTGGATCGATGGGTTATGGGGGACCTGCACTGCTATAAACTCGACAGAAATGGGAGCTTTTGCATTTGCTGTTTAAGACAATTTTTTTAGAAGGAAAAAAAAATGTCAGGAAGATTAAAGTTTAGGTTGGAAACAAGTCTTTCTATTAAATCTCCTGAGGATTCAAACTGGTGTTTCTTCAGCTGCAATAGCAATGTTCAGTTGGATCCTGGGTGTAACAAGTAATATTTTAAGATTAAAGATATGTAGAGCGCATCCCTGTGCCCGCGCAGAGCTAAGTGGAAATGGCAGGACAAGCACATCAGTCCTCCAAGCACGCATAGACGGTCTCTGTGCTGGGGAAATGTAGGCCAGCACCTACTGTGATGCCCTGGTGGAGGATGAGGATGGAGGGATGGGATCCAGCCAGTGAGGCCTGTGCATGCCCATGGGCTCCTTGTGTCTGGCTGAAGCTCTTTCTTCCTCCCACTGCCACAGCCATAAGCGTGGGATGGGAGGTGACTGGGTGGGTGAGGAGGCTGCCAGGTAGCACAACCATGTAGTAGACACCAGAGAATCCACATAGGAGAGCAATGGTGTGATGTCCCAAATAGGGAAAAGCTTTCTCTGCCAGACTTGCCCCAGCAGACCCCAGAGTACCCGCTTCCAGCTGGGGTTTCCTTACTGGTTGCTTCCCTGCTGGTTAATGCAAACGCTGACCAAGGCTTTCCCCCTGGGGACTGCTTTTAATTGCCTGTAGGGTCTCTGTCGTCTAGTAAGGAAAACACTTGCAACATGGCCTTTTCCTCAGTGGGGCCATTAATTATGTCTTTCACTCCTCTGCCAGGCTGCGGATCCTCACCAAACCTGTCAGAACATAATTCTCTTTAGATTCCTATTATTACTGTCAAATTTGGTTCAAATTGCCTCGTAAGCTATAAAATGACGAGGGAAGACACACCGGCTGTCTCAGGCACAGGGAGTGCAATTGCATAAACCTCTTCTCCTCAGGAAACCAGGCTTACGGAAACCAAAATACCCTTTTTTTTTTGCTTCTCTGGAGCTCAGCACATTCATCCTGGCATCGCTGAGGGACGGCAGCGACACAGCCGCCGCGGCGACTCTCCAGCAGGCAGCAGCATCCAGGGACCGCTCCCTCCGGGGATGCTCGCCTGTGGTCTCGGAGCCTCAGAGCGCTGCCGAAAACCACTCCCTGCAGAAGCCCACCACGAATGACCTGTCCTTGAGTCACAGGAAAAGCTCCTGACCAAACCCAGCCCTGAATTTTTCGCTGAGCTGGAAGCACATGGTGAGCATCGCAGTGGGAGCTGCCCTCTGCATTGGGATTTTTGCACCGGGGGGTTAAATGGGTTTTAACTATAAGATAATTTCTTCTTTTTTTCCCCCAAATAACCTCTGTGGGGTGCAGAGCTTGGTACTCTCAGGGACTGGGAGCACCTCTATTTTGAGGGCTCACAAACCAGTTAATGGGGCATCTGCATCCTTTCCCTGGGATGCACTGGTGTCCCTGCTTGTGTGCAGTTTGGCACTTGCCATCTGCAGAAAAAACAGAAGAAAAATCGCTTTATAAGGTAAACCCGAGGGGAACAGTGTCCGTCCTTTCTCACCCTGCTGTCTCCGTAAGTGAGTGCTGGGGAGGGCGGGAGCTGCCAGCCGGGGACAGAGGAGGGATCCTGAGCAGCCGGCTCCATCTTGACTCTGCAGCAAACTAGAATAAAAGATTAAATGTTTTCTCTCCCTTTTTAGCGTGCCTTATGCCTTATTTATGACTCTCATTGAAGGCAGGGAGCAAGTGCAGGAACGTGGGCAGAATAATGCACTGGCTAAAGGTGGGGGAGAGGAATTACGGGTGAGAATAACTTCTTGCAGCGAAGCCAGGGCTGTGCTGGGGGGAGCGGTGTGGGGACAGGGACCCATCCTGGATGGGGAGCATCCAGGCTCAGGGCAAAGCATGGCTCAGGCGTTATAATATAGAAGGCTTGAAGAGAAAACAGGGATCCGGTGGTGGATGAGGGCTGGGAGTTGGGTGCAGGCGGAGAGCAGGGAGGCAGGGGAGGACCCCGGGGGCAGTTGAGCCAGCATGACCTTGGTCAGGCTGTGCCTGGGGACAAGAGCATGAGCTGGAGAGTCCTGCAGGGTACCAGGGCACCCAATGGCAAGGTGAAGGATGAGGACCGATGGGTGCTTACCTGTCTAAGAGGTCACCTCGTACGAGCTGTTCAGCCCCTGCAGTGGGACTGACAAAGAAACTGCAAGGAAAACTCTCTCCCTGAGCACTCGGAGGCTTCGCTTTTCTCAGCCCATCCTCGCTGTCTGGGTTGCAAGGCTGAAGTTGAGTGAATGGAGAAGAGAGATGGTTGGGATGAAGGTGTTGAGCTCCCCTCCGCTGCCTGAGGATTCAGCCCTGAACCCAGTGTGCAGCTAATCTAAATCCTAGAAGCCATTTCAGGGGAAAAAACAGAAGTATCGCTTCCTTTCAGAGCACTTCACAGTTTGCAGAAGTTTTGCGCTGCTCCCCCCGACATGGAAAGGCATGCATGCAAACACAAGCCCTCACTTCCTCCGATGTAAAGTAACCTCCTTCTCCCAGGGAGGGAAAGCAATGGAATTAAATCGTCTTCCACAAAACACCAGAATGCCAAAACTAGCCAAGATCCAGCTCAAAAATAGATCATCAGGGCGTTAGGTGGTTTGATATCGCCGTGTGTGTGTGGCTGCACGTGGGGGAAGGCGCAGGATGGTGGCTTTGTGTGCATGAGTATTTGGATGTGCTCGTGTGCCCTTAGTAACTGTAGGCAAGTGCTGGGGTTAGCATAAACCCATGGCAAGGGACCGCTTTTCACTTTAACGTGCCAAGAGGTTGGAAATCCAGAAATGCTAGAAACTGGGCGACCAAGGTGCAGTTCATGCATCTGCTCTGGGCAGAAGCCTTGCGGACCGAGCTCCGTGCCTCTGAGCAGGTGTTGCTCACCCCACTACACCAGCACTCACCTTCACAGATGTCCCTGCTTAATGAGCAGCTCCTTTGTACTTTTTCCTCTTGTGCCATGGGTCATCCTGGGTCTGAGTGATTCAAAAACATTCATGGACCGTGTAGCCCAGCACAAGTGAAAGGGTTTTGCTTTGCCATGTGGCGTTGGGAAGCTCCAGTCCAGTGGTTGACTGGGAGGTAGGTTTTGGGAGCCTTTTAAAGTCCCTTTTAAGCCTGGGATGAAGCAGCAGGGTTGATGCGTGGTATATCCCTCACTTTTCCTCAAGCAAACTCCATCCTGGGGCTTTGGATGCTGCAGCCACAAGATTCACCCACCGTGGTGGAGGATCTGCACAGGAGGTGGTCTGAGAGCCCCTGAACTTGTTGCACGCAAGATGCTTCGGTGCCAGCAGCGGGTCTTTTTCGGACGAGGGACTTTGGAAGAGAACAAGCATCCTACCTCTGACATCTCCACTGAGCCGTATTATTAGTTTTGGCGATTAAATAGAAACCCCTTTGCAGGTGACAATGCTGTAAAAATAAGTAGGTACCAGAGCCGACATCGTGAAAATATGGCAGGAGAGCAGAGCTCAGGCAGCATACATAATCCGTGGGGAAATAAGTGTGTGAATAATGAATGTGCACTGGAAAAATAAAATACATTATCGTGGTAAAGATAAGTCTATTAAAGTCTTGCTGCAGAGCCTGCGCTGGGATGCTCGATAGATTACGGAGTTCTCTGCCTCCAGTTGCAGCTCTCCTCCGCTCGGCCACGTGCCCCAACCTGAGCATCTGCCCGGCGTGGGCTCACCAGACACACGCGACTCACCCGGAATGGACACCTCCGACCTTCTTGGCCTCTTTTCCTGCTACCCGTAAGTGCCCTGCAGTGGCTTTTAGCTGAGTTCAAGGGAATGGCCCACCAGGATGGGAGTTCGGTGCAGCCGGGAGTGTGGGACCCCAGGCTCCCTCCCCAGGCGCTGCAGGGCTCAGCCCCTGAGTGTTGGTGGGATTTCTATTTAATCCCACCGCAGGCTCTACCCCCACCCATGCTCAGCCTTCTGGCACGGGGACACTGTTGCACCAGGTTTGCTTTTGAAGGGGAAAAGCTTTCTGCTTGCCAAACCCAGAGTTACCGTGCTCAGCCACGGGAGGCGATGGGACTGCCAAAGCTCGGCCATCACCCCAGCATCTCCGTGAGCTAAACCCTCTCTTTTTTTCTGTCCTTGCGCTACCCATTGCACCTTTGTCCAGGGCTGAACTGCCCTGAGATGCCCGGAGCCCAGCAAGAGGAGGCAGAGAGGGCTTGAGGGTCCTGGGGGGTCTTCATCCCTTCATCACCCTCCTCTGCACACACCTGGGCAGTGAGTCCCCAGGGCGGACGCTCATGTCTTACGGGGTGCCCACAGCCATCTCATCTGTCGCCCTGCGTCGAGCCCTTCTTGCAGAGAAACCCAGGTGTTGCAAACTCTTTCCCTGCCCCATCAGCCCCGTGCGTGCTGGCAAGGAGGAAGATGTGTCTCCATCTCTGCCTGGACATGAGTTTTGCTGTCACTGCTGCTCCGGAGGATAAAGGCAACACCCACCCCCCGCTTACTGTCTGGCTCCTCCTCAAGCTCCGAAACCACCCGACCTGAGCAGGTGGGGTGACCTGGGCAGCAAATGCCATTTCTCCTGCTCCGTCAACCCCAAAGCAGCAGCAGCCGAGTCCAGGGTGGGCCAGGACCTGGTGGACGGCACGTGCGGGCAGGGCCGGATTCACACCTCAGGGCGGGCTGGCAGCTGGCACGGGCCCGTCCCCAGGCTCAGCCCTGCAGCGAGCTGAGCCCAGCTTTGCAGCCCAGGCAGGCTGCCCTAATTAAAACCACTCAAATTAATTGGTGCTTTGCTTTTCCATCACGGCCTCTCCAGCTCCGAGGAGAGCCTGTGTTGTTCTGCACTGACCTGAAACGATTTGTCAGCGGTCAGTTCAGCTGTGGTGGGGGACGGTGTCTGCTCCCATTATGGCTTTCCTTTCTGATCTGAGCTTGGTTTCCTTGTTTATTTTTCCCAAAGAAAAGGGTTTTTGTTCATGCTTCTCCTTCAACAGGAGGAAATTTCCAAAAGAGCAGTCACTTCGAATCAAAATCTTTCCCTTCCAAAGAGGCCGGTGTGCTTTGGGGAGATTTTGCCTGTTTCTTTTTGAACTTCTCCAGGATGCGACCTGGGTGAAGCGGGGTGAAGTGGGGTATGGGGCACCCCTGGGTGCCCTTCCACCGTGGCTGGTGGGGCCCTGGGGCAGGCGGTGGCTCTGGGCTTTGAGGAAGGTGCATTTCTCTGATAATCAAAGAGCAAGAATTGCTTTTTTTTTTTTAATGCAAATGCCTTCTCTACCCAGTGGAGACCTGAGGATTCATCACCTAGCCTTGTCCAAACCCAGGCTGGATGTCAGCGCTGAAGCCACTGCAGGGGACACCCAGACCTGGAGCTTTGTAGTCACTCCATTCTTGAAAAACTATTTCATATACTAGGTCCTGCACCTGGGCCGGGGCAACCCCCGGCATCAATACAGGCTGGGGGACGGGGGGATTGAGAGCAGCCCTGCGGAAAAGGACTTGGGGGTGCTGGTGGATGAAAAGCTGGACGTGAGCCGGCAGTGTGCGCTCGCAGCCCGGAAGGCCAACCA
>JAVKLA010000084.1:7219081-7234249 GCA_034782735.1 Sagittarius serpentarius | reverse complement strand
CCAGGCTGGACGGGGCTCTGAGCAACCTGATCTAGTTGAAGGTGTCCCTGCTCACCGCAGGGGGACTGGACTTGATGGCCTTTGGTGGTCCCTTCCAGCCCAAGCCGTTCTGTGATTCTATGATACCGGTTCACACTGGTGAGCTCAGTCCCCACATTAGCTCCACAGCTCCATTGCCCACCGAGAGGAGGGTGGTCACAGCTTCAGGAGGGATGAGGGGCTGCACTGACCACCAAAGCCTCTCAAGTTGATTTTTCACCATGTGCATGAGCTGCCAGTGAGCGTGTGCTAGCTGGCAATGGAAGCTCTGCTTTTGTAGGCATTGCCTGAAAATGAGGGGGAAAAAACATGATGGTGGAGGAATAAGTATGAATTATACACGGAGAACTTCACAGGAAAGACACAAAGTATAGAGATTTACTGGGGGAGGTGGAAAGGTGCCCTTGATGCCTTCAGCTTTGAAGATGAGATTGGAGACTTGAAGGTTTGTAGATGGGTTTGGTTTGCTTTGGCTTGGTTTTTCTTATCGACAGGTTTTTTTTTTCCTTTCAGTAGGATATTTATAACCTACATCCTCTTTTTCTAAGAAGGTGACAGCTGGGAACATTTTATGTTTTCTTTAAATCCTTTTGGAAGAAAAGGACAGGAAGGCGATGCCTGGGGTTGGGGCAGCTCTGGCATGAAGGATGCCAGCTTGGATGGGTGGGTGTTTCTGAACTTCCTGAAGAGCCTGTTGGTGAAAATCTGGGTAACTGGGCTGTTAAAAGCCAGATGTAGGAAGGTAGGTAGAGATTTCCAAGCAGAAAAACCCACCCATCTGCCATCTCCTATAGAGCCATTTATCTAGCCATGTATTTCCGTTTCCATTTCCTCCTCCCCAGCCTCTGCATTAAGCAAATGTCTATAAATCTGAATGCCTAAAACCCTGAGGCTTTGGGAGAAAAATCCCAGACCAGGTTGCTTCTCCCATTGGAGCCAGCCAGCTCACAGCTGCCGGCACCCCCAGCCCACCCGGCGGGTGCATCACTCCGCAGGGTGCAAATCAGCATGGTGCCCAGGTAGCGTCACCCACGGTGAGCCCAGCTGGTGGTCGGGGTTGTCCCTGTGTGTTTGTGCCCTCCAGCCCTTCTCCCCAGTGCTGAACTTGCTCCCTACAAGAGATGCTGAGAGTTTTACCAGCCCTTCTTGCTCCTGCCAGGAATAGGTGTGAGCCCTCCTGGCATGAACCTCCTTCAGCTCTGCTTTGCAGGAGAGAAGGGGCGGACGCGAGAAGACAAACGGCTGCGTGATGACGATAGCCCATTAGCTGAACTCCTGCCTTGTGACAGAACAAAGGAAGTGGCTTCGGGGTCTTATTCCCCACACGTCAGTCTGGAGCTATGACAGCTTGGGCTATGGCTGAGCGTTTATCACAGCAAACAGGGCAACCGGAGTTGGGAGGCTCTTTATGTTCTCAGCTGAGGCTCAGTCCTGGGCTTTGATGGGGAGACTGGGAGGACCATGGGGCCGATGCTCCAGTGAGAGGCTGCAGGGCCACAGCTAAGCGGGTTGCTGTAATCGATAAATGCATGCAAGTGCGCATTGAGGAACAGCTGAAAGCAACTCGGGGAAATCTTGCCTCTGCCTCGGCTGCATGCCTGACGGTGCCGCTGCACAGGAGGGCTGTCAGCTGGGAGATGCTGCCGAGCACGCGTCTGCTTTGATGATGAAAGGTAGGAGTGGAGAAATCTGTGCCATCACAGGAGAGGGAAATCTTTCAAGTTGGACTGTGTAGCTAGCTGCCAGCCCCCCAGAAAAGCACCGTGTACCCTTCCCCATATATGCGTCCATCCCTCTGTCCATCCGGCTGCTTTCACTGGCAACGGGGCTAGTGAATAGGGCACAGACTGACACTGAGCAGAGGTGTGATCTCAGCCTGATCCTGGGACTGTCACTGTCGTGCACCATTTTGTAGTGGGAAACTGCACCAACACGATTATCATTCTGCTGAAAGGAAAAGAGAGAGATCTGCTTTGGGATGGTCACATAACCTCCAGCAAAGCTCAAGATAGCCTCTACCGGGCATGTGAGCCCTGTTGAGCATTGTTTCCTCGCTCAGCTCTGCACCAAAGGATCTCAGGGATGTTGTTTTAAAGCAGTCTGGGGTATCACACCCAGTCACAGCACTCGGTGCTGGTGCTGTGTCCAGAGGGGAGCCCAGGTTTGCTCCATCTGAGGGTGATGCTCGCAGTCTCAATGGCAGAGCCGCAGCTTGCCCTTCTCCTCTGTGAGCTGCCATCCTCCTGGGTAGGCACTGGGAAGGTTTCTGCAGCAGAGAGGAAGCACCAGCCCCGGTTTGGTGGTTGAACAATGAGTCTGATGCACACGGTGGGATTTGGGGAATTGCAGGGGGGAGAGGGTGGTGGAGGAAACAGCGGCTAGGAATATTGGGGGTAAAATAACATCAGCAATGAAAAGAGAGCAAGAAGGAAATCAGCCAGGGCTGCCTGTCAGCTTGCTGATTTAAGATTCACTTTGAAAACCTATTCCCCTTCAGGGGAAACATGTGCCTGCCCCGCCAGCAGCCGACCCCAGCACGCTGCTCTGCGAGAGGCAGCGTCGTGCTCCCTGGAGGAGGCATTTGGGCAGGGAAGTAAGTGATTTCAAGAGCTGCCAGCGTGTTTACAGCAAAGTGGAGTTTTGCAGTGCTGAATCGCTCGGGGAGAAGAGCTGGGCCAGCAATTCCCACTCCTGGAGCCCCACCACACCTTGTCAAATGGAGTGCTGGGTCACAGGTTGATTGGGGCTTTGTGCTGGGAGCCAGGAGCACGGCCAGAGCTTCAGCTCGGGGTGGTGATGGGGAAGGTGCCACAGCAAGTCCCAGGGAGAGGACTGGCCTCGGTGCGGGAATCCAGGCACATCCCCCAGGAAGAGCTTCAAAGGTTCTCCCTCCTTAAATACCTTTCCTTGTTATAGCCTCTGCTTTGCATTTTCATTTTTCAAACACCTCATGATCACACCAATTAATACATTCTGGGATAATTCTTCCTAGCTGCCATCAAATTTAAATGAGAATTTATTAGCATATTGCCATGTCTATGTTGTTTGTTGAAGTCCAGCATAACCTTGTACTTCGTTACAAACCCAGGAACTATTTCAGAAATGAGCTGCAGTGCTGGAGAGCAGTAAGGTTCGATCAGGGCACCTGCCTTTATTTTCCTCCCAGATCATCAGAGACCTTTTGGGTACCACAGTAGCATCTTGCTAGCACCATGCCCGCATTCATCTGCAGCCAGCCAATTCATAGTCCGTGTTCGCGCCCCCCAGGCATTTTATTGGAGCTGAATTTGGTGAGGCCAGCACAGTCTCATGCATCTGGTTGACCCCACCAGCTCTCCCTGGGGCTGCTTCACACTGTCTCCCTGGAGTGAGCAGGTCACGGCATTGTCCCACCCTGGTGCCAGGGCCAGGCTCCCCTTCCCCAGCCACTTCCTTCTCCCTGGAAGGTGACACCATGATATAAGTAGAGACTGGCTAATGCTGTTTGAAATCACCCCTTGCTGCCAATTTTGCCCTTTGCCCCTGCTCTCTTCTTGCCTTGCCTTCCCTTCCCTTGTGCCAGCAGGAGTGATGGGGCGAGCTGGGGACGGGACAGGACGGGCACTCGGAGGGCTTTTACTCCCCAAGCCCATCTATCAGAGCTGAGCACAAAGCAGCACAGACACCCTCCTGCTCTGTCCTTGCGAAGGTCTGGGGAGAAGGAGGGTCTCTGGAGGGGGTCGGGTCACAGCAGGCTCTGCCCTGGGGAAGGGGTTTGGCGTGGGAGTCCATCAAACATGGGGTGTGAGGCTGCACCGTGCTCCCTCCTGTCTGCCATCTTGCAGGGGGAAAGTGGGTGTTTAATCCCTTTGACAGCCAGATTTCTGTGGCTGGGGAGGTGAGAAGGTTTGGAGGCTGTATGACACAAATCACTCAAGATTTTGGTCTTTAGGTTTGGGGTCAAAAGCCCCCCTGCCCCATCCCCTTCCTCCCACCCTTTGGCAAGCCCAGAGAAGGTACAATGGGGGGGTAACTGAAGAGGCTTAAGGATCTTTTTGGCACATTTACTCGTGTCCCCTGGGGAAAATCCCACTGCAGAGCAAAGCCAGCCCTCCCTCCCCTCCCCGCGCTCTCTCTTTCCCGCTCCCGGCAATAGCAATAGCCGCAGCCGCCGTGATCGATTCTTGGTGTCAGCGCCGGCCCCCACGCGCTGGGGCAGGTCAGGCATCCGTGCCCCCAGCGCTGGCTGGGGTGCGGAGTAAAAGTCAACCAGATAACCGTCACAGCCATTAATCATAATTAGAGGTGCCAGGGCGGGTCAGAGCAAATATACCCGATCTCATCTCGGCTGTCGAATCGAGTTCCCACGGGGCTGAGCCCCTCTGTGCCCCGGGTCGGGCTGCTCCCCACGGGCTGGGGGGACGTGATGTAGCCCCCTGGGAAGTGGCAGAGAGAAGGCAGGGAGGCTGGAAATTAATGGGGAGGAGGTGTGCAGAAGTCTTTTTTTTATTTTATTTTTGAAAGATAACACGTATATTTGAGCCATGCCCTTGCTGGGACAGGCGCTTCCTCCCTCTCCCTTTCTGTCCCAACAGCACCAGCTCCAGGACCACCATCACCTTTCACAACCTGATGCAGAAGCCTCCAAAAGGCCCAGAAGACAGCACAGGCTGCAGCACCAAGATTGTCACTATCCCTGTTTTTTTCCAGCAGCGGTTGTTGGCACGGAAAAATCTCAGAAACTTTTGCCTCTGGCTAACGCGTTCCCCCCCATCACTGCACTTCTCCTCCTGAAAACATTCCCAAAATATTCGTGGGGCTTTTTTCCAGCTGTCTAGCCAGTTAGAAGGGCAAAAAATGATCAAGCTCTGCTGGCAGCTCAGTGCGTAAGGGCTCTGCTGCTGCTTTAGCTGTATCAGCTTGGAAAATGTATCCTTCAATCAGTTTAAGCCCCTAGGCTTGATGTAATTTTGCCGCTGCCTTCTCTCTAAGGTAATTTTATGGCTGCTATCGCTAAGTATTTACAGACGGGGAGAGCAGCAAAGTGAGAAGAGACTTTGCTCAGTTTGTCCCCAACATGAGCAGCAGCTCAAGGGTTGGCAGACAGGGCTTTTCCCCTCATGATTCAGAGGGACCCGCGGTGGGACCCATCCTGCTCACTGTCACGGGCAAGGAGCCTGTTTCTACACCGGCAAGACCCCTAGCCTAGGCAGGAACTGTGACATTTGCTGGTCCCTAAATCATCCCGTCACAGGTCTTCCTTTGGGGTAGGAACTGAATTTGCTGTGGATGCAGCTCCTCGCAAGGATGCTTTCTGATCTCTGCTACCCCTTCTCTCCCTCCCGTCCCCGCTTTAAGGTCCAGCATCAGATTCCCAGGGGGAAAACCACCCTGGAGATGAGGGAAACTGCAAATCAGGTTGTGATGCTGCAGAAGGATACACGCGTGTGCCCACGCTGAGATCTCTACACGCTGCCACCCCATGAAAACCGCAGAGCTGACGGCTTTCTAATGTCAGTTTATAACTGAATTAGATTTTGCTTCCTTCTCTGTTCATAAAAATTATTCTTGGACAGGTCTCTGAAGCTTAAACTGTCAGCAATGCTGCGTTATGTTTTTAAATATATCAGTCAATAACTCAAGTGCAGAATAAGCAACAGGGTTAGGTGTATGCTTAATCTGGAGTCAGTGAGACAAAAGCACCTGCTTAAAGTTAAGCGCGCGCTTAACTGCTCATCGGGGTGGGCCAAGTTTGCTGAATTCAGCCCTGCAGAGAGCTTTTTAAATATAGCTAATTGCACATTGTGTGTAATGGGCAAGTTCTCGCCTCCGAAATAACCAACAGTTAATTATTAGGAATGTTCTTTAGCAGTCGCATAATAGACACCAATGGTTCCCTGTGGTGGTGCCTGCTCCAGCTGTATTTGCAAGGTCGGTGGCATTTTGCTCACTATATATATATAAAATAAGTGGTCTATTAAAGCAGCATGAGGGCTGTATTTCAGACACCTCTTTCAGAGTAGGGCTGAGCCACCTCCCACTGGCATGTGTCAGAGTGGGACCCACATGGCAGCCGGAAACCCCCCAGGGGACCAGAGCGTGGAGGGTAGAAGTGATGGGACCTTCGCCATGAGCATCACTGGCCTGCAGCTCTCCCCATTTATTCTGCACCCTGCAAACGAGATGGTTTCTGCGCCGTTTCTGCTTACCTGCTTCTTCTCCCCAAGTGCAGTTCATGCACCGGGGGAATCCCTGCTGTCCCTGCTCTGTGCACAGAGCACAGATCCCTCTCCTCCATCGCTTCTCGTGCACTCCTGGGCTACTCGGGCTGGTGACTCCAGCGGTGTCCTGCATCTGAGGGCAGTGTTGTGGCGTTGTCTGGGGATGCTCGGGCAGGAGGGATGTAGCAGAACCTAAGTGTCCCACCTGGGGGCTGCAATGACCGCCTCAGCCTTGACTCTGGGGGTGTTCATCCCCACTCACTTTTAACCTGAACCCCATAAACCCCATGAAACAGCTCATCCCAGAGCCAAGGGTCTGGAACTCCATCCAGCTTCTCTTTCCTCGGGTGAAACCCATCCCAAATCCATCCCATGCCCCTGCCCACGCAAGACTGTCTGACTCTCTAAATGGTTTTTATAACCTACTTTTTATCCCACCCTGCAGCTAACTGAAGATAATTTACCCGCACGCAGCCCCAGAACTACCACAACCTTCTCCAGCACCTGCTCTTGGATTTTGACATGTCAGGTCCAACTCTCCCTCTTCCGCTCATTTTACAACAGGCTTGTATGGATGGAAATGCTCCAGATTTGGGTGGCAGAGATAGGAAGTGACCACGGAGAGCAACACAAAACTTGTTCTGTGATTTTTTGTAGGTCTCTTTTTATCCCATCCCTGAAAGGCATGAGGGATTGCCAGCAAACTGATGTGTTTTCTGCCAGGTGGGACATCATTGTGAGCAGCACCATGCCTACAAAAAGCCCATCTATACAGCCCTCTACCCATCCCTCCATCCATTGCATCTCTGTATTTGGCCTGCGCTGAGGCAGGGCCGCTTCTTGCCTTGACCGTGCAGATGAAGGTAGGGTTGTTAATGCAGTAAGTGAAAATCATTAATCAAGGGGGAGGGAAAAACCTGAAGGGAAGAGCGTTCATTCATCCACTTACTTACTGACATGTCTAATGGTGCTTTTGTTTGCCTGCATCTTCATTTTTGTCCTGCCTCGCAGACACGCAGGCAGAAATTTCAGGACCGAGACGAGCTGGAAATTCCAGCAGAAGACAGACAAAAATCCCCCCTCACCACTTCTCTTCACATCCTCCAAACTGGGGAGGTTGCTAAGTGACAGCATTTCTGCTCTCGCTAACTCACTGCAACAACCTGAGCACTTACTTAAAAGCAAGAAAATGGATGTTTAAGGACATGATAACTCATGTTCTTTGGTAGCGACCAAAAAGCTGTTTGTTCTGAGAGGACTGGGGATATTTTCACCCAGAAATTAAATTTGGAGGGGATGAGTAACAGCTTCAGTGGGAACTTGGCCTTGTCTACACCTTATCTGCAAACACATGCTGGGGTGTGGACTGTGTGCAGGGACCCACACACACGTGGGGGCGGATTTTAGCCCAATTTGTGGCCACAGAGCCCAATGGGAAGAGCCTGGGGGGGTCCATGCGCCCGTGCCTCAGTTTCCCTGCCCTGTGCAAGGAAGTGCAGGACCGTGCTGTAGCAACAGTTGAGTGCCACCTCTGGGAGTCCAGTGCCATGGATCCTGTCCCAGGCATGATGCTGAAGAGCTGATCCCAATTTTACTTACAACGCCCAAGACAACAGAGCAAGGGGAGCTCGCTCGGACCTTTGCAAGCTCAACCCTCGCCTGGCTTTGCCCAGGCAAGTTTCCAAGCAGCCTGGCCGGACCCTGTCTCCTGTTTCCCACGCTGGTGGCTCTGGTGCCCATCACCAGTGGCAAAGCCTGAATGCAATCAGCCTGGCCGCTTCGCCTCTCCTCACTGCCGACCTGCTCCATTTATTTTTTTTTTCACTCCACTGTTGTTGGGATTGCTATTCTGTGATCCCATTTAAAAACATTGATTTACCACAGCCTCCTCAATAAGCAATTTGGAGCAATTGAAGCTGTTATCTTGCTATAGATCACATGATGCTGGGAGTGGGGGGAAAGAGGGAAGGAAAGGAAAACTAAGAAAGAAAAATGGCTGGAGCTCCCCACAGCCAGCCTGGATCCGTCCCGCGTTGCATTACATGTCTCTGAGCCCCGTGGACGTCAGGCAGTGGTTTGTGTGTTATGGTCCCGGAGGGGGAAGAGGGTCTTTGCTGCCTTTATTAGGATTTAACCCGGATTTAGTAGCGCAAAGAGCAGGAGCTCGGGCTGGGACCCAGGGGCTTTGCAGGGTGGGCAGGCACGGGATCTGCAGAGCCTGCAGGTTGGGGGAAACCCAAGGTGGGTCCTGAGGGTCAGAAATGGGGAAGGGGCTGGATTTATCCACCACTGATCAGCAACAGCCACAACTGTGGACATAGGCACTTGTGGGAAGTGTAGCACAGCCCCCCCCATGCACCAGCGGTGTCATTTCTTTTTCAACTTGGGTTCAAAGGTTTCTCCTCTCTCTGCTGGGGAGGAAGGTTTGTAGCCCAGGATGCCACCTCCCCTCCTGGCTGGCTTTGCCTCCTGCGTCTTCTGCCATGTGCTTCTGAAAAACACCTTTTTTTGAAACACTGAGGTTTGGGGGGGGGGGGAAGAAAAGAGAAATCGCAACCTGATTACAGGGGAAATTTGCCATCTCTGCATCAGTGAGCTGTGAAACAAAATGCTCCCTGGCTACGTTAGGCAAATAGCAATTTGCAGGGCCATCAAGGAGGAGAATAAAGCATCCCAGCACTGCGGGTTGGGGGCTGTAGTTTTTAGCAATAGGTTTTCAGTAACTTCATAACTCCTCAGAAGGGAACTTCTTCAGAGTTAGAGACACCCCAGACCCAAAAGCACAAGGAGGGCAGGTTTTAAGATATCTGTATCTTTTCAACCACAGCCATTAGCTGGGAATCAAATCATAAGAGCCCAGGGAAGCTGCCCCAGAGAGACTTTGCTTCCACACTAATGGATGGAGAGCTCTCTCCTGATCATAACCTGCAATGCAAAGCCTAAATACAAAATCAGGTAATAGAGAGAGGACCTGGCAAATGAGTACACTGCAGTGATTTGAAACATATTGTGGACGTTTTGAGTGCAGAGAGAAAATAAACTGGTTATAAAACATCTACCTGAGAGCCACAGTAAAGAAGGCTTTAAAAACACACTAATGAAATGATTCAACTTGCTGTCAAGAGGGTTTGGGAGCTGCTGTACGGGGGCAGAGACGTGCAGGAGGGTGCTTGTGCCCTGGTTGCATTCACAGTGTGCAGACCCTTCATCTAGGCAAGGCGATGCCATCAGCTGTGGTGGGACCAGAAATGATGTTTCTTGGAGCAATGGCACTGAACTTGTTGCTGCCACTCCCGGGAAGCCCTGGCTTGTCTCTCTCACACCTCTGATGCTTCCCAAGCCCATAACTTCTGCTTAGCCTAGCTGAAATGGAGATGACCTTTGATACTTCTCATGTGGGTTCATACTCATCCAAGCAAACACTGCCCGACCTGTGTGGTTACCCCACGCAGTGTCCCGTGCAAGCCCAGCCAGCTGAGAGGGCTGGGGCCAGCCAAACCCCAGCAAAGTACCCAGAGGAAATATCTCAGCAAAAATAAGCTTGCAGGTTATAAAGATCCCCAAAGGCCCAGTTTTTCTGGGGGGAAGAGGAAGAACTCAACGGCAATGTTACTACGTGATGAGCCGGGGCAGGCGGCTTTCCCCGTGCTGCAGGCCCCGCTGCCTCTCCATCGCTCCGAGCCAGGCTGAGAGACAGAATCCTTGAAATCTCCCCCAGATGGGATCATTTCTATGCTGGAGGGCTTCATTCTGGCTTCAGGGATGCTCTTCCATCCTCCCTCTGCCAAGCATCCCTGGGCCCTGCTCCGGCACCCCCCCAGCTCCCCCCCAGCTTTCATCGGAGGCATTTTGGCATCTTTAGCTGTTGGTAGAGCTGAGCCAAGGCCAACCCCGCCCCGGAGACCTCCACACACTCAATATCTCCTTCTCAGCTGTGCCAACAACAGATTTATTTGGGGTTTTTCTTATTCCCAGTTCTGGAGCGGTTCAGAAAAAAAAATCACTTTCCAGAGACATCATCTGTGCTCCTGCTCTGTTCCAGTCAAAATCAAAAGGGCTTGGGTTGATTTCCAGCTTTTTAGGGCAAAAAATAAATAAATGCAATCAAACGATGTGTCAGGGGAGAAGAAACTTCAGATCAAAAGATTGAAGCGGCTTATTGCAAACCAAGAAAACATGTCAAAAGGAAATATTTTTATTTTTGGATGTGGTTTTTTTGTCCTTTCTCTCCTGGAGTGTCTTGATGTTTCAGCCACGAGCGACCAGGTGAAGCAGGGACAAATCCAAGGGACTCGGAGCAAACTCCTGGGATGTACCATGCCCATCGCTCCCAAAACAGCCAAGGTGATGCTTTCCCCAGCCACCAGCAGAATCTCGGCTACCGGCCGGTCCTACCTATTTATCTAACGCTACAAGACGTGTCCTGTGAAGCTGAAATCACACAGCAGGCTGGGAGTGCTACTGAAAAGCCTCACTGGAGCAGGCGATTTGGCCGGGGCAGGCTCAACCTCAAGCCCCTGCGTACCACCTGGGACACCCAGGGTGACACCACCATGGTCCCTGACAGCCCCCAGCCCCTCTCCCCCTCCAGGGAGCATTCACTTGGCCAGCTTTTGGCTCCTTACACCTCCAGACCAGTTTTGTGCATCACTATTTGGAAAGCTTGAATGTCACCGAGGCAAGCAGCATCCAGCGATCAGTCAGGAGTGGCGAGAAGCCCTTTCCAAGCAGCTGGAACCAAGGACCCTGCTGGGGCAGGCGTCTCTCCCACCGTCACCTTTGCCTGCACTTGCATTTTGGGCGGTTTTATTGTTGTGGGGTTCCCCTCCTCCCCGCTTATTTATCTGGCAGTGTTCACTGAGCCGAATCCCAAGAAGCAGCAGAGCTCAGCAGGTCGCTGTAGGCATCTGGGATGGGGAGAGGTAGTTTAGGGGAATGCGCCAATTCCCCATGGAGCTGCCTCTGCTTTTAGATGTTTCTGAACATCCTGGTCAGTGCCCAGAGTGGCTGGGAGGAATTAGGATCAGCAATATGGGGGGAATGGGTGGGCATGTGAAGAAGAGGCACAACCCTTAGTAGCCACTAGAGAATCCACGGTGGGGCTCAGACCCACTCATGGACATTGCAGAGGTGATGACAGGTGCAGGTGAGCTGGGGCCAGCTCTCACTGGGTGCTTCTCCGAGTCTCCCAGCTCATGTCCCCTCTCCTGTGCTCCCCGGAGGGCTCTGGCTCCATAAACCGGTGACTGGATTGCACTGGTCTAGAAACAGCATACTTTTCCCCCTCCTTTACAGGTACAACTCAGAGAATTCTCCTCATTCGCTAAGTAATCCCAGGACCAGTTGCTAGCAGCCACCAGCACAATGCGAGCGGCAATTATTCCTCATTTTGTTTGACTGTGTGTGCGGGAGAGCCGGGAAAGGCGGCGTCTCTACGTACCAGCCCCAGACCTAAAATGGGGCGGTTTATTAATCTGCTCAGCGGGGTCCTGCCAGGCAAAATGTATTTCACTGTTGAAAGAGAAAGAAATGGGCTCCCAAGAACAAGCAATATTATTTACATGGCATTGATCGGTGCAGAGCTTTTGCTGGCTCAGCAGTTTGAACCCCTGGTTTTCATCAGCCGAGTGCTTAACCCTTGGCTAATTGGATTTGCCATCGCCAGTGTGATCTGTGCTGCCTCCAATTACTCTTTTTGCATGGCCCTGACTGGGCACCCACTGCTTTCCACAGGGACCCAAAAGACCTGAACCCCTGCAAGGCCGGGGCGGGCAAAATTGTTCTGGCGTGTTGGGACATCAGCTCCCTGGTAAACAGCGCTGACAAAGCTGGAGCTGGAGCTGGGTGGAAGTCTGGGCCGAGGAAGGATTTTTCTTGCTCTAAGGTGGGTGTAGTTTTAACTGTCCTAAATGGCATCTTGCAAAGGGTAGAATTAGACCCTGGAAATCCAGGGAGGGGGACAGAGAGCGTGTGAAAATTGGCTGTGATTAATTACTTAGCAGTGAATTATTATTTCATTAATCAGACTGCATCTGAGACTGCATCCCTGAGCCTGCATAGTAACAGGCTTCCCAGCAGGGTAGGGATGTATTAGGGTCAAGGTAAACTGAGGCACAGATGGCTGAAGCCATTTCGCTGGGCCACCCAGGGGAGCTTTGAGGAACCGGGGCTCTGTGTCCTGCCCAGTCATGCGGGATGGCAACAGAGATGCTGTTTCCATCCACAGTCAGGTCTTCCCAGTTGCATCCCAGTTTAAGCCATTTTTCCCTCAAGGCTGAGCTGGTTTCTCTCACCACAGAGGTCTCCATCCTGCAGAGCAGTTCCTTCTTTGGATTCCCAATGAAGAAGCAGACTGATAACAAAAAAAAGCCATAAACCAGCTTATTTGCAAGGAATGAGGATCCGTGATTTTTTCCTGCATGGCAAAAAGGCTTCGTTTTCTCTGGACTGGCACCAAAAACCAGTCAGTGTATTGGCCCCAGAAGTGCGGAAACCCCAGGTGCTTGGCTGTCCCTCAAAAGCCAAATATTTGGGAGGTGCTCCCACGGCAGGCAGCCTCCCACGGGGAAAACGAAGGGACCTAGCCATGCGCGGGCCCTTGCAGCCTTCTCTTCCATCGTGGCCAAGAGAAACATTTAATCAGACATAATGCGGAGCCTCAACAGACGGGTAATTGGGTGCCATTCGCTGAGCCGTGTCACGGGAGGTCAGACGAGATGCTCTTTCGTGACCTTTAAATCCATGAACTAACGAAATCAGGGCCTTTCTTTGGCCGCGCCGCTGGGACTGCCAGCAGCGTGTGCTGCCTGCCCTGCCTGGCTCTGCTGCCCGGGCAGGGGCCGGCCAGGAATAGCTGTATTTAGCAAAGCACCAGCTGGGCGCTCGCTGCACCCCTCTGCGGGGAGCCATCCCCCCTCCATTGCTGTGGGTGAGCACTCCTCATCTGCTCCAGTGCAAAGTCAGCCCCCTTCACCGCGTTGGAGAGGGGACGCGGCATCACTGGGCACAGTGGTCCCACCAGGCTGTGCCAGTGGTGCCCGTGGCATCGGCCAGAGCCAGACCCCCACGAGGACACCTGGGTCACCCTACCGGCGCTGCCCTGTGCCAGGCATGATTCTGTCAGTGGGGCGGGAGCAATCTGCGGGAAATTATTCCCTCCGGTGCTGAGTCGGTGAAATGAAAATGAGTTTTACCTTACGGGAAGCAGTGAAGCTTATTTAAAATGCAATGGAGGTTAAAAGGGATCTGCTTCTCCTAATGCCGTCTTGATAATATCTTTACCGAGGCACTTGAATGAAAGCCCAGAGCATGTTTGGGGGAGCAGCGGCAGGAGCTGGGAGCACGGCTCTCTGTGCCGAATGGGGGGGCCCGGTGCTGTAGGACCCGGCTGTAGTGGAGCACCCCACCACTGCCCGTGCGGCTCCATCCGTGAGCTCCATCCTCCCATCACCCAAGGGTGCTCTGATTTTATTTTGGGGGAAATTCTGAACATGCAGCCATTGCATGATGCCAGCCCAGGCAGAGCATCCCATGGCTGCGCACCGACAGCTTTCAAGAGGCAGCCGGTGCCTCGGGGCCACAGAGAGTGGGGGAAACTGAGGCACTCGTGGAAAACCAAACCCTCCTTCCCTCTTTCTTGTGGCCCACGTGCTGCGGTGTTTTAAAGCTCTACTGTCCCAGCTATTGATTCGCTGAAGCTGTTATTCAAGGTGTGCAGCCAAGGGTTTGGAAACCAGCTCTGGATCTTGGGAATTTATGAGTGGCTAATTGCTGGAAAGGACAGAGAAACCCCGGAAAGTCTTGGAGTTCCTGGTAAGCTGAGAAGAGTCCTGGAGAGCAGCAGAAGTTCCCCGCAAGCCCTGAAAACCTCCTAGAAGGGCTCATGTCCCACCATCCCTGGAAAGTGCTGGGGAATTCCTAGAAAACAGGTGGAAATTAACAGCAGGGTCCTAAAACCTTGTGGAGACTCCCCGGTGCTCCTGAATTATTCGGGGATCTTCAGCCTGCTCCCTACCCCATGGCTGTAAGGTGGGGGGGCTGGATCCAGCTGCAGCTCCTCTCCCTGCATGGGCAGCCCTTGCCCCAGGGGACTATTTTGGCAGCACAGAAGGACCCACAGTTGGCAGGAGAGGAACAGCTTCCCAGCACAGAGGAGGAGCCCCAAAACTTTGGGACCTGGTGGGCTTTCCTGTTCCCGCTCCCTGGAGCCCCTCGGGAAGGCCGCCCTCAGCTCCAGCTGGTCTGGAGAAGAGAACGTCCCTCCTCTTTCCCCAGGGAGATATCTTCGCTGAGCCAGGCAAAAAGACAGCCAAGAACCCCCAGAAATAATAGCACAATTACCAAAGTAATTATCCTGGCTGCTGTGCAAATCCTGCCCAGTTAATGTCAACAGCGAGAAGGGGGCAGCGTGTGGGTCCTGCCTTAATTAAACTTCCCCTGGCCGGTCGGAGGAGATGGTGACTGCGGAGGGGCTCTTGTTACCGCTTGTATTCCCGGAAAATAAATCTCTCCTCCTGTCGGGAATGTCCCTCCGTCCCCTGTGATGTGGGGCAGCTCCATGCGCAGGACCACAGTGGTGGAGGAGGTATCACGGGGCGAGAGCAGGGATGGAAAAGCACTCGGGTCCTCCACAGCCCCGTGGGTTTTGTGGTCCCTGTCCCTGCTTGAAAAGTCCCGTCGTGGGGACAGAGCTGCGCGTGGAGGGGAGGTGGCTGGTGGCATCTCAAGGGGAGCACAACAGGGATGTGCTGGGGTGGGACTGGGCAAAAAGGGGCCCTGACAGGTGTTGCCAGTTGAGAGAAAGCTCAAGGCGCGAGAAAATGATGGGGGAGATGATGGGGGGGGTGGGGGGGGGTGAACGGAGGCGAAGAGGAAGGAAGGAGAGTGGGGCACGGGTGGGGCTGACCTCAGAGGAGGAAAATTGCTATTT
>JAVKLA010000084.1:7187707-7218981 GCA_034782735.1 Sagittarius serpentarius | reverse complement strand
GGGAGGCGAAGAGGAAGGAAGGAGACTGGGGCACGGCTGGGGCTGACCTCAGAGGAGGAAAATTCCTATTTTTCACCCTCACTCCCTGCTCACTGTCTGTTGCACGAAGGGGTTGGATGCTTTATGAGGTCAGGTTTGTTTTTTTTTTTTAAGACCGTATCATTTTTTAAGGGGAATATTAAGTTCTTGGGAAGGTGGCAAGACTGGGGGGCCCAAGCATCCGTTGGGGTGCCCTTCCCCAGCTCTGCCTCCTCCTCACAGGTGGTTTGTGCAGCCTCACAACGCTGCATTAAAATGCAAATTCGTCCCTGCCTGCTGGGAGCAGATAGTAGAACACTAAACAGGAAAGAGGCAGCAGAGAATAAACAGAGGGCAGCCTGAGAGGGGAGCTGGAATAGAGGCTTCTTTTTAATTATTTTTCCTCTTTCTTATGCCTTCAGTGAGAGTTGGCTGTTTGGTGGGGGTTTATTTAATGGGATCAGAAGCAATAAGGGAGGAAGGTCCCCGTTTCGGACTAGCTGTGTGCTGGGGTGCAGGCGGCTGGTGGCCTGTCCTGGTGGGTGCCACCAGCCCCCAGCACGACTGTGGGCTGCAGCCGAAATCACACCATCATCTCCAACTACTCTCTTGGGTCTTTTTTTTTTTTTTTTTTTTTTAATTCCATGTCCCAGCTGATCATTCCTCACGGGGAAAAAATAAAATCGAGTAGTAGGAGTGAAGAGGACCAAGCACCATCAGACTCCACTGGAGCCTTCAGAGTGTTCCCATTTTCCTGGGGTTTGTCCCCAGCAGTTTGCCCGTTGCCTCCTGGTACGTTTGCTGCCAGGCTTCAAGGGCATCAGGAGCCCAAATGAATTGCTGGTGAGCTGCTTCCCTGGTGTGCCTAATGCCCGGGGAGGGGGGCTTTTGAGGGCTGGGATGTTGGGTGATGGTCGGGTGTGTGGGGGGGTGTGGGTGTGTGTATTTATACGTGTCTGTATGTGCAGACTGAGCAAAGCCCTTTGCATCAATCCATACAGGGACTACACACATACATCTTTTATATATATATTTATATATATATAAATATATATACGCACACACATATTATATATGCATATATATACATATGTATAGAGTATAAATATATACATATGTATGAATTATAAATATATACATATTTCTATCTCAATAAATAGATAGCTATACAGCTATGTAGAAGTTTTTGCTCTCTTCATTCAGAAGTGAAGCCACCTTGCGCAGGTCTCTCGCCCTCCCTGCTGCCCCTCGCCCAGCACCGCACCGTCCCCACCAGCTGCGGGCAGGCAGCGATGCTGGCAGGGGCGAAGCGCCTGGGTGGCAGGAGCCGCTGGTAGGACACGAGCTGGGAGGGCATCATCAGCCCCCCCCCCAGACAGCTCAAGCTCCTCTGGTCCATGGGTGCTGCCTTCCCAAGGGCTCTTAGAGACCCAAGCCGGATCCATCAGCCAAAAACGGGACGTGATGGGCTGGAAAAACCACTG
Organism: Sagittarius serpentarius; assembly: GCA_034782735.1. Lineage (NCBI taxonomy): Eukaryota > Metazoa > Chordata > Aves > Accipitriformes > Sagittariidae > Sagittarius > Sagittarius serpentarius. The sequence goes on along the minus strand of JAVKLA010000084.1, from coordinate 7,217,479 downwards.
GTGATGGTTGGTGACAGACCTTGGGCCTGGCTACAGCCGCTGAGTGCTGGGAGGAGGCGTTGGGCGAGCAGCCGGTGCCGCTCAGGGGGGCTGGTGAAAAGCAGCCAGAAGAAGGGGGGGGGGGGTGTGTGTGCAAAACCTGGTGGAGGCTCAGCCGTGGGGACACCCCATGCCGAGCCTGGCCAAGCTACCTCATTCCTGACCCCTGCGGGTCTATGTTCCCCTCCCCTGCCACCTTCCACCTTCGCAGCCCCCAGGAAACGCTCACGGACCAGGACTTGGGCGCTGTCGTTTCTTATTACAATTACAAAATTTTATTATACGCTTTTCTTACCTTTTCCCCCTCCTTTTCTTCCTTTTTTTTTTTTTTTTTTAACAAATATTCATATATGTTAATTTAACAAGGAGGTTTGGCAGTTCCAAGCAGGGAAGTCGGCTGTATTAATTTGACTGCTTGGAGCCGCTATCAGCTCAGTGGCTCGTTCAGCCAGACCTGGGTCCTTCAGATAACGGGGCACAGTAAAACCTAACCAACTGCATCATCTGCCTGGCCTTTGAGCACATCTCAATTCCCCCATATATATGTGTATATGAATATATAAAATGAGCATAGAGCTTTTGGATAATATTTAAGGCCACTCAGGGGAGAAATTTTCATAGCCCACAATTGATAAACTCTTTAAAGCGGCTTTCAAAACACCGCACACCACCGCGGACTGCTGCTTGCCCGCCAGGGAAACTGAGGCACGGGGGCCAGCGAGGATCCGGCTGCAGCCTTGCCTGGTCCCTGACCACCAGTCTTTGATCAGGCTGCCCAAGAGGAGAGGATTTTGGAGGGGCAAACCCCAAAGCCACAGCTTTGACCTCAAGTGCTCAGCGCTTAGGTGGAGGTCAAAGCTGAGCCATGCCCCAGGACCCTGGGAGTGCGCCCCAGCCACCCCCAGCCAGCAGACGCCGCACCCTTCGGGGCTGACCCCCAAACCACTGGGAGCACCCACCCCGGGCACCGCGGCAGAGATACGGCCCATCACAGTGCTGCAGTGTCTTTTGGTTTTGGCTTTTTTTTTCATTGTTTTTTTCTTTTCTGGTCTTTTATTTAAGAAAAAAGGAAAAAAAAAAAAAAAAAGAGAGACACAGTGGTGGGTAACTTCCAATCCAGAAATAATCCGTTGCCAGCCTCCACCTCTCCACTCCACCGGGTGACGCCGGGGGCGGGGGGGGGGGAAGCGGGGGGGGGTCCCCATCCCCACACGCTCGATGCCCATGGGTACAACTGCACAGCCTGGGACCCCCAGCCCTGGTACCCAAGTGTCCCCGCAGGGTTAACCCGACCGAGGATGCTCTGCACTGGGCTGGGAGATGGGGTGGCCCTGGGCTGGGGGGGGGGCCTCTCAGGTGAGCTGGAGGGGCTGCTTGCTGCCGCCAGCATGGGGTGACGGGAGGCATTGGGTTATGGCAGTCAGAAGGCACCACAGGCTCCAGGCATCCCTGTTGGGCTGGCACTGGGGGAACTGGGCTGGCACTGGGAGACTTGGGCCAGGTCCAGTTGTGGGTATCCTCACCCAGGCTTGGCCCCCCCGGGGCGGTGGGAAGCCCCCACACCACATCCCAGTCCTGGAGCCACATCCTAGCACTTGGCGGGGCCGGGGCAGGGGGTGGTGGGTGTGTAGAAACCAGGGGCTGGCCCTGGAGGTCCCAGCAGGCGGTTGGGCGGAGGGGCCCAGCACCAGCCCAAAAAGCTGGAAACAGAGGGAGAGGCAAGAGCAGGCAAGCTCACAGGCAGCAAGCTTGCTGGCTACCCCCAAACTGGCCCTGCCTAGGGGCCACAGCCCTTCCCAGGCAGCAAGGGGGGAGCAGAGGCAGCCACCCACTGTCCCCAAGGGATGCTCATGTGGCAGACATTACTGTCACTGTCCCACAGGGCCCACACCAAAGGCAATGGGGCGAGCCCAGCATTTGAGGCTGGGATGCAGCAGGTGATGGGGATAGCGGTGCCCTGGACCCATGGCCATGGGGCCCCGTCCCCTTGGCAGCCACCTTCCCCTTCTGCCTCACCCAGCGTCACCCGCAGCATCACCCACAGTGCGGGGCAGCGGGCTCTTGGTGGGGGAGCCCCCCCAACAGCCGTGGGGCAGCAAATCCCTGAACCAGCACTCACCTCCAAAATTGTGCAACTGAGTGCAGCAAAGGCAGGGGGGTGCCTTCAGGAAACCTCCACCTGCCACCTCCCCGCTGGGCTCCTGGCGTGGGGGCAGGGCATCTCCCCTCTTCCACCCCCTGCACAGCAGGACCTGCAGCATCGTCCTGCCCCGTTTGCCATTAGACACGCACACGCGCCCCGAGGTTTTGACCCCATCCATCTCTGTCCCCCCGTTTCTCCTCCCTTGCTGCCCTCTCGCCATCGGCCAGTGGGGGCTATGTGTGTGCTGATGGCCCCCTGGGAAAACCAGATGGTAAAGGGCAAGAAAAGAAAAAGGCCCCCGGGCGTGCCTTCCGACAGGGTGAGGACGTGACATGTGCGGAAGAGGAAACGTGCAAGAGAGCCAAATTTGGGTCTCCGGCCCCGGGGAAGCAGCCAGCATGGCGTGGCATGGTGTGGTGTGGCGTGGCGTGGCACGGCGTGGCATGGTGTGGCACGGCGTGGCAGCCCCCTCCCTCCCGCCCCATCCCCTCTGCCCCTGCATTAAGCGATCTCTTTGATTCTGCGGATGTAGTTGTGAAGCTCTTCAGGGTCTTGCAGCCCCATGTCCTGGCAGACCCACTCCAAGTCCTCCTCATCAGCGATGGGGATGGAGTTGTAGGCTAGCTCGTCGGAGGGCAGCGTGGCGAAGGTGGTGAACTTCACCCGCTTCCGTTTGGACGTGGGTGAGTTGAGCGGGTCCTCGCTCTGGTCCCGCGTGGAGCCCCCTGAGGAACCATCCCCGCGGCCATGGACCTGGCTCTGCACGCTGGTCTGCGAGCTCCCACTGCTGTGGTGGTCCCCATGGCAGCAGGTCTGGACATTTTCCAGGGGGTTCCCGGGGCTCTCAGGCTGGGGGGAGAGGTCATTGTGAGCCCGCAAGGGCTGCCCATTGCCCAAGAAGACCCAGTGGTGGGAATGGTCCATGTTGGTCTGGCCTTCAGGCGGGATGCGTTTGTGCCGGTATTTCAGCACAAAGACAATGCAGTTGATGAGGAAGACCAAGATGGCGAGGCAGAAGACACCCAGGAGGGCGTACATGCCTATCTCCAGGTCCGTCAGCCCCCTGGTCACCTGGACAAAGCCAGTGGGGATGGTAGGGAAGTCCTCGGTGGGGTGAGACGCGCTGGACATCCTACTGTCCTCGCTCGGCTCCGCTTTCTTCTCCACCTCTGCCCGCAGGGTGGTGCTCGCCCCCGTCTCCGCCAGCCCTGGCTTGCTGGGCACGTGGTCGTAGTCATAGGTTGGGTCCTCCTCGGACCCAAAGTGGACCCGCACACTGGCCAAGGCTGTGAAGAGCACACTTTTGCGCTTGGTCTTCTGGCAGCTCTCGCAGATGACCAGCTCAGCCCGCAGCAGCTCCCCCGCACCCTCGCTCTCCGCCACCACCAAGGGAAATGCCCGGTCCTGGGTCACCGAGACCACCTTCTCGTCCAGGCTGCTCACCACCAGGTTGTAGTCCTTGGGGTCGTAGAGGGAGAGGGGGGCCGTGGTGCCGTCGCTGTAGGAAATCCATAGGCTCAGGAGCGCTTCCTGCGGGACCAACACAGGCACCGGTTGCCCAGCACGATGCCAGTCCCACCTGCACCCGTTTGTCCGTCCCTCCATCCATCCCTCCTCCTTTGCATCCCTCTCTCCATCCAATTCACTCTTTATCCCTCCATCATCTCGTTCCTTCCAACCATCAGCTAGTTTTTCCCTTTTGCCTGTTCTTCCCTCAGTGTTCCCCATGCTTGCCCAGGCTCACCCCAAATCCCAGCCCCAGAGGTGCCAGATGTGGCTACCAGAGCTGGGCTGGGAACTGTATAGGATTTCTTCCAGAACCCTTTGTCCCCACGGTTGTCTCCTGTCCCCAGGCTGGGCAGGGTTTGTTCACAGGTTTGTGTGAAGTTTTTTGGGGTGCTCTGGGATCACCAGGGTGTCTGGAGGACAGCGGGTGCTGTGAGGGCCTCGGATGACTGTGGGCAGGATTTGGGAGGGGGGGGTTGCAGATGGAGCCCTGACCCCACACCAAGCTCCCCACCGGGCCACCCAAGCCCAAATGTACACCCCACCCCGGCCTCACCTGCTTGAAGAAGCTGAGGGTCTGCTGCACAGACGTCCGGGCAATGATTGTGTGACTATTGCCGGGGCTGGGGTGGAGGGACAGCGAGAGGCTGGAGACCACCTGGGCCTTCAGGTCTGTGATGCTGACCTTCTCCTCCGCCACCGTCACCAGCGTCTCACCCAGCACCGCCTCCACGAGCGGGGACACGACCTGCAGGGGACAAGGGTGCCCGTCACCGCCTGCCACCCCCAGCCACGCTGGCAGAGGTGGGGAAAGGTGGCCGAGAGGTACCTTGAAGAGCGTGGTGCCCGGCTCCCTCCCGGCCAGCGTGAAGCTGTCCACCATGTGGGCCACCCGCGGGTCATCCACGCGCATGAAGTCGCTGACCAGGTCGGTGACCTCCACCAGCCAGTCGGGCCCCAGCATGGTGACCACCTGCCCTGTACCCTCTGCCGCCGTGGTGTGGAACTGGGTGAAGACCTGCAGCGTGGCGTGCTGGTACTGCAGGGCACAGCCCCGGCTCTGCTTCCGCTCCTCTTCATCCTCCTCGTGCTCACTGTCCCGCACCGACCTGTGGGATGGGGCAGTGGGTGGGCAGTGCTACCAAGCTCCCCGCTGCCCTGGCTGTGGCTCTTCAGTCCCCACAGGAAAGGAGAGGGGTGGCCAGGCAGGGAGAAATGCAAGGTCACCAAAAAATGGTTGCCTCTGGACAAAAGATGCCTGTCACCCATGAGGTCTCTGAGGGCTTTAGCAGCACGTGGTAACAGGGTCGTCAGCACCTCTGCTCCCTAACCAACTGAGAGGACAAGATATCTCAGGCTGGGATGGACACCTGGAGGTCTCTAGACCTCAAAGCAGGGCTAACTTTGGGGCTTGGCTGCTCCTGTTCTCATCCAGGGAAGTTCTGACCATTGCTAAGGATGGATGTTCCCCACCAGCTCCAGCATTTGAGCAACCTCATTGTGAAATTTTCCTCCTTCCGTACAAACATGCAACCTGTGTCCATGGTCCCTCACCTTTTCACCGAGGACCCCCGAGATGACTCTGGCTCCATTTTTAAAACCCCCTCATTAAGTAGCTAAACAAGGCAATTAGACCACTACCACCATCTTTAAAACCCCCTCATTAAGTAGCTAAACAAGGCAATTAGACCACTACCACCATCTTTAAAACCCCCTCATTAAGCAGCTAAACAAGGCAATTAGACCACTGTCACCATCTTCACCTTGCCTTCTCCAGACTGGACAGAGACCAAGCACAGTGGCTCCGCAGCACCCACCTCCTGTCCGGCAGGATGGGCACCCTCCAGCCCTTCACTTGGCTCAACCGGGCATCCGAGAGCTCGATGTGGAGCGGCAGTTTGGGCACCCACACCGTCATCTCCAGTGGGGCGGAGAGGTGCTCATAGGTGAAGGTGACCCGGGCACTCATAGAGCCCCGCGACTCCTTCCCACTCACGAAGACGTAGTCGCAGCTGCTGGAGACCTGGGGGAGAATGGAGGATGGGGGGTTGCAGAGGTTCAGCAGACACACCGGAGATCCTGGCAGGAGGCTGCCCAGAGGATGGGAAGAGCTGGAGGAGCAGAATTTCACCCGGTGTGTACCCAGTTAAAGGTGGCTCCAGGAGCAGGGATGCTCTCTCCTCCCTGAGATCCCTGCTCAGAGGCATGGACCCGCACACACTATGTCCATAATGCAAATTTCCCCCCGACCTCGGTCCTCTTGCCAGCCCTCGCCCACTCCCACCTCCACCAGGCACCTTCATTTGGTGCCTCAGTTTCTCTTTGGCTTCTGCACTGAATTGTACCCTTTTTCCACGCTCGAGCTAGAGGCACCTGTAGGTGGCATCACAGAGGTTGCAAATCGCTCATCCTGGACATTTGCCCCAAAATCTCCCCCACCCACACCCAGAGGGCACAGGCAGCGAGCATGGACCGGCCGCATGCCTGTGTGCAGATACCCACCAGTGCCTTGTCCTGTCCCTCCTTGCGAACCCCAGAAAGAGCTTCCTGGAGTCCACCTGAATCCTCGCGTTCATCTTCTCGCTCGCTCTCTTTTAATTCCCATTTATGCAAATGCCATTAGTTAAATTTGCTATAAAACAAATATATCCTGTGGGGGCCTCTTATTACTGACCGATCCAAGCCAATTAAGGAGCTAGGAAGATGCCACTGCAGCATCGCCTCTGCTTCGGCATAGGCCGCCAGAGTCAACAGCTCCTTCCCAGCAAGGGTGCCAGAAGACAACCAGGCCAAGGGGGCTCCAACCTCTCATGTGCCGTGGCCCCATGGCCCAACCCTGCCTGACCCCCTTTCACCCCCCACACCATCATGAATTGCATCTGAGTTGTCTGCTGCTGGGGAAAAATAAAATCTGTTTGCTCAGCCTGCAGCGCAGTCGCTCTCAGGTGCACCAAGAATCTCAACAGCACAGAAGGGCTTATTTCCAACAAGCTGCTCTCCCATGTGGATTCTCTGATGGCTGCTAAGGGGTTGAGTCCATGCTGCATGGTAGCTGACAGCAGAGGTGACAGCATCACTGTCTCTCTCCCCACCTTATCTTTGGGTACCTGTGGTCATTCAGCTGCCGGAACAGTTCTGAGCCCACGAGCAGGGCCTGACTTCTACAAGAGCTCCATATTTTGGCTGCAGAAGCCTACCGCAAGGTGTCCATGGTCCCCAGGGCCAGTGGAGGAGGCAGAGCCCGGGACCTGGGCTCCTCGGGAAGTCCCTGCTCCCTGGGCACAGGAGGGAAGTGCAATGCAGGAGGGTTTGTTCCTTGTCTTCCTATCAGAGATACCAGCTCAGCACGTCTGGAGAGACAATCTCATCTCTGGCAGGGCGGTGTCTGAATAAAGATGAGCTCTTGGGTGAATCCTCCAGCAAAGGAGTGCTCTGGATATTGTGCCATTTATCACAACAAATATGATGGGCTGCTGCTTGCATTACCTTAGCTAATAAATCCACCCGGCATCTTCTTCTGGGGACCGCTTACTTTGCAATTGGGGGGGTTGAAACTACAACAACAAAAAAAATCCCAGCACATCAGGCCTGTCCTGGTGATGGAGTGACTGCAGATTAGCTTTTAAATGAAGTGCATGCTTGTTCAGAGAAACTTCCCGGATTTGCAGCGAGGCGTCTGGAAGCGAGAGGCTGAGGTCTGCCTGGGCTCCAAGCCAAGGCACCGCTAGCTCTGCTTCTGCGGGCCGGAGCTCCCCGCTTGGCACAGCCTCAAGCATGGGATCAAGGGGACACCTCTTCTCCAAGGCCCTCAGGAGTGGGAAGAGCCATGACAGCTGGTGGCATGCCATGTTGGCCAGCCAGGGGTCCTGGCGGTGGCTGTGGGTGACCAGGGTCCCTGAGGCTCAGTCCCACTGAGCTGACTTGCTCCTGGTGTGTCCTCAAGCACGTGTGGATGGTGGGCTCCTACAAACAGTTCACGTAGGAGGTGAGGTTGAGCACCTCCCATTGAGCATCGCTGGCAGCAGAGGTGGCCTTTCCACTCCCTGCGTGTCCCTCAACATGTATGCAGCCCCAAGGCCACCATGCAGGCAGGCAAGGGGGGTTATTTCTATGCTACGTTGAGCGATGAAGTCCTCCTCTCTGGACTGAGCATGAGCAATCACCCTGTGTCACCACAGAAGGGGATGAGGATGACAACTCCCACCCATGCTCTCCCACCATCCTTCACAGGTGGCCCTGGCACCTTCACAGCCATGTCTACACCAGATTCAGGACATGTTGCCTCCCTGTTACATACGAGAGCAACCACCACTGAGCCACAGGCAGCGTGGGGAGAAGCAGCTCCCCAGCCCTCCTTCATGTTAAATTATTTACAGTAACAGATAGCACATCCCACTATGTAAGCTTTGATTTATGTAACAGGTTTATAGCCCTGACACTGTAATCATACTCCCCAATCTCAGCAGGTAAGTTAGAGCTCCCTCGGAAACGAAGCTCTGGCTCAAACACAAAATAACTCAGCAAGGAATTGCACGGGGCTCTGAGCGGCGAGCGGGATGCGAGCAGGAGGTGAGCTGGGGCCGGAGGGCTGCTCCATGTATTATTCATACCGGCTCATGTGCATGCGTCTGCTCCCCCCAGGTCTGGGGACAGCATGTAAATAGATTTATGAGTAGAAAGGCAGCGCATTAAACAGTTTAAGTGTCTTGGAGTCCATCCTGAAGTGTATTATTGCTCCAGTGTTTTATCACACTGCGGAGGACCGGTCTCCATAAATTAGACCCGGTGCTGTAAATTGCACAGATCGGAGTTTTAGTCAAGAACTTGGGTAAACAGTTTGTGACACTGGCTGTCACCCACCCGCGCACCCGCAGACCACCAGAGAGAGCAAGTCCCAACGGGGCCAGGGCTCTGCCTGTCACCCCTGGCTCAGCTGGGAGAGCAGCCGGTGGCTGCTGGCAAAGAAGGGGAGAGGGGGCTATGTTCTCCCAGCCTGGGGGACATGGGAGAACCCAGACCCCCAGCATGGCTCCCTGCCTCTGCCCGATGCAGTGGGGACGTGGAAAGGGTGGGCTGGCTGGATGTGTGCAGGGAGAGGCGCAGGAGGTGTTTGGGAGAAGGTAACGATGTCCAGGGGTGGATGGATGGCTGGATGGATGGAAATGGTGATAAAATATGGGCAGGTGCATAAATGGATATATACAGTGATAGAAAAATGTATATGGATGAATGGGTCTGGTGATGGAAAAGTCATGGCTGGATTTGAGGACCTACTGCTGCCTTGGCAGCTGGGGCAGATGCAGGGGCAATCGCTGCTGCTACAACAGCGAGCCTTTCGCATTCATCTAATCAGCATCTCTCCCGTGCAGCCCATCTTCCTCCTCTCCCTCAGCCTCCCTTTTCCCTCCATTGTCCCCAGCTGCCTGGCTCGTCCCCCCACGCCTCGCTGGGGCCAGCGCCCAGCCCCAGCCTGAGCTGAGCCTGGCATCCGATACAAACAGCAGATAAATGTCACCTGGAGGCACAAGTGAAACCGCTGATGGAAACATGCAGCTTACATTGTGAGGTGACAATATTTCACCTTATCAGCGCTAAGTGCCGTGATAACCCATAGTTATTGCTGCTGCCAGCCTGTGCAGCACCAGAGCATCCCACGGCCTCTCCAGGGACAGTGACAAAGTGTCTTGTCCTTCTCCCAACAGATCCCAGAGAGAGGCACATGTGGACTCAAGCTGCTGAGGGGGTGGTCCTTGGGATGAGCTGGGCTTTTGTGGCACATAAGCTCAGCCACTAGCCCCAGCTCGTCAAGCTCCAGCCCATGCTGCTGTTGGGGTCAGCACCCCTGGAAGAAGCTCAGCCCTTCAATAGGGTCACAAAAGCCTTCTCCCCACACCCACCTTGATGATGTCTTCGTTGTTGGACTTGCACTCGACCATAGCTGAGACGTCCACGATGGCACCGCTCAGCTCAATGGCGATGACCTTTACGGGAATGGCCACCGTCCGCCCCGTCAGGATGGCTGTGTTGATGATTTCCGTGTCCTGGGGATGGGGTGCAAAGGGGGCTGTCACATTAGAGGGCAACCTGTCCCCCTAGGGTCACATCCCAGCTGGCCCCTCTCTTGCTCCAGTCCTGGGGCAGAGAAGGACTTGTGGGGGGTTGAGGGGTGTGGAATGTATGGATCTATAGGAGTTACAGGGCAGACGGGCAACTGGGAGATCCCTCAGGGGGACCTAACCCATCCCCAACATCAAAGTGGATAAGCTAAGCAGAGAGCAGGAACCTGCTCACCATGGCCAGGGGCACGATGGCCCTGATGTCCCTCTGGATGACCGTCAGCTCCGTCACCACCTTCTCCAGGTCGGGCGGTGGGTTACGGCCCCGGTAGTCGATGTGCCACATGATGCGGCGCGTCACTGACTGGCTGGTGAAGTTCTCCATCTCGAAATCCAGTTGCATGATCTCAGAAGAGGAGTCCCCATCCCTGGGCAGGGGGACAGGAAGGGGACACGGTGAGCTGGGTGTCCTGGGTCCCGCAGACACCCCGGGATCAGCATCAGACTGTCCCCTCTAGTGATGCAGAGCATCCCCCAGTAGGTCTCTTCTCAGTGTCCCCATGCCTGCCAGGGGCACCGTGCTGTGGGTGCCACCACGATGCTTGCTACCAAACACAGCAGCCCTGATCTTCCCCTCTGCCAGGGACTGCTCTGATGGGAGCCTGCTGATTCCCACGGGAATCCTCCCAGTGGGAGAGAGAAATGCATTTCACTGCCTCTCCCCAGCAAAAGAAAAACCTCGGCGGCTTAAGCGGGTGCTGTCCCAGGGCTGCTGGGTGTTATATTACCAGAAGGTGAGTGTGTGAACACAGCCCTAGGGGACAGTGGGTGGCTGCAGGTGCTGCCCTCTTCTCCCCGGCTCTGTCTTCCCAGCAGTGCGGCTGGATTTCCACCCTGGGCTGCTCCCGCCTGCACGCTCGTCTGCCGCCGGTCAAACCCCAAGTGTCCCACACCCAGGAGGGCAGCGTGCTTAGGGACAACAAATAAGTCCCTATGCAAGAGCCTAGCCCAAGCCGTTGATTTTACAGCCCCTTCCAGGGGGATCACATGGGGAAACTGAGGCATGGGAGAAAGAGGTTCAACCACAGACAGCAGATGGGACAACACTGAGCTGGGACTCGGGGCGGGGCTGTCCCCCAGCCTGCACAGGCAGCCACGGGGAGGCACGGGGCGGACTGGCAGGGCATAGGGGAGGTAGACAGGATGAGTGAGAGATAATGGTCCCGAGACCATCAGCTCGTCAAAACCTCACCATTTAATGCCACTGCTGAGGACAGTGGGACCCGAAGCTAACAGAGAACGAACTCTGGGGCATCCCCGAGGCAGGATGGGATGGAGAGGCTGCACGCTGCCAAACCCGGCACATAGTGCCAGTCTAAGGGGACGAGGGGACTCAGCAGCTGGTGTACCTCATCCTCTGTGTCACAGCTTGGGCACAGTCTGACAGCGGCAGTGTAAATCACTCTTACACCCCATCCCTATGAGCAAACCTCTCCAGATGCGATCCTGCCCTCCCATCTCTGTGTCCAACCTGCAAATCACTCGGGGGGACTCAGGATTCAACAACCCCCCCACCCAAGTCAAACTTCTCCAACGCTCCCCAAAACCAGAGCATTCCCAGGGGACACCCCAGAGCCCCTGTGAACTGCAGAGCCGGCAAAAGCCTCCCCAGAGCAGAAGGGGCAGGGGGGGCAAGGAAAGGTGAAATCCTTGTGGAAGGGGAAGCCGGGACCAGCTTCACTCTCATCTCACAGTGTAGTGGCCATTGAGAAAGTCCCACCAACCTAGGCACGCAGGATACACTTGGGTGTCTCTCTGATAAATATCTAACGAGTGAAAGGGAGCAGAGAAAGAGGAGAGCAAGAACCCGGGGCTGCCCCAGGCCACAGCAAGCCCTGCTCTCTTCTCCCGTGGCAGGGACGGTGGGCTTTGCAATGGAGCTGCCCGTGCAAGGGCTGGTGGGGTCCTGCTGGGGCTTTGTGCCCCCCAGACAGCTACAGGGGTGCAAGGGGAATCGCCAGAGGCTACCTGGTCTGAAGAAGGGAATTTGGCTGCTCACTGCCTCTTCCAACACAGAAGTGTTAAATACAGCTGGGAAGAGAGAGGTTCAAAGGTGAATCAGAGCTGCAGCTTCGGCCCGGGGACTCCTCACCATGGGGTGCCCCTGGGCATCCCCGGACCCCTGCCAGGGGACAGCCACCATCTTCTGCCCTCCCCAAGCATTATCTGCTCTCAGCCACTGCAGAGACAAGAGCTGGGCTGTCCAGATTAGGGGAATAATTTAGGATGCAACTGCTGGGGTGCAAAACATCCAAAACTGGCCATTATCAGCCCAAAGCTCAGGGCCCTCACCCCCTTCCTGCACAGCCGGCACTGCCAAAAGCCCCCAGAGCCCTGGTGAGGCAAACTCCTCTAGCTGTACAGCCCGGAGGGCAACACGGCTTTGAGTCATTCATACTTTCCATTCCGTTAATATTTGATGGAGTTGTTTGTCTAAAAGGTGATTGTAATCACTTTAAATTCATCCTCCGTCTCTAACCTTTCCAGGCTGATTTGAAGCAGCGGAGGCAGACGGGCAGAGGGGGAAGGGGGAGAGGAGAAGATCTTGCTGCCGGCAGGTCTGGCAGCCACATGCCGGGGTGCTGGGGTGGCTGTGCAGAGAATGGGGGCAGGGGGTGCTTATGGCCCTGGGGACACTCCAATGTCAGCCACAGGGCTGCGGGCTTGGATGCTGCGGTTGCGTTTTGTATCTGGAAGCAATGGTGTGGGGTAAAGCAAAATCCACCCTCCAGGTAAGCCCTTTGGAGGGGTTTTCTGCAGATAGCTTTTGAGCTCACACTCGAAGTAGTCAGAGCTGAGGATCTCCTTTCTGCAAGCGTTCATCCCCAGCTTCACTCAGTTATGGGGTGAGGAGCAGAGATACGGGGAGATTTCCAACGCTGGGGACAGGAACGACTCGAGCGCATCAACTCACTTTAACCCATCTCCTGGAGATACCTGTTTCCCTTTTCCCAAAGACATAGTGATGGAGATATCACAGCCTGGGAACAATTGCTTTCCAGCACTTCAGAGTCTTTCCTCTTGGTGGTTTTGACCCTGTGCCCATCCCCTGCCCTTCCTCGCTGTGTCCTGCCCACATGGATGCAAGGAGCAAAGCTGCCCCTTGCCCTTGCAGCCTCCGTGCGCTCACAGGCCAGTCCCGCGTCTCCCCTTCTCCAGGCCGAGCAGCCTCTGGGTTTTCAACTTGGCTTTGTGGGTCCTCACTCCTTCAGGTCATTCTTACTTCTATCCTCTGGACTCTCCTCAACTGACTCAAGCCTTTCCCGGAGCCCCAGGAATGGGCATCATCCTCGTGTCGTGTCGAGCAGAACTGGCTCTGCCCGTCTCAGGCGCTGCCTTGGTTTGTGCTCCCCATCTGACTCTCATCCATCACCTCAGGGTCCAGATGGGACTTTGCCTGGGCACCGCTCCCCTTCCTTCCCAGAGGAGACACCAGGATAGTCAGGAAAGAGCTTCTGCCTCTCATGGCATTAAAACTTCTTAAAAAATTAAAATACTTCCAACCTCAAACTGGGGGATCCTCCATGGCTTCACAATTCAGCCCCAAAATCCACCACATGTGCCCACCAGCATCCGACATGGCCAGGATCGCTCAGAGCCAGGGATGCAGCTGCTAAATGGTACCCATGACTTACGAGTGCATTGCTTGAGCCCCAGGTTGGTCGCCTGTGTTGACCACGAAGAAGATCCCACCTGAACACTCCACCTCACACAGCCCTTGGGCAGCTGCCTGTCTGACCACAAACCTGCCCACCTCGGGCCACAAAACCCACCTTCACTTGCCCTTTAGCCAGCTGCGCTGTGCTGGCCGAGGTTAAAAACCACACACAAAATCAAGCCCTTTCCCTCGTCGGTGCGGGACCTACCCTGACCTCAGCTGGACTGAGAGTTTGACCCCAAAATTGCTCATCCTCCTTCGGTGCCTCCAAGTCCCACAGACCAGGCTGTGCACTGCCATGCCTCAGTTTCCCCTGCCAGCACCCACGTGGCACCATAGCCAACCAGGCACCCAGGGTGGAGACGAAGGCAGAGCTGCTTCGGGCCAACACCCAGCAACTTCCCCACCCTCCCTGGGGCTGGGGGAGGGAGAGGGGGCCCTTTACCTGGGACCAGCACCGTCCGCCCTGGCCACGTCGACAGTGGCGGTGGAGTGCTTGCCGCCCGTCAGCAGCTCCGAGCTCACCAGCCACTGCCCACTCCTCGACTTGGTGCTGAGCAGGTTGACACCTTTCTTGGCCTTCACCCTGCAGAAAGCAACAGTCAGGGCCAGACCCTCAGCCCTGGGCACCCCTGGACCCCCCCTGGGGCACCCTGCCATAGGTGCAGGGATTTTTTTTTTTGCCCCCAATCCCTCCTGGCTGTCAGAAACATCATCCGGGCTGGCAGCAACAGCCATGGGGCTGAGCCCACCCCAGCCCCTCTTTTTCATAGGATTTTGTCCCCCCCATCACCCCTCCAGCACGAGTTTGGTCCCCCCACCCCAGTGCTGTCCCCCAGGACAGTAATGCACTTGTGGGTCTGGGCATCCCCGGAGCAAAGGACAAGAGAGCCTGGAGTGCCGTGTCCCCCGTGCCAGGGCTCACTGCTGGCCCAGTGGCCACAGGGACATTTGTAAATGCCCTGACGAAGAGATGTGTCCAGGGCTCGTTTCTCCATCCATAGGGACGTGCAGCAAGGGAGGTCGCCCCATGCACCTCCCCGTACTGGGATGCTCAGTACAAGGGCAGGATGGGGGGGTGGGGCATGGGGGACCCCCGCTCACTCCACAGCAGCCCCACGGCCATACTGCACCTTGTCCCCAAAACGGCTCTGAACAAACCCACATCTGCTGGTGGGGCCCTAATACTGGTGCAACTGGGAGGGCAAAGGCAGCGGACCATAGCGGTGATGCAGAGGTGGAAACCCTGGGTGGACTCTCTTTCCCTTCCCTCCAAGAAGCTCCCACTGCAAGGCCCCAGAACATCGCAAAACAACATGCCGGCTGCTCCTCTGGCCTCCCTCACCTTCCCGAAGCCCTGCCAGACCTGGTCCAGCCCCCAGCAGCTCCCATAAACACAAGACACTCTCCCCATCCTCTCTTCCCTTCCAGTCCACGGTTGCCTTCGCACAGCCCAACCGAAACAACCACCCCCTCAAAAGGCGGCTGCTCCTGGGGTGGGGGCAGCTCCGGGACCTTACCTGAGCGTGAAGTGCTCCACCGTGGAGTTGGACATCAGGTAAAGGAGGATGCTCAGCACCTCGCCAGGCTTGAGGGGTTTGTCGGGCAGGCGGATGAAGACGTTGCCATCCAGCCGATGCTCCTGCATGGGCTGCCCAGGGAGGGGCTGCAGAAGGCTGACGCTGCCGATGCGCAGCAGTGGGTGCTGTGTGGGACCCTCGGTCCTGGCCCCCCCAGCCCCACGGCGGGAGACCATCTCCCCAAGGCACTGGCCGGCCCCATCGGGGGCATGCAGGGTGTAGTATAGCTCGGCTTGCTGGCTCTCGCCCAGCACCTCCAGGCTCTCAGGGCTCTTCCGCCTGCCCAGTGGCACGGCCGGGGGGCCAAACCAGGCGTGGGGCAGCTCTGCCTGCACCAGGCACATGGCCAGGCTGCCCCGCAGGCGACACGAGCTCTTGATCTCACGGGCATCGCGGAAAGCATGGAGCCGCACGCAGGGCAACCGGTCGGTGACGTCGAAGTCATCCCAGTCCCGGCCGGCTACGTAGAAGAGCACTTGGACCATGGGTTGGTTGGCCACCAGCCGGGGCTGGATGATGAAGGCGCGCACCTTCCAGTTGACGGTGAGGCGGTCGGGGACCTCCAGAGTGCTGGAAGGCTGCAGCTGCTCCTTGGGCAGCACCAGCCCCATGCTGAAGGGCCCTAGGGTGACGTTGAGGATGGGCAGCTCCTTGGTCTGGAAGACGACGAAGGGCTCGGCACGTTGCAGCGGGGCACTGCCGTTGCCCACTGGGCTGGCTCCCACCTCCTTGAGGAAGAAGGCCAAACGAGTGTTGGACAGGCGGTAGCTCACGGGCAGCGTGATGGCACCGGGGGGCTCTGCGGGCTCGGGGCTGGGGGCTGGCCCCTTGGCTTGGGCTGCAAAGGGGATGGAGAGCGCAGGTTAGCACGGAGCATCCCCCTCCAGAGCATTCCCTGAGCCCCAGAGCAGCGAAAGCAGACCTAGGCAGGAGTGGTCCAGCCCCATGGCAAGGAGGAGCTGGTGCTTCAGCCCCCGGACCCCTCGCAAGGGCGGCAAGAGCCTAGCAGGGTTTCTCTCCTACAAACTAAAAATGCAGAAGACCTCCCTGGGACCTTGGACATCGTTGTGCTTCCCAGCGGTGGCTCCATCCTCACCAAACCCACCCTCAGCACGGGATGGGGTGTCCAGCGAGGAGGGATGCTCAGGGGCTGCCCAAGGCTGGGCCAGGATGTGTTGAAGCCACATCCAACCTCGGTATTGCCCCTGGGGAGCTCAAAGCGCTGGTCACCCACTGAAACAGCAGACTCACTCATAGAAATAGGGCATAACTGGCTACATCCCTGCTTCCAGATGCATGGAGAAAAGGATGCTGAGTTTCTCCAGAGGCTCGTTAACAAAAATTAGGCAGGTCCAGGCTAATTTTTGGCTGGCAGATCCCACCAAGTATCTATGATCAAGGTTTTCCTCCTGCTTTTAGCTCCCAGATCACATGGGGAAGGTGGCTAAATCAGCTCCTTCTCCCTAGGCCTGCTCTGTCACCACAGGCTGCCTGTAAGGGTGGTGTCACGGCTGGTCTGTCACCCACCACCCACCCAGGGGTGCCACCCACACGGTGCTGTCCCCATGCACCAAAGCTGGCAAAACCCCAATTTTTCCAGCCGTGGACGTGACCTGGCAGAAAAGTGATGAAGACGATGTTGGTGCCACCTTGTGCAAACCCCAGGAGCGCCTAGGTCTGACAGCCCTCAGGAAATACCTTTTGTCCTTCGTTTTGATCATTTTGCCTTAAAAAAAGGAATAAACACCGTACAGGTAGAGCAGGCAGCCGCTGCGCAGGCAGCATGCAGTGTCTGCTGGCCGTGCTCTCCGGGGGGCCGGAGCTGCCCCAGCCCCTTGGACGGAGCCGGCTACCCCGCTGCCACGGCTGGCAACTGGAGAGAAACCCCGTGAACATCTTTCTGCTAAAGCAGATGCTGTGAAAGGCGGTCGGTGCGGAGCCGCGCTGACAGCACGCGTCGTGCCGGCAGCTGCGGGAGCCTGGAAGACATCTCAAGGTCTTTGCATCCGCCAGTGGCTGACAGCAATTCCCAGGAGGCCTGGGTCCCCCCACCCCCACCCCCCTTGGTTCTCTGCCAGCCCCCCGCACCCCCCGTTCCCGGCACTGATTGCAACCGCTCCCAAGCGACTCCCGAGCAGGAGAGCCCAAATTATCCGAGTCAAACGGCAGCAAAAGGTGCGGATATGATGGCTCAGCTCCCGGGAATGGCTCAGCCCCCTCCCCGATGGGGGCTTCAGAACGTGCCAGGAACCCCAGCTGGGAGCATGGCCTTGGCCAGGCCCCCCAGGGCTGAAGGGGACCCCGCAGCCCACCCGGGGAACTCTCTGCTGCGGGGCACGGGGCAGTTAAGCAGCTTAGAGGGCTCATAAAAGGATTAGCACTTGATACAGGGACGGGCAGCATCTGCAGCTATGCAGCCTGGGAGGAAACTTGTCCGAGAGCCAGGCGGAGAATTCCTTGGGGTCAGGCAGGTGCCAGGGACACGCTGCTGGCATCACCAGCGAGGCCACCGTGCCAGCACTGCCATGGGCACAGCTCCGGCGCCTGCCATGCTAACCCTGCTTGCCGCTGGCTGCTGAGCCTGTTCTGCTCGCCTGCTCTGTTTTCGCACCTCCTGGAGAGCCAGGAGCTGCAGGATAGGTGCTGAGCCCCAGAAAGCACCCACGGGTGCCACTCTGCTCAGAAATAACCACCTGCGAGGGGCCTTGTGCTCCTCCAGCTCATGGAGGTTGCTTTCTGCCGTGAAACGTGAAGGTTTGCGTCCTCCCTGCATCCCAGTTGACAGAGCCATGGCTGCTCCTGCCGTCCCCAGCAATTAGAAAAGGGGATTTTTTCCCCAAGGCATGAGATTATTCGCGGAAAAGGATCCACCAGCTGGAGAGGCATGAGCCTGACCGTTTGGGTGAGGTACCGGCAGGACCGAAGGAGGCACGGGCAGCCAGGGAAAGAGGCTACATTTAACCAACTCACTGAAATAACATTAGGTCCTATCCCTTAAAAATCTCTGGGGTTTGGGGAAGGATCAGGTCATTTCATGAAGAAAACCCACCCAAAACCCGCCCCACTCAATGCTCAGTGTGGCCCCAAGCAAAACCCACCCTTGGGATAGTGCAAAATGCCTGGTGTCACCACCTGTCCCTTGGGTGGGGGGACGGGAGAGCCTCTGTGCCACCCCGGCGAGCACCCAACCCACAGCCAGCCGCCTGCGGGCGAGGGGCACCCACTGCCACCCACTGCACTGGGAGGGCAAAAGCAGCTGGGCTTTTGTCTGCAATTTGGCACCCAGTCTTGGCTTGCGGCAGAGATCCCCAGCCCAAGCCCCCACCAACCGGCTGCTTTCTCCTTGCCAGGGGGATTCTCTGATGGCAAATAAGGGTTGTATGCCAGGATGAGCAGGCAAAGCCCCTTTCCTCTCTGCAGCCAGACAGAGGACATGTGCGCTGGGGACCCTGCTCGACTCAGATAAGCCACCACGGCAATCAGCATCTCGGCGTGGCCCTGCTATGGTGGGGACACCTGGGGTGGCACGGGCACCGAGCCCACGCACAGACCTGTACCCCAGCCATGCCGGATGGGGGAAGGAGCAGGGGACGAGCTGGGACGGAGATTAATGCGACGGTCACGATTAGTTCAGCGCAGGCAGATTGCCGGCACCCAGAGAAGCTATTTCCTTCCACAGACAAAATGCATTTAAATGATGCTATAATCTCTCACCAGGAGGGGGACAGGACAGGACCGGCGCCTCCGTTCCTTGGCCATAAACTAATCCTGCCAGGAGTGGATCTAACCCGGCTGCATCCAGCCTGGGGTGGGTGCCAGGAGGGCGGATCACAGCCCAGCCCGAAACTCTGTGCCATAAAGGGACAGAGGGTGGGGAGGGAAGGAGAAGGGAGGAAGGAGATGCATGGCTGTATGGATGCATGGCTGCTGGCTAGACAGCCAAGAAGAAAGGGTGGATAAGGACAGATGAACCAGCAGAGAGAACGGAGGGTGCATGGATGGATGGATGAATGGAAGGAGATAAGCAGATCAGAAATGGCTAGACAGAAAAAGAATAGCTCTAGGAAGAGGGAGAAGAGGCGATGGATGGAAGGATGGATGGAAAGTACAATGGCTCAGGAGGTGGAAGGAAGGACGGAAGGACAGACAGCACAACAGCTCAGGAGATGGAAGATGGATGGAAGGAGAAAGGATGGATGGAAGGATGGTCAGACAAGCAAAACAGCTCAGGAGACTCCAGTCCCCACACCACTGTTCCTAGCCCCTGCCCTGGTTTCTAGCAGCCCCTGGGAGGGAAGGTGGCTCTCATGCTGCCCCCCCACCTCTGGCTGGGTTTGGGGGGACAGAAGGGTTAAGCCCCAGTCAGTCTGTGGCCCACTGAGGTTAGCAGGATTTGCAGCGCCTGACCTGCATTCCTGGGTTTATTAGGCTGGCGCAGAGGGGACCATATGGTCCTTCCACCCTCGCAGCTCAGCACCGCAAGCAAAAAAGCGGATCTCCATGCCTCACCAGGCTCCGACTGGCCTGGGGGCTGCCTGGACCTCCCCTGGGCTGAGGAGCCACCCCAGCCCCACGGCAGGATGGGATGGGACTCCTGTGTGTCCCTTCCTTCCCACCCCATGGCAGCCCACAGGGAGCCGGTGTGACCTGCAGCCCACGGCAGGGAGAGCGGGGGAAGAGAGGGAGATGGAAACACACAACTGCCGGCGATCCCCTTGCCGAGCCCCCACATCTGCCCAACCAGATGTGCCCCAAGCCGGCTGCAGCCGCGTGGCCAGATGGGCCAAGCCACTCCCCCCGCCCGCGAGGGCGTGTGGGGACAGCAGCAGCACCCTTCAGCCATGTCTTAAAATCAAGAAGACACCCCACCCCCCAGGCCAAGGGGTCTTGATACTTCTGGGTGTCTACAGCACCAAAAGCCCCTCCCTGTCCTCCCTTGGTGAGGGCCCCACCGTGGGGTTTTGGTCCCCCCTGCCTGGGTATGCTGGGGTCAGACAGACTGACGGATACATGGGAAAAGAGGCTGATGGACAGACCAGACTGGACGTAGCTATGGCTGGCAGGGGACACGGGCTCATTCGCCTTCCCTTCTTGCCCCAAATGCCCAGCAAATGGGGCATGGGGGGAGCACAGCTTGGCCCCTCCATCCTGTCCCCACTGCAGCCTCACCAGCCCCATTGCTGCTCCAATCCACCATCCCGAGACCAAGAGCTTCCTCCTCCTCCTCCTCCTCTTCCCCTTATCCAGCACCGATAGCCAGCACTGAGCTCCAGCTTAGCCCCAGCCGTCTGCCTTAGGGATCGCTTTAGCCACGCTCCGGGGGGGATCTTTATCCCAGCTTATCCTGTGGGACGCAGCAGGGGACTCCCGGCACGTATATCCCCACTTAGCAGGGGAAGAGCATATAGGAAAAGCACTGGAGAAGAGGGAGGGGAGGTTTGAGGTCATGCCAGGAGGGTTAAAACCTCTCATGATGTTAACAGGCAGCACTGGGGGCTTGGTGCATCAACAGACCAAACACAGCTCGGAAGGAGAGGCCAAAATACCGGTGATGTGAGACACCAGCCCCAGCTCCCCCGGCTCCTGCCCGGCCACCACCACGCGCCGCAGCCGTAGCCCACGCCAGCCCATTGCAGCTGGGCTTCCGTGGTGGTCCCACCTTGGAGCAAGCTGGGAAAGTTGTCCATAAAGCAATGACTTGAGCTGACATGATGATAAAACCCTCGCTAAATACGCGGGAAGGGCTGTGGGGTGGGCTGGCAGGGAGATGTGTTATTGTCCCTAGCAGAGGGCTTCACGCTGGTTTCAAGCCCGGCTTGGGACTCCTTTAGAGGGGTTTTTGGTGGCCACCGGTCACCAGGATTCCTGGCTGCAGGATGAAAAGACCAGTGGGATTTCATCAGTGGCCCAAGACCCTGGGCACTGGCCCTGGGACCCTGCAAACCACAGCAGCCCAGGGCACAGCTATCATCTCCAGTTCTCTGCACAGGGGATGCTGCTTTGCCCGGCCACAGGGCTGCCAGCGCCGCCAGCGATGCCGGGACTGCTAGTACTCCCATTCTCCCTGGATCCGGCCCAATATCAGGGTGACAAGGTGATGATCCTACCCCTAAATCAGGGAGATGAGGGCAGGACATGCTGCTGCCTCAGTTTCCCCACATGGGTCAGCACGCAGATGAGACAATGGAGTGATGGATCCACCTGAAATGCCGAGAGCCAGGCGACCACAGCAAAACCCCACAGCCCCTGAGGAAAAAAGCCCAGCCTGGCTATTCCGCACCAGGCCACCAGCACAGATGTCCCAACTGCTGTTTCTTTTCAAGCTGGCATAAAGCCACCCCATTCCCCCGAGCATCCCGCAGATCCCTGGCCGAAGCTTCAGAGCCCCAAAACTTGGTGGTCCAGGTTTTGCCCCCACAGCCAGCAGGGCCAAGCGCAAAGGGGAAATATGGGTGGCAACGGCCGCAAATGCCAGGGATGGCCCACATCTAGAGGTCCCAGGGATGTTCCACACCTGGAGCTCCCACATCTGGATGTCCCAACAGCTGGATGCTCCAGCTAGAGGCAGCCGCGGCTCCCAGGGAAGGGCCAGGCCTCACACCTCATCTCCCCACCTGACCTGAGAAAGGGCATCGCACTCATTCCTTTCCCTCCCCGCGGCACTCATCCCTGCCGCATTACACTCCCACCTAAGTGGGGTCAGCACCTCCAAACACCCTAAAAAAACAACAAAAAGGGGAAACGGAGGCCTCCACACCTCCACCCAAAGCTCAGTAAGCCCCAACACAAGCCCCACGCCACGCTTCCACGCAGCCAGGGAAAAAAACACCCAGTAATAAAACACAAGTCAAAATTAGAAAATAGAAGCGAGCCCCTTGTGGAAACCTCCAAAATGTTTCCCGGCAGCCAGAGCCTTGAAAATTGTGTTCGGAGACATAAAAGACAACAAGCTCTCCCTTCCCTCCGACACGCTGAGAGCCTCCATCTCCAGTCCCAGCTAATTGGAACTCAATTAAGTGAATAATTGTTACAAATGTAAAATTACCTTCCCCCGGCGTGTGTCCGTGAGACACCCCAGCTGCAGCCACGGGGAAGGGAGGGACATGGAGATGCTCCCGGCCCCCAGCTTTGCCCACGGCCGCAGCGGTGACAGGGCGACAGGCCTGGGAAGCCCCATGGTACCAAGGACCACAACACTCAACCCAGGAGGTTAAAATGGTCCAGGCTTCCCAAAACCAGCCCAGGGAAGGAATTGAGTGGGTGCTGGCCAGGAAAAGTGAATCAAGTCTTCCTGTGAGCAGTGCTGTGAGCCAGCAGCGCTGGCTCAAGAGTGGATTCTCTAGTGTCTAATACAGTCTTGTGCTTATGCCTGGTGGGTACTGCTATATTCTCCTTTCTTTTAGATCCTTGAAGTTTCTCCCCCTCCAAAAGGTCCAGTCGAGCTTCATCAGCAGGACCAATCAAATAAGAAAAGCTGGTGGGACTCAGCCCCAGGCCAGCACACAGTCTGTATTTCAGGGCCGGCAGCACTAAGCAAAAGGGAACCATCCCGGTGCCACACAGGCTCAGCTGTGGTGCTGAGCTCTGCATTTCCCCCAGGAAATTATTAAAAGAGGTGGGAGGGGGGCAGGGGGAAAGCAAGGAACCTAAAGGAATAAATAAATACGGCCTAAATGGGATGTGCCGTGCAGAGGCGCAGCCTGCCATAAATTCCTGGAGCAGGCAAGGCTTTTACGCGGCAGCTACTTTAGAGCAATTTCCACAAATCACGGCAAGGGACAGGCCAGGGGACAGGAAGAGAGGGCCTGTACGGAGGAAGAAGAAAAATGAAGAAATGAATTAAAAGGGGGAGGGGGGAAATGATGAGGCCGTGCCTGTTCATGAGGGTCCACAGGGATGCCCAGGGGCTCCGAAAGGCAGTCGGGGGAGGGAAGCAGCCCTGGAATAATGGGATAAAGCCGTCAGCCTCTGAGCCCCCAGCACATGCTGTGGCGGGTCCTGGTGTGGGTCGTCCCCCCATGCTGGGTTTGCCCTATGCTGGGAGCAGGGAGCAGCCCCCCCCCAGCTGCAGGTGGGCACAGATGTTTTCCCCAAATAACCCCAAGCCCTGGGGAGCCAGAAGTGGGAAGACAGGCAGCAGGGGAGAGCCCTGAAGGGTGGCCTGGGGAAGCAGGGACAGGGACAGCAGCTCCCAAGGGAGAAGCCCCCAGCATCACAGTGCTGGGACAGAGGCGATGCAATGACTCCCCCCAAAACTGCATGTCCTGCTCAGATTCCCCTGTCCCCTCTCCGTCCCCTCCAGCTATGGCCAGGAGCAGGAACATCCTCCCATTACCCTCCAAATCTGAACACCAAATATGCCCCCCAGGCTGTGCCCCTCCCCGCACTGCAACCGCCAGCCCAGGCTGTGACACATTTCAGACTGATTAGACGCTGATTAATTTTCCCCCGGTGACGTGTGTCAGGCTGCATTCAGAGCCGGATTCAATTCCAGAGGCACCCAAGGAGCACGAGGTGCCACAGATAAACCCAGCCCCAGACCCCAGCAACCAGGGCTGGGGTCCAGCATCAGCCCCAAACCGCACCCCAGTGGCCCCAGAAGCAGGGCTGGGGACAGGCACTGGGCCAGGGACTTGACCAGCTCAGCACTTTGCTGCCCAGCAAAGCAGCCACAGCATCAAACACACGCAGCTTGAATACATCCCCTTCCTTTTTAAATTTAGCTGGTACCCGGGAAGGAGAGGATCCAGCAGCCAGACCAAGGTGGCAGTGGCGGGTATTGCATTTTCAATCTTACTTATCTTCAAGAGGGAAAATATAGCTTTTCCTTAAAGAAAAATAAATTAAAAACCAGTTAATTCTCAACTTTTGCCAGTCCTGGGGAAGAGCCTAGCCCCACCGAGCCCGTTTAACCAGGGCAAACCTGCTCCGTTAACCCTTGCAGGAGTCGGGAGGTGACAGCACCTGCGAGCAGAGGCAAAGCCACCCCAGCAGCATCCACTTGGGCTTTTAGCAGAGCTATTGAAAAATCAAGGACGGCAAATATATATTGTCCAAGTGATGGGAAAATGCTCGCCAGAAGGAGACGACAGCTTCATCAGAAGATTGCGAATTGCCTTGATTACAGTATCCTCCTGGGAGGCCAGACGAGCAAGCGAGGGGCTCAGCATCCAGCCGGCGGGGGGTGGCGGGGGGACGGGACATGTGCCCAGCGAGGAAGCAGCAACAGGTCAGGCAACAGCTTAAGAAAAAAGAAGGGACTGGTCCCCAGGAGAACCACATCCCAAGGACCAGCTTCTGCACCCTGAACGCAGGGGAATTTGGGGGAGAGGTGGCAGACCATAAATCCCTCAGCCCGGCTGGTGCCTCCCCAGGGGTAGGGATCACTGGGCCACCATCATATGTGGCTGGAGGACCCCGTTTCTCCCAATTTTGGGGGAAACAGTGACCTCCAACCTCCTCTCCCCTTGGCAAGGAGCACCAGGACCTGCTCTACTGAACCATTTCTCTTCCTGGCGTGGCACACGGACAAACTCCCCGAGCAGGACCCCATCCCCAAAGGCACTGCTGGGAGTCCCCAGCCCCATCACAGTGTGTCCCACTGCAGGAGCAACCACCTCCCTCCCTCCCTGGGGAGCTGCTCGTTAGCAGAGCCGTGGATTTAATAATAAAAGACTCTGATTAGATTAGCAAGAGTGACCTTTTCCAGATGGATGGGATGCCAGTATAGCGGCAGCGACAGGCGCCGCGCGGGAGGGGAACACACCGGCAGCTCACCGATTCCTCCACACGCCCATCGTGGGCTATTTTGGCCAGGCAATTGAAGGAGCCAAAAAAAATAATTAAAAAAATCAGGTTATGCCATGTAAGCACCCCTTCCCTCACCTACCATCTCACCGCATCTCCTGGGATGAGGCCACATCCTGCTGCCCACCTCCCTGTTACAGCCTGGGGGCTACGGGAGGGGATAGAGCTGGAATGTGCCAGTGCAATGTTGGGGATGCTCTGCAGGGACCCCCAGCTGGGTTGGTTTTTCCTTTCCTCCTCTTTTTAGGATGCAGAGAAGCTGGGTGAGGAGGGACCTCAGCAGCAGGTCATGGTGGGGTGAATTAAATAGTAGCACTTAAAAAAAAAAAAAAAAAAAAAAGCCAGGTTTCTAAAAACTGCTGAGCAATCCCCAGCCAGGGGGTTTTGCTGCCACCCAATACTCTGCCTCAGTTTCCCCCAGTGCTACAGCAGGACTGAGCCTGGGCTGCAGCACTGTGCACGCACAGACACAGGCACACACAGAAGGACAGTTCTGGCCAAGGGTATCGAGGCACCTAACGCATCTTGAAATCCCCAGGGCGAAACCCTGTGACTGATGCTCACCAAAATCATTGCTCAGAGGATTTCCATCATGCCACCGATAGCATCCCTCATCCTTTTTTCTTTCCTCAACAACACCAAGAGGACAAAAGGGGTAGACGAAAAGGCAATTTCCTGGTAGGGTGTCTAGCATCGCACCCCCACATCCCAGCACAAGCATCCTGCTGGGATTTAAGGTATCAAGGTTAGGGGGAGATGGAGTGGGCCCTGGGGTCATGCAAGGCTTTCGGCTCTGGGGTACCCTTGTGTGACCCCCTTTTCTGTGGCACCGAAGGTAAAACTTGTGCCAGGTTTAACCCAGCTCAGAGGCCACATCCTGTCCTCTCACCTGCCTGCCAGGGCAGGGAAAGATCGTATTGCCCCTTCTCTGCACCTGGCTGGAGCTAGGGGTGCTCGGCCACTCTGACCCCATCGGCATGGCCGGGATGGGGGCTGTTAAATGAGCAGACGCCGGGTGTACATTCCCGGTTTGGGCGTTAAATGAGCAAACGCCGGGTGTACATTCCCGGTTTGGCAGCGAGTTATTGCACATCTCCACCTGCTGGTCTGAAAATCCCGGAGCCCGGAGATGCTCTGAGCTGAAACGGGGATGGGGGGTGGTCCGTATCCCCCACCCCCCCGGCCAGGGTTGGGGTGCACTGGCTGGACCCCCCACCACAGATGGAGCCATGGGATACAGCATCCTCCTTCACCCCCAGCCCCACGCCTGGGACTTGCCCAAGGTGGGAACAAGCGGTGGGAGATACGGGAGAGTGGCATGGCCCCATCCCCACTGGCAGTGGGATGGAGACGCTGGGGCTGTAGGATCCAGTGCAGGACCCCAAGCCTGCCTTGCGTGCCAGGACAGGTGCTGAATAACCCCAGCACCCCTGGAACACTGCCTCTGGGTGAGTGCTGCCTCTGGGAGAGGGGAAACTGAGGCACGCTGCAGGGACGAGGCTCAGCAGGCAGCAAAGAGAAGATGCAGGAGTCCAGCCTCAACCCCATGGGCAGCACAAGTTATTTTGCAAACCAGTGGGTGAACCGCTGCTGCGCCACATCCCAACAGGTCCCTCGCAGCTTCCAGCACAACCACACCGAACACGCACCACTGGCACCCACACCGTGCAGCAGCCTCATCTCCGGGTCCATCCATCCCTCCTGCAAGCCCTGGGGCCACCTCGGGGTCATCCCACCCAGAGGTGCCAAAAAATCCCTTTCTGGAAGCAGCTGATCCAGGGCCAGCGGCCAAGCGGCTCCCGGGGTTCCCGGTGCCCGCAGGGGAGCACAGAGGGGGCAAGGCTGGCTTCAAGGGTTGCTCTTAAATAAAAAACAAGGGGAAAGGGAATAAAATACCCCAGGCAGGAGAGCAGGGTGCTGCTTCACCGCCAGTTGACCCCTGCCACAAGCCCAAGTGATTTGTAAGAAAGGCTGGGAGAATTAGGAGCTCTCAGCCTCTTTTTCCAGCTCCCTCCGAGACCTTTATTTGTCCAGGAAAGGCCGAAGCAGTCGCAAGGGCAGCTGCGCATCCTGAAAAGAGCCTAAAAACTCCTGGCAAAGGCTTCTCTCTCTGTCGGCACAGGCATCCTCCCACAGCAGCTCAGCAAGACCCAGCCCTGCAGCCGGCACAGGCCACTCTCTCCCGCTTCACACTGGCATTGCTGCCACGGGGACCCCCCCCACCCGTCGTATCCACCAGCCCAGGGGCCAAATTCTGCCCTGGCGTAAACCAGAGGCCTGACCCACAGGGCTGTTAGTGTCCCAGCAGCAACAGGGGGGCTTAGAAATACCCAGGAGGGGATGGAGAGCAGGGGGCCACATCCAGCCCCTGCACCAGAGGCGATTCCCAGTGGATCACTTGCACAGGGATATTTCCCAAAGCCGACAGCCGCCTTTGGCAGCGCACCCGCCATGGGGAAGCACCGACCCAGATGGCTGAATCTTATCCAGGCAAATTGAGAAGCGGAAGGAGATCCCGCTTTCTTGCCAGCTGCCAGACCCCTGCCGGCAAACCCCCTGACCTGGGAGTCCCAAAGAGGAGAGCTCTGCCCAGCAAACCCTGCCCAGGCAGCACCCCAAGAAACACCCAGTCTCGGGTTACAGGGGGGCAGCACCTGCCATCCCAAAGGATGCTACGTAAAGTTGCGGTGCTCGCCAGCCTGGAGCATCTCTGCTCCTGCTCCTCTGTTGGGGTCAGAGGTTTTTAAGGGGGAAAACACCCTGTCAGCTCCCTGCAACGCTCCCAACATCCTCTCTCTTACTTATTTCACCACTATGGGTGAGCAGCTCCTCAAATAGCCTCGGGGGGCTGCAGATGCCCGAGGAAGCCCTGCCTGAGCCCCAGAAGTGCCTTGGCCATGGGCTGCCAGTGCAAAATGGAGCCAGGCATGGTCCAGAGACCCCCTCCAGCTCCTGGTGGGGTCCCACTTGAGCCAAGCAGTGTGGCCCCCAGCCCCGGGGATATGCCGAGCCCGCGGCCAGAGCCAGGCCGGCAGGAGGGGTCCGGGTGGCTCCCCCCAAACTGCAAGCAGCCCCACGTTTTCTGCTTGGCCAAGCTGGCTGCCAGAAAAAGCTGCTTTAGCTGGAGCATCTGCGGGGCTTGGTTTTACACAGAAACCATCTAAAAAAACCATCCACTGAATCCAACCCTGCATCCCCCAGGATGCATGACCCCTCTTTGGCTTCGCTTGCCAAAATAAGCCCCCAGCAGCAGGTGCTGGCGTCCCCAGGGCTGTCACCAGGGCAGGCTGGGATGTCACCACAGCTTGGCCATGGCACGGCAGTGATTTGGATGCAACTCAGGGCAAGTGAGCGCAGGCGGGCCCACCCCCCATGCCCAGGCCGCAGGCGGAGGCAGCACCGTCAGCCCCCAAATCCTTGCCCCAAAACCCATGGCGGGGGGGATCAGAAAGAAACAGAGGGATGGCAGGGGCTGCACCCCCATCCCGACACCCCAAAATCATGCCACCTTGGCAGCGCTTGCCCTGTTAACTCAGCACAGGCTGGGAAAGTGCCTGGGTGCGGGTCTGGGGGATAAGCGTGTGGATAATAGCGGATAAAGCCCCTGATCCTCCTGCTAAAGCAGCTCTGCATTAAGGAGACAAGGGGCAGGGGGGCGGCCGAAGCCCCCTCGCCCCATTTCCCCCCCTACCACCCCACTCCCTGCCCAGGGAAACAGCCCGCTGCAATCGCTCACAAGCACAAGCTGTCATTTCATTAAGCCAGGAATAAACTCTAATCTTTACCCATTTCGTTGCGGGGGGGGGCGGCGGGGCGATGTCCCAGCCGGGCACAGAGGGGCAAGGGCTGCCCCTGGCGGGGGCAGATGGGGCTGGAGGGGGGAGATGGGTGCAAACCCCCCCGCCTTGCAGACACACACAGAATATATATATATTCCGCCCGTCCCCCCCGCCCGGGCCCGGTGCCAGCAGCACTTACCGGGGAGCAGCAGGGAGCAGAGGCAGCAGAGCAGGGCGGCCGGCCCGGGGGGCATCTTCTCGGGAGAGGCCATTGCGGGGGGGGGCGGGGGGGACAGCCAGAAAGCCGGGGGGGCCCCGATCCACCCCCGTGGCGAAAAAAATAAAAAAAAAGGAATCCAAACCAAGCACCAAAAAAACCGCAGAAATCCCCTAAATCCAACCACGTGCGAGCCGGGAGCAGCAGCCAACGGCGGAATTTGGGGAGGGGGGGGGACCCGGCTCAGATTAGGGGGGGCTCGGCTTTGCCCCCCCCAGCTCAGTGAGCATAGCACTCCATCTCCGGCCCCCCACCCCTCCCCACCCCGCACCCCAAACCTGCAGCACCCCCCCAGTGCTTGCAGGGCGACCAGGGGAGCGCCCAGCCGGCGGGAGCGGGTCCCCCTCCTCTTCCTCCTCCTCTTCCTCTTCAGGAGCCGGGGGGTGGTGGGGGCGAAGAAGAGCACGTGTAACCCCCTCCCGGAAAATAAAGGACCAGGAAAGATGTGCTGGTGAAGGATGATGCTGCAGGGCTAGCAGGTCGCCAGCCCCCCATGCACAAGAATAAAAATAAGATTTCCAAGCGCCGTTCTTCAAAAAAAAAAAAAAAAAAAAAAGCGGAATTAAAGCGCTCCCCCCCGGAAAAAAAAAAACAACAGTAACGAAAAAACACAACCCAAAGCAGGCGGGTGAATAATTAATCCCAGGCAGATGCAATTAATCAGCGGCAGGAGCAGCTCGGCGGCGGAGTCCCCGCATCCGAAGGCAAAGTTTGGGGGGAGCGGGGCCGGGGAGCGGCCGCCCCACGGCTTGGGGGCGCCGGGGCTCACCCGCTGCCCCCCTGCGGGGGCTGGAAGCGGGGGGACCCGGCCATGAGCATGCAAAGGAGGGGGGTCCCCGGGTCCTCGGCCCCCCCCCCCCCCCGGCT
>JAVKLA010000084.1:7156825-7179181 GCA_034782735.1 Sagittarius serpentarius | reverse complement strand
CCGGGCCCACCCCCCCCCCGCCTTCTCCCCCAGGTGCTTTTCATCTCGGGTCCCCTCTCTCCCCATGGCCACCATGACCTTTCCAGGTGAGGACCCCTGTACCGGCGGTTCCATGTCCCTCGCAGCAGAGCCCCTCTGCCACCTGGCCCGGCACTGCCTGGCCAGGGCCGAGGACTGTTGCCAGCCGAGCGGCGAGAGGCCCCGGCAGTGAGCGGGGCCTCCCTTTCCCCTTGGCTGGACCTGTCACAACAGCACTCATCGGGGACGGAGACAGCAGCGGGGGGAGGCACTGGGAGAAGCGCTGAGACTGGCTGAGCATCCTGCAGCCCGCCTTGTTTTCGGAGGCACCACGGCGCCTGGGCATGGTGTGGTGGCAGCTCCAGGGTCCCACTGCCACGTACATCTCCTATAGGACACCCGTTGCAGAGCGGCCTCAAGCTGGGCACCCCGCTGCACCCCAAAAAGCACCCAAACATCTCCAAAATGTCAGACCCCAGCAGCAGGAGGGGGGTTCCCCCCATGCCCCCTCAGTGCCTCCTCCCAGGGGACATGGTTCAACACCAGCAGCCACCTCCCTGGGGGATCTCCCTCCAGGGCTGGCAACCGAGTGCTGCAGCGGCTAATTGCAAGCAAGGAGTCAACAAACACAGCCCTAATTCCCCCCAGAGCCTCCCACGCGGCTGTCGGGGATCCGCTGCAGGCAGATGGGGCACCTGCCCACCCCGGCAAGTGGAAACCTCCCCTGCCCGCCAGCCTCGGGAGGGGAAACCAGAGCCCGGCTTTTAACCCGGAGCTCAGAGCCCCATCCTCAGTGCCTGCCCGGCTGGCGTGTCCAGTGGGATAATGATGGAGCAGCTGCTAATTCATCTGGGTCAGCCCCAGCGCTGCCTAATGGCCACCCCGGTAATGGCTGGGGTGTCCCGGGGGTACGGGATCCCATCTGGAGCAGGGCCCAGCAAAACCCTTTCCTTCCTGCCATTAGTAGCTCCCAGCTGGGATTTGGGCTGCTCCCATCCCTCGTGGCAGGGAAGAACCCCCTGGAAGACCATTTAGGACCATGAATTTTTCAGGAGCTCATTTAGCAGCAAACATTTACCCTTCTGGTTTTGTGCAAAGTGGATTAACCCCTTCAGCAGCCCCAGGGTGGGGATGGAGGAGGCAGATCCCGAGTGGACATGGGCTGCTGTGATTTGGGGTGGGGCCGGAATTCAGGGGGAAGGCAGAGCAGGAGCTGGGTTCAGCTTCTTGCTTTGCTCTCCCGGGCTGACAGCAGCTTGCTGCCTGCACCAGAAGGACGGGCGTCACGGCCAGCATGGGCTCGAGCTGGCAGGGTGTGGGCTGCGGCAGCCCCGGAGGTAGCAGAAATTGGGTGTCACCCAAAATATGCCTGAAACCAGCAGGAAAACCCCTCGTTTTGCACTTGTGCATTCACAGGATGCAAAAACCTGCCAGGAAACTCGTGGAAAGGGCTTTGCCTGCATCCCCTATCACTGGTGCTGAGCCTCTGGGACTGCAGGCAATCCCATAGCCGACGGAAAGGAGCCACCAGCCAGGGCTGGGAGGCGTCAGGGAAAATAGCATTTGAACCACATGCATTGCTGGAGTCTGGAATAATTATAGCACTAGGGTCAAAAAAGCCTCCTTCAACGTCATTTCTCTGCTCAATATGCAGCAGCCATTTAAAATAAAATGAAGGCCCTAGAAAGTCCAGACATGGAAGGGAAGGATGGGGAATGGTCAGGAGAGAGGAAGGATTTTCCAGTGGGGTAGCTGCTGGGCTGTCTCAGGGCAGGCAGGGAAAAGATCACAATTTTGTGGCAAAAGCTGGTGTTTAAGGCTTCTAGCAATAATTTCTATCAAAGCTCAGCAGTTTTTCGAATGAAACACTCCTGACCTTGATGATATCTGGCCAAAGATGATTCAGTATTTGGCTACAGGTGGTCACATCTCAATTAAAGCCCCCGATGTCTTCGGTGACATGTCTGATGTATCCTTTACATGGACCCGGCTAATGGGGCTGGGCATGGGGATGGTTTTTATGAAGTCTGCAGCCCTTTTTTAACCTCCTTGGGGGGTTTGATGGACAATTGCATCTTTCCTTGGCCTCATCTTCCTCTCGCAGAGCTGGGCACAGAGTGTGAGGGTCCCCCATTTGCCCAGGGGCTGCCAGGGTGGGGGCTGTATTTCCCCAGCCTGGGACTATGCTTTGCAAAGTCAAACGGCCTTCGAGGGCTCTGCAGGAGGTGGGCAAAAGGGCTGAGCCTCTGCCACTGACTTGCAGGGTGTCCTTTGTTACCTCCCTTCACCTTGCCCCTACTTCCCCCTGTGCACAGGTCAAAACGGTTTTGCATTTTGGGTCATTTCCAGAAGGCCACAAAAGAGCAGCAAAGAGGGGGCTGCACCCTGCCACTGCATCCTGCAAGTCAGGGAGCATGGCTGGGCATCTCACCACAGCCCCCCGCCAGTCAGCCTCCCCCCTGGGGCTTCCCCCTCTACTGCTTCCCCTCTGACTCCTCCCAGCCCTGGTCCCAGCCCTGCCTGAAGGTGAATTTTTGGGGAGCAGCACTGATTTAGGGTTTCATGAGAGCCAGGACCCCATAAATCACTGGGATTTGTTACAAACTACCCAGACCAATATGTCCCTCCCGAGACACCCCTGCCAAAGCCACCAGGCTGTTTGCTCCCATGGGAAAGCGCTTTCCCATCCTCTTGGGAGGGTGGATGCCTGAGTCCCTCCATGCCTTGGAGCATGGATGGCATGAGGGGCTGAACCCCTTTTGCAGGCTTCCCTCTGCCCTTCCCCTGGCATCTCCCGGGGTTTTAGCCACATCCTCAGCAATGTGAGAGGGTGATTTAATTTTACCACCACAGCATCCTTATAGCACAGGTCTCAGCCCTCAGGAGAGCTGTGCTCATCCCCTGAAGGGTGCCTGTAGGCTGCAGCACAGGGGGACCACGGGCTGGGCTCTGGGATACCATGGCACCCCAGCTGCACAAGTCCCTCTCTGTATCATCGGGCCTTGTCCTGGCACACACAAAACTCTCCCAAAAGAACCAGGCAGCAAGAAAAATAAGAATATGCAAAGGGGAGGCAGGGGAAGGCAGTGAGTTTTTGCTTGGCAAAGCAGGGAGGGGTCTGTGGTGCACAAACAGCATCCTCTCCCATCTCTCCATACCAGCGACATTGAAGAGAGTTGCAAAAAAAATCCATTTTCTTCACCCAGAAGAGAAAAAAAAAAGACGACATTTGCAGCCTTGAAAGATTTATGGTCTCCCTCCAGAAGCTGAAGAGACCACGCAGGCTCCGTGGAGGTGCTCAGTGCCAGGGCTGGCCCCAAACAGCCCTCGTAGGGCGGGGGGAGGCAGGGATGCTCCCCAACTGGGTCATTCCCATGGGGAAAGGCAGGATGATGGGGCTGTGTGCACCTGCCCAGCCCTGCTCCATCTGTTAGTGATCTTAATTAATTCCCCCCCTCTTGAACTACCCGCTCTTAGTTATATGCCTCCGAGACCCCTGGGCAGCAGCAAGAGCTGCAGCTGAGCAGAGGGACCCCAAAACGAGCCTCTCCTCAGTGCAGAGCCGGGATTGGAGTGCTGGGTCCCTGCAGATGTGCCGGTCCTGGGTAAACCAGAGGAAAATCCTTCCCACCTCCACAGCAGAGCCAAGCGCGAGTGGAATGGACCTGACCAGCCGCATCAGCTCCCATTCTCCTTATGGGCTACAGCCCCCTCAGACTGGGACCAGCCCAGTCCAAGCTGGGCAAGCTGCCCCCCAAGGCCCTGCATCTCTAACAGCAATTAACGGCGGACCCTGATTGATGCTGGTCCTGGGCCCAAGGTTTGCCTCCCCACTGCAGTGAGCCCTGCTTCCCCCGGGGCCACGGGGCTCGCTGTCTCCCCATCTGCCTCCCCAGAGCTCTCTGGCAAACACACCGGCGCCAGCGTTATCAGCCTGACCGCAAGCCAGATCTGCCAGAGCTTTAGTGCCATCCCAGGAGCCTGCTGTCTATTTTTAATCCCACTAAAAAGCAGGCAATTTGTCACTTAAGTCTCCATCCCAGACTCCCGCTTACCCAGGCGGGAAGTGAGCGGCAGCTCCGGCATCATCCCCCACATGAGCAGCCCCAAAACCTGGTTACAAGGAGGATGCTTTTCTCTTCAGGGTTTGCAGCAGCAGGGTGGTCCTGTCCATGGGGTTGGGATTGGAGCCTGGGGCCAGGAATAGACCCTGTCCTAGTCCTTATTCCTTATTTCCTTATTTCCTTATTTCCTTTTTCCTTTTTCCTTATGCCTTATTCTTTATTCCTTACTCTTTATTCCTTATTCCTCATTTTCTTAAGCCTTATTCTTTATTCATTTCCTTCCTCCACATTTCCATCTGATCATAATTTGGGGAGGGGGGAGAAGCAGTAGTTTCCAACCATCCCAAAGAAGATTTCTCCTCTCCCCTTTCTAAAACTGCCAGAAACTTGGGAATAAGTCCCATTTCCCTTTGCTCTGCTGCCAACCCATCTCAGGGGTGCAACATGGCCCCCTCAAAAGCTGCTGCTCTTTGGAACAGCCCTTGAACCCTGGTGCATGCACCGGCACTCTGCACTTCATCTGCTGGCAGGTAATTTTGCTATTAATAAAATCTCCATATTTAATGTGGTTTTTCTTTTTAGGGGGGTGTCCCAGGTCACACCTTTGAGCCCTGTGGCATGACCCAGGTCTCCCTACCTGCCCCCCCGCCATGTAGGTCCTTTGCATCCCGGTGAGATCCAACATCTCCAGCATGCCAGAACCGAAATCCTGCAGATTAGAAGTCAAACACCCTCCCAAATGGCAAACCCAACCTGATCGCAGGGCAGCCTGCCCACGTGGGTGGTGGCAGATAAGGGCCCAGTGCCGCAGAAAAGGGAAAGCTCTCCAGGAGGAATATTAAACCTCACAGCAGATGGATTGGAAGTTTATCAGCGGCTTTTGATGGTAATAGATTTTTGTAATAACCTGACTTTATTACTGGAAACAAAGTGAGGATGCAAAGTGGCTTTAAGACTTGTTAAAAGCATTTTCCAGCTGCTTTAACTCCCTTCTCCCATTGCCAGTGCTTCATTCGGGGATGCTGAAAGGTCTGGGCAGGGGATGGGGAAGTGAAGAAATCCTGGTCCAGCCCAGTAAAACCACTGCTTCAGAGGAGTGAGATGCACTGGTGAAGACACATGTCCCTAAGGAGCGGGTGCATGTTTGGGTGGCACAGGGATGGGATGGGTGCATCCCACCAGGGCAGATTTCAAACCCTGCCCTTGCCAGCCACTACAAGCGATGGGGAATATACTCTGACAAATAATTGAATTCCCTTTCCTCTTGACCGAATCCCAGGTTACGTGCTTGACAGGTGATATTTGTACCTCTTTTAGTGAGTAAACTGCAGTGCTCACATTAAATCAACATCTTGCATCAGCCCTCCAGCTGGCCCCAAGGGATGCTCCATCCGGCACCATCCTCAGACCCTCCTCATCCTTGTGATGGCGAGGGGAAAAGGAGGGTGAAGGGCAGCACTGCATAGAGGGGCAATAGCCAAAATGCTGGAAACTGGGGATGGGGCTAGAAAAAGGGGCAGAAAAATGAGGCAAGGGCTGAGCCGGAGCCATGGAGAGCAGTGAGCATGGAGCAGCAGGGTCCCCCAGCCACACGCTTCTCCATGACTGCGGCCGGCTTCTGGCTCTGCGTTTGGGCAAAGAGACGAAAGAAAATCCCCCTCTGGGACCATGAGATCAGATGGTTTGAATCACCTGCATGGGGTTATTTTTCTGTTTTTTTGGCCAAAGCCGCTGGAGCTTGACCTTGAACTGGTGTTTCGTTTCCCTCTGCCAACCCAAAACTGCCATTTTTTCAGCAACATAAAAATAGTAGCCAGATAAGTGCTGTTCTTTTCCAGCACTGGAACCCGAGGCAGCTTTATTGGCATGCCAAACACCCCGAATCGCCTCCATAGCCCCGCCACCACCACAGGGTGACAGCTTGACTTGCGGTGGGGATTTGCAGGTGCCATTTGGGGACACTCACTTCTGGCTGGGGACACCCAGGAGTGGTGGAAGGGGAGCCTGGGGAGGAAAGCGAAGCATCCAGACCCTTCCCATCACCACTGCTCTCCCAAATCCATCCCTTTAATGCTTATGACACCCTGTTTTGGAGCCTAATCATGGGGGAGGGGGGTTGAATCAAGGACCCCTTTTGTGTGTCCCCAGCAGCTCCTTGCACCACAGGGATGCATGGTCCAAGCCCAGCTCTGATACAGTGGCAACACATACATAATATTGAATTATTTCCCCACCATTTCTGGGAAATGCTGGTTAAAGCTCTTAGACGGCGTACTCTCACAGCTCCTAATCTTATTCACCTGCCATTTACTCTGGGAGCAGAGCACGAAGCAGGCAGCCTTTCCGGGGTGTGCAGATACGGGGTCTCACGTTGTTAATAAGAAGGAATAATTAGTATTAATCAGAGGTGCTGCAAATGGCACACCAGGGCCCTTCAGGCATGCAGAGTTGGGGTGCAGCAAAGGGAAAAATGGGTCTTTGAACCCCAAAATAGCTCAAGGGAGGAAAAGGAAGGGGAAAAGCAGAAGACGAGCTTTTTTGTGCACAGGGATTAATCCGCTGCCCAGTTCATAAACACTGTTCCCCAGATACCCGTCTAAGCACCCAAATACCTGCCTGGCACCTGGGAATTGCTGTATCTCTGGGAGATAACACTGGGGATGAAATGTTCTCCCATTCCCCAGGATTTCTGGGCCCAAAAGACAGATCTGGTGACACCAAAAACATTTCCAAACTTGATTGAACTTTGCCAAGTTGCTCATGAAAGTAAATAAGAAGGGAAGAAATCTGCAGGTCTGGGGTTTGCATCTGCAGAGAGAGACGCTCTGCCTTACAATCACTTCTTCTCTTTGAAGTAGCCTTCAGAGATGCTGGAAATAACCTGAAATCCAAGCAGCCCCCAGCAAATGGTTTTCTTTCAGCCCCCCCCAAGTTATCATTTAATAAATCCAAACCAAAATGCTTTGATTAGAGCCTAAGACAGAAGTGTCTCTTTTTTTCAAACTTTCCTATTAACAAAAAACCCCAAAGGCCATGGGGAGTGGGAGTTTCTACCGGGTTTCAAGCAGAACACTGATGAAGCAGCATCAGGGATGGATGTGGTACCCAGCCGGGCACCATGCCCCGGAGGGACACTGAGGAGAGATCTGTAAGTGAAATCCTCTTTGCCACATTATACACTTTGCTAAATTTCAATTACTTTTTGTCTGGAAAGTTTAAAAAAAAGACCCGGGTCTTATCACACCCACCTATCTCCCCACAGCTGGGTGGGCCACCCTCTGCGGGCAGAGCCCTGCCCATGCTGCCGGCAAACCAGGGCTGCAGATCCCTGACAAAAATAGCAGGGAGGGTACTGACACCCGCTTCGCAACTTCTCCTGACATCAGCTCCTTTTTTTCCCTATTGATATGATTTTTTTCCTGTCCATTTCAAGCCTGAGTTCCCCAGACGCTCCTTGACGTCTGCTAATATTCCTGAAACCAGAACCTGAAGGGACCAGGGGTCTTTGAAACCACAAATAATGCTATTTTCAGGCCATGATGGGATCAGGAGAGGTTTTCCCCGCCCTGGGCTCGATGCCTCGCAGAGGGATGCTTGCAGCAGCCCTGGGGCATCCAAGGCATTGTCTGGGTGAGTTTTCCACTGGCTTTTTTGTACGGGGACAGCATGGTCCCATCACGGGCTGTGGCTTGGTGCTGGCAGGAGCCTCTCCAAACCACAACGCAAGTACCCAATGAACCTGGGCTTGCGTTTGCAGGCAGGAGAGAAGCTCCTGAAAGAGGGGTTGTGGGTGAAACCCAAATTTCCCCAAATAGCAGGGCTGGCCCATCCCAGAAGGGACCGGAGACTGGTGGCTGGGCGCTCCGTGACTCGTCAGCCAGAGACGCAGACGCCAAGGGGAAGACGAGGTGTTAGCAGCCGGCACATCTCGCCGTGCCCAGCCCACAGGCCTGCCACCTTCTCTGCTTGCCTTCTCATCCTGCTAACTTCAATCACGGAAAACTCCATCTGGGTAAAATAGAAAGCCAGCAAATTTTTTTGTTTCCCATTTTCTTTTTTTTTTTGGTGCATATTGAGTGTGTAGTGGATGTAAGCTGCGTTATCTGGATGGCTTGCTGGCTTACCACAGCCTCTGTTTTACCGTACTAATGACTTTTTACACTCCAGGTAAAATCAGAACAAGACAAGAAGGTTTTAGAAAGCTCGTTCTGACAAATTCCTCACTGTAATTACTGGAGCAGAAAGAACTCATCAGCAGTACATGCCGTTGCTCCGGGCGCTAAAAGTCTCGAGTGGTGAATGGCCCAGATATGGAAACTGCAGCCGCCGCTGCCACTGCATCGCCACGCGGTACAGGGCCCGGCAGGTCTCCGTGCCGAGGCGGCAAGCAGAGCCCATCACAGCTTCCCCTGCTGACGGGCTCCTCGCTGGACGAGAAGCAATTTTATACACGAGTGATCTGGGATAATCCCGGTCCTCCCGGGGCCAGGGACCGCTGTGGGGTGGCAACACTGCTGCAGGCTGCTTGGGGGTGTCAAGTTGGCTTTGTTGGTGATTAAAGACATGAGGCTGGGCTTTGGGAGGTTGGTTTTATTCTCCAGGTACCCCTTGGGCTCTGCCTCTTTGGGGGATATGGAGGGTGGGGACCCCCTGTGCCTGCTCCCAGCCCGGCTGGCTCCCACTGCTCGCCCAGGCTCCAGCTCGGCCCCAGCTGCTGCGGCGGGGAGGAAAGGCATCAAGGGCTTTTGCTTCAAATACATCGAAAACAAGAGGGGAAAATAAATCCCCTCCCCAGCTGGTGCGAAAGCATCTGGCAAAGTGGTTTGCTGGCTGCACGCTGCCAGCAGCCATCAGCAGGCGTGAAACACCCCCCCATTTCGCAGCATCCACAGCTCAGGAGATGCTCGAGGACCAAGTTGGACACAAAACCCTGGCTGGGAGAGTGAAGCCACCAGGATGTCCCTGGCTGCAAGAGGACGTGGCACCACGGCTCACTGCCTGGCTGGCATGAGCTGTAGGGACCAGCGTTGGGATGGAGAGAGGGGACGAGGCAGTGCAGGGGGTCCTCAGCACCACATCCTCATCTCCAAGACCTGGTCCAGACCAAATGCCCGGATCCAGACACCCTCACGGTTGCACCCACAAAGTGCTTCGCTTGGACAAGCAATACGTTGGCTAGGAAGGGGCTGGGAAGAGCTTTTGAGGCATTTGGGGGGGCTGCAAACCTGCTGCAAATGTGCCTTTCCCTCATCCGCCCGGGTCCTGCCTGCGCCTGGCCCAGCAGGCAAGGAAAATCCATCACAGCTTGGCTTTTACTGCCCTCTCCAGTCCCTCTCTAGCCAAGGCAGCTCCCAGAGAGGGAAATAACATTAAAACGTGGGAGAGGGGGGCCCAAAGCCCAGGGTTGAGCTGTGGTGGGACCCCCCAGCATTCCCCCCAGCCCCAGGGGTGGCCAAGGCAAGCCCTCCCCAGCCTCGTCCCTCTCCCAGTGCCCACCCCCGTGCCGGGGACCGCGGGGACCCAGGACGAGCATCTCACGCAGGGTAGGGTGGGAGCCGTATGGCTGGGCTAGAGGCTGGGGGCTGCTGCGATGTCCCCCGACACAGGGGACATGGGGACAGGGGTTAGGAGGGGACCACAGTGGCACACAGCGTGTCCATCCCCTCCCTCCCTGCCACCGCCCAGCCACTGCTGTCACCTAAAAGGATTAGTCATTAGGGATTAATAGTGGATTAGGCACACCGGGGGCGAAGCATTAGCACGCAGCTAAGCTGGGGGGGGTGGGGGGGGGCAGCTTGGGGGCCAGGCTGACACCTTTCTTCCCCACTGGCTGTGGCCAAAAGGCAGAGGGTTTCATAGTCACTGTGGCAAGAGGGGAATTTCAAGTCCAAAGGAAGGCAAGCATGGACCAAATGCTGGAGGAACCCAGGGCAGGGGACAAGTCACCTCCAGCATCCCCCCTCAGGGCCAGCCCCTGTGCCCTGACCCTGCAGAGCCCCCCAGGCTGACCAGCCCCCGGCAGCGATGCACACCCTGAAAGCTCCCCCAGACTGGCCCCACACGTCCCCTGGGAAAGCTCAGTTCCTGACCCTCTCTCTGCAGAAGCTCTCCGTCTCCTTTTGCTGCCCTTGGCAGCCAATTCACCAGAGCTGGGGGGTGGAGGAGGGAGGCCATGGTGCTGGCAGACAAAAATGCTCTTTCTGGAACATCCC
This sequence comes from Sagittarius serpentarius, assembly GCA_034782735.1. NCBI lineage: Eukaryota > Metazoa > Chordata > Aves > Accipitriformes > Sagittariidae > Sagittarius > Sagittarius serpentarius. The sequence goes on along the minus strand of JAVKLA010000084.1, from coordinate 7,168,887 downwards.
AACTTTCTGAAAAGACTTTTTTGCAGATTTTTTTTTTTTTTTTTTGGACGGCTGTTTCAGAGATGCAGCACCCAGGTCCGGCTTGAGTTATCCCTCCTCCCTCCCACCCACCCAGCCCCACGGCAGGGGGCTAGGAAAGCAGAACCTTTCCTTTCGGGGGGCTCCTTCCCTTCCTTCAGGGTCCCTGCCCCCTGATCTCAGTGCCAAGCCTGGCTGCAGGCAGCGCTGTGCCCCCTGCCACTGCTGCAAGCCCCCACGGGCCCACAGAGCAGGGCTGGAGCACACGCAGAGGATGGATCCCTTTGCTCTTAATCTCTCTTTATCTGCTAATTAAATATTGATGGTAGTTAAATATTCATAGAACATTTTGGGTCCGAGTTTTTATCTGTCTTCAGGCAAACGTGAGGTCTTTGATGTGTTACTTTTCTGGTCACCCAAGGTCCCAGAAGCCTCCAGACTTGTCAACACTCTTTTGAGGTTTTCCCACCCGCCCCACACACACCTTTCCACATGTGGCTGGCAGAGGGTTTCAGTTCTTTCATTCCCAGCTTCTTTTCCCTCTGTATCCCCTTTCCTATTTTTTTTCCCGGCATGGAGCATCTCATCTCCCCCCAAGAGTTGCCGGCCCTGGGAGAGCTGCTCCCCATCCCCTGCACACCGCAGGGAGGGAGAGGACTGCCAGCAGCAGTGATAGAAGTGCCATGGGATGTGGGGATTGGGCTGATCCTCCCCCCGCCCGTCCTCTTCCAGGCTCCTGGATTTCTCCCCATATGACTTCCGTGGGGCTGGAGGTGTCCGAGAGCCTCGTGGTGTCTCCAAAGGAGAAGGACCTGAGGCCACGGGGCTGGCTGAGACCTGCTGCTCTTGGTGCACCTCCATGGGTCGGGAGAAGCCCCGGAGGGTCCCTGCCGTTGGGGGGACCACGTCCGGGCCCCGGGAGCACCCGGGCAGCACCTCAGGCTGGGGACCCCAAGATGATGGAGAAGGAGCACCACGGCCCAGCCAGGCCACGCGGTGGGATGGCACAGGCGGCAATTCCTTGGGCAACACTGACATCTTGTGCCAAACGGAGGAAAAACATCAGCCAAGGCTTGGAGGGCTGCAGAAACCCCTCCCACTGCTTCTGTGCCCCAGGCCAGCACCCGAAAGTCCGCTCTCCCTGCCTCTGCCCAGCCTGGCAGAGCCAGGACGGCCATCCGGTGGGACCAAAGGGCTCCCATGGGCCAGCACCTCACCCGGCTTGTGGTCCGGCCAGTGCCATGAGCCCCAAGAGAGCCCTGGGGGTCCCAAAACAAGCAAGGGCCAGCAGGACCCAGTCTTCACCCCAGTCCCACACAGCCGGCGCTCATCCCCATCGATGGTGCCACATCCAATGCTTCTCACTTTTAATTTTCCCCACAGCAAACTCAGAGGGATGGGGGGAGGAAGGTCTTTCCCACAGCTGACCCGGGAAATATTTGCAAAAATATTTTAGGGAAATTTCCAAAAGCTACTCACGCCAAGGGGAAAGGGTGGCCATGCTGGGGCTGCTGCTGCATGGCCACTCTGGTCCCCGCTCCCCTGGATTGCAGTGATGCTGGGGGAAGAATGCACAAGGAAAATACCCTGAGGTGGTCCTGGGGGAAATGAATTCATCTTCTGCTGGGTGTCTTTTCCTCCCTGGGCAGGTGGTTTCAGAAAATGTGTGAAAGCTAACAGTCACTAATGCTGCAAAAGCAGATTGTCGCTGCTGATAGCTGCAGCCTGGGGAAAAACACCATGGAGACCCAAGGCCAGGTTGTGGGGGGAATTTGGGGTGCTGCAGCAGAACCCTCCATGTCTCCATGATGCTGATTCCCGTTGCCCATCGCCACCCTGCTGCATCCTGCCGGCGCTGCCCAGCCTTGGGTCTTGTCCCTGGAGAAAAGCCAGAGAGCCCAGCAAGTCCCTAGTGTGAATTTTTTAATTATTTTTGACCCCAGCTCCTAGGTACAGAGGATTTTCTGAGCATCTTGCCCATTCTTCTGGCATTTCTTCTTTGTTTTTCACCATTAAGTGCTGCTTCTTGCCTTTTGGGTGGCTGGGAAATTATGAGGCATGTGCAACCTGCAGAAATTAGGGTGCAGATAAGGAGGCAGATAGTGGTTTGCGTTTATTTTAGTTTTAAACTCTGGGTTTTCAAAGGCCAAGGTTGGGGAGTGGGGGGAAGACATCACTCAGCTCGAGCAGCCCAGCCCTGATCGTAATCTCAAGCAGAGGAGTATGGTGTGAAATCAGCTTTTCAGCCAGGGCCAGTCCCTTTGCGGAGGCAGCCAGGATGCTGGGGACCAAAGGACATGAGAAATGAGTCAGGCAGTGCATGGCGGGGCACGCTGGGGAAGGGGACGAGTTCAGCCCGGGATGGCTGAGAGAGGATGAAACACTGCGGAGCAAGCTGCCTGAACGGGACAACATGAGTACTGCAAAGCCCCTTCCCCTGGATGATGTGGAGAGGGACTGTCATCCGGGAGGAAAGCTTTTCACCTTTGGAATCAGCTCTGCCACAGGTGCCCTGAGCCTCCCACTCACAGCTCTGGGTTGAAAACCTTTTCCTTTGGGGCTGCTTTCCCCATTACAGGGACATAGGGCAACCTGCACCCCACTGCCTGGCACTGGCAGCTGGGAAAGGGGAGGCTGCCCTGGCACAGCCACCAGCCAGGAGCAGAGCAGAGACTTCAAAATCAAGAGAGGGTTCCAAAATTGCAGAGATCTACATCAAAGCCACATGATGCCATTCATTTCGCTGGGTTCCTGGTTCCCACAGCCAGGGAGCATCGCTATCGGCCTTTCCACATGCCCGGGTTAGGCAGGCGAGGGCAAGACGGGCTGGGCTGAGCGTGGTGACGCAGGTGCAGCTTCTTCCAGCAATGCCTGTGGTGTGTTCACCATTGCTCCCACGTGATTAACGTGTCTGAAATCGGGGCTTGGCCATGACTTTCTTCCTGAAATCTCCCCTGGACAAGGATAGCAGCATCTGTTCCACCTTATTTCTATATGTTTGCATGTTCTGACAGCAGGAGATGGGCCCATCCCCGCAGCCTCAGGGCAGCTGGGTACAAGGCGATGCCTTGGGGGGCCACACAGCCACTTGCATCGCAGTGAGCAGCTTTGGGGGTGATATGCAGATCCCCACTGAGTTTTCCAGCCTTGGATAAAAAAAAAAACCTCTGCTGTTTTTGGGGAAGGTGATGGCATCTGGGCAGGAGCCAGACAGGCTCCACAGGGATGTGGGTGGCAGCTGGGGGATGACTATGAGCCACCTCTTTCTGGGGACAGGCGAGGGTGGACCCATCTCAGTATAAACCATCTCTGCAGGCACCTGGGGAAGTCCCGGGTGGCCAGGCCTGGGCAAGGACCTTAAAAAAGGAAACAGCATACGCAGGGTGTGCGTTTAGTGGTTATCTCGCCATCAGCCTCGGCAAGGTAATGGAAAAGCTGATCCTACCAAGACAGATTTAAAAGGGAGAAGAATAAATCAAACAAATCCTTTATAGAAAACAGACCTGACCTGGCAAAGCTGCTTTGATCACGTTCATGACTTTGGCTGCCCCAGCTGCAGCAGCTGTCCCATGCCGCAGGCACTGCACTTAGATCTTCCTCCCCCGGGGTTATCGATCAGCTGAAACGAGGAGAAGCGCCGCAGCATCAATAAAGCATCTGCAAACATGGCTGGAAAAGCAACTCTCACCCAGGGGCAAGAGGCATTTCCAGGGGGGCTGTGCTACCAAGCGGGCATCCCGGCGCACCCAGCAGCTCTCTCTGGCAGCCCCAGCAATGCAGCGCACAGTGAGACGAGGCTAGGGCTGGTTCTGAGCACAGAAGGTGATGAAGCACCCACACACTCCCCGTGGAGGCGGTGGTTTCCCCAGGAGCTGCTTGCGCTTTCTGTTCAGGGATGCAGAGAAGCTGTGGGGAGCAACGCCCGTGTGGGGCAGCTGTGGGGCAGCTGTGGGGTGGTCAAGGTTGCAGCATCCCCTGCTGCCCCCCCGGGCTGGTGGGATAGGGACATCCTCATGGCCCCCAGCAGTGGGAGATTTGGAGCCCCTGCAAATTTTTTGGAGGGGCAATGAGAGCTCAGCTCCCAGCAGGGTCCCAAATGCCTCTGCCATCCCCCAGAGTTGCCACCTTCCCCTGCGTTTCTTGGCAGCAGGAGCAGGATCCGTCCCATATGTTTTGCAGGCGCTGACACCTCCCAGCCCCCCATTGGCCCAGCCCTTCTCCCCTTCCCCACCCCCACCTTGATACTCCCACCATGCCAGGGGCGGCAGGAGGGACGTGGGGATAAGGCAGCATTTCATGGGGTCCCCCACCTGTATCCCCCATATTTCCCTCTGGGATTTCCCCAGCCATGGGATTTCCCCAGCCATGGGATTTCCCAGCGAGGGAGGGTGATAAAAGCTGGGGCTGGCAGAGCCCCAGGACCCTGCGCCGTGGCCCTGGGAGAGGTGTCTGGCAGAGATGGAGGCTGGTGGCTTGTCCTCAGCAGCTCTGCTCCTTGCCATGCTCTGCAGCCAAGCCCAGAGCCAGAGCTGTGAGTGCTGGCAAGGAGTCCCCATGAAACAGAGGAAGAAAGGGAGGAAAAGGGTGTCTTTCAGCCCAGACCACATGCGGGACCAGGGGACCCACGGGGCCAGCCCAGAGCAGAGACTGGATCTGCTCATCACAGCAGTGGGTCTGCCCATGTACCGTGGCCTTCTCTGCATCAAACATGGGAGGGCTGATGAGCTGTAAGGGGTGAAGACCAATTTCTCCTAAATTCATCAAGAGCCGCAGGAGCACCTGGCTCTTCCTCTGGCCCCTCTGAGCCCCCATGGACATCCCCGGCTCCAGTGCCAGGTCTGTGCAACCCAGTAAAGCCCCGTCCTGGCCAATGTGGGGAGGGGAAGGGGAATATTCCTCCTGAGATGCAGGTGAGCCCTAGAGACCTGGGGGTGCTCAGGGACTGCCGGCTCCAGGGGACCAACCAGGGCTGAAAACCCCCCCGTGCTCCAAAATCCCCTGTCCGCAGGGTCTGCTCACCCCATGGGGCAGACGCCAGTGCCGGGGCTCAGGACAGAGGAATGCTGCAGGTGCCAGGAACGTCATTCCCAGACTGATGTATCCCACTGTTTTGCGTGGGAATCTTTAGAAAGGGCCTTTCCCAGTCCAGTAAACCCACTTTTGTTTTCCTTGTGCTTCTGTTTTGTTTTCTTATTGCAGGGAATATTTTCTACCCTTAGGAGGCCATGTTTAGCCCAGCTGGGCCCGCAGCTCCTTAGTGTGTGGGAGTAAGAAGGGGGATAAGAGTGAAAGTATGGATCCAGGAAAGGAAAAGCGAGCCAGGCAGCTGCACTGGACTGGGATCAAGCCATCCACTTTCCTCCGCTCCCCAGGTCTTCCTGAGGAGAGATTAAATGGGATTTGGGGTGATGACGGGAAGGTGCTCTGCTCTGCCAGCCAGGCACGGAAACATGAATCCCCCCCTTGTCTGCACCTGCCAGCCCCAGAGCATTGCCTAGTCCTGCTTGCTGCACCCTGCTGTTGCCCAGCATGTGCAGCCCAAAAAAAGTGAGGCTGATTTCTGGGAAATGGCTTTGGAGAAGAGCAAACAGAGGGACATGTGTGGTCCCAACATGGATGAGGTCCCAGTTCCCACCAGGGCAGGTCCCTGCCTGGACTAGCACGCCATGCCCTCCCCAGCCGCGTCTCCATGGCAGGGCTGCACTGCAGCCCAGGGTGGCCAAAATGTCGGCAGGGTGCCATCAGCATCCCTAGCCCCACATGGCAGGAGGTGGCTGCCCACACAGCCAGGCTGGAGGGGATTCACGTCTGCAGCTCCCTGCTGCTTTCCACCATCCGCCAGCTGCCAGCAGCTGGGATACATCCTGGGATTTGCCGGGGCTGGGGGGAGAGGGGGCTTTTTGGGCAGCTGTGGCCAGGCAAAATCCACTGGGGAAGCCCCAAACTGGCCCCTGCCTTTCCCGGCTCAGCACAGCCAAGAACATGAGCTGCTGCTTCAGCACCAGAGGGAGGGAAGTGGAACCACCTGCCCAGCCTCTCCCGGCCCTGATGGGCCCCAAACGCCCCCAAAACGAGCACAGAGCCGTGTACATGCCTGGTGCAACCAAACAGAAGCTGTTTCTCTATGGCTTTTTTTTAGGGGGGGGGGAGGTATGTGGCTGTTTGTCCCCTGGGCCTGGTTGCAAAGCAATAGGATGCAAAACTTTGTGGTGCAGGGGAAGCCCATGGACTGTGCAGGGGAAGCCCAAGTTGTGAGTGTGTGCAGCTCCTGGAGATCCTGCAGGGTGCTGAGCCCAGCCCTGGTCCCACCCAAGGGAGGTCCCCTGACCCTCTCGCCTGCCCTGGAGCTCGTGCCATGGGGCACACAACCTGCCCAAGAGACGGCGGTGCGGAGCCAAACTTTAGGAGCAATCCAGCCAGTGGCCCCAATGCTGGAGGCAGGAGCTCAGGAAAAATCCCAAGCCCACTGGGAGCCAAAAGCACAGCCTGGGAGCCGGTTTCTCCCTTCCCAGGGCTGTGCTGGGAAGGGCTGAGTATTGCTCACTCTCTGTGCTTTGGGACATGGCAGGGGACCAGGTCCTCCCCCTGCCCACGCAACCGCTGGCCCTGGGGGAAGCCAGCCCTGCTGTTCCTCCATAAAAGCAGTCCGGCAGCCCTGAAACTAGCAGACGGCTGCTCTGCCCTGGTGTCACCGAGCAGCCCTCCCGCAGCCAGGCATGGCGAAAGCAGCCAGGGTGGTCTGCGCCCTCCTCCTCCTCGCCGCGCTGTGCTGCCAGAGCCTGGCTCAAAGTGAGTGCTGCCACCGGCTATGTTCCCATGACCTGGGGGATGGGAACTGCCCCCAGGGCCATGGGGATGGATTTGCTTCATGCATGGGGTGCAAGGGGCCTCCCCCCAAAGAGCCTCCGTGCCCATGGTGGGAGGGCTGAGAAGGGGGGGGAGGGTCTCCAGGCTAAGCCGAGCTTGCACTGTCCCCCCAGGAGCCCCAGCCGTGCCAGACAAGTGCTGCTTCAAGTTCCAGACAAGAAGGATCAAGAGAGACAACGTTGTCGCCTGCTACCCCACCAGCCCCGAGTGCCCGCACCAGGCTGTCATGTGAGTACCCTTAACCTAGCCCTGGGGATAAAGCCCCGCTAGACCCTGCCAGACCCTGTGCCTTGCTTTGGTGGGTCCAATTCTGATCCTCTGTGCCTTCGAGACCCTCAGAAACTCAGCACTGGGATCCACATACCACCACCCCGTTAATCCTGTCTTTTGTCTGCCCCAGCTTCAGGGTGAGGAGCGGGAAGGAGATCTGCACCCAGGCGAGCAGGGCCTGGGTGAAGAAGTACCAGCAGAACTTCCAAGTCAGCTCCTTCTCCATCCCCAGCTAACAAGGTGGCCAGAGGCAGCACAGGCTGTCCCCTCCACGGGGGACGGGACACCATGAAGGTGACACCTTTGCAGACATGGCTGCAGGGACACCACGTTTGGATATAGCAGCTCATCAGGGACATCCTCCCCATCACGCTGTGACGACCCTCACCACCTCTCCGAAGGCAAAGGGCCTTTGCCATTCCCAGCATCCCACCAGGATGGGATATGCTGACCCTGCGGGGTGCTGGGGTCCAGACCCACCACCAGCCCCCATGATTTCAGCCCTGCTTTGCACACAGGCAGCTGCCTGTACTCCTTGCAGGCAGCAGCAGTGTGTTGGTGAGGCTGCGCTCACCAGCCTGGCAGCAGCAGAGGGGTTAAGGGGGAGCAGCTCCACGGTTATTTTTTGTGCAAGACACTGAACAGAATTAAATGTGATTTCATGCATGCAAACATCTGCCTGTGTAATTGCCTTGGGAGGGGGCAGATCCTGCTGCTAGCTTTCCTGCCCAGGTGTTAAACCACATCTGTAAGTGCTGGGGTCAGTTAGGAGCTGGGAAGAGCCGGAATTCCAACCATGTCTCTGTGAGGGGGTCCAGGGGGTGCATGGGGCCAAACCATGTCCATGCGGGCTTTGGGGAAGCCACCAGTGAGAGGGGCAAGAGGCAGGCACAGCCTGTGAGGAGGGGGCTTCCTCCCTTCTATGCTCCTTGTCGGCCATCCTAGTGAGTAGAGACCCCTGGCCCAAATTCAGTCAGAGCTGTTGCTTGGGGGTGCCTGGTTGGGCCCCACTGACAGCCCATACTCCACAGATGCCAGGAGGAGATGTGATGGGCACTGCCACTGTGACAAGCACTGTCACTGTGACAAGCACTGTCATGGGCACAGCCACAGCGATGGACAGCCAGCAATGGGTCTCAGGGTGGGCTGGGGTGAGCCTGACCACCGCCAAGCCACTTGCCCCGGTGCAAAATTGCAAGAGAGCCATTGCAGCTGAGCTGACAACGGGTGGTTTTTGAAAACACACTCGCCTGGGGCTTTGGCAAGCGTGAGCATCATCCTGTGTGGTTTGCCAGCGGCAACAACCAAACCCAAAATAGACTGCCAGCCCCAGCGCATCACCAGCGGCACAGAGCTGCCGGCTTCTCGCCACACTTTCCAGCAGCCCTCGGAGACCGCGGGGGCCAGAGGGGCAGGGAGAAGGAATTTCCATTCACCGGTTGCCCTTTATCAGTATCTCTGGGTGGTTCTTTCCCCGGGGAGAGTCCAGAACTGTCATGGAAGGCCAGGCCCAGGGGTATATCATGCCGAGGTGCCGGCAGGAGAGGCAGGTAGCTCTCAGTGGCCTCAAGTCAGCAAGAGCTGCTGGCTGCTGGCACTGACCAAGCCCCAGGTTGGACATGAAGGTCTTCTCCTTGGCTCTGCTCACCCTGCTGCTGATGGCTCTCTGGACTGGAAGCCAGGGCATCTCCTGTAAGTATCAACGCTGAGCCTTTCCCCATGGCTGACCTGGCACTGTCCCTGGCTCCTCTGCTGATAGGGTTTTGGAGTGTTGCGGAGGGGCACAAGAGCTTCAGCTCCTGCTTCTGCTGTGGGTTTGGGGGGCTGAGGGGCATCATCAGCTGCCCAAGAACGGGGCTGTCCCAGTCCTGTTCAAAAGGAGCAAAAATAGGCTTGCGGATGGCTTCAGCCCCAGCACCCCGGCTGGCAAGCTCAGTAAAACCCCCCCACGGGCATGGGCTCCTACCCTGGGGCAAAGCAGCACTGCCGGGGATGTGAGAGGGGACCTCTCATGGTGGGGGGGAAGAGGGGGGGAGCAGGAGAGTCCCCAGGGGAGCACCCACACCCCTCGGGGCAGGCATGGGAGAGTACTAAGCCCTCTTGCCTCCTCTCAGTCCGCAGTCCCTACAGCGCGTGCTGCTACAGGGAGATGTTCATCCAGAAGAAAATCCCTGCCTTCCTCATCAGGAGCTACCAGAAGACTCCTTCCCACTGCTCCCGCAAGGCCGTGCGGTGAGTACACCTGGCCCCCACCCACCCTTCCTTCCCAGCACCCTGCTCCTCACCCTCGCCCAGCCAGCTTCCCTGCCGGGATCCCCCAAAGCAAGCCACCTCCAAAGGATGCTGTGGGTGGGGGTCCCCTGCCCTGGCCCTTTGCAGACACATCCCCCTCCTTGACACTTTATCCCAAATAGCCCTAAAATCCCCTGTTTCATCTGCCAGCCAGAAAAATGGGAAGGAAGCTGAGGTTTCAGAGATTGCTAAAAATCAGCACTTTTAGGGGATGTGGGGGCCAGGATGCTACAGGCATTCCCAGCCTGGCGGGGAAACCCCAGGGCACAGCCAGATCCTGCACCCCCGCAACTAACGCACCCCTCTTCCCCCCGCCCAGTGTGGAGCTGCGGAAGGGGAAGAAGATCTGCGTGGACCCGGAGGAGGGCTGGTTCCAGCAGTACCAGCAGCAGCAGGAGTCAATCAGCATCTCCAAGTGAAGCTGCTTTCCGTATAAGCTCTATTTATCTGCATCCTGCAATTATCTGTCCGTTCTTGTCTCGTTATGGAGCTGGCTCCATCACCTCCCCTAACGTTGCTCCCTTCACACTACCGTACATCCCTTGATGGGTTTAATAAAACAACTCGAGATGACCTGCAGCTGGAGTGAAATGATATAAAACCTGCAGGAGAAAAGAGGAGTCACATCAGAGCTCAGAATATCTGTGGGGACCCAGGAATAGTCCTGGAAGCCTCTGGGAGGGCAGAGAAAGAAGAAGGGCTGAGGCTAGAGGACAACTTTAATTTAGGCGACACCACATCACCCCACCAGCGCTTGCGCTTCCCCCAGGGATTTGCTATCTCCCATCCCCCCACCTTGTGTCATATTCCCTGGCGGTGGCCCCCCAGGAGACCCCTGGCCCCAAGGCTGAGTCCCAGCATTGGCGGTGGTCACCTGCTCCCAGCCCTCCCCACAGCCACCAGGCTCCCCGCTGACGGGGATGCGTCTCTCCGCATGCCCTGGCAGCTCCTGTGGAGCCATGGCACAGCCAGCCCCGGGGAGGACGCAGCGACGCCGGACTCATCGAGATGAGCTTCGGACGGGGAGCAGGCGGCCACGAGGAGGAGAGCGGCCAGGGTGGCTGCGGGGACATTCGTGGTGGCTGCGGGGACCTTCATGGTGCTGCGGGGGCCGAGGGATTCGCAAGCGGGTCTGGAGCTGGGCGGGCTGCAGGGCTCTCCTCTGCGCGATGCTCGGCCCCTGTGCCGCTGCCCTCCTTTTATCCCTGCCTGCTGGGCGGGCGCAGGGTTTCAAGGAAACAAAAAAGGAGTGCATCATCATGGGGAAATTATGTCAGGATCGCCCACTTTTGCTGAGCTGGAGAAGGAAAGGAAACCGCCGAAGGGGAAGCGCCGGCCACGGGGCTGCGACTTTCAGATTCCATTTGGGTACCCGGCAGGGACCGGCCGGAGCCCAAACCCCACGACACCGACCCTGCCGCTGCTGCAAGGAACGCACTGGCCACGAGCCCGGCTGGGGCACGAAGCTCCGTGGCCAGAGCCCCGATGGCAATGCCAAGCAGGCGGCCGTGAAGCCGCACCAGCAAGCTCCCGGCAGGGGTTGCATTTGCAACAGCCCCAGCAGCATCGCTGTGTCGGGGGGCTGCGGAGCTGCTCTGCGGACAGACAGCCCAGGCCAGCTCAGGTGCCACGGCATGGACACCCCCAGCCACTGCCGCTGTTGCTGGCAGAAAACCACTGCCGGGAGTCAAATCCCAACTGACCCCCAGTTTTGCCACAAATACCCCTTCTCACCCTGCTCCACCGCTCACCGCAGGGATACAGAGTAAGCTCCCTAATGTTGCATTGCACATACATTCAACTCCACTGATAGCACTGATTCTTGCTTGGACACGTAGGAAAGGAAAGATCACGTAGGAACGAGGTTGTGTCGAGCTAGTAGTCAGTGGGGGTCTCACACTTGTCCCTTTTTGCTGGTAATACGGTCAAAAGCAGCATTGGCATGCTGGAAAGGTTGCAGAGACACGGAGGACTGGACGGCCCGTAGGGACTAGACTCTGTTGCCCTGCTCCGGGGCTGGAGCAGTGGGCTCGGGCTGCAGCCTAGCCTGCCACCCTCCACGTCCGCAGAGGATTCACACCTCTCAGGCTTTCAGTTCTGGCTGCAGTCTGCAGCCTCTTGACGCTTCAGTTGTTGCAATTACTGCTTGCCCACTTCTTCCCAAGCAGGAGAATTCCATCCAGTTTCAGCGCTCTCTACTGGCTTAGCCCCAAAAAAGCAAATCCATCCATGTCAGGAGGTAGGGCATTAAGAGTGGGAGCTGGAGGGAGGAGTGGATTCTGCTGCTGCTGCTGCCGCCGCCGCCCACCAAGATCAGCTCACTGCAGCCTTGCAGGCAAAACCTCAAGGAGATGGTAGCATGAACGAAGAGGGGCAGCGTTTCCAGTCCCAGAGGGTGATTCCCAAACGCCCCCGCCGGCGCACACCCAGAAAGAGCGAGCTGCCAAAGTTGCTACTTCCTCCTTTCTTTCTTTTTTGCCTGCCTTGCCCTGATGCTGCCCCGTGGGGCCACAACAGGTTTGCTGCCCAGCTCCCGCGCAGAGCCCCGGCCTCCCACCGCCTGCCGCCTGACCCTTGCTCGGGCATGACTAATTCCTGCCGCCTTGATTCAAGGC
>JAVKLA010000084.1:7144967-7156725 GCA_034782735.1 Sagittarius serpentarius | reverse complement strand
GGGCTGCAACTTTCAGATTCTATTTGGGTGCCCCAAACCCCACAGCACCAACCCTGCCACTGCTGCAAGGATCCCCCACCAGCCATGAGCCAGGCTGCGGCACAAAGCTCCACGGCCAAAGCCCCGATGGCAATCCCAAGCAGGCAGCTGTGAAGCAACACCAGCAAGATCCAGGCAGGGATTTGCTTTGCAGCATCGCTGTGTTGGGGGCCTGAGGAGTGGCTCTGTGAATGGACACCCCCAGGCTCTGCTGCCATTCTGGCAGAAAGCCACTGCCAAGAGAAAGCTCCCAGCTTAGCCCCAGTTTTGGCACAAACAGCCCTTCTCACCCTGCTCCCCTGGTCACAGCGGGGATACAGAGTTAGCTCCATAGTGATGCATTGCACACACAATTATTTCCCCTGAAAGCCCTCATTCTTGGTTGGACACATAGGCAAGGAAACATCAGGTAGGACCGAGGTTGCGTTGAGCTGGAAGACACTGGGGGGTGCCTCACATTTATCCCCCTTTTGCTGGTAAAATGGTCAAAAGCTTTATCCTCAGGCTGGGGAGGTTGCAGAGACATGGAGGACCAGATGACCTGTAGGGACTGGACTCCTGCCCCACTGCAGGGCTGGAGCAGTGGGCTCAGGCTGCAGCCTAGCCTGCCACCCTCTCCGTCCCCAGAGCAAATAGAGGATTTACACCTCCCTAAGAATCTCAGCTTTGGGCTGCAGTCTGCAATCTCCTGACAGTCAAGTTATTGCAGTTACTGCTTGCCCACTTCCTCCCCTGCCAGAGAATTTCATCCAATTTAAGGTCTCTCTCCTGGCTTAGCCCCCCCAAAAGCAGATACATGTGCGCCAGAAGATAGGGAGTTAAAAGCAGGAGCCAAAGGAGAGGATTCTGGTGGTGCCCCCTGAGATCAGCTCATTGCAGCCTTGCAGATGAAACCTCCAGGAGATCGCTGCATGACTGAAAAGGGGCAGCGGTTGCAATCCCAGAGGATAATTCCCAAGCATCTCACTGGTGCGCATCCAGAAATCACTGCTCAACTTGTTCCTTCCTCCTTTTTCCCCCCCCTTTTACTGGCTTTGCCCTGATGCTGCTCTGTGGTGCCACAAAGGGTTTGCTGCCCAGCTCCCAGGCAAACCCCTGCCTCCTGACCCTTGCTCTGGCATGATTAATAGCTGCTGCCCTGACTCAAGGGAAAAGTCTTAAGTCATGGAAATGCTGAGCAACAGTTGTAGCCATCCTCACCCCATGGCAGAGGCAGTGCTCCCTGTTCATGTGCAGGGAGAAACTTCCCTCTGTCAGGGGGTCTCTGTCTGAAGGATGCATCCCTCTGAGCATCTCTTGTTCGAGAGGAGGTGTTGGATTAGGTTTTCTCCTGACCGTGACTGTTTCTTTTAGGCAAGACGGGGCAGAGATGAGAACGGGTGTAAATCATCTCACTGGAGACCTTCAGGAGGAGGTAGGCAGCACTGACGTGCTGGGAAGTGGAAGGAACGGAAACAACCCCTCCAGCTCCCTTCTTCAACTGGCCATGTTTCAGCTATTTCTGCTTCAGCCACCCTGTACCTAGGGCTACAAATGAATAAATCCTTTGGTGACCTGTGTCTTCATCTGAGGCATTTGAGAAGGGCTTGCAGGAGAGGTAGTACCTGCTGTAAATGCGTCTGCTTGTCAAATGCCGCTGGATACACAAGAGCAGAAGGAAAAGGCTCCGTTCCTCAGACGACTGAAGATTTGCAAGAGTTTTTCTGGTTTAATGCCACTGCATGAAATTAACACCCTTGTGTCTCCCACAGAGACCTACCCCAGACCTTTGCCCTCCAACCACTCCATTCCGGCATCAGTCCGGCACTCACCAGAGCCAGCTTTGCTTTGTTTAACAAGGAGAAGTGTAAGGGAGAACATCAGCATGCAACAGGCTGCTATAACGAAGGCAACCAGCAACTGCTCTCTGGGTCCACTGTAGGAACAAGGTGCTGAGCTACCCAAACCCCAGGGCAGGATGCTACTGGGGAGAGAAGCCCTACAGGGGTGAGCTGGGCTTGGGCAGGAGTCATAGGGTCACAGGCAGGGACGAGCCATGGCAGTGGGCAATGCTGGCTTAGTGGGAGCCCCTTTGCCTGCCCAAGCAGAGAGAAAAGGGCTGGGATGGGACAGGATAGGCAAGAGAGTAGCAACGGCAAACAACAGATGCCAGGATGTAAGCAATATCTCACACCCTGAGATCACCGCAATGACAAGGAGAAGCATGATGACCTGTGGGCATCAGCTTTAGCAGTTACCAGAGGAAAGTTTGTCATCCGCTAGGAACCACATACGAAACCTCACAATTGCACAGATTATTTCTGCTGGAAACGACAGAAATATTTCCTTTTTGGTGCAGAAGCCGTTGGTCAAGCTTTCAGTTCTCCATTTAGATGAGAGCCGGATAGGACTTCTTCCTAGATGCCGATGAAATACTTTTCATCCTAACTGGAAGCCAGGATATTTCAACAAACTCTACAAAATTGCAGTTCAGCAAAAGCAGGCAGTTTGCATGTGAGTGTGGTTAAGGAATTCAATATAAGGAACTGAGGTAAAGGGAGAGTGAAGAAATGACTTACGGTTTCCATTTCTCTTGCCATGGAAGATCTCTGTAAGGAGATGACTTTCTAATCCAGCAGAGAACCACAAGAGAGGAGGAAACACAGGAGACCAGAAACCCCAGCTTTGAAAACCAGAAGAAAGTAAAAGCCCAGCAGCTAGGAAGGGGAGCAGTAGTGAAAGATGCCAATTCTTTTTGGCTTGTCTTTGAATAAACAAAACAACAGGTTATGGTCAAGTACTCAACACAATAAAGTGCGCACAGAGGTGAGAAAAGGGAAAAGAACAAATAAGTAAGGAAGAGGTAGATAAGGCAGGGGCAATCAAGTATAAAGACCCCAAAGATTCCCTTATCTTCCTCCCAAGCCAGGCGGTGGCCATCTTTGAATCACTGCTGATCAGCAGGGCAAACTCACATGGAGTGGGAAAGGTACCAGAAAGCCGGTGGTGATAATCAAACACAGTACTAGACTGGCATTATCAAATGCTTTTGGCACTGCCTTACATGTGTCTCCTTAAGAGGAGGGAATGAAAGTCTAAAAACCACATTGCCCCAGGGGCTGCGAGCATGACTGAAAGAGCGGAGTGGTCACTGACCTGCTGGCAAGGCAGAGGGGGACAAGCCGAGTCACGGTCACATGCGAAGGGTTGCATTGAGAGCACAGCCAGGAACAGCATGGACAGTGTGCGGTCAGACACCCAGATTTGCTCAGTCCTGGGGTGAGGAACTTGCCTCTTCGGGCCTCTCATTTCAAGAAGTAAGCCATACAAGAGTGGGAAGAGAGCAGCAAGAAAGTCCCGTGTCCAGAAAGGGCAGCCAGCCAATGCCACAAGATTCATTTAGACCAGAGGAGAAGACAAAGGCCAATCTCTGTCACTGGAAGAGGGCAGCATTGCTTCTGCACCCCCAGGCTTAAGGAAAGCTGAGATAACTGCCTCAGTCTGCAGCCTCCCTTAGGAAAGCCTCCCCAGCTCTGCAGAGGGTTTACCCTAAGGACAAATCCCTGTTAGCTGGCAGGAGCAGGCTGATTCCTGGGTCAGGGCAGAGGGATGTTCCCTGCACCTCTTCAGGAGAAGCTGCCAGACACGTGGCAGCCCTTCTGCCTTCACCATGCACCAGCAGGAAGGAAAGCACAGGCAGAAAGAAGCTGCCAACACCACAGTCCTAAGCAGGGGCAGAGAAAACCACAGGGCATTATGCAACCTCAGTCTGGGAAGTGACACTCACCATTGATAAAAATTATGCAAAGGGATCCAGTGGCTGAAGTTTACCAGGAAAGGACAGAAGAGCCACCAGACTCAGCCTCAGTGAGCTGGCACTGACCCTTGTTTCACGAGGGTAACTCCACACTCAAAGCGGAATTCCTAAATCGGTCCCTGCTGATAGTTTTCAATTCAAATTCCTAAACGTCCCTTCCCCTTCAGAGGATCCTGCACTATGCCCTGCACAAAGACCCACAACGCAGGACAGGGATGTTTCTATGGTACTGGATCAAAGACAGAGCTCTTCTTCCCCCAGCTTGATTGGCTTCTTCACTAGACTGCAAGGAAAGAGAGTGGCAAGCACAAAACGAGATGATCTTTAAGGTCCCTTCCAACCCAAACCATCCTGTGGGAAAGAATCTCTCCCCAAGCAAGAGGTTACACAAGAACATCGGGGAACTAGTGAGGTCCAACTTGAGGAGGGCAACTTGACCCTGCAGGTCCTGCAGCCACCCAGCACAGCTCTACCAAACCTCAGGGACCCTCAGCTCTATATCTGACAGCTTAGAGACCAGCCCAGGAGATGATTTCACCCAGAGGTAGCTGCAGCCTCTGCTTCTCTCACCTTCTCCAGACTCCCCATATTAACTGCAAGGCCTCAAGCACCCCTTGCCCCTTATGGCAAGATTTTCTGGTTTCTGTACAGAAAACCAGGGAAGAGAAATGCTGTATGAGCTGAGCAGGATTCAGGGCTCAAGGCTAATTCTCACCAGGGCCGGGTTTGGTTTTGCAAGAGCACATGGACTCATCTCCAGATGCTCTGACCTACAGCCCATCTGTGCAATCTGGTAGAACCAGTGGCTCTACCTCTGCAGAGATCTGCTCCTGCCCACGTGAACACATTGATGGGGCTTTAAAGAGCTGTTGTGTGACTGCAAGAAGTGATTTCAGTTTTGAGTTTGCAGACACCAGCTCTCATTACCTCCTGCACCCAGACAGCAGACTGCATAAGCCCTCTTTCCATGCAAACAGGCTAAAAATAAAAGAATTATCTAAACTCACGTATCTGGGGTTATCTCATAGCAATTGCTTCTTTCCTCTCCACTTTTTGCCCTTGATGAGACCTTCTGGCAGAGAATTTCACATGGTGGTTATGCCTCATGTCAAAACACTGCTCTCTAGTAATATTTCTCTCTTTAAATGGAGATGTGCCTTTGGCTGGGGGTGCATGGAGCCGAATCATGTCCATGTGGTCTCCGGGGAAGCCACCAGTGAGAGGGGCAAGAGAAAGGCACAGCCCCGGCTCCTTACCAGGTACCATAATGGCTACAGATCCCCCCAGACTCTACCAGGGACGCCTGCTTGGTCCCCAGTGACAGCTCCTGGGGTGCCACGAGGAGATGTGATGGGCACTGACACTGTGATGGGTGCCATGACGGGCACAGCCACCGCGATGGGCAGCCAGCGATGGGTCTCAGCCATTGCCAAGCCATTCACACAGCACAGAATTACAACAGAGGCATTGCAGTGGAGCTGACAAGGGCTGGCTTTGAAACATGAACTCACCCGGGGCTTTGGCAGGCGCGAGCATCATCCTGTGTGGTTTAACCAACCCCAAAATAGACTGCCGGCCCCGGAGCATCACCCACTGATGCTGCTGCTGCTGCTCACCACGCTTTACAGCAGCCCTCGGGTACCGCAGGGGCTGGAGGCGCTGGGACAAGGAATTTCCATTCACTGGTTGCCCTTTATCGAGGTCTCGGGGAGGTTCTTTCCCCGGGGACAGTCCGGAGCTGTCATGGAAAGCCAGGGGTATATCATGTAGAAGCGCAGGCAGCAGAGGCAGGTAGCTCTTGGTGGCCCTAAGTCAGCAAGACCTGCCAGCTTGTTGGAGCTGAGCGAGCCCTAGGTTGAACATGAAGGTCTCCTCCTCGGCCCTGCTCTCCCTGCTGCTGGCAGCTCTCTGGACTGGAAGCCAGGGCGTATCCTGTAAGTACTGATGCTGAACCATTCCCCACGGCTGCCCCAGCATCATCCCTGTCTCCTCCACTGAAGTGGGTCTCGGACTTCGGGGGGGGGACGAGAGCTTCAACTCCTGCTTCTGCCATGGGTCTGGGGAGCTGAGGAGTGTCACCAGCGACCCAAGCACAGGGGTGTCCTGGTCTTGTTCCAAATGAGCAAAACCAGGCTTGGGGATGGCTTCAGCCCTGGCACCCAGGCTGGGGAGCTCAGTAATAAGCCCACCATGGGCAGGGAAACAGGAGGCTCCTACCCTGGAGCAAAGCAGCACAGCCAGGGATGCGAGAGGGGACCCCTTGTAGCAGAAGGGAGCAAGAGATTCCCAGGGCGACCCCCGCATCCCTTGCACCACGGGTAGGAAAGCACCAACCCCTCCGGCCTCCTCTCAGCCGGAACCCCTATAGCGCTTGCTGCTACAGGGACATGTTCATCCGGCAGAAGATCCCTGCCCTCCTCATCAAGAGCTATCAGGAGACACCTTCCCACTGCTCCCACAAGGCTGTGCGGTGAGTACCCCAACCCAGCCTTCCTCCCTGGCACCCCCTCCTCACCCTCGCCCACCCACCTTCCCTAGGGGTTTTTCTGCCTTTGAGGATGCCCCAAGACAAGCCACCCCAAACGGTGCCATGGTGGGGGGACTGCTCTGACTCTTCCCATGCACTTCCCTTCTCACTGCTCTATCCCAAAGAGCCCCAAAATTCCTCATTTCAACTGTTAGCAAGAGGAGCAGGAAGGAAGCCAAGGCTCCAGACTGCATAAAGTCAGACCATTTTGGGGATGTGGGGAAAGGATGCTGCAGGGAACACCAGGGCATGGCTGAACCCTGCGTTCCCCCATCTAACGCAGCTCCTCTCTCCCCCCAGTGTGGAGCAGCGCAATGGGAAGAAGTTCTGCATGGAGCAGGACTGGTTCCAGCAGCACCAGCGCCAGAAGCAGCCAACCCGCACCTCCACGTGAAGCTGCTTTCCCCATAAGCCCTATTTATTTGCATCCCATAGTTATCTCTGTGTTCTCGTTAAATTATGGAGCTGGATCTGTTCGCTTCCCTGCTGGCACCCACTCCACGCTACTGTACATTGCTCAATGGGTTTGATGAAACATGTCATGCAGATCTGCTGCTGGAGCGAGACTGGATAAATCCTGCAGGATAAACAGGTCACATCAGCGTTTGTTATCACCACGGGGACCCAGGAATAGTCCAGGAGCCCTGGCAGGGCAGGGAAACCCAAAGGGCCACAGCTGATCCCCTCCAAGATGAAGCAGCCTTTGCCCGGGCGAGGTCCTCCAAGGCTCAGTGCTGGGTGCTGCACTTGGGTCACAACAACCCAACGCACCAGGGAAAAGAGGCTGGTGGAAAGGACTTGGGGTGGCGGTCAAAAGGCAGCTAAAGCTGAGCCAGGTCTGTGCCCGGGTGGCCAAGAAGGCCAATGGCATCCTTGCTTGTATCAGTGATAATGCTGGTGGGTCCCGTGCTGGTGGGTCCAGCGCCTGGGCTGGCTGCAAAGTGGGCACTGCGAGGGGCAGGGGGAAGATGAGCACAAGCCAGCCCCTGCCACACTCCCTCGCTCCATCCATCCCAGGATCGCAGCCCTGCGCCTGTCCCCAAGTTCCAGATGCCGCTCGCGTAACCCTGGCTCGGTGCTACGTCACAAACACCCTGTGCTGCAGGGGGTGCCCAACCAGGAGCCCCAGATGAGGAGGGTCATTGGGCAAACCAACACCCTCAGGCACAGCCGTCTCTTTGGCTGCAGCCATTTGCTGTGATGAAGCGCAAATCACGATGCCGCAAGGTCCAGGGTCCAGCAGCACTGCCGGAGGAGGAGGCAGAGCCCTCCTGTGGGCCTCCCCAGTGCAAGAGGCAGCGGAATGCCCCCGGTGAGGAAGGTGAGTGCACAGCACCCAGCTGGACCCTGCCAGAGGGGATTGTGGATGCAAGCACCATAGGAAGGTGGCCCGGTCTCTCCCCCATCCCGCTCACAGCATTACACTGGGCCCCTGTCACAGTGCTGGGGGTGATGCTGCTGTCTCCCTGCAGTGTGCGGGTTCTGCAAACGGGCAGACTGTGACCCCGAGGTGCTGGGGCCGCTTTGCCGTCAGGATGGGCTCTGCGTCCACGAGAACTGCCTGGTGAGTGCCTGGTCCTGACACCCCCCGCTCACCAGCCCCACACCGCCGGCAGCCCCTGGCACATCCCCTCTTCTCTCCTCTTGCAGTACCACGCCAGCGGGCTGTACCAGAGAGGGGCCGATGAAGAGGGCTTCTATGGCTTCCTCTTCCCTGACATCCAGGAGAAGTTGAAGCGGGTGGCACAGAAGGTGAGGCCTGAGGGCACCATGGTCCCCATTCCCCATGCCCAGCACTGCACAGGCCAGCAATCCCCCAGGGATGCTCTGGCAGCAGGCTGCAAGCAACGGCCCAGATCCCCCTTGATCCAAAAAGTCCTGTTCTCTGGAAATTGGGGTTGGGAGAGATTGAGTGGATTTATCAATGGCCCGGTGCCACTGAAACGTGGTGGGGTTGTGCTGGATGAGGGCAAACAGGAATCCACAGGGGCACGGGTCCAGAGAAGGGCAGTGGAGCTGGTGAAAGGCCTGGAGCACAAGTGTGATGGGGAACGGCTGAGGGACGTGGGGGGGGTTAATCTGGAGAAGAGAAGGCTCAGGGGGAACCTGATCGCTCCCCACAACTGCTTGCTGGGAGGGGCTGGTCTCTTCTCCCAAGAAACAAGTGATAGGACAAGAGGAAATGCCTTCAAGCAGGAGGTTTAGATGGAGATGAGGAGCAATTCCTCCTTCCCCAGAGGTGCTCAGGCATTGGAACAGGCTGCCCAGGGCAGTGCTGGAGTCACCATCCCTGCCAGTGGTCACACAGCGTGGAGACGAGGCCTCAGTGCCATGGGTTGGTTGTGGCCTTGGCAGTGCTGGGGAATGGTTGGACTGGATGAGCTTAAAGGTCTTTTCCACCCCGGTTGGTTCTATGGCTCTATGGTTCTATGCGGCACTGACACCATTCACCTCCCTGTCATCCCCAGAGGTGCTGCATCTGCCGCCAGCCGGGCGCCTCGGTCTCCTGCAGAGCCCGGCGCTGTCCCCGCACCTTCCACTACCCCTGCGGCAGCGAGCGGGGCTGCGTCTCCCAGTTCTTTGGGGAGTTCAAGTGAGTGTCACAGCCCCGGGGTACCAGAGCCAGGGCCGGCATGGAGGAGAGCTGGGGCTGAAGCATCACCTCCGTCCGCAGGTCCTTCTGCTGGAAGCACCGGCCGGTGCAGCGCGTGCGGGCAGTGCAGCAGGAGCAGACCCTGTGCCTCATCTGCCAGGAGGCGGTGGCGGAGCGGCCGCGCTATGACACCCTGGTCTGTCCCACCTGCACCAGCGCCTGGTTCCACCGCCGCTGTATCCAGGTAGGCAGCGTCAGACACCATCGCGATGTCATCACCCCTGTGGTCACCCCGTCACCAAGCTCAGGGGGGTGAATGGGACCCCACCACCGCTGGTGCTGATGCTGTGTCTGTCCCAGGGCCAGGCGCTGAGCTCTGCCCTGCACCACTTCCGCTGCCCGCTCTGCCTGGACGTGGGCACCTTCCAAAAGGAGATGTTCCGCCTGGGCATCAAAATCCCGGACAGGTCAGTGCCTTCCCCCTGCCTCCTTCCCCTCTGCGATGCTCCGGTAGATCCCCTCCTGCCTCCCCACATCCCCAGGGCCGAGCACTCCTATGATCCCACAGGGATGCTGCCTGGGAGGAAGATGGAGCCTTTGCCGACCATTATCAGCGGCACAGCTCCTGTGATGCCAGCCAGTGCCTGTGCCCCGTGGGACGGGAGGAGGCAGCGGTGAACGGGTGAGTGCTGGTGGTCCCCGAGGTCACCCCCTTTGGGTGGGGATGGAGGTACCAGGCTGGCACCCCCCATCCATCTCGGGGGCCTGTGGTGGCAACGGGTCCCATTGCCCCCCCAGGCCCTGGCGAATGCTGCTCTGCCACTCCTGTGGCTCCCGCGGGACCCACCAGCACTGCTCCAACCTGGGAGAAGAGGTGGATTCCTGGGAATGCTGTGATTGCAGCGACGCTGGCACTGGTGAGGGCTGCAGCTGGGGGGGGAACACAAGGTCCCGAGAGCCATGTGGCCACCATTGCTACTTGGGACATAGGGACAGGCTCAGGACTGTGATCCAGGGATGGATGGAGGGAGCGTGGCACGGGCTGGCTGTGCTCACCATCCCCCTGCCTCTCGCAGAGCCCCCCTTGCAGCCAGCTCAAGAGCCAGGCCCACCGGCACTGGGACCCTCGCACAGTGTCCCAGCTCCTGACACCTCTCCTCGGGATGAAGAGGCCGGGACCCCTGCAGGACACCCCGACACCACGCCGCCCTCCCAGCCCTAGAGATGTGCACGTTCTCTCTAATAAACCTTGGAGCATCACAGACCTGGCTTTGCTGCTTGTGCCTGAGCACTGCAGGGCAAGAGCCGCTGCGGTGGCCCCAACCTCCTCCTGGCACCACAGGGGCTGCCAGGCTGCTTCCCAAATAGGAGCTGGCACTGGTCACCCACTTGAGATGCTGGTGTTACCCCATGGGTGGCACCGGAGCTGAACCCACGCTGGGAAGGAGGAAGCACCGTGACGGATGCTGTGGGGCTCAGGCTGCTCTGTTCCAGAGAGAGCGGTGAACCCAGGATGCATGGAGAGCAATGGTGTCACCATGGGTCCTGTCTCTCGTGTCGGGGCTCCAGCAGGGACTTCAGAGACACACAAAGGGGTTGATAACACAAACAATTTATTTAGGCATTGAAACTCCTGACTCTTCATTAACAAGAGAATTGATACGGTTTAAATTATTTTCAGTTTAAATTATTACTTTGATATAGCTTATTTTTGTGTTTTCTTTGGGTTTTTTTTTCCTTTTTTTAGCAAAAAATACTTTGTTTAAATAAGTTAAATAGAATAAGATTTCCTGCTGAAGAAGGCTGCAGCCCAAGCGCTCTCTTGTGCACCCAGGGCTGGGGAAGCGCCAGGGGCATCACGGGTGGCAGTGGGGAAGGATCAGTTCTTCAGGCTCTGGAAGTGCTGCAGACGTGCCTGCGCCCAGGCCTCCTGGGGATCTGTGCACAGCTCCTTCTTCTTGGTGACCATGCTGCCAGGACAAGGCCCATGTTAGAGTGCTCGGCTGGGGCAGCACGGTGCCTGCAATAGGTCCCCAGCCGTGGCCCCATCCCTCTGCCCCAGCCATCGACCCCTTAGCCCCCAGTGGTATTCACATCACTCCTGGCTGGCTGCAGCTGCTGCTGGTGACATAGGCAGAGATGACGAGGCGCTGTGGGATGGGGCGTTGGTGGTAGGTGAAGCAGCACGTGGTGGGGACACCGTCTGTGAGGGCAGAGACAGAGAACCCGGGTGAGACCACAGGCACAGCGGTTCCCAAGCCAACTCCCATGTCCCCTCTTGTGTCCTATTCCCTGGGTCCCAGCATTGACCTCCTGCTCCCAGCCGTCCCCCTGCTGATTGGGATGGAGCTCTCAGTCTGCCCCAGCAGCTCCTATGGAGCAATGGCACAGTGAGCCCCAGAGAGGATGCAGCGATGCCGGAGTCACCAAGATGGGCCTCAGATGGGGAGCAGGCGGCCACGAGGAGGAGAGCGACCAGAGCGGCTGCGGAGACCTTCATGGTGCTGTGGAGCTGAGGGATCTGCGAGCAGGGCTGGAGCTGGGGTCTGCAGGGCTCTGCACAATGCTCGGCCCTGTGGCCATGCCCTCCTTTTATCCGCAGCCGCGGGGCGGGAACAGGGTTTCAAGGAAAGAGAATGAGTCCATGATACCAGGGAAATTATGTCAGAGCACCCGGATTTGCTGAGCTGGAGAAGGAAACCACAGAAAGGGAAGCGCTGGCCACGGGGCTGCAACTTTCAGATTCTATTTGGGTGCCCCAAACCCCACAGCACCAACCCTGCCACTGCTGCAAGGATCCCCC
>JAVKLA010000084.1:7103023-7144867 GCA_034782735.1 Sagittarius serpentarius | reverse complement strand
TTGGCCAGTGGCAGGGTCCGTTCTTAAAGCCAGCTGGCATTGGCTATAACGAACACAGGGGAAGCTTCTAGCAACTTCTAAAGAAGCCACCCCTGTGGCCCCCCCACTACCAAAACCTTGCCACGTAAACCCATTACAAAGGCAAAAGTCTAACTCATCAAGATGCTGAGCAATGGCTGTGCCTGTCCCCCCATGCTCACCGCACGGCGGGGGCGGTGCTCCCCATTCAGACGCAGGGATAAACCCCACGGGGGCTGCAATGGCCTTTTGCCCAGAAAACCTGCCAACTGGTCCCTGGCTGAAGGATGCATCCCTCCGAGCTAGCCCTTGAGAGGAGGTGTAGGATTAGGAGAAAAGGTCATGACTCTTTCTGTTAGAAAAGATGGACAGAGGTGCGAAGCGGTGTAAACCACCTCACCGGAGACCTTCAGGAAGAACAAGACAGCGCTGATCTGGCCTCAGGCTGGTGGTATAAACAGCAACAACCTTCCCAGGTCCCTTCTCCAACTGCCTACGTTTCCGCTATTTCTGTTTAAGCTGCTCTGTGCCTGGGGCTACAGATGAATAAATCCTTTGCAATTAATGGTGACTAGTGTCTTCATTGGGGGCATTTGAGAAGGGCTTAGAGGAGAGCTAGTACCTACTGTAAATGCTCCTGATTGTCAAATGTCTCTAGATACACAAAAGCAAAAGGAAAAGGCTCAGTTCCTCACAGGACTGAAAATCTGCATGAGTTTTTCTGTTAATGCCATTGTAGAGTCACTAAGAGGTTTCTCTTAACCTTAAAGTGTCTTCTGCGTGCAGTGGAATTCAAAAATCAGGGGTCAGCCAGCAGAAGCTTTTTGTGTTTTTACAAGCCTCTCTGCCTGTAAACCCCCATGTCTCCCACAAAGACCTGCCCCAGCCCTCTGCCCTTCAACCACCCCATTCCAGCATCTCTCCTGGCCTCACCAGAGCCACCTTCGCTTTGTTTAACAAGGAGAAGTGTGAGGGAGGACATCAGCATGCAACAGGCTGTTATAATGAAGGCAACCAGCAACTGCTGTCTGGGTCAACTGCAGGAACAAGATGCTGAGCTACCCGAACCCCAGGCTGGGATACTTCTGGGGAGAGCAGCCCCAAGCCAGAGTTGAGCTTGGTTTGGGTAGGAGAACCAAGTCACGGGGTCCACAGTTGGGGATGAGCAATGGGAGTGGGCAACGCTGGCTTGGTGGGAACCCCTTTGCCTGCCCAAGCAGAGAGAAAAGGAATGGGATAGGTAAGAGCATAGCAACGTGAAACAACAAGTGCCAGGATGGTGGTAAGGAATATCCCACACCCAGCAAGTCTTACAAACTGAGATCATCGCAATGACAAGTGGAAGTGTGATGATCTGTGGGCACCGGCTTTAGTAGTTACCACAGGAAAGCTTATTATCCAGTAGGAACCACAGAAAATCTCACAATTGCAAAGATTATTTCTGATGGAAATAGCAAAAATATTTCCTCTTTGCTGCAGAAATGGTTGGTCAAGCTTTCAGTTCTCCATTTAGATGAGAGCCGGATGGGACTTCTTACTGGGTGCTGATGAAATACTTTCCCTTCTAACTGGAATTGAGGATATTTCAACGAATTGCACAAAATTGCAGTTCAGCAAAAGTAGATAGCTTTTGTTTAAGGAATTAAATATAAGGAACTGATGTAAAGGGAGAGTGAAGAAATTACTTATGGTTTTACTTCTCCCGCCATGGAATATCTCTGGAAGCAGACAACTTTCTAATCCAGCAGAGAAACACAAGAGAATTTTAAGGCACAGGAGGAGGGAACACAGGAGACCAGAAAACCCAGATTTACAAATACAAATTTGAAAAACCAAAGAAAGTAAAAGCCCATTAGTTAGGAAGGGAAGCAAGCAGCCAAAGATGCCACCTCTTTTTGGCTTGTCTTTGCATAAACAAAACAAGAGGTTATGGTCAAGTACTCAACACAATCAAAATTTAGCGTACACAGGTGAGAAAGGGAAAAGAGAACAAATAAGTAAGGAAGAGGTAGGTAAGGCAGGTGTATTCAAACAAAAACGTCTCAAAGATTCCCTTAACTTCCTCCCTAGCCAGGCTGTGGCCATCTCTGAATCACTGGTGATTAGCAAGACAAACTCACATGGAGTGGAAGAGGTACCAGAAAGCCAGTGATGAGCAAACATGACACTAGTCTTCCATTATCAGATGCTGTTGGCACCGCCTTGCATGTGTCTCCTTAAGAAAATGGGGGAATTAAAGCTAAAAACCACATTACCCCCATGGGCTGCGAGCGCAGTTAAAAGAGCACAGGGACCGTCATTACTGACCTGATGGCAGACAGCTGGCAAGGCAGAGGGGGACAAGTCAAGGCATGGTGGCACATGAAGAGCTGCACTGAGGAAAAAGCCAGAAACAGCAGGGACCATGTGGGGTCAGAACAGACCCCCCAGATTCGCTCAGTATTGGTGTGACTGCTGCTGGGGAGGAACTTGCCCCTTAGGGCCGTGCATTTCAAGAAATAAGTGATAAGAGAAGAGTGAGAAAAGAGCAGTAAGAAAGTCCCATGTCCAGACAGGGCAGCCAGCCAATATCACGGGATTCATTTAGACTAGAAGAAAAGACAAGGGATGATCTCAGTCATTGTAAGAGGACAGCATCACTTCTGGTCCCCAGCCCTCTTAAGGAAAGCTGAGACACAGCTGCCTCAGTCTCCAGCCAACTGGAGGAAAGCCTCCCAAACTCTGCAGAGAGTTTACCTTGAGGACAAATCTCAGCTGGCTGGCAGAAGCAGGCTGTATTTCTGACCCTGAGTCAGGGCAGAGGGATGCTCTCTGCACCTCTTTCGGGAGAGGCTGCCAGACATGTGGGGCCCTGCGCCTCACAGCACTAAAGGGACCACAGCAGCCCTTCTACCTTGCACCAGCATAAGAAGCAAACCACAGGCAGAAAGAAATGAAAGAAATTGCCAACACCCCAATCCCATGCAAGTGTAGAGAAAACCACACAACGTTATGAAACATCTGTCTGGGAAGTGACACTCGTCATTGATAAAAATTATGCAAAGGGTCCCATGGCTAGAAGTTACAAGGAAAACACAGATCAGCCATCAGCCTCACCCTGCAGCAAGCTGTCACTGACCCTTGCATATATTGTTTTATGAGAGTAACTTAGCATTCAAAGTGGAATTCCTAAACCAGTCCCCACTGAACTCTTTTTAATTCAAATTCCTGAATGTCCCTTCCCCCTCAGAGGATCCTGTGTTACGCCCTGCACAAAGACACACAACCCAGGACTGGGATTTTTCTGTGGTCCTGGGTCAAAGATAGACCTCTTCTCCCCGCAGCTGGAGCTACTTCTACACTAGACTGAAAGGAAAGAGAGCAGTAAGAGCAAAAATATTCTCTCCCCAGGCAGGAGGCTGCAGCACACCCATGTGTTTTTACAGAAAAACACAAGGGGATTAGTAAGGTCCAACAAAAAGAGGGTCATTTGACACTGCAGGCACATGTGCCCGACACCCTCCAGCCACCCAGCACAGCTCTACCAAAGCACAGGGACACCCTGAGCTGGTTACTCTCAGCTCTACGTCTGAGAGCTTAGAGATCACCACAGGGGACAGATTTCACCCAGAGATAGCTGCAGCCTCAGCTTCTCTCACCTCTCCCACACTCCCCATGTTGACTCCAAGTCCCCAGCTTCAAGCACCCCTTGCTCCTTAAGGCAGATACATTTCTTTAAACAAAACCAGGGAAGAGAAATGCTGCATGAGCAGAGCAAGCATTTATGTGAAAAAGAAATACCCTGCTTCACCTAAATGTAAATACATCCCTGTACGTAGCAATCCTCAGAGCACAAGGCACAGTGAAACCATCCAGGTTCAAAGCTCACTCACCAGCCCCCTGGACCATCTTACCACACCATGAACCCAGCTCTGCTCTGCCCTAGCTCCCCCAAACAGCACCCACAGCCTCCCCCTCTGCCCTCGCACAGTGCTGCTCTATGTCTCCTGTGCTTCATGACTTGCACCGGCAGCCCTGTCCCCACCCCTGCGCTCAAGTGGAGGAAAACCCTGGTGCTAATTCTTACCAGTTTTTGGTTTTGGTTTTGCAAGGGTATATGGACTCTAGTCTCCCAGATGTACTGACCTACAGCTCTTCTGTGCAATTTGGCAGAGCCAGTGGCTCTCAGCTACTGCATCTGCACAGATCTGCGCCTGCCCACATGAATCCATTGTTGGGACTTTAAAAAGAAGTTGTCTGACTGCAAGGAGTGATTTCAGTTTTGAGTTTGCAGACACCAACTATCTTTACCTCCTGCACCCAGACGGCAGATTGCATAAGTCCTGTTTCCATTAAAACAGGCTAAAAATAAAAAATTATCTAAACTTACATAGCTGAGGTTATCTCATAGCAATTGGTTCTGTCTTTCTTCTCCACTTTTTGCCCTTGATGAGGCCTTCTGGCAGAGTTTCACATGTTAATTATGCCTTGTGTCAAAATATTTCTCTCTAGTGCAGTTTCTCTCTTTAAATAGTTTTAACCACATAGACGTCCCTTTCTTCTGCATGAAAGGGTAAATAATCAATATTGAATGCTTATTTTTAAGCTCTTTTCATCTATTTGCCCCACTCTTTTCAATCTTTTATCTCCAAGTCACTAAATGCTTTCATCACCTTGCTCAAAGTCTTCTGTGTCAGCTCTATCCATCTCTGAGTCAAAACGATCGGAGCTGAATGTGGCATTCAGAGATCATCCTGCTGGTTTCTACAACAACATTATGGCATTTGGAGAATTAGTTTCTGTCCCATCCTTCACACACTCCAATATTCTGTTTAATCCTTGGATTTGCAGCACCAAAGAACAACTCTAGAAAATAAGATGTTAAGTCTCATTTTCTAAAGAAGATAGCGTTTAGGGGACCAGAATGTCACTGAAGAAGAATGGAACAGAGAGTTCTAAGTCACATGGGCCAAATACTCAGGACCCAAATATCTTTAAAATCTGGCCATAAACTCAAACACATTGCCACAGGCCTTTTTCTTCCCCAAGTAGCTGTAGTTCATTTGACCTTAGAAACAGAAATTAGTATTTCAAATGACTCCTGAGTGAATGTCATCTGCTAGCATGTTGCTCCATCAACTAACTCTGATAAACCCCAGTCTTCTGATTAATGTAAATAATCTTGTATTTTGCAGACATATGCCTCCCACTGAACTCCCCTCTCCAGATCCTCAGGCATCGCACAAGATACAACATATTTGCAGTACATCACACTGTATGGGTCCTGACGCACACCAACACTAACCTAATAGCTTCCTTTTATAAGTTCACAGATATTTGCGACAAAGGAAATGCAGTGTATCTCACTTGTCTGGGCTTCAGTAAGACATCTGAAATGGTGCCACATGGTAAATTATTAGCTAAGCCAGAGAAGATGTGACTGGCATATGAAATGTAAAGTGGGTGAAGAGCCACCTGAAAGGGGCATGGTAATTGCTTCAGCTGAAAGGGGATGTGTTAGACTGAAGGGGGTTTACCAGTACAGTTCCTTGAGTTTCTGCATCAAAAATTATTCTGCTTAACATTTGCATTAATGTTCTTGGCACAAAAAGCAAGAGAATGCAAAGGAAATTTGCTGATGAGGCAAAACGAGATGCTATCATCAATCTAGAAGAGGCCAGGGTATCACACAGAAAGATTATAATGACCTTGAGGACTGGAGTAACGGAGAAAGGATTCAATTCAACAGTGCAGACTGTACAATCATGCTGTTGGGGAAAATGGATAACAGGAGCAGCCGTGCCAGTTTGGGAGGCTGTCGGCTGGAAATGTCTGGGGCAGGGAAAGACCCATGCTACAAGACTGTGACAAGACCCTGGTGTTACACGACACAAGAAGAGTCAAATGCAAAGAGCGTGGGTTGAGGGGTTAAGAAAATGAGGGACTGATCTGTGTGAATGCACAAGAGTCAACACCAGGGGTGGAAAAAAGGTGTAATGAACACTGCAGGTATAAGGACATATGGCTAGAAACTGGCTGGGAATACAAATAGACGGGAAATTAGATTTCCACGTGAAAGTAGTAAGTTTCTCATGCAGGTTTCTGACCCAAGCAAGGCAAATAAAAAACAACCACCACTCAGATGGGTATCAGTCCTACTGTGCATCCAGCGTGCTGGAGAAGCCAGCCAGATGAGAGGCGTGATCTTCCTTCTGAATTTGAACTGGTTTGTCTTTACAAGGGCCTATTCACAGAAGTGTTTGAGAGTCCTATTTTAAAAGGTGTCACCAACCACAATGTTGTTTTGGAATCAAATGTTCTACAAGGCTGTACAAATGCCATCAGCCCAGGCAGACAGCAGCTGCCTGCTCTCTATTCCCAGGACAAATGCTAGATTCCCTTGTTCCCCACCAGAACTGGAGGTGGTTTCAGCAGTTGTGGGTTTTTGGTACATGATTAACTGCTTCACTCTGAAACCCCTTGGGCTTGCTCAGCTCAACCATTCAGTCTGGAACCACTGAATAATAGCACTTCTTACAAATTCCCTCCAGAGTGTCTTTTTTGGACACTCCCATCTCTAACAGCTCCTCTTTCCCTGCCCCGAAGAAGCAGGGCTGAGGCAAAGTCTCTCATAGTATAGGCAGCCCCATCTCCTAAGCCGACTGCTTGCTGCTTCTCCCCTCCGGAAGCAAATTTAGTTTTGCAATGGCGACCTTTTACTCTTCCCATTCTCTGTATTTAGCCATCCCAGCTCACTGTCCTTGCTGCCACATCCCCAGGAACACAGACACCTCCACTGCAGTACCTAAGCACATCGAATCTCCTTTGGGATCATCAGGGGTTTCGATTTCTCTCTTTTTGGTTTCCTCTGTATACTTGGCTCTGATCACCTCCTGTGAGTTCTTCAGAGCTTCCTGGGCTGACTCTCTGCTGAGTCAAAAGATTTTTATAACACTATTTTAAATTTTCAGGCTTTTTCTATTGACTTCCTCTTTCCCTGGAATCTCCCTTTCGAATTT
Source organism: Sagittarius serpentarius (assembly GCA_034782735.1). Lineage (NCBI taxonomy): Eukaryota > Metazoa > Chordata > Aves > Accipitriformes > Sagittariidae > Sagittarius > Sagittarius serpentarius. The sequence continues at coordinate 7,137,851 of JAVKLA010000084.1, read as the reverse complement.
ACTGGCACAAGACTATTTCTGGGGTCAGCTTGTATCTTTTTCCCCTTGCTCCTTTCAACCACAGGATGTAGGACTGAATCACACTGTAGGCAGGATTATTTAATGGTCCCTCCAGCTCTCTTCCTTCTATCCCCCCCAGTCTGTGAACCCCAGCACCCACAGCATGCCCCCACTCTATGGCCCAGTCACAAAGCTGTCTCTTTGGACAGTTTCTTCCACTTTTCAGATGAAGAGGACTGACTTTTCCTTCTGCGAATTCCCCAGTGAGAGCACAGAGGTTTATGGCCCAGCAGGTAACAAGCTGTCACATCTTGGCATTGCTTTTAGGGCCAAGCCTGGAGTAATGGCAACCATTAGCCCTTTACCATCCTTTTAAGAGACAGCTCCTTCCTGCAGAATCCATGCCTTAACCCTGCTGGGTGTAATTCAGCCTGGCAAAGCCTTCTCCTCCCAGGAGAGGTATCGCTGCTGATTCAAAGTGCTCTTTGGTGTGAAAACTACTTTCTACCCCAGTCTAAATGCCTGAATGCAGTCCCAGGGTGGGCTCCCCTGTGTGCCCAGAGCCCCTCCAAAAAGCTGACCCTGCTACCCCTGAAAACACCTGGCAGGAAGACAGAAAGGAGTCCAAAGAGTGCAGAGAACCAGAAACACCACCACATAGCTAAGTCTTGCACCTGGGCCTGTCTTTTGCCCATAGAGCTGTGTGAAAACAGTTTGACCTGCAATTTTTGCCACCAAGAACTCATCACAGCTGTCCACATGCCAGGACTCTGTCCCCATCATACTCCCCATCACCAAGAGTAGCAGGCTGGGAGCACATGTGACAGTGGCAAATTAAGGGTGCTAGCCTAGTGCCCCCCACACACACTCTCCTGAGGTTTGAGCACAAGTGCCAGGGATGCTCTGGGTAGGATAGAAGAAGTTGGCAGCTGCCTCCAGCAACAGAGAACAACTATCTTGAGCACAAGAGACAACAATAGACCTTGCTGGCTCAGAGTGCACGAGGCTAGAGAGAAGTGAGGTGGCAACAGTGAGATGCAGGGATGACTGCCTGTTTGCAAGGAAGAAGAGGAAGAAGCTTGCTTGTGCGTAAATTCTGCAACAGCAGTCCATGAAGGCAGGATGTGAACTCATCATGATGCTGATAACTGGACTCCTTAATAGCCGCAGTGCAGGGAGAAGGTCAAGAGCAGATGAGTCAGGGGTCAGCCACATGCACTGTGGTACCCACCTTCCAGGGCCAGATTAACCCTGGATCCAGGCTACGTGACCAGGAACTGGCTGGTTTTTACAAGGCAGGTCCCTGGAGAGGACATGCTGTCCCTAAGGCCCAAAGGGCATTTGCTCACTTGCACAGCTCAGATCAGGAGGACCCTGCTGAGCAAGAATACGTAGTTTCCCATCTAAGGTTTTTATGAGGGCAGGGAGAGCCCCTTGGGGTTAGAGCAAGTGGTTTTTCAGAGAAACACGGAAAATGGGGCCAGGGAGAATCATCAACTTCCACACAGAAGATCAATAGTCACTGTGTCACTCCAGGAACAGACTTCCTTGCTCTCCAGGTGATCTACTAGCACTTCCTCGCTGCTGCACTATTTTTTCCTTCCATTTTTTGCTGTTGTTTGAGACCAGAACATTGTGTCTTACCCAGCATGAAAACAAAGGATTGATTTGTTCTTTCCTCCTTGCAGTGACCCTGGTAGACTGTTCTCAGGCCTCTCCCACCCTGTTTAGACTGCACACCACAATTCTTCCACACTCTGCAAATTTAACAGGCCTATGCTTGTTTCAAATGGCATTAATGAAAATATCACATAGCACTGGACCCACGGGGTCCCACATGCTTCTGGCAGTCATGGATGAAATCCACTCAGGCAGCCATTTTCACAGTCTGATGATGACAACGATGTGTCAGAACTATTATAGGATTTTTTAGGTAATATGGGGAGCCAGCTCATACTCACGGGACTAAGATGTTTGAGCAATAATCACTTCTCAGAGTATAGCGCTTGCACATTTTGAATCCCCATCAAAAATTATGTCAGGTTAAACTCCAGAAAGAGAATACGAGCAAGTTCAGGCTAGTGTGGGAACATACAAACCGGCAGAGATTCCCAAGGAGCAATGCAGGGTTTTGGAGCTGTTGTAGAGCAGTCTGTGCAGTGCAGCAGAGCGGCACTGCAGCACCATCTGCTGCCTGCTACCTGCAGGTCCTTCACCATCATCAGCTCTGCAGTGAACCGCCAATGTTCAAAGCTGGTGACAGCATCATCAGATAAATACCTCGCTCTTTAGGGTGACAAATCTTGCAATTACTGGTTAGAACAAGACATTTGTGTTCTCTTCCCTGCTTTGGGGGAAACCAGGGCTCATGCTTCTCATACCGTCTTCAACTAAAAGACAATCTCAGATCCTCTTCAACACATCCGTAACTGCCTGTTTTAAGAAGTGGTCAATACTGCAAGTAAGTATCAGCATCAGAAGTGCCAACATACAAAGTTTAATTGCTGCAAATATTTATTTAGCTTTTAAGCAAACTAATGCCCAGGTGGCACTTCTCTTTGCAGTGCCCTTGTACAGCCCAGTACATCTGACTTCATCTGTGGTTGTGCAAGCATTTCTCCAGCAGATCTCAGCTCTTCTTGCTCCATCTAATCTTGCAAACACCCATTCAAGTATGCAGGAGCACAGTGCTGCACATAAGCAACACACAGCAAAAATACCTGCGAGCCAGCAGGCTGAGAGCAGCTTGTGCAGATAGGCTTTATTTTTCAGCTGGCAGCAGTGAGACCCTGTCTTTTTCTTCACTGGGATATCCAGGACCAAGTCCAAAGAAATAAATCAATCACGCATGTGGAGTAGTTCTCTTCCTCTATGCCCTATACCATGACGCAGCTCAGATACAACAGCAAAAGGAAGCCCCAGCACGTGGCAGAATGCAGGTACAAGCCTAGTTATCTGTGGCAAGATACACACACACAAAAAAAAGAAAAAATAGGAAACAGGAAAAGAACAACCAGGGAAATCCCAGCACTCCTCCCCACTCCCAAATCCAAGAATGCCATGTTCAGAGTTGTTTTGCACTGTTTTTCTCTAGGACCATTTCCTATCTCACCACTGTCCAAGTTCTGGCCAATGCCAGCTACCCCACCCTTGGGACTTTGACAGCATCTGCCTCTTCAGTCTGACACCTCTGACAACTTCTCGATCTCACACACAAGGCTTTTCCCAGACAGATCAGAAACTATGCATGTAATAGCCAACACTCTGCAAACATCTCCTATCAGACAGAACTGTGAAGAGAATTAACATACCCCACCCACCCCCCGCCAACCAAAGGCAGCAACTACTCTCAAGGCTGAGAAAACAGACAACAGGACACCACTGCAGATCGTCGTTATGTGCATCTTGCCATGTAACTGTCATGACTGGTGAAAGTCTGAGAACGGAACTGGCTACAGGTGCTATCCCCCACTGTGCTCTCAGTTTGTTGCAGATGGGTACAGAGGAGCTTTGTCTGTTCTTAGAACTTGCCTTGTTAATGTTCTTGTAATATTGACACAACATTCAGTTCAAAGTTGTTACTAGCAAGTGGAAACTGAAGCTTTTTATTGAGTGTGGGGTTTTTTAATCTTCGCTTTTAGAACAAGGTACTTAACATTAATATTCATTTGTACATCACATCACATACTCAACTGTGCTATTGCTTCAGCTACAGCTGCATATTGTCTGCTTCCTCAGAAGTCCTCAGACTGAAGATTTATGGTGAAAGACACTTAAACACACAAAACCAGAAAATGCAACTACATTTTACTTATGAGGCAGACATTTTGCTGCATGCACCTCTCCATCAGAAACAAGTCCAACTTTAGCAGACACCAATAGCATCTTTTGTCTTTGTCTAATTTGGAAGCTGTGTTACACAGAACTGGGAAACAAGTTAATGTATGCTAAGTTTGCTGGAGCGGCAAAAGCAACAGAAAGTTCTTGATCTAGCGAAAAACTGTAAAGAGAACAGAAGCTTTGCATTCCCAACAAAGGATTCCCCCAGGAACAAGAGGTATTTGAAGATGTCCACTTCTACATCTGGAATTAAAAGCTGAGATTTCTCACAGAGAAATGCAAATCAATTAAGCAAACCAAGAAATGTTTGGGGAGGAAAAGGAAAATATTTGGCAGGCAAACGCTAAAATGTTGGGCAGCTCTATGGGAGTGATGTCCCATGGACCGAACCAAAAACATAATTAGTCTATTGTGTAGGTAAACACCAAGCTCATGTACAATTTTCTTCTCATCCCAAACATCTCCTGGACACTTGCTGCCTAGCATCCTTTCTACAAAAGTAGAGTACCATACTGATAAGTCAGCGTGTAAAAACACCTAGGGGAAGAAGGTTTAGCAAAGTATAAAGTGTTTCTTCAAAAGTGCATAAGTAGTAAACAACACTCCTCTGGGTTTGTACGTTTACCATTGTACCCAAAGACACTAGCCATTTTACACTGGCAGTTTTAGCGCTCCCAGCTTACATTATCTGCTTGGAAGCTGAATGGCACCACTAACTACAGCACCATGTCTCTTATGCTGATGCCTGTCAGCAGAGAGCTGCGCAAGCGTTCTTATATAGGTGCATTTTGCAGCAGCCAAAAAGATGGCCACCAAGTTATACCAGTCTGGTAAGGAAACGAGAGGCTTCAAATGTAGATCACATCCGAGTCATGCTGCTGAACCTACAAAAACAAAGCAAACAGGAAAAAATCAGTTTTGCCCTGAACTCCAACTTAAAGTAAACTCCTTTCGGTCCAGTTCTTCCTTCGCCTCTGACTCTGTAGCCTTTTGCAAGACGCTCTGCAATAGCTTTTTCTTCCTTCTTAAAACATGCATAATTGCCTCACTCCTGCTATTTGGATTAGGTTAGTCTTAAAAGTTGCTTCCGTTACTTGCATTAGAAAGAGCTGCTTCCTCATTTGTTGCTACACTCAGTTGTGTTCCTTCCAGTTCTAAGCACACAACCCTGAAGATTCAGGTCTTGAATATTATATACCAGAGCCTCTAAATGATCCTAACCCCTCAGTTTTGTTCATACAAAACACCAGCAAATACATCAAGCTTCCTTTATTCCCAATGCGTTGCACAACTAGTGCTGCCTAGAGAAAGCTGATTTTCTTCCCACTGTTCAAGACCACATGCTCTTACAGTTCTTGAATGCATACTAGATTCTCCATTCTAGTGAAACTTAAAAGCACATTGTTTTTTCATAAGACCCAGCTCATTAGCTCTTCAGGACTCTTTGACAGGGAACACATTGGAAGAGAACTGAACTGTTGGAAGTCTTGGCATTTATTCTATCTTACTCCTTGCCCCTTAAAACCAGAAGACTGGCACAGTATGTTTTAAGCTCTCTATACCTGGGAGCACATTCTCATTTCCAAGCCTGGCTGATACAAATAAAATTTAAACACAGATCCCCCTACTGCAGTCAGGCATCTCCGTTTCATTTACCAAGGCTTACAGCTTTGCATTCCAGCTTCGATCACAAATGAGAAAAAACAGGCGGCCTCAAGTTATAAACAGTCCCGAATGGTGCGCCAATGCAGGGTCTCCAAACTCAAGCAGCCACCATGCATTGACTTGTCATTTGAGAGGCTGTGACAGAGCAGGACAAAACAGGTCCCTAAAGCCAGATTCTACCTCTCTGAACTCTAAACCTTTAGTCAACATTTGGGAATTTACTTACAAATCTGATTACCTTTATAATCTGTTTTCTGGTTCCTGTGCCCACACTGTTGGCAACCAAGGAATTTGCTTGAAAAGACGACTTTTCCACTGGCACTGTGTGTTGAATTTTGTTGGTGCAAGGCCAGCTGCTTGTAGTATTTAACGAGTAACCAGGGAAAGGTCTGTGAAGATTTATATCCAATGAACCTCCAGTTTCGAAGGTTTTCATCCATGATGGGGTCTTTAAAAGAAAAGAACACATGGAAATTTAATGCCCTCTCTGTATTGAGACTCATTAAGCCAAAAAGAACATCACATGCATAGTCAGAAAATAAAGACCATCTTCCTTCATAGTTTTTCCAAGCCTCCCTTCTCTAAAACTGTTGACTCTGAGCCATTTTTGCTACATATGGAACAACCTGGAAAGACAAAGCCAGCCCTATTCTTGCGCTGGTTCAGGAAGAGGCTGGAGTGTTTATGTAAATAACAAGAAACTTATGACAAAACTCTGAGTTTAGTTCCTCACTGCCTTAAAAAAAAAAATGCACCAAGATTTTTGACTTTTAGCAACCACAAAGCACATGAATGAGAATGTGATGCAAACTATGAGGAACCACATTTAAATGTGTTAAGTTACAATAATTTAGTTTGCTCCAAGACCTTAAACCTTTACTGTGATTTCATAATCTGTAAAATAAGATGATTGTTTTGCTTATGGTACTGGTATCCCACCCAGGAAAAACTTCTTAGATTTTGGTTAGACATGAATTTTCCTTGTCTGTGTTCATACTTTTAATATTTTACTGTCAAGGGTACTAAAGCATGTGCCTTGAACTGAAATACAGCAACTACCTTTGGCACACCCACACTATTCTCTTTTATGGTTCATGCTGAAAAAAGTGCCAGGTATTTAGGATACATACATTTCCTAAGGAGCGATCCAAGGATCCCAATACTTCATTCCAATGAGAGTAAAGCCCAGACTGTTTTTCTTCTAGTTTCAAAGCATGAATTTCAGACTTCAGTTCTTTCAGTCGATCTTCAAATTTTCTGCTCTTTTCTAAGTAGTCTAGCCTGTAGTCCACACAGTGGAGACTAAAAACTTATTGGCATGACATAGGTCAAAAACAGGTGTGTGTGGAAGGAGGAGAGCGGAAGTTTTGTTTCATTTTGGTTTTTTGATAGGCAAAATGAAGTCTGACACATGTCAGCCTGACTCCCCTGACCCAGTGAGAAGGGGGTTCACCTCCACCTTTCAGCATTCACACACTTACTTTTTACCAAGCATTTCCTTCCAGACCAAGAGAGGAAAAGCCTCTCGATGTATTAGATCAACGCAATACCACACTTCAACACTAGAGGGAAACTTCTGTCCTCTAACATGCTGTTAAGAGTAAGTTTGCCCCTGAGTACTTACTAAAGTAAGTACTTTGCCCCTGACATAAGGGCAAAAGGGTTCTGGACTTGTCACGGCTTGATTTCACCAGAACACTCTTACTCTGTGTAAATAACTACTCTTATACAGACATAAACCACACCAGCTCAGTAGAAGGCCTCCAGCTGTATGTACAAGTAGGAGGCCATCCTTAATTGTTAAAAGTATGAACAGTGATTCCCAGAGATTCCCCCCCCCCCCTTTCTGTACTTTCCATGATTAACACTCTCATTTATTTACACCATAAGCATACTGATACCTCTCTCTCTCTATCTCAAAGGATAGTCTCTTGAGGTCAATGTCCTTCAAATCCAGCTTCATGGATCCTTTGTCAAAGCTGGCATCTCTGGTGTCAGTTAGCGAGTATTGTGGGTACTTGACCATGTGCTGAAAGATGCAACACAAGCATTGTCAATAAGATCTGATTGTTCAATTTTGTGTTTATCTCCCCAGCATCTGCAAGAATGCCATGCTGTGCCATTTCATAAGTTACCCATGGGTTCCGAGACACACAGGTGCTCCTGTAGCCCTTCCCCTCTACCTGAGTGGCCTCAGATGAACTGCTGAAGTCCACAACCCACAGATCTAAGGGCCCAGGAGTATTCCAGCTACAACGTTCTTACCTATTTCAGCAGAGAATGGACATCCATTCTCAGCAAGACTGGAGCAGAAGAGGGAGCTGGGGCACACAGTCTTAGCACTGCCTTCTTGCTGGAGACAGCTTCATCTGCTTTGCCTAAACACACTCATTGGCAATTTGCACGCCAGGACAACACAGCTGACTCAGTACAAGCACCTCCACAAAGTACTGCCTGACTGAGATGGCACAGAGTCAGTATTAGGCATGAATGCAGGCAAGAATCTCTGCTCCCTAAGTCCCAACACCAGTCCTGTTTTTAACTTTTGTCTTGCCTTTCTTATCATCCTGCCTCACTGCCCTGAACAAATACAACTTCCATCCTAGCTATAGTGTGTTTAAAGCACCAGTTGGTCCTATAGGTGTTTGTCCCCCAGCTGGATGCAGACACACCACTACTCAGCTTGATAGGGGCTATAAAAATGTAGTCAACATCTAACTGTCTCTGAAGATGAAGTGGTGCCCAGGAGAGCAGAACTTACAGGATAATTAAGCCTGGTTATGTCTACAAGTTTCTGCTTTGCTTTCCGTTCAGCCTCTCTGGCTTCATGCAGATCTTGTTTCAGATGCTCTGCTTCCTTGGCTCTGCAAGACAAATATTCTGACATAAATGGTTGATGATTTCTAGTATAAAGCAACACATGGGTTTTCAGAGCTATGCACCTCACTAGCTTCCAGAGAACAAGATCCATTACTGTGAGTGATTCCTTTACCCAAAGACACTTGTGGTAGAACAGTCACATGGAGAACTAACTGGACACAGCATAACACATGCTTTCAAAGACAATCCTGCACAAACTGGCTGAATTAACCTGTTTTTCCTACTCCTAATTTCCCTGGGCTCAGTTATGACCTGCTGATACAGATTCTCCAGGCTGTCAAGAGATCCTCCCTGAGGTGGGGAGAGGTGCAACGTATCTGCTCTTTATTTTGGCAAGCTTTTTGGCAGTATCCTAAAACAAGCAAGAAGGCCCTTAATAGCACGGTTAAACATCTGTCAACACTGGTCTGCTCTGCATCTTCATGCAGCACAGTGTTATGGAACAAGCAAATACTTAGAGTGGTTTATGTTCTACACAAGTTTACCTGGTTTATACTTCTCAGAGATCTGAAAGGGATACTAGAGACCACCACTTGCTGCTAATGAATGAAAACAGTCTCATAACACACAGGGTATACAGAATGGTAAATTCAGATAGCTAAGTAGCCAGTGTCCTTTTCATAACACTAAATAGAAAATGCTTCTGCATTCTGGATCTTTAATACTAAACATCTCTAAAGCCTTGCATCTGATCCTTTGTAAACTTCTTGACCTGCATCACAACCCCTGGTACCAGGTGGAACAAACAAGATGCAAGAAGGCTTAGTCACAGCTTTGGGAACAATCCCTCCCTCGTGGGCTTAGCTCTGAGAAAAGCAGCACTCTTTGCACCGAGGCATCCCACTAGGGACCACACAACCCCACTCAAACAAATCTAACCTCCGGTCAGACTCCTTCACCAGCTTCACTGCTATCAGCTCTGCCTCCCGCATCTTTTGCTCCATCAGGCGTTTCTCCTCCTTGGTTTTCAGAGCCGTGATCTCCAGTCTCTGTCGCTCCTGCTCAGCTTCTGCAGCATTCTGGGCCAGCAGTTTTGCCTCTTCCTCTGCAATCTGAGCTTTCTCAGCCAGCAACTCTGCTGCTTCCTGGGATCGGAGCTAAGAAGAAAATTTTTGTTAGTTATCCTGTCTAGCATCTAGAAAATCACTCCTGCAGACTGACATGAAAAGGCATCTCTCCTCAAAAGATCAAGTGATAAAAATATTATTCCTTAAAATAAGAGGTGTAGTAAACATAATTGTAGGGTTTGGTGTTCCTCCTCTGCTCCAGAATTGCCTAACTTCCTTCCTGCCTCTCACCTCCACAAAGCAAGAAGACATATTTGCTTAGAATTGGACAAAGACATCAACCAAAAATTGAGTTGGCCCCTTCGGTTGCCAGTGCACCATGCCCCCTTCTCCCAATTGCAGCTCCAAGGTTGCTTGCTTTCTTCCCTCTTTGCCTGAAGAAAGCACTGCGAACCAAATACAAGGAGCAAATGGCTCACAGCAAATGGAGGTTATGACCGATCAGTTTTCCCAGGTATTCCAGCATGGCCTCTCCACCAGTAGTCAGAAACTCTCCAGCCTTATCTGAGCCATAATTCCTGCTGTCTCACAGGAGCCATAAGAAGAAGAAGAAAAAAAAACACACCAAAAAAAAACAAAACCAAAACTGATTCCAAACCAAGAAAGTCCATCAAGCACAAGAATACTCAGACTAATGTGCTACTCACCAGAGCCTCATTGGCCTGCCTGGCTTCATCTTCCAGCTGGAAAAGACGCCTTTCCAGCTCTTCTTTGGCTCGCTCAGCTTCTTCTCGGAGCTGCTTCTCCCTGGCCAGCCTTTGATTCTCCATCTGGAAATACAATGAGCAACACCACGTTTGTGGGTTTGCAGGAGAATCTCATCTGGGCCTGAGGCAGCACAGCAAATGAATCTAATGAAGAACGGACTGCTCTCTAGCTGGTGGACTGATACTCACCAGAGATGCAATGCTGGAGCTGCTTGCATTTTGCAGCACTGAGCTCCTCTAACAGGTAATACTAGTTATTTCAGACTGCTGGTAGGGCACATGGATCGATCTGTTATGTACCCCAAATCTTTGTGATCACCTATTCAGTTTCACAAACATCACTTACATCCTCAGATGCTGCATAGACACTAGAGCTGTTGCCACATTCAATCCTGCTGCACTTTCTCATCTCCCACATGCAATGCATGGACAGCAAGGGTATCAGCTGGAATAATAATCAGCATTTTCAACAATAGAATAGCAGAAAGAATCTACCTTTTTTCTAGCTTTTTCTTCCCTGGCTTGTGCTTTCATTTGCTGGATCTCTATTGAGTCCACTTTTCTCCTCCTCATAAATAGGTCATGGTTTCCAATGCACAACTGCAAAATCTGGATAGGAAAAGCAAAGCAAATGCAATTTTGATGTACTTGTGCCCCAGCCAGAGCAACAGAGCCCCACATTGGCCTCACAGGACAGAAGCTGACAATTCTAACTTCAGCACAAGTGCTGACAGTTGCTTCCCTTCCAAGAAAATCAGCACCCAGGGCAGGTTCATACCCAGGTACATAACAGTTTAGAAAGTTCATAACAGGATGAGGGGTTCCTTCTGTCCTTCATTCCCCTCTGGTTCCATCTTCCTCAACAAGAACAGGCAGTAGATCTAGGCCAAGAGTACACAAGATGTGTGGGAATGGTCACCTGTGATGGGTCCTCGACAAGCAAATTGAGAAGTGACCCAGCCCCTGTGGTTGTGTTAGGAAGCAGTCAGTGATGATACAATTAACCAGTTGATTAGGTCCCTTCATTGTTCTTCTCCCAGAAAAGGAGGAAGAACGCACAGCAGCCAGACAGGCAGATGCTGCAGTGGCTTTGCACCCTTCCATACCCTACATCCTTCTGTTCCAGCATCTGGATTTCCCTTTATCATTTGGGCCTTCTTTCACATCTCACTTTCCACCCATCATCTCCCCTTCCCAGAGAGCACAAACTTATGCACTCTGACTTCCCAGACAGAACAACCCTCAGGAAAACACATGCTGGAAGTCAATGCTCCCTGGCCTCTCCATAGGTTTTACAAACAATATTTCTCACTCAGATATTGGTCAGTAATAACAGGCTCAGCTCCAAAGAAGGAAAGCAGGATGCTTACCAATTTGTTCACTTTGAGCTGAGAGGAAAAGAACTTGAAGACTTCTGCTTTTTTGTCAAGAGGTTTAATAGTTAACTACACAGACAAAAGGAAAAAAGAAAGGAAACAGTGAGAAGGAGGAAAAACAAAGCTGAAACTATTAATAGTAATGCAAACTTTAGCCCATCTCCACTTCTCTCCAGGGAAGCAGTGATTTATGCCACAAATGTGCAAAAATGTTTTGCTCAAAAGAATTGGAACCAAGGCTGCTGTTACCCAGGTTCCTCATCCACTTCCATAGCAGGCTATGTTAGAAAATAAAACCTCCCACAGACCCACCCTGGTGCCAGTTCGGATGGTGGTTTTCATAATAATACCATCTGTGCATTGCAAACTATACTATGAACACTGGAACACGCACTGGTTATGATGAAAACAGAATCCAGTACTAATCACCAGAAGCAGTCATATTCTTCAAGTGAGGAAGATGTCAAACACCTCTCTGAATACCAGTCATTGCAGGTATAAACAAAATGTATCAATAGCCTGAAGGAGTTGTTCTTCTGACCATCAGATAAAGTCCTGGAACTCCTGCTTTCTCACATTTTCAGTCCTATCTCCCAAGCTGTTTCCAGAGGACATGAAGGGCTTTCATGCTGCCAGGTCAGTACACACTGTTTCGCTTCATATGTTGTGCTCAGTTTGGCTGCATAACAACATATGGCTCCATTCTTTAAGATCCTGTTTTCTGTGACTCATGGGTTAGCTAGCACTCTATTCCTAGAATTCATTTACAATGCAATGTATAATTTCAGGCCATCTGAGTCACCAAGACCATGATGTCTTAAAGCTCGTTTCACCCCATAGGTAAAAACTGGTTGAATGTATTACCTTGTGAGGAGCAGGACCGTGAATGTGTCACTGAATATAATGGAGCTTTAATATAGGGCTGCCCCATTTCCCAACAATAGCGAGATAAAGCAGTTTATTCACAGACCAAAGGGGAAGTTTAATGTCATGCAAGGACCAAAAACTTTTCTCCTGTAGGCTGCCCTGCCTGATTTATTGTAGGGACATCTAAGTCTGGACAGCAAATCTCATCCTCAATATTTTTCAAACAACCCACAGAAAATGGAAGAGGCTGTGCTATCCTTTGGCTGACAAATTGTAGGTATTCCAGTACCAATGTAGTTCTTCTAGTTTTGTTTTTCTGATTATAGCGTTCCATGTAGCCACATGATTTGTAACAAGACTAAATTTAACCCACTCCCCCCTGTACTTTCTACAAGTAGAGGACTGGCTCTGAAATCATAGTTATGCTGAAGACTGAAATCATGCACTGACAAACTGGCAGAATTCAGGCAGAAAAACATGTATCTCCCTACATGTCTCCTCTTGCCACTGTGCTTCAAACCTCATGTCCAAGGACAACTTCTGCATGTGAAAATGGCATTAAGTCTTTACGGATCATCTAATTCCTGCTGAGATGACTAAAAAAGCTAGTCATGGTGGCATTCATAGTATCTATCTTTTTCAGAGATCAACACACTTGTTTTGCAAAGTACAAACAGCAGGGAAGGAACCAGAACAGAGGGCTTCCATAATTGTGGCAAGCTCAGAGCAGCCTCTGGCTCCTAGGGGAACCAAGGTTATCCAGCACATCTGAAAGGCAGGTCTGTTATTTTTATTTCTGTAACAAAGCTTCCTAGGATTTTCCCCCTTCTCCCCCAAATTATTTAAACAGAGACAGTTTCAGCCTGTTCCAAGAATCCCAGTCCACACCCATGCCCATATAAAAAGAATAATATATCAAAGCCATCATACCTCTTTCTCACTATAGGAAATGTTTCTGATAGCACTCCACTCAAATGACTTATTTGGAGAGAACCTGTTATTAATGCTGTAGATATGAATACCTTTGGCATCAACTCCAAGTAGGAGATCTGTATGGTTTTTATTTTGCTAGAAAACAATAGAAATCAGTAAATGCAATTTATGGTGACATTAAACAACCACAGACAAGAACCACAGTTATTCTAACACATTGATATTTATCTGTATGTTTAGAAAATTGATGTTTCCACAAAATATTATGAATGTTGTCATTACTAGCTCATAAACACAGTCCTCTAGGTTGACTATGGCAGCTCAAACTTTTAGTCTATTTCACCTTCTTCCTATTATCTATCCAGAGCTACTCAAGACCTTTGTCAGATTGTAAAACATTAATCTTATCTGTTTTAGTCATTAAAGCAGGCAAGCAAACCAAGTCAGGACAATCAGTACACAGCCCACCAGCAGCACAGAAAAGCAGAAATTGGAAGTCCCAGTTCCAAACTCCTTGAAGGATTTTAAAAGGATAGTACCATCATCTACAGCAACTGAAAAATGCTAAAATAAAGCACTTACAGCAATTGGAAAATAATTGACACCATACATTTCCAAGTCTTGGGCAATTTTCAGGTAGTTCATCTCAGCTTCATCCCTAGAGAGAGTAAGGCGATGATTATACTTGGAGATTCCTTTCCAACCTTTCTCTTCCAGCTGTCTCTACATTTCCCACTTAGAAAAGAACAGGCAATCTGGTCCTTTGTACTTTAATTTTGCCATCTTACTCTCAACAACAGAAAAAGGATAATAAAACCAGCATCTTCACAGAATAAAGGCAGTAAAGCTGTACCTATTTTGAATCATGTATAGTGTAATGTTTATTAAAATTCCAAGTCCAGTTTTATTCTTATGTTAGTTTTACCACTCCATCATTATGTCTTGGAGACCTACCCTACCATTGTTTTCCATGACACGAGAATATTTCCTTCAGGAAACGGAGTTCATTGAGAAATGACTCCTGAACAAATTCTAAACAGAGCTGTGGGCAGAGGCCAAAGATGGGTGAGAATCTCTCCACCCACCGTTCTTCTCCCTTCCAGGTGAGGCATCAATAAGTCTTGAGGAAAATATTCAGTAAAAATAGTGCTAAGAAGCACCTAGAACAGCCAAAGAGAAAATGAACCAAAATACCAGGAAAGGCTGCCTCTGGGTGCCAACAGCTCCTACTTCTTGTTTAATTGAATTTCCAGCCATGCTGAATGTCTTAAAGTAGCTGAATGTCCACATGGACTAGCATCAAAACTCAGTCCTGGAACTATGATGCTGTGTCTTTACTGTTTTGGTTCCTTGCTAAGCACACTGACACCCTTTTGACCCATGATTTTCACAAGGTATAAGATATCAGATTCATTCTTTTTATTCTAGGGAGAGACTGGTGTGATACGGCTCCAGAAAGGCAGCTGCTGCATAGGACAGGCACACCAGCCACTCCAGGTAGCTAATGGCCTTAAATGAAAAGGCTAAACTGTCAGGGCTAACGGCAAGTTCAACACAAGTCAGACTTTCTGCAGGAACTTCTCTCTGCTGGCATACATGGACTCTGATGAGACAGGACTCCTGTTTTCGGTATGTTAGGTCATGAAGCTCTGCAAGAGTCCTCAGCTTCTTTGCTCACTTCAAAGCAAGTCCAGTTTATAAGCACTTGGAGCCCTACACTAGACACTTCTTACCCCAGATGAGTGGGTGTTTTTATCCTTAGTTATAAATTAGCCTATTAACATCACAGTTTGGAAACCAGTATTTCTTTGCTTACTCTACAAAAGCCAAATTTCATTGAAGACAGCAAATAACTAATTACTGAAATCTATAGCATTTCCAAAGAAGGAAATTGTCTCAATACCTGGCAATACCCCTGTGCTCAGCATACCAAGCAGTAATCTTTTCTTCCCACATCTCTGCTGTCAGCTGATACTGCCTGAGGACCTACAGAGAAAGGAAGGAGTTTGGTTTCCTTTGAAGATAGAAATACATGTGCTGCCTCTCCCAAGCAATGTGAATGCAGCAATGCAGTACACAGCTCATTTTGCCAACTTCAGGGCAGATGCAAACAGTTTCTAATGCTCTGGTTAATCCCACAGCAACACGTGTGTTCCAAAGATTAGATCCAAAGACTTGGTTTTATACAGAATAAAGACTTACCCTTTTGGGTAAAAGTTCATCATGGGCTAGAAAGCCTGGCTCATGGAAGTTTGGGTCATAGTCACCATACTGTCCCAAGAAAAGAAAAGATACTTCAGTTTGTTAGATGCAGAACGCTGAAGAACTTCTTGCTTGCACAGTTTGATGCAATCGCTTCAGACAGAATTTGTTTTGCTTCTCCTGTACACAGGGTAACATGTAATAAACAGGCTCCCCTCATCTGAACTGTCCATGGAAGTTACTTCCAGCCTTTGTGCTATGCACATGGCTCCAATGCAGCCACTGAGGTGGCCTATAACCTTAGGCTTCAGTCCTAGCCTGCAGCTCTTGGTAAGTGCAGATACGAAGGAGTCTCCCATGACTTCATACCCTCCTCTGAACTACAGGCTACATTCAGGAGTGTAAGCTCCCGGGCTCCTACAGCTTACTGCATACAGGCTGGGCTGCTGCAGAGGGCCAGCCCTGCTAAGAATTAGTGTTCACCTCCTGCCACTGTATAAGTTTGGCTCTTGGTGGCATGAAGTAAACTATGTTCTGAGAGATACTAAGAAACATCATGTCCTTCCATTGTGAGCTCTGGTATCAGCACCTGCTGTATCCACGGGCAATTTTTAAAACAACAGGAAGTAATTCTAGCTGGGAGAAAGATTACATTAACATGTTAGGTCCAAAGAAATCCCCTAAATTGCAAACGCATAGTATATAATACCAAAATCCTCACAGTGGCATCTAAATCTTATTTTTCTAGCTGTGCCTGTACCTCCCAGGACAACCTGCTTTTTTAATAGCAAATTTTAACATTTCTGTGTTTTACATACCACCCTGTATATGTGTTCATTAAAAAAAAAAAATCAATAAAAAAAGAGCACTTCTATGACAAACCTTGGCCTGAACAGCGTAAGAAGCCAGTAAAACTGTTGCTTCTGGAGAACAATAGATCTCCTCATCCAGTATTTGTTTCTTAACCTAAATCAAGAGAAAAAGGGGGCAAGTTAAAGAAGCTCAAAGTCAGGACTTATGTCAGGCTTGAAATGAAACTAGACATGCCCAGACTATAACTTGGCACCAGACATCACCATTACAAGTTAATAACAGCAGCATTAAAATGGCATTCAGAAACACAGGAAGCCTTTACTTAGCATTACATTTAGAGAAAAAAACAACCAACTTTTGAAAGTTGAAGTGTCTTAATTCTAAATTCATAGAAATGCCGGTCAGCTACGTCTACACATTTATATAAGGAGTCCTGAAAAAGAATGTGTTCTAAAACATGAATTTTATTGTCTGCACTTCATTCCTTCAACAATTCTTCTTTTTCTTCCTTTCTTCGGAAAAGTTAGCTTTACAACATGTAAAACATCAAATTTTACATTGGAAGGGACCTCTGGAGGTCATCTAGTCAAAGCAGGTCCAACTAGACCAGATTGCTCAGGACTGTCCAGCTGACTAATACTACCAAGGACAGAGACATACTGAAAACCGTAATAGTATGTTCTCAAGCTTTCCAGAATGAGAGAATAAAGGACACCCCACAAAGGGAAGCTGACTAATAGAGCACTTAATTCAATTACAGTGGTCTAAGCACAAGAAAAAGGTAGGGGCTTAAAAATAAAAGCCCAGAATAAATGGTAAAGAGTCTTCTAACATTCTTTTAATTTTAACAATCTGTGGTGCTACCAAGATCAGAGATGCAATAATTTCTAAGATGTTGCTTGATTTTAAATCAGTTGGGTAATTTTTACTTGAAAACCTAAGGAGGGAAGGGGAAATTAATCTTCACAAATCTTCCTCTCAGGTGTAATGTATTTAGCCTACTAACATGCACAAGAGAAGAAAATTTTGCATAATGCACAGTCTTAAACATTTCCAAAAAGAAAAATTACTTGAGATAGCAGTGAGCTATCTTTACAAATACACTTTGGCACTGTAGGTACTGTGAACTGAAATGAACCAGCAAGAAAGTTTTTCTTTTCAATTTAGTCTCTGGTGAGCACAATATATGAACCTGAGTTATAGTACAGGGAGGAATTTTTTCTAAGCTGTTAAAATGGAAAGAATGAAAAGACTGAAAAGACTTTTCTTCCAAACTGGAAAGCTTCGGCTTTCATACTCCATGGTGCAAATCATACATTTCAGAATTTAGAACAACTTAAGATAAATCCCCCATAAGTGTCTGGGGTTTTTTCTGATCAGTTCTTACAAAGACATTTTGTTGTATTTCTTTATGAATGAGCAAATTACCTAATCTTTTAAACGGACAATATTTAGCTTTAGTCATTTACGTTTATTCACACATCTTGCAAAAAGCTGTTATGCCTCATTAATTTGTAAAGGTCTGAATAGTCAGTAGAGCTGAAATCTGTAGGCATCCAGATGTCTGTACATGTTTTTCCTATTAGCATCCAGGTGTGATCTTAAGTTCTTATAGTCAGGAAACTTTGCAAGTTCAAATTTGTTTCAGTCTTGTTTTTCTATTTTGGAATGAAAAGAATTTGCTAATTGTGTATCTGCTAGTCAAGGCAGGTTCAAGGAGAAAAGAAAAGTGAAAAAAATCAGGATTAAAAGACTAGGAAAAGAGTTCTGCCTGTCTCATTCCTTTGCAAAACCAGTTTAAGAAATAAATTGGCAAGTGGTTAAGGGTTCTGGATAAAGTTCTAGTTAGTATATTAACCCTTTGACCAACAGCATTGTCCCATTACTTCATTAACACATCCTCCTCAGGGAACAAATGCATTTACTGTGTTTGTTTACAGATACAGACTGAATTAATTCCATACACCAATCTACCTGCACAGACACATACTGCTAAAAGCTACCAGAATAAAGCAACACACCAGAAGGCTGCAACTTGCAGAAGATTCCACAGCAGCTCAGGAGAGAAGCAGGATGGCACAGACATTGGAACAAACAACTGACCAACAAGTGGCCATCCCAAACTCAGTGCTTCTATACCTATTGCTACAGCTATGGTCTGTTGCTGCAGCTATGGAGCTACAGCATGGCTTTTCCTGATTGATGCATCTTTATTTTGATAACAAAGCATTGTATTCCAAGAATTTGCTCATTCACCTACTTTTTAATGGAGCTAAGAGAACCCTAACAATTTCTGGGACAAAAGAAAACCAAGCAGCAAATAGGAAAGCTGCATCTGCAGAGCTACTAGCATCAATGCATGTGTGGGGTTAACTTTATTACTTTTACTGGCTTCCATCTCATGGAAATTTGTAAATGTCTAAGAACCACCACGGTGTACAGACCAAGCTGTGTTCACACAGCTAACAACTCTGCTCTTGAGCACAGTACTGCTGTCCTGCAGCTCCTCAGTAGCTGCCCCTATGGCAGAGCTGAAATGGGTTCTGTTATCTGTAATGAAGATTTGTCAGGGCTAGAGATTTATTCTACTAGCATGAGGAGCAAGCACCCAGTTCAATGGGGTAGGGAAGACAACTCAAACTGGCTAATTTGACTGGCAGAAGTCAGTGTGTGCAAGTCTGGACATTTCAGAATACCACCAACATCATACCAAGGGAACAGCTTTTCTTATCCAGGGCCTATCAGACAACATGATGATGCCTCCAGACTTTGTCTCTAAAAGGATCACACATTGTGGTGAATCTTCTGTTTGAGTCATAGCTGTGTATGCTGCTCCACTCCTTTTGAAACTTGCTAGATGAACAAAGCTATATTTCAGAATGGCTATCAAATTCTATCATCTTTTTTCCCTACAATCCAAAAAGAAGATTTAAGAAGGACAGGTTAGGGAGTTCTTGTTTTCTAGTGATTATGCCTTCTACAGTCATACACAAGACCTCCCAGTAACCACTTGGACTATTTTTAGGAACTCACAAGTTTTAGTTTCAGGGATAGGCTGTAGTCACAGGTCTTGTTCCATCTGCAGCAGATAGGGGTGAAGCAGCTTATTGTCCCCAATTGCTTATCACTATGCCTTCCCTCTTCTCCACCTTCACACCTGCCACTGTAATTGCTTGTGTAGTCACTCCCACACACAGTGTGTACATCTAATAACAGGTCTCCTAATTCTGCTCATTTTGAAAGAACTAGGTTAGGGAATGGTTACACAAGAGGTTACACCAGCAGGTCTAAGATGACAATGACAAGGAGCTGTTAAGACTCTCTTCATCCAACTTAACTGCAGCCAGAGCAGACCAGATGACAGTCCTCAAAGTAACTTCTGAAGCTGATAAAAATGATGGCTTCACTTTATACTTCTCAGCACTGACCACTCAGGGCAAAAGCCTCACAGTTCTTCAAGCAGTGCCAGCCTTCCGTGGATTTTTTTTTTTAAACACATACTATAAAGGCAAAACAAGTCTGGAATATCCAGATGTGGAATTATCACCCAAACTACCAGGTGTAAAAGTCACTTTACATGAAACTACATGTCTCAGCAATTTCACTCCCATTCCTAGCACAAACAATAAGAGAAGCCATCAAGAGAGCAAAAACTCGCAGAAGGCAAACAACATTCAGCTTACTGGTACACAAAACCACAGCAGTCAGAAGAGATGTTTATATTTCATAAAAATGAGATCTTTACAGAGACACTGATACAGCTGAAGCCAGCAGAATCACCCCGAGACTAAAAGCTGCCAACAAGATCAAAAATACAAAGAGACTGGGGTAAATACAGAAGGAATTAATGGTTAAAAACTGTTCCTGACCTGAAGGAAGAATAAATGCTGGGTAATTTCCTGTAATAGTTCCTCTTCTACCTTCTCTGGGTAGAATTTAGCCAAAAAATGAAAGCTAATGGGATCTTCTTTGGGGATTTCTTGATCTAAAACCTGTTTAGAGATAAAATCAGCAGCAAAAATAGTACATAAATGTCTCAAAATAGTATTCCAGAGCAAAATCAGAAAGCAGGCGATAATCCACTTAAAGCAGCCTTTCCATATTTTAGATGGAAGGGCAATGCTGAGCTTTAATCCAGTAGCAATCAGTGCATAGAGTGGTGACTAGTGTGTGATACTTCAGGCGAAATGTGATCGAAGCAATCACACCAAATAACACAACAAACTTCAGTCTTAAAAAAAAACAATACCACCGAAAATTATGAGTTGTCATGTAACATGTTCCTTTAGCTCCTGTGCTAAAAAAGTAAATATTTATAAGTAGAAAACAGCCATGCTGGGTTTTTTTCTATACCTTTTTGTCCATCTTTAACCAGGTGCACATTCCTTTTATTGTGTACTGCAAGCCAAAGAACCAAGTCTCCCTTAAACCAAGCGCTCGGCACACCAGGTCAAACAAGTCCTTTCCCTTCCACTTCATCTAAAAGAGAAAAAGAAAATTAAGAAAAACAGGTATGTCCTGAATGAATTTGCTACATTTTAGGCAAGGAAACTAGGCTACCATTTGCCTTTCTCTTATGAACTCTTATTCCACCTTCAGCTTTTCAATGAAATATGCCTACTGCTGTCTACGGTAAAGGTGCAATAGTTACAATGCTCTACCTCCTCTTCCTCTCCTCCAGAGGAGGATTCACAGAGCAGCTGTAGTCATTTAACCACAGCATCAAGCACTTTATGAGCACAGGGAATAAGGATTGTACTATTGATTTCCTAGGACATGGCAAGGCTTTATTAATATTTGTAAAAATTTTATTCAATAGTTTATACAAATTGGAGAGACAGAGAAGGCCAGGAGAAATCAAAGGAGGGTCAGGGCACAGTGTAGAAATGCCAAACAGTGAAAGCAAATCCATCTTTCTCATACCTCAGCTATTTCAGTGGTAGCAAGCCAAGCCTTTACGCTACTCTGATTTAAACAAACAGGAGCCTGTCTTCTAGAGTAGTTTAGTAGCCTGGCTCCATAGAGAGCAAACTTTGATTAAAGGTCCCAAAATTCACACACATATGATGCCTCATTTCTTTAGGCAATATTTGGATGGAAAGCAGGAAATCATCCCAGCAAAAGAGCAATATTTGGGGAGAAGAGAGACAGCAAAGGAAAGAATACATTAAGCTGGATTTGTTAACAAGGACTCTGATCTCAATCAAATTTTCCAAATCCTTTATTTTCACAACTCTGCCTACAAGTATTTTAGATCAGTAAGTCACAGAAGTGCACTGCTTGCAACTACTCTATTCTGTCTCTGAGGGACCTAGTAAATGAAATACTAAATGCCCAACAAGACAGTCAAGTCTCATTAGAATGGCCAGTCACACTGGACCTCAGTTTTCTATCTTCTCAAAGTAACTGTATGTCTTTTTTTTTTTTTTGCTTTTGCTGGATGATTCAGAATTAATCAGGCACAGTTCTGTCTCCTCAATAGTGCAGACCAATGCATTTAACAATTGATCACTTGCTATTTTTGCTTCCTTCCGTATTTTTCTGCAGTCATGATTTCTCTATCCAATTTACTAGATAGCCGTAACTAATAGAAGAAAAGTTAGCTTTTTCATGTGATCATTTTTCTCTTCTGCCCAGAGATACAAAACAGCCACTGTAGTTAAAGAAATAAACTAGAGTTTACAAATGGCAAATTTGAAGACAATGTCCCACATCAACTGAGCATGAAATACCATTTTATAAATTATTTTATAAGCAACATCTTAGGACCAGCTCTGACCAGACTTCTTTATCCAAGCCAGCAGTGTCTTAAGGAGTTGTGTCACTTACTAAAAAAAGATTTTTGTGGAGAAGCAGGTATACTTAAAAACAAGCTCTGCATCATGTGCTGGAATGCTTATACAGAAAGCAGGCCTACTGCTAATTTAGCAGTGTCACAGTCAAATGGATTTCATGGAAACAGCTTTAACTTCTGAATAATCAGAGCTGTTTAACAGAAGAATGCCTCGAGCCCAAGTAATCCATTGTTTATAAAAATAATGGATTGGTTTTAAGACCATCCATGAGCTGATAATCTGAACTTTTCAAATTTATGTCTTGCTAATACAAAGGTTAGCCTCCATCTTTCTAGCATTCTGCTGAGGACTCTTACCTCGCAGCTGAACTCCATTTCAGCATCCACTGTTATAATTTTTACTTTAAAAGTCTTCGGTTGTTTCTTCTTCAGGCCTCGGATGGACATATTTTTTATTTTATGAGGATAGCCACACCTGAAATTGAACATGCATTACATTTAGGGCTGGAAATTCAGTAACGTTTTCTTGGCTAGATTCCAAAGTAGGATAAGTCCAAACCTGCAGAATAAAGTCACCTTTAAATACCCATTTTTGTGTCCAAGACAAACGATGTTGAAACAAAAAAATCTAGTTTGGCCTTTACATTTAGTTTGCTCCTTAAAATAAATTGCTCCAAAATGTCATTCCAGTCTTTCCTCAGGCCTCGGCAAACACTGGGTTCCTACAGTACTAGAAAGAACATCATTCAGACCTTATATTGCAAGATCCAGGGGCCTGCCTCTTACTACGGCTGAGGACAACTAGGGAACCTCCAATCCAGCCCTCGTGCTCCATACAGTCACCCACATCCATGCAATTCAGCAGTCTCTTGCAACAAAACTCTGCAATGGATGAATGTTTACAGTTTCATAAAAGTAATACCTGGCTTCTGAATAATGCCACCAGAAATATGACACTGCTCATCCCTTTCACATAGCCAAGAAAAATTCCCCTTATCAAAGGTCTCTGCGGCATGTACCAACACCAAATGCATCAGTGGAAGTTCCGCTTCTAAAACACACTGTAGAGTGTTACATCATATAGCAAAACCTTATGATATCAAATCCAACTCAATCCTTTTCCATCAGTTATGGCTCCTTGAGCAACTAACCTTTTGAGTTTCTTTACAACACGAGATCTTAACTCCCTGAAATGATACAAATGCCAAGAACATATGCAGTGAAATTAAGCTGAATTTACCATGCTCTCTTGGGCATACTAACTCACAATGATGAAAGTTATTTAGAACAGAAATTTTCCCAGTGGAGTTCTTGTGAAATGAATTTAATTTTGCAGAAGCCTACAGAAAATTCCTTCACAAATCTTCTATTCTAAATGCAGTTGACTGCATGCCATCAAGAAAATTGAGGATACATGTGCTATTTCCACAGCCACAAGGGTTTTGTAGATACCATTCAAACCAAATTTTGAAAGTTGGGGTTAAATGATAGTGTGAATCTGCACTATGCAGTTCTTGGATGTTTATTTCTGAGCACAGGAAATCAGCCTGTAAAGTTTTCTTCTTCTTTTTACTTTATAAAATTAACAGCTCAGACTTGCACAACCTAGTTAGTATCTGTGAACTATACAGGTCAAGAAGAGACAAGGTCATTCTTGGTTTCCTAGAACATAAGACTATTACAGTGTGGCAGACTTCCAATCTCTCCTTAAAGAATTCCAAAATAAAGTTCTAGTTTAAACTGAAAATTCCATTTGTCTGTACCTTCCAAGATTTTATAAAATATCCTGTCCCCTTCTTTGCTTCTGCTGAACTCTAAATTGTCTTGCAAATGTACTGATTTTCCACTTGCTTTGTACATGCCCCTCATCCAAAAATTTCAAGTAGCTAAACAGGAGGTAAAGTGTATATGGAAGTTTTTCTTTTCAAATTGTAGGGAAGTTGAGGCAGAGAACAGATGAGTTAGTTACCAAATCATATGGACATCAGCAGCAGTGTCGAGAACAAGTACTTGAGACAACTCAGAGTGGGGAAGAAAAGCTCAGGAGGAAATTCATCTTTCTGACACCACTGAGACCAGCTGAGGCGTCCTCTCCCTCCAGTTGGCTCTGGTAAAGCTTCTGCTGAAGTCTTGTTCGGTTTGGGGCAACACACTTCAGGAAAGGTAATGGGCTAACTGGAGAGAATCCAAAGGAGAGGTCCAAGGGCTAGAAAATATTCTGTGGTAAAATGAAAGTACTGGTTAGTACAGAGAAGGGACAAGTGTGGTGAGACATTATTCCTTGTCCTAACCATCGTGGTCATGAAGAGCAGACATTATAATGGGCTTAATTAAATTGCAGACAGGTTGCACACTGAGAAAATTCACTATCAGTAAGAATGTTATGATGC
Organism: Sagittarius serpentarius; assembly: GCA_034782735.1. Taxonomy (NCBI): domain Eukaryota; kingdom Metazoa; phylum Chordata; class Aves; order Accipitriformes; family Sagittariidae; genus Sagittarius; species Sagittarius serpentarius. Next base: position 7,113,317 of record JAVKLA010000084.1, on the reverse strand, counting down.
TGGAAATGTGCATGATGGAATTTCTATCCTTCTGAACTTCTAGCCAAAACAGTGTGACAGTATGTGCTCCCTCCTCGGACTGGAAGGAACTACATGCCCTCAAAGCAGTCTCCACAAGCTGGTCCTTCTGCTAGTGCCTGCCACCAGTCCTAGGAGGCGCCAGTTCCCACTACCAAGAATCAGTGCAAGCCAGAGTCCTTCACAGATAGGTATATCCAGAGCCCAAATCCCATCACCGCCAGGGTACCCCCTTGTCCTCCGGGAATTTTTTTTTAGAGGAATGAAAAACAGATCTTGCCACAGAGTGTGCTTCCTCTGTAATTTAGGCAACACTTCAGTGCACATTACTGAACAGGCCTCAGGTCCTTTCTATTTAGCCTAGAAAAGTGTTTTCAATTAAGACAAAAGGAATATTTAAAAACCAAAAAGTGACCATACTAGTATGATGTAATGTGACCGCAGTAATATTGACAAGGAGAACATCATGTGAAAGCATCCAAAACAGCAGGAATTACTCCAGTAATTTTTTGATCTCTAATCTGCAAGCTGAAACACAGCTAACAGCAAAATTGTATTTTAACCTGTTACATTCCAAAGGTCTTTCCCGTCCATTTTCTTCAAAACCAGAGATTTACTGTAAATAATTGTACCATTGGATACAGCAGTCAAAGCATGAGAGCTACAAACTACTATACAACACTGGAAACAACCCCTTCTTCTATTAGTTCTAGAAGAAACACCAACGGCTGAAGACAAGGGAGGAAAAAGCTTCATAATTCATTTTTAATATGTAATTTGAAACGGCCAGTTGAATTAAACAGGAACTTGGAGTTAGGGCCAGTACAGAACATTCTCAGAGTTTCATATGGAAAATGCTGAACAGATAAAATTGAACAACTGCAGAAGAATGTACTAATTTTCTCAAAATATGACAAGAAACACCACAGCTCTTCATTTTGACTTTGAAGTTCTTTTTTTTCTTGTATAACCTGTTTGAAATGACAATATAATTTGTTCAACATTTCCAATAGCATTTTTTTTCCTTTCCAGAATTTTTATTCCATGGAAAAGTACATTCTGACTCACAGTGAAAAGACATTTTTGAATATCAAATTTTCCCAAGAAATGTAAACTGCATTTTAATCAATAGCACTGGTAAAGAAATAGAAAAAGGTTTTCACACTGAATACCTTAAATGAATGTCAGATACTGACAACATAAGCAAAGGCACTTAACAGTCAAGTTTTTAGAAAATAACTTTTTCAAATAAGAAATCTTGCCAAATAAGACAATCTGGGTTTGCAATCTTTGGTTTAAATGCAAAAGCAATCCACTCTCTAGATCCCTGCTAATAACAACATTTAACTGTGAATCATGTGCAACGTGTTTCAAGATAGAGTTTCTGTCACTGAGCTCCACTGATTTATTTCTGCAGTTGCCACAGGGATCTAAGCTGAAGATCCACAATCAGAGCATGTCATAACCTTACCAAATAACACATTAATCCAAAATAGGGTAGGGTGATAAAAGATTCCTGTCCAGCCAGAATCTGGGAACAGATAGTTCAGAAGCTGGGAATGTCCACAGCTTCTCCTGCACCTTATGAAAACCCACAGAAAGATGATAAAAGCTTTTCTTGATGAGGGGAACAGAAATGCAGTGATGAGAAATATAATTTGCAGGAACTAAATGGCCCTCACTGCCTTTTAGCGTATTCATGTCCAAGACGAAAGAACTGACATCCACCAACTCTGACTGGATCATGGTCTTCTCCCTTCTTGACAATGAGAAACTAGTGCCTGAGCAAAACGTGGTGGTGCAAGGGAAACTGGGAACAGCAGGCAATAGCAAGAAGAACTGGCAAGGTGACTCTTGCAAGGACTGATGCTTATCTATATCACAGCACTAGATGGGCAGTCATGTTACACCACTGTGCTGCACACTTTGTCAAAATGAGAAATACCCCACAGATACCACTTACTTACAGTATTAACTGAATAATACAAAGAGAAACAAAATTAAATCAGCTTTCCCCCAAAAAAAGCTCAGTAAATCCACCAGAATTCAGTACATTAGAGAGACACAGAGAAATACCTCAACAAACAAGCTGTAATTAACCTTCCCAAGAGTGAGAGTATAATTTACTTTCAGTTTAGCATTTTGAAGGTGAATGGATGGTTTGCAGGGCTCTCCACAGGATATGAAGTTTTCCCTTCACATGGCATTTGCTCTCAGTGACAACTGTGTGTGAGCTATTACCATCCAATCACACTTTGGGCAGCCACACTCAAGTGAAAAAACATCTGTTTTCTCACACACACACCCCAAGCCAGCAGCACTTTTTAAGGTGAGACCTCCTTAGTCTCTGCTGCAGACAGGCTAGGAATTAATGGCAATTGTGAGACCCCTCTCTTACACTCCCAAAAGCCGTCTGCCCTTAAGGATCAGCACATGAACAGGGGCAGCAACTGTACCATCTGCTAGCAAAGTCCTTATACAAGCTGGAAACATAAAACCCTTGGGAGTGCAGTGTGGTTTAAAGAAACAAGGTTTGGGAAGTACTTTAAGAGCCACCAATAGAAGATGCTTGAAGCATCAACTGCAGAAGTACATTAACAGATACTACTACCATCTAAAAGTCTCCTGTCACTGCTGAAATACTTAGTGCAGCTTAATCACAAATTCCCCTGACTCATTATATTTCTCCCGGTTCCTGAATTTCTATACTTCAGCTCAGAAATTAATGCAAGCAATTTGAATGCAGACAATCCAGGAAAGCTTTGTGGGCTTTTTACAGTTGTTGACTCACACTTCTGCCTGTGCTCCCTGCCCTGCCCAAGTAACAATGTAAGCAAAGAATTCACTGTTTTAAAATGGGTCAGCAATATAAAGGTTTTTCTTACTTTTCAGTCTAAAAAGAAGTTATCTAAAATCACCAGCTGGAATCAAGACTTACCTCACAGATCATTTTCTGAACGAAGATAAAAAGAAAATAAATTCTTTTTAATCCAAAATTCCGTATTTTTCAGCAGACATCAATATCCAGCCCTCACAAGTTCTGCCACTAAAATAAAATCCAAGAACAACTTTTATACTTGATCTCCTTTCCTTTGTTTCCTATGAACTGCAGCATGTTAGCGCCCTCTGAAAAATCAAAGAATTGCTTTCCCAGGTGATATGAAAGGCTCTTAACCATTTCCTGCCTGTGCCAGCAAGGCTCCTCCCAACTTCTCCCCACTGTAATTCAAGAAATAAGGCACTAAAATAAGAGAAGCCCATGAATCTTCACTTGGATATCTGTAAGAACCGATAATGAACTTCTGAGTAACTCCTTTGATAGTATTTGATCAACCTATTTCAACTGGGTCTCCAGTCATACAGAGAATAGCCTGTTCTCACCATACCCATCCACCTTAAAAAAGGAAGCTGCACAGTGTTATCCTATTAAGTAAATAGATTCCCTACCTGCCCTCTTCCTGTGGTGAGAGATGATGCGACAATAATGCCTAAAGAGAACAAGCCTGAAAAGTAGGCAGCAGCCAAAATACTTGCCATCGGAAAAAGATAAATGAACACGTTTAAACAAAAAAAAGGTATGGCCTCAGCCTTAAGTCACAGGAAGAGAGACCACAAGCTCCGTAAGTTGCCAGGATCCCATTACCACAAAGGCAATGGCAAAGTCAAGACTTTTTTTGCCATTATTCAGTTTGTAAGGTTGTTTTTTTCTAACCCTCCTTTTTAGACACAGATTCACAGCAACTGAATTTCTACCAGGGGAGAAATAAGCAAGGACAACAGGCCAGTTCTCACTTTATACATTTGACAATTACTCCAGATTTACATGGAAAACCTTCAAGATTTGGTTCATTTACAGAACAACAGGTGGAAAAGCACACCACTACTTCCCATGCAAACAGACCTTAGTGCCATGCAGCCACAAAAACACACTGCACAGTCAGCTTCATCCTCTGCAATTTGGAGAGCGTAAAATGGCCTCCTCATCACCTTCCAGTGCCTCCAGACTGAGGCCTACTGCAGATTGTGTCCAGCCCCACAGCATAACACATTGCTGCTGAACATAGCACCCAGATCAGTTACTTGTACCACAAACCAGGCTGGATTCAGCTGTGTGAGCCCACAGGTAGGCCAGATCTCCCCACAGACAGTGGCTCCCTAAGGAAACAGGGCCCACACCCAGCACCCACTCCCCAGTCTCCCCTGGCTGCAGGCCCCCCAACCCCCTCACCCTGAGAAAGGAAAAAAACATAATTTCCATCAGCTTTAATCCCTTACTGCGCGCTGAGGCAGCCTCAGGGGCAGCATACAACCACCACCCTAACACAACAAATCCTCACCCTCTTCTGAGGGGGCAAGGCGGCTGCCTGCGCCTTTAAATCCTACCCAGGAGGCTCCTCCCTTCCCCGCCGCTGGCCCCGCCCCGCTGCCGCGCGGCTCTTCCGGCTTCGGCTCCGCCCCGTCCGGCTGCGTATCTTTAAGGCCCCTGAGGCGCGGCGGCAGGAGCGGTGGCGGTGAGAGGGGCTGAGGGTACCTTGGTTGGGGCTGGGCCGGGGGTGGTTACGCATGGGGTAGTCGCCGGGCTTGGAGCCGCTCTCTGGGAGGCGGTGGAGGTGCTGAGCTGAGGCCCGGCGCCTGCAAGGTACAGGGCCTTTCCCTTCAGCCCTTCTGGCAGGGAAGTTGCAGAGGCTGGGCCTGGCGCGGAGGGCTGTGGAGATCCGGGGCCGGCGGGTGGAAGGCTCCGAGTCTGTTTGAACTTCCTGTTTTATCCTCCTCTTGGCTGTGAGATATCCAGCCTAGCTTTGTGGTTCCTGTCTTCCTTGTTCCTGTAGCTTCCTTGTGCTTTGTGGGTGTTGCTTATTTTGTATACGTTTGCCTCTCCCCAGCCTGGTCACTGTGTGGTGGTGGTTAGCCCAATCTTACAGAAGGAGGGCATCTCATGCTGACTCCCTTCTCCAGCCCTGTGGGTCAAGCACCTGAGTCAAGCAAGGATGGTAAAAGCAACCCTGGGCATTGCTGCTTGAAACATTTCATCCCATGGATGTGTCCCTGCCTCCCTGAACTTTCCTTTTGATGTGTTGCAACATCAAAGCAAGTGTCATTTAGTCTTACAAAATTAATAGATGGAGAATTCCACAGGTGTCAGTTGTGCTTAACAGTACATAGCTGGATGGGAGAGAAAAAGGTCTTTAGTCTTAATCAGTTTTAATATTGGTGCAAGTCTTCTAATGTTTAGCTATCTGTTTTGCCCATGAGTCTCGCAAGAGTGATATAGAAAGCTCTCCCTAATTAAACAGAACAAATAAGGTAATGGAATATAATTACTTACAGGAAAGAACTAACTCAAAAGTGATTACACTTACTGTAGGTTAGACAACTCTTTGATATGTCATTTATGCTTTGAGAAGCTTATTACCTTTCTTAGGTTTCATCAGCTCAGCTAATAATGAGATACACAGAAGCAAATGGCTTTCTGAACAAGTTGTAGGCTGCTCCCTGTTTGGGTTAACTCTGGTCATATACAGACCTGCTTAACGTGTCACCAGCAAAACCAGCTGCTGGAGTATGAGTTAAATTCATAGTAACTTCCACAGCTACCCATTTCTGTATTGTATATGTGACAGTATGATTCAAAGGAATATTGTGAGATAAGGTCTCATCCACACACTATTATGTCCATTTTTACTGCCATCATGAAGTAACTTTCCCTGGTAATGGGGACATGTTCATATCCCTTCTTATAACGTAAAATAAGGCTGAGGTAGTGCAATATATGGAGTTTTGAACTGCTTATGTCTACCCTGTTTTTCCAACAAAATGACCTAATTAAGCTGTTAGACTGAGATAGAAATCATAATTTTGGTATTGATCAGAAACTGGTTATGGGGTTTTTTGTTAAAATAACATGTCTGCTTGCTTGTTGCCAGGCACTGGATGACCATAACTAGACAATGTCTGTACCACGTGGAGCTGTCCATGCAAAATGGATAGTAGGGAAGGTAATAGGAACCAAAATGCAGAAAACTGCCAAAGTGAGAGTGACAAGGCTTGTGCTTGATCCTTACTTACTAAAGGTAAAAGCTGGTTAACAATTTATCTTGCATGGTAATTTTTGTGCTGTGTGGAGGAATGTTTTATTGATTTGACTCTTAGAATTTTTGATAGCTCTTTACAATGCAAACTCCTTAAGGAGTATAATGATTTGGCTGTGGGGGTGACTGCAAAGGATGAAAAGCAGTGTGTTCTGAGGATACTTCCTTACCAAATATCTGCTAAATGTATTTCTTTGAAGTGTTTTGTTAATGTACTTCATTTGATCTCAGTTGAGAAGGTAAGTTTTTGTTGTTTCACACTTAGAGTTAATTTTTTATATTGATTTGGAGTATGCTTTGTTTTGGAAACTTGACATTTTATTAGTCACTTTTACAATAAATTTTGTAGGCATTTTTCTGTATGCATAATTGTAAGCGTACTTAGTATTTGAATTTGTACTGTGATGTGCTATACGAACTTTGTATTTGTCGCTTCTCGTCAATGTGTTTCAAACAAGGGGGTTAAAATTAGTATTTTCTCCATTTTTAGATAGGGTAACTGTGGTACATGTAAGTGGAATAACTTGCCTTCAGTGATCAGAAGGTTAAGGATAGAGTCAGGATTAGATAATAGGTCTCATGGATCCCAGTCCAATACTTTATCCAATAGAAGAACCTGCTAATTTCTTAAAGATTCTGAATTGTGCTGTTCCAATAAGAATAAATATTGAATATTTATATGAAAGTGAATTGAGCAAGAAAACTCCTAAATGACAGACTTCAAAATACTGATTTTGGGGCTGATGAACTTTACACATATTAGGATGAATAATAATTAGTACCACTTCTTGCAGTGTGGACTGCACAGGAAAGTCAGTCAGCTTGGAAGAGCCAAGGCAGCTGTCTTGCTGAAGCAGTGTTGCTGTGAAGCATTCTAAGGAGAGGGAATGCTAACACAGCGGAACTAGAGAGCAGGGAGTCCAGTGGAAAGTGGTGATGCTAGGAAAGGGAATCTATGTTAAGTGAAGAGCGTGTTGTTTTTATCTGTATTCACATGTTCACTAGGAACATACTTGGCTTTTTCTTACCCATCTCCTTTTCTACAGACTCAGTTGGCAACAACACCCTGACCAGAGAGGTTGTCAGGGAAGGGTAGTGCTGTGCTTTCTTTGGAAAAACAGTAGAGTGCACAGTTGCATTTTCTTTGTGATCCAAACTGAATGTCATTTAAAAAATAGATAAGACTTGACTTCTCCGTAGTGAAATTTAGTTTGGTTTATATTAACTATATTTGTCAATTGTTTAATTTTGAAATCTAATGCCAAGGTTTCCTTTTTTCCTTCTGCAGTTCTTTAACAAACGAAAAACCTATTTTGCCCATGATCCATTGCAACAGTGTGTTGTTGGAGACATTGTTCTTCTGAAAGCTTTGCCTGAGCGAAGGAGCAAACATGTGAAACACGAACTGGCTGAAATTGTTTTCAAGGTTGGAAATGTGATAGATCCAATAACAGGAAAGCACTGTGCGGGAACCAGATTCCTTGAAAATCTGTCAGATTCGGAAAATCTGACAGAGGCAGATACTACCTATCTAAGTGAAAAGCTTCAGGAACTTAAAGTTTGTTCAACAGACAAATAGTGGACAGAAGGCTTTTCAGCTTGTCTCCATCAGGGATGTTTGGGGCCCTGCTGTTGTATGTTAAATGTTTCAGTGAAATCTGTAGTCAAAATAAATAGTAAACAGAATTGCTTATAAGAACAGATGTTACAGATTGATATGCACCTCAAATCTTTAAATGAAAATACAGAGAAAACGTGAGTTTAGTGTTAACACTTCATTTTGTTGCATGTAGTTTTACCCCAAGCTGTGACAGTTTCAAAAGCCAGCTGCTTACTCAGAATTACTCTTCTGTGTTGAGGAGGACAAGAATATAACTACATAATGTTTAAGTTTGGTGGGAGGGTCATTACATTATTTAATTGTTCTGTATTTCGGACAGTCTTTTGTGGTTTGTAGGATTACTTAATGCTATTAAACCTTTTGAAAGGAAGTGCAGAATCTTAAAACCAGCTTACCTGCATGTGTCCTTATTTCCTCTTACAGTTGCTCATACCACATTGCAGTATCTTCCAAAATCTCTGACAAAAAGACAGCCGCTTGCCTTTATAATGGCAGTAAGGTGAGAATAAAAACTTTGGGTAGCTCAGCATGATTGCCTTTGTAACCTGTCCAAAGGAAGTATTTAGTTCTGGGAGAGGTGGATCTCTTTTGAACTGACATCAGAAAATAGAAGCTGATGAGAATAAAAAGCCAAAGAAGTAAAAGTAAAGATGGGTTAGATTTAGTCTCATCAGAAAAGCTAATTAAAACAACACATTTTGGGAGAGATACAGGTACTGATTTGCTGTGTACTTTAATTTGAAACTAGAAGGCCATAGTGGTTAATGATTAAAGATTACTTTATCCTGCTGCAGCTCTGGGGATCTTGTGTCTTGTCTTCCAGATCATAAAGCAACCTAAGTGTGCAGCTGTTACAGCAGCCTTGTGTTGCTGACTTTTTGTTCAGATCTAAAGGGGCTTCTGTCTCAAAACCCAGCCATTTGTGGGGACAGCATTCCATATGCCCATATGGAGGGGAGAGTGGTATATTAAAGCTATGAGAAATCCTTTTTGAAGTGTCTACCCTATGTTATTGGTCGTTGTTTAAGATCAGAAGCTAAACAATGTGTATCTGAACAGTGTTCCTGTGACCTAAAATATCTTACTTTAAGAAACTGAGCCAGCTTATGCTAGTAAGCTATCAGTTGTGTTCTCTTCCGTTGTCAGGGTGGTCTAAATCACTTGCCCTTTAACTTCCTTCACCTGCACAAAATAGTTTCAGCTGCCTGCAAACTGCTAACAAAGTCCAGTTGAACTCAGCAAATTATTTGGGCTAGGAAGAATGACTTACATTTTCTTCAGTGATTTAAACCAGAAAATACTGCTCTCTGAATGCTAGTCCTCAAGTACTGTCTTGCATGTCAGATCAATAAGCTGGGATGTTAAGACACCTCAATTGAAATGTCTCTGTGTAACTCAATAAATATGAACGGAGTCTCTGACTTTAAGGGAGTATCTTAAACATATGGCTGTAGGTTATTCTTGTTGATATGTTTGTTGAAGTGGTTTAGGTTTATGTAAATTACTTAGTAACTGTAGCTGGCTGATTAAGGCCCTTATTGAAGCAGAAGGAAACCTGGGCTGTGACTCTTGCTCAAGTGAATGCAAAATGTGAAACTTCATCCCTAACAGAGATTGAGAGAAATCAGACCCAGGCTAGAACATGGCCCTGGGCTGTAGGAGATACGCTGAAGTTGTGTCCAAGCAGGCAGTAAAGGAACTTGACCCTCAGTACTTGGGATATGTGTTCCTGTAACAAGACATATAATGTTTACAAGAAATAGAAATCGAGTTTCGTGTTTGGTTGATGTGTTGCATCTACATCTAACTGGGGAAGTAAATCATCTTTCCCTGTATTTCCTGTGATTTTTCTTGAGTAGCTGTGAAAATGTCAGATTTTTTTTGATTCATGACAGAAGGTTGTCACTTTTTTTTCAATTTACAGGGAGGCTCTCGGAGAGGGTTGCTCGAGAACTCAACATGCTGTCAGATCAAAATGTGATTAAGTGTACGTAGTCTGAAGTGTAAATTGTTTTTAAAAGAATGATGGCAATTTTAGGTTGAACTGTTTTTTACAGATGCACCACAAACATCGTACCATACTGATGTTAAAGCACATTGCATGTGCTAGCCTCTGACTTAACATTCACAGAGTGCCGATACCAAAATCATAAAATGGCAATGGAAACTGCGTAGTGAAACAATACAAACTTTGTATGTGCTATGTAGAAAGACAGGGTTTGCTCATGAAGTTGTTTTCTATGTTTATTGGCTAGTTGATTTTAGAACTGTCCTTTAACTATTAGCCTAATTATAAGTTTGTGCTTAATTTAAAGTTATTTAAGGATTTCATGCTAGCACACACCACCAGTTTAGCCAAATTAAATGCTGCTGTAGCTGGAACAGTGTGAAGAAAACATTTCAACTATGTGTGGGTGAAAAAAAGCTCTTTGCGGAATAAGAAACAAGCCTTTGCACATGATTCAAAAAACGCCTGGGCTCTTTCTTAGTGTTTTTCAGGCGAGACCCTAAACCAGGGCTGGGATCGCCTCAAAAGCTGAGCTGCCGGGGGGGGGGGGGGGGGGGG
>JAVKLA010000084.1:7067149-7102923 GCA_034782735.1 Sagittarius serpentarius | reverse complement strand
GTGCAGGGCACCGTTTGCGCGCGCGCGGCGGCGTTTTGCACGCACACTGGCATTTGCCCGTGCAAGGCACCTTTTGCTCGGCTCGGGCAGCGTTTGCACGCGCATGGTGACTTTTACACGCGCACGGTGACTTTTGCACGCCCAAGGCCCCTCGCTGGTGCTACGGCAGGCCTCAATCCCCCCCCCAGCACCTTGCAAGCTGCAAAAGCCCCCTCCCCTAATTACCCCAGCCCTTAATTACCCTCCCTAATTACCCAGCCCTAATGAAGAGGGCGTGCCCCAGCGGGTACCACCCCTCAATTCCCCCTTCTCTCCCCTCTCCCTGCGATCCCCAGCCCCAAAAAGGCCCCAAATCCCCCTCCCTGGGCACCAAATTGTCTTAAACCGAAGGATTCGAAAGCAAAATGAACCACCCAGGGCGCAAAAAGGAAAAAAAAAAAAAAAAAAAAAGAAGTTTTGGGGACAAATTAACCCGGTGAGTTAATTTTTTTTTCCTCCCCCCCATCTTTGTGTGGTTTCTGGGTACCCGCACATGTGACGAGTTGGGCACCGGGGTCAGTCCTCAGCCAAGGGACCAGGAGGCATTTTGGGACCCAGCCCCATCGTGTCTCGCTCAAAGAGAGGGTTTTATCCGCCGAGGCTCCGGTTCCCATCCCAAATCCCGCAGCGGGTTCGGGACAGGGCAGGCAACGATGCTAATTATAGGGGAAGGAACCGTGTATTTACAGAGGCAGCTCCCAGCACGAAACCGCCGGCGGCTGCTTTTGCTCCGCTGAGTCTTTCTTTTTCTCTCCTCTTTCTGGGCGCTGCTGTCCACAGAGAAAAAAAAAAACCAAAACCAAAAAACCCACCCCAAAAAAAAAAAAAAAGGGGAGGAATTAAAAATAAATCCCCCTCCGTGGTTTGCAAGAGGCGCTTTAGCAGAGGAGGAGGAGGAGGGCGAGGAAGGGCAGGAGGATGGTGGTGGCGGCGGGGCGGCCGGCGGCGTTGCAGTGGGCTCGGTTGGAGCCGATGCAGGCGGCGTAAGCCATGGCGTGGGGGATGTAATTTTGCTCGTGGACCCCGTGGAGGAGATGAGCCATGGGACCGCGGGCGAAGACGGCCACGTCCTCGCCGCCGTGGGTCTCCTGGCGCAGCGGCACGGCCGATTGCGCCTGGTAGTTGGCGTGCGCTGGGGCAAAAAAAAAAAAAAAAAGCAGCCAAAACCAAGAATCGTTTTTTACAGAGTGCTCGTTTTCGCTAGGCTGTAACAGTTTCAGGGGGGTTCGCCCCAAAAGACACTCACCGAAATCCACGGCGGAGACGTTTTCTCGCTCGCCTGCCACGATTTTATAGCCGGGGCCGTTGCCGTAGAGGATGGAGGTGAAGGGTTTGCGGTCCACGTCGCTCTGCATCGGGGCCAGACCTGGTGGCGGTGGCACCATCAGCAGGACAGGGACGTCCTCAAGGTGGTTGGGGTTGGGGGGGGGGGGTGTCCCCCAACCCCGCTCCGTGGCCCTGGCAGGGCCTCACCGAAGATGGGGTTCCCGCGGGGGGTGTAGCCGCCGAAGGTGAAGACGTGCGAGTGGTCGGCGGTGACGACGCTGAGGGTGTCCTGGGCCGAGGTGAGGCGGGTGGCCAGCCCGATGGCCCGGTCCAGCTCCACCGCCTCGTGCAGCGCCTGCTTCGCCTTCCCCTCGTGGTGCCCGTGGTCGATGCGGCCCCCTGCGGCCCCCGGCACCCCCTCGCCATCGCCCTCCGCGGCCCCCCCTCGTCCGCCATCCCCCCCTCCCTTGACGTCCCCCCATCGCCCTCCTCTTGCTTTGCATCCCCCCACCCCCGCCCTTCCCAGGAGGGAGGCGGCCGGAGCAAGATGGCGGCGCGAGTGCTGCTGCGGCGGAGCCTGGCGGGAGCCAGCGCCGTGCCGGGTCTCCCGCCCGGCGGCGGCCTGGCCCTCAGGTGAGCCCTGAGGGGTGAGGCGGGCGGGAGAGGGCCGCCGAGGGCGGCTGGAGACGGAGCCGACGCCGCCCTCGCCTCCCCTCGCCCCGCCGCGTAGACTCCCCACCCCACCCCCCCACCCCCTTTTCTGACTGGAAATGGCGCCCCGCTAGCCTGGGCAGCTGACGTGCCGGGCCCGCGGCCCTCCCGTGGGGCGGAGAGTGCGTCCCGATCGTGGTGTCCTTCAAGGTCATGGGCCCCAAGGCCAGCCCCTTTCCCTCCTTTCCCCAAGTCCGCTCCTGGGTGGGGGTGATGGCCGCCCCGCTGACCCGCCGCGCCGAACCCCTGCCCTGCCTCGCCGGGGACGGGGTACCCGCCACCCCCTGCTGCCTGTCCCCCGGGCTGAGGCTGCAGGGACACCCTGCCCGTGCAGGCAACAGGGTGCACAGGCACGTATCGCCAGATGTCGGGCTGCACAGCCACCCTGCACACGTGTATTCCTGGTGGTGGAGTATATGGATGCTCTGCACCCAACTATCCCTTCAGAATCAGGGTGTACAGCTACTCCGTGTCCCAGCTGCACTGAGCAACAGGGTGTATGGTCACCCTGCGTCTCATGTCCTCTGGTGTTGGGGTGCACGGCCACACACACAACACCACCCCTTGGTGTCGGGATGCACAACTACTCCATGGTCACAGTGCCAGGTTGCACCACTACCCAACATCCATGTTTCCCCCAGTGTCAGGGTGCATGGCTGCACACACCGGCATCTTCCTGCCGTCACAATGTACAGCTACACATGGACCCCAGCATGTATGTGCACCCCTTGGGTATCAGGGCACATGGATTCATACTTCCCTTAGGAACTGGGATGTGTGTGCACATGCAGACAACCCCCAGGTGTTGGCACATGCACAGGCACATCCATCAAGTTTTGGGGTGCAGACATTTGCATGCCCAGATATCTGATCTGTGAAGGGTCAGGTGCATGCACACATCTCCTGGATGGCAAGGGTGCATGCACACACACAGCTCTCAGGGCACAGATGTGCACACATGTGTCTTGGGTATAAGAAGCCGACACATATGCTCCTTGGCCATTGGAGACACAGAAGCGGCCAAGCTGGGATGGGTCTACACACATTTTTTCCTCCCTTTCTTTGGAACGGGGAAAGCTGCTGTCTGAAGCCTCAGAATGGGCAGCAGCCCCTGCGCAAGACTAAAGGCATCACTGCAAGCAGCTGTTTAAAACAGGAATGGGGAGAGTTGTGGAGAGTATATGTTGTGAGATTTTATATACATGTTTTGGAGGGTTTTTTTTAGTTTTGAATAAACTTTGTTTAGACCATAGATCAAAACCTGTCAATTATAGACAAGTTGTTTTTCTTTCTCTTCCAGGCAGACATGGGTTACTACAAAATCTAAATACTTGACCTGATATCTCCCACCCAGTTTATGTTTTGTGCTAAAGCAGAAGCTAAGTGGGATAGAAGTGTGTTCACCATTGTTTTTAATCTAATCTAATCTAATCTAAGCAAGCTCTTCAGTGTTATCCTTTTGTGTTCACAGCCCAATCTTGTAGCAAGAAAGCCAAGCCCATTGTTAACATTTGTAGGATAAGAACTTGCTAGCAATGTCAAGCAATGCCTTAAAAGATTGCATGAAAACTCTCCTTAATCAGTATTGTTCCCAGAAAATAAAAAATTGTGAAGTGTGACAGTAATTCCATATAGTGGGTCTACATTAATTCTATGTGTATATCCACATTTTCATTAGTAGTATTTGGGTTTTGGAACAATTTGGATCCAGTATCTGTTTTACTTGGAACAGGTATTATAATATTGTGGGGCATAATGTTAAGAAGTTAGTTAAAAGTAGATATTTTGGATGATGGATTAGTTTTGAACTAATTTGTAGTTAATGCTCACAACTGGAAGTCCAAAGATGTGAATTTAGACTCTACTTTTCCAGAGCTAATCTTGGGTACATATTGCCCACACAAATGAACCAGTAGTCAGTTCAGGGCTTCTTGATGTGTGGGTGTCCAGAATGACACCAGTAGTGTAGGACTTCTCTAAGGATATGGATTAAAAATAAGGCCCTAGCATCTCAGATTGGGTGAACTATCTGTTTTAATAAACTTCAGCTATTACTGTTCTTTATTATAAGTGAAGTGTATATTTAGATGGATGGTTGTGATTTGTTAGTCATTGTTCATGCGGAACTTTAAAATTGCTGGGTAGAAGATTTTACATAAATGTAAAGTATTACTCATTTCATTGTATTGAAAATTAAATATACCTCTGGTTTTAGGTGCAGTTTTAACATTAAAGTCCTGAGACTCTCCTAATAGCAAAGGAATTTGCTTTTCGGTATTATCCCCATAACTCCAGCTTACTCTTGCTGCTGATAAAGCTGGTTCATAGGAAAAGCATCATCATTATTTGTCTCTGTCATCTTCAAAGTTCACAGCAAACAATAATCCTCATAGAATAGTGTTCTAAATATTAGTTTGCTAACTCTGTTTAATAAAGGGGAGGAAATGGCAATAGTTTATGGTTCTCAGTTGAAAAAATGAGCACTGCAGGACTGGGATTGAGTTCTGTCTCCTAGAGCCCTGTTTGCTGTCCAGTGAGCATTAGTACTTACTTTAAAGGAGCTTTTTAAAACAACTTGGATTTATTAAGTGGGGTTTACCCCCTATCATCTGGGACAGCTTGTGTTCCTGTGGCACCTGATGTAGATGTGATAACACAACTGCAGTCACCTGTGCCTCGCCTCCTCCAGCTGAGATCAGAGATATGTCTACTCCAGGCAGCTGTGTACCCTCTATTCTAGCAACAGCCTTATCATGGAATGCCCTTTTAAATGCTTGTACTCGGGAATAGCTGCTTAGCTTTCAGTAGAGTAACATGTTTGTGTGTTTGCCTAGGGCCAAAGAAGGCATCATTTTCAATAAATACACCAATAAGGTATTTACAAATTATTTCTTAACTTTGAAGGTCATCTCAGCTGCAGTTCTTCTGGTTGTTATTGTTCCTCTGCTATGAAATACTTTTCCTTTCCTCCATCCTGCTTCTACAGGGTGAACCAGTTCATTATGTTATTTTCAGACATTGGGACTAAAAGGTTGTTATTGAAAAACACTGCTAGTGTGAACTACTTTTGTATGATATGGACAGGCATGTTCATGAAGGTATTTTTCCCAAAGTTGAGATTTTCTTTCCCTGTTGTTTTTTCCTTGAATGATTGTCACAAACTTTAGATATCTGGAAGAAAGCTGTATAGTGAAGATTGATAGCTGTCTTCTAGATCTCCTAGTCAGTAATTAAGGGTGAAAAATTGACTTCTGAGACAGGAAAAGGTTTAAATTTCCAGCTGTAGTACCACGTTTTTAGTATGTCAGAGAAGTATTTCAGTATTTCAGCAGAAACCGCATATCAAAAAGAGGCAGATTGAAGGAAGTGCTTCTTAAGAGAAGAAAAAACATTTGAGCTTGGAATCCCTTGTCATACACTGTAGAGAATCAGTTAAGTACATCAGCTTGCTTGTCCTTCACAGTTTTTGGTGATTGAGGGGTCTTCCATCAGCTGGAATAGACAAGAATAATTCCTTTAACACAGCGTTTTAAAAAAGCACAGTTATCAGTCATAATGTTTTGTGTATTCTGTGGTGTAAAAGGAAGTGGTATTATTTTGGAAGTGTACTTGCAGAAACTGCATGAAGATTAGATAAAAAAAGACAGTGAAATTCTTCTGTTTCAAAGAAAAGGAAATTGTGAATGTTGTACAAAGAATGTGGATCTGTACCCCTACATAGTGCAGTTGCCAGAATTTGGAATTGAAATATTTGCAGGCTGTTTGTTTCCTGCCACTCATAATTTTTCCCAGATTAGACTTCCATTATATTTCTTCTCTTGAAAGATGCATTATTTAACTTTCCCTTTTTTAGAGCTATTTTTAAGCAACGTAGGAACATATGATAGTTACTTTCCTATTTACACTGTAGAAATTTTTCCTTAGTCACTCTTAGTTGCTCTTTTTCACTCTTGTCTGTATATCAGGACAGACAAAGCAAAGACGCTTGATTAAAAAGAAGATAAATAGGCAGCAAAAACAGCCATCCACCCATTCCCTGCCATGTGCACAAAGAGTAGAAGTCGATAGTGTATGGTTAACTGTTCAGCTCTGTATCTAGTAAAACAGTTTGTGAGAGGGTAAATCTCAAAAAAAAAAAAAGGAAAGAACTGCCCTTACCTTGCTAGGAAGTGGCTCAGTGGGAAGTTTTAGCAACAGACGTATATGTAACTGTGTGTTATGGTACTGTTTGCATTAAACTTGATTGTGCCTATCTTCCCTGCATTGTGGGCATTTTCAAGACACGCTCAGTGACAGTATAATGTACTTGTTAATATGTAGGGGGCTGGTATCTTCAGCTAGCAGACCTCGTGAAGACAGTTGGTTAAAATCGCTATTTGTTCGCAAAGTCGATCCAAGGAAAGATGCTCACTCCAACCTTCTAGCCAAAAGGGAGACCAGCAGTCTATATAAACTACAGAGTGAGTGATATTTTTATATTTAACATTACAATTTCTTTATTCTGTTCCTGCACTTCTCATGTAATGTTGTTGTTTCAGTTCACAATGTAAAACCAGAATGTCTAGAGGCCTACAACAAGCTTTGGTAAGTGTGTGCATTACATTTTCACATTTTAGACGTGTTGATTTGATCATAAGCTGTTCTGAAAATTGGCAAATATCATAATTATTTAGAGGGGAGGTGGAAAAAAATCTGCTTTTACTTTCAAGGTATGATGTTAAATAGATCATATAATTCTTGGAGACAGATGGCAAAAGATACCTTGCTCAGTTCACCCCCTGCCTTCGCTCTTGGAGGCGCAATTTAGGATTATGCCTTTTGTGAAAATATTGGTGATATTTGTTGGAACAGCTCTCCCCCTTCCTTTAGTTGTCTTACAATTGCTGGTCCATGTGGGTAGATCCTGGTACGCTAGCATGTCCCACTCCAGCTGCCATGTAGGAATGTGTTGAGTGTGGTTACTGTGTGCATACCGGAAGGAAAGGGAGAGATCACCGGTAAGTAAAACTACATACCAGTATTAAATTGAAGTATAACTTTGAGGAGATTTTGAAAACTTTTCTCTCAGCTCATCTATATCCTTCTAGAAAAGTATTGTTACTGAGATCTACTCCTAAAGACCTATGCAAATCCTTGCATAGGATATTTGCATTGGGGTGATATCCTTCAAAGGGAACAGTACTCTTATGGATTTTCCAGAAAGTTACAGCTTTATAAAATGTATGAATTAGTAACATTTTAAATTTATTACTTTAAGGATGAAATTGCAGAAATATTAGTCCTGTTCTGCCTACTTAATTACTCCTCTGGAGCCAGAACAACTGCCTTTTCAAGAACTGTTATGTTTAAATTTGGAAATGTAGTGAGCCTCACACGTTTCACAATGGCAGTGCTTTCTCACTCAGTGATCATCTTGTCAATTAAATAAAACGATCTTAGCATAATGATACCCTACTGCAACCAATTTTTAAAGTGTGGTGTACTGGTGAAAACACCAGCTGGGCTGGAGGGTGGGGAAGAAGTTCACAACTCCCAGTTTATGTCACTGATTCTGTTACTGGTTGGCTGTACAACCGTGAGTAGGTTGTCTAACATCTCTGTGCCTTCATGTGTTTAGCTTTGAAATGGGGCTAGATAACCCAAAACTGTTTTCCTTGCTCTACAAACATAGAAATCCACTAGAATAACATTCACTCATAAGGTATTTTTAGCTTTTTTGTTTAAAAAAATAACTACACAGAGAAGCACAACTGGCATTTAACCAGCTTTCTGTTTAAGAGCTTAATATAAACATGTCCAATTATACAAGATCAGATACCACTTCTGCGCTTTGTCTCATGAGCTACCTAAATGTTGAGTGAAAGCAGAGGCTTTTATTTTTAAGGAAAGAGGCAGTAGCAAAGAAAGAAACTGCTGACAGCAATCAGATGAATTATGTGTGGTTAGATATATTCCTTCCAAAACAAAGCAAATTTAAGTATTCCAGTGAAGGAGAAAACTTAGGAATGGAGCAATAAAAAAACCCTAAGCCTCTCTGAACTTCCCTCCTTCCTCTCCCTAAATAAAAGACAAATAGGTTAATGCCTTATTCTTTATCAAATCAGAATAAGGATTAGTCATCATGTATTAATAAAGAAATAATATAATGAAGACAATTATGAGGGTACTTCATGAATCACTGTGGTTAAGGACCCCTTCTGAAGAATTAGGAACCATCATTTTTAAAAAGGAAAAAGGTGGTGTTCGTAAGGTATTCTGTAATTTACAACAAAATATATCTTAGGCTTATTGTAATAATTTAACATTCCTGTTTAAAGCTGCCTTTATAGGATCTCATTATGCTTTGCAAAAATGAACTGATGGTGAAACATCCTTGAAAACATCCTTGGAGAGTCATTCTGTCATTATTTACACTATGTAGTGAGAAATCTCTGGGTACAAATTGGTAATGAGTTTTGCTCAAGGTTGTCTAGAAAGTCAGTGGCAGAATGAAGAGGAAAACTATCTAATGAGTGTCAGCCCCTGACCAGCCTCCTTCCTGTTATTTGATGCTGTGCAGAGACTCATTGTCTATGAGCCAAACTGAGTAAGAGGGGTAATTATTCAGAGAAAAGTATTAAAAGGCAAAGGTCAACCAGACTAATTGACTTATTCGTCAAAATACAGTGCAATGAAAGCTGTCGTAACTGAGTAAGCAATTGGTAAAACTTAATTTCTTAATGCTAATGTAGGCCACTTTGAAAAAATGTTAGAAATACTGGAAATAGTCAAACAGAAATTCTGTGTTGGAGGTATTTTTAAGGCAGTTTCACTGTATGCTTTAATGGGTAAGTTGCCTCAAACTAAGACCACTTTCTGAAATGGTAGAAAGCAATAAAGCCACATACTATGCAGTACAGTCATCACTTGATCTACCAAAATATTTGTTTTTATTCATTCAGCTCAGCAGAACTGATAGCATTGTAACTGGTACAGAAGACTGTTGTTTCCTATTGATCTCCCTTGATAAAGAAAAGCTTTTCCTAAAGCAAATCACCCATGTAGTTAGGCTGCATTTTCTGTGAGACATCCTGATGCTTGTTTTCCTAATGTGTAGGATAACTTTTTAGATGATAGACATAATTTATTGCATCGAAAGAATTCTACCATGCTGTGTATTTGTCCTACAGTCTAAGAAATGGTAACACTTACCTTAATTTTTCGTAGGGTTGTAGCTATCTTTCCCCTGTATAGCAGATTTTTGTACTTCAGCTTTCTCTTCTGAAAAGTAGAGCTTGTGAATTTTCATACCATAATGATAAACGTGTGGTGAATTGTTATACATATCAACTGTAGCCTCCCTGAAGGAAATGCAACATAGTGTCTGTATTCCTTGTTTTCAAGTCAAGAGGTGCTGCCAAAGATTCATGAAGAAAAACACTACCCATGTGCACTGGTGGGGACTTGGAACACGTGGTACGGAGAGCAAGATCAGGCTGGTAGGAGATAGAAGTACAACAGAATGTAAAACCATACAAGTGAAACGTGTGCTTGGCAGGTTTCTTCTCTTTAAATCATCTCTGTTGACAGTAAACCTTTAGCAATGTATATAGTGAGGGGGTGTGTGCATCAATTATCAGTAGTCATTAACAGTTACAGTGCTTGCTTTTTATCTTGTTGAGTTTGACAGTAAAGCATTAATTCCTAAAATTTGTCCTACTGTTAATACACTTTCATGTTTTCCAGGTGGTAGATGAACAGTTTTGGGAAATGCTTGTAAAATGTGGTCCTGTAATATTTTGTGGGCACAGATCATGTTCCTGAATATTTAGGGTAAAGGCAAAGGCTTACAAAGACAGACTTTATCTTGCATTGGCCAGTGTAAAAGCTTTATTCAGACTTTCATACTGTAATTGCTGTATGATAAATAAATGCAAATCATTCACGCCATCTGAAAAAATGATTGCATTGTAAACTCAGCAATAAGCTAGGTCTTTACGGGAGGAAAGTAAAAATATTTCTGTTCATGTTCATATAAGGATACTGCCTAACTATGCAGATTGAAAATATATTTGAGCTAGAAATTACTGAAGAGCTGCTACGGAGGTAACTACAAAGAGTCTAGTGTAGAGAGAAAACATGAAAAACTTCCTAGCATCTGGGAAATTGAAGGAATGGAAGCCACGAATACAGAGTGGTGCACTGATATTTGTTATGTAGTTTGTTATATAGCTCCATTGTTAGAGCTATGCCAGTATGAATGTCATTGCTTTGTTACTGAAAAATATGTACACATTAATTTTTCCTGCATTCACAGCATCTTGCAGTATTGGCAGTGAACAAATGCAAAGAAATAGCAGTGGAGAAACCAAACAATGTCTGAGAAACAATTCTAAAAGTTGAAGGGAAATTGGGGAATGAAGACAATTGAAATGAGAATATCTTAGCCAAGTCTCATTCGTTGCTTCTGTAAGATATTAACACAGACTGTATCTGTAATTATATCCATAGTCTGCCTTGAAAATGTTACTGCAACAGTTCTAGCAGTGTAATAAAGCAGATTACGGGGGTTTGGGTTGTTTAGTACTTGTGCCCAGCCTATGTTAATATTAGGTGGATATATCAAATTTTCCCTGGGGTAAGACAGCACAAGCAGGCACATTGGATGAATCTGCTATCATAATGAAGTGCATTACATTAGTCTCCAGTTTGCTCTCCTGGAAAAGGCACAGGACTGCTTTAGAGGAGAGAAAATAGCTTTTGTGACTCTTCGAGGTGAAATATTGTTGCCTTGCTATATTAAGTGTTTGTAAATAAATCTTGTTATGATTTATTAAAGGGATTTATTACGGTTTATTAAAGAGAGAATGCTTTGAAAAAACTTAAATGTAGATACCTGTTCTGAAATTGTTTTTACGGGGAAAAATCCTAGCAAATGTAACAATTGTAGCGTGTTCAGATATCTTCTGCTTTTTTTATGTAATGTTTACCTCGAAAATAACATTTGCATCATTTTTCATGTCCTACGGAATGTGTGTTGCTCTTTGTGCTTGAGTAATTTACTGAACTAAAAAGCTACCCCTCTATTGCTCTTAGATGAAATTGGTATAAACCACATTTTTAGAATTAAGTCAGCCTCTTAAATTGGATCTCAGTTTTAACTACAGTCATGTAAAGTCATCACATCTTACTAGCATGGCAACAAAAAGTCCTTTCAGAAATTTCTCTGTTATTTTCAGAGTAGATTGCAAAATTTTCCAGGAGATCCCTTTTCAAAAAGCAGATGATTCCATTACTGTTAAAATGTTCAAATGTGTAGTGCTTTCTTTAGTGAAAATCTATTTTTAAAACTGTTACCTGATTTCTATTTTTGTATAATTCTGTAGTATGAAGAGCATTTTATACTGTGATATTCCATAAGATGTAGCACTGGTCTGTGATATCCCTGAAAAGCTTCCTTTTTTCTGTTGCAGTTCATCTGTGGAGATATGAGGGAGGCTATCCAGCTCTCAATGAGGTCATGAGTAAACTCCGTCAAAATAAGGTAAAATGCATTGATTTTGTTAGAATTGGTTATTTTACTCAGAAGGGAACAAAGATAGTCAGAGCAAAAAAACTGGCCATTTGGATACCCACTTGTACTTCAGTATCTCATCACTTCTGTACAAACTTAGAAACCTCTTTGGAAAAGGGTTTATTCTCATATTCAGAAATACTGAGGTTTAATACATGAATACTTTATGAAACACACTTAGTGCTGCATAAACATGCCACTTGAAATTTTCAAATATGCCAGGGGAATTTAGATGCCTTTACAATTTAAAGGATTTCAATATCCCAAAATCCCAAGATAGCATTAAAAAAAAAAATCTAAGCCACCATATGGTATACTGCTTTTGTTGTTGAAACATAATACACAGTTTGACAGTAATCACATTGGTTTTTAGGAATTCACAGAGTTTCGCAAAGAAAGAGGTAACATGCTTCTCTCACGCAAGAACCAGCTATTGTTGGAGTTTAGTTTCTGGAATGAACCTGTTCCCAGAGAGGGGCCTAATATTTATGAACTGAGATCCTATCAACTTAGAGTAAGTTTAAATTTTTCTTCTTTTTTAAACTCTGTGCTGTTGTAAAATGTTCAAAGCACTCTTATACAATGTAGATGGAAAACAGACCTCATCTTAAAAATCTGGTTCTTATCAAAGCTGATGTCTGAGTCATTGTTGCTCTCAAAGTGTGGGGTCTGAAATGGAGGCAGGCTCCAACAAGATACTAATATCTGCAGGGCTGAAAACCCTGTGTTTTCATTTGAAGGAAACTTCAGGCAAATGACTAAGAAGTAATACAGTAAGTAAACAGAGTAATTACAGATTATTATAATATGCTTGTCACTTGAAGGAAGTGATTTTGTTAATACATAGTGTTTTCCGTATGTAAATGTTGTGAAAACTCTCCAAGTATTCTAACTTCCTTTAAACTACAGTTTTAACTGTTTTGTTTTTGTAGCCCGGAACAATGATTGAGTGGGGAAATTACTGGTAAGTGTTGCTTTAGCACTTGTGTTCTCCTATTTGAGAGATATCTGTTTAAAAATCAGGAAGTGGAGTGGCAGAATGGTACCAGAGCATTTCAGTCACCCAGTTAATGGCCTGCTTGTGTACTTACGCAACTTGCAAGATAGTTCTTTGACCCTTCATTTATCCTTTGAGGAAAGAAAGAGGAATTCTGTATGCAAACAACATTGTGGGCTCTGTAGTTTGGCTTTCACATAACCCTTTTAGTTTGCTGTAATACAGCAGAAACCATTTATTTTCAGCAGAAAGCACTGCTTATTGAAGGGTGGCGGTTAACTTGAGACTCTGTTGATCTTTCACAAGACCACTAGAAGCTGACTTGTAGTTTAAATGGGCTAAATCTTGGCTCTTTTAATCTTTAAAAGTTAAGTTGCTTCTTGAAAGGCTATGGAGCAGCACATGTGTTGAGTATATGCGTCTGATTTTGTCTTATTTAAAACCAGTGTAATTTTGTTTCACTTTACATTCACTGTCCTTGCAATTCTAATGGTTTATAGTTAAACAGTTTGGAGTATTTTCAGTTATTTTGACAAAGGTGAGGACTTAGATTTTTAGACGTGTCGTTGTCATTTATATAATTTATTTAATTACAGTAATTTGAATAAAGTAAATTAAATTTAGAATTTTTATATAATAGGCATATCTATAGTGGTAGCCAGTCTGTTTTAGAAGATGCAACAGATTCATAGTTAAGGGAAATACTGATTTTTATTTACACAAGAAATCATGGAGTGTTGCATAGGACAGCTGCATAGCAAAGGTCTATGTGAATAAAAATGTTGTATTCCATTACCACAAAATCTGTGGCAAATGAGTGTGGCAAAGACAGTATGACTGAAAGTCAAGGATTTAGTTTTAGAAGAACCTGCTGTAAAAACGGCCTGCCACTTTACACTGTTCCAGCAATTATCTTTGTACTGAACCTAACGCTGAAGATTGATTAATGCACAGTCTAGTGAAACTGTTGGCCTCCAATTTCAACTCATTCTAACAAGATATATAGGTACATTTTAATTACTTAGTGCTGAAAATCAGTGTATTGCAGATTTTTTTATTATTTTTAATTGCTGAAGTGTACTGAAAATGCTGTTTAACATTTTGGCTTCCTTTCAACTCTGTTTTCCTTTCAATTATCACTTATTTCCTACCCAGATCTGCTGTTTTTAATGGCTGCTTTGCTCTTCTGTAGGGCTCGTGCAATTCGTTTTCGACAAGATAATAACGAAGCAGTTGGAGGATTTTTCTCACAAATTGGACAGCTGTATATGGTTCATCACCTTTGGGGTAAATTTGTATTCTCTGCTCTTTTCTCACTGAATCAGCCCCTAACAGACTGTTGACTTTGCCCAGGAGACAACGTTTTTACAAAAGGCAAAGGAATGCCTTAAAAGGGGGGTTTTGTTTTACATCAGCTGTGTTGATTTTCTTAATTTTTATGTAGGTAACTTCATTCTTCAAACAAGCGAGCAGAAGTGAACATTTCGTGTTTTGTTCTGTTTCCATCAACAGTTTCTCATGGCCCATTCTTATTAGGGACTACTTGTTTGCTTTCAATAACATAAGCATGACAAGCCACGTCCTGCCATCTCTTTTCTCCATCCCCATCCATGCTGAAGTCAGGTTTTACAGTTTAGCTTCAAGTATCACATATACCACACCTACGAAAAGGAAGTGAAGCATTTATTTACATTACTACATCATGGTGTTTTGGCTTTCTCAGTGTGTTAGTCTCCACAAATGCTTAACTACTTCTCACATTAGGAGTGTTTCATATTGAAGAAACTCATTGTCTAATACTTATTTAGAAAATACGTAGTATTATCCTCATATCTCAACAATTTAGAATATTATATTCCAGCATTAGAAACCTGACACCGCTCATGTAGAACTGTACTCTGTTGCATTATCTGTCTTACCTGTGTCTTCCCCAGTTCCTCCTGTTTGCGTTGGTTTGGGAGCTTTTCCTTTTTGTGGAGAACTTCTTACTTTTTTCCTTTCCAGTGTTTGTAGCGTCCTAATTACACACTAGAACACTTTTAAGGGAGCTATTCATGTGTAGAAGGAGAAGGAGTTACTTCTAAGCTTTGTGCTTGTTTTTTCCCTCACCAGCTTACAAAGATCTCCAAACCAGAGAAGATATAAGGAATGCTGCGTGGCATAAACCTGGCTGGGATGAACTAGTCTATTACACAGGTAACCTATTAACTTCGTTGGAATGCTGGAGGTAGACTTTTGTGCATGCCATCATTTTTGTTCTTCAGTACATTGCACAATGATAAACAGTTTTGCATCTTGGGGGGGGGGGTGTCTGTGTGTCAGTTTTTCTGCTGTAAGGGAAAGGAGGAACATTTTGCTAAGCTGTAAAGTGAATTTTGCAATTGATCGTACAAACTTGGAAAAGTTGCCTAATTGCTAAAAAATTGCTGCATTAGTAGCAAATTTTTATACAAGCACCTCTCCCATGGAAGAACAGATTTGTGCAAATGCTTAAGTTTGTGTCCAAAAATTTAGGGAGCCAATAGTGAAATTTATATTAAATTACTACTTTTAATATTTCATTGAATACGGGAGCCTTGTTAAATGCATTCCTTTGAAAAGGGAATTTAGACTTTGGAACTAGAAGCCAGGAGATCTTTGAGATCAAAGATAGCTTTCATAACAAAACTCACAGAAGTATGCTAAGCATGTCAGATTTTGGTTCCATAGGGTACATTTCAAAGGAAGTATACCAGAAAAATGTAAGATAACTTTCATTATGGTGAAAATGAATAGAAATATTTGTCTTCAAAGGGGCAGACAGATTATATTAAAAAAATCACTTGTTCTCAAAACTACTGTGCTTCAGTTACAGGAATGTTTGTGGTTACTGATGACTTGGCATGCTCTAGCTAGGAGAGTAATTTCAAGACAATAATATCTGTTCAAAGAGAGTGTGCAGAACTGCTAATGATCTCTGTTAGTAAAATTAAACCCTGTCTCAATTTTTTTCAGTGCCCCTTATTCAGGAAATGGAGTCCAGAATCATGATACCGTTGAAGATTTCTCCGCTTCAGTAAAGTCACTGATTTACTTGTGCCTACATAGATAAAGTGACAAGTATTTGTCTTAAATTAATTTATGGTATACATTGTATATCATAGTCTGAAATATAAAAGTACTGTATTGAGCTTATAAAAGAGACCTCTTTTCTTCAGAATCTAATGACCTTTTGCTGTTAGGATTGTACCAGGAAAAAAAGAAATATAGGACTGTAATTAAAAAGTTGGTTAATTGAAAACAAGTACAAAGATATATATGAGTTCATTTGTGAGACAGCTTCTCAGGTTAAGTATGGCATACAGTATTTAGTATCTTCTGCTACATAGACAATGCCCAGTGTTCAGTAACAGCAACAGAATGGAGCGTTACAGTTGCTGTGGCCTTTGTGTGGCATTATAATGACTGCAGATTTTAAAAACATATATGTGGGAGTTCTGAACTTAGAAGTTCTGAAGCCCTCGGGCAGCTCTGAAGTACACCTAGCTGTTCTAGCAGGCTGAAATCAGTAAGTAGCTCTTAATTTACAAGTAGGCAGTCATTAATTGAGGATAATACTGTTTGTCAGGTGATAGCTTATGGACAGAGAATAGGGCATTCTGCTTCGCAAAGACTTTGAAGCCTGTTGAAACTAATCGCACATTTGTGTAGATATCTACACCTGAAATGAATTTTGTGAAGTATGACGTACGGTTTTCAAAGAGATACTGACAAGATGTGGTTGTCTGAACATTCTGCAGAGAATCAAGTTCAGTTAAATACTTTTATCTCTACAAATTACTTGGAAGTCTAGGAAAAGGGGTTTAATTTAATAAGCAATCATGACTTCAGACATATGCTTGGTCGGGTGTTTCACTAACTGTACAGTAGGTACTTATGAATTGATGTGTGAAACTGGCGCATGTTGAGTCAATAGGATTGGCATAAAGCGGTGTACCATTATGTCCAGTTCTATTTTGGTTTCACTTTTAGACTAGAATGTATCAACACTTTTGGTGTCTGCAATGATGTGAACATCCTGTAAGTGAAAATAATATTCTCTCTTTAAAGTGGCTACAAGAATCAGTGTAACATACAGAATGTACAAATCAGTTACGAATGTCCAGTTTGTACATTTCAGTGAGTCTTCAGGAAGAACATATCAGTCAATAAAATCCTTTTAATTTTCACATTTTACTGGCACCTTATATGTATTACACCACCTGTGTTTTCTCTCATCTTCCAGTGTTTATTATGGAAAATTTGAATAATTGGATAGAATATTTCATCTTAGTTAGCCAATATCACTTCTCTGTGTCAGGGACAGCATTTCCCAGTATTCTGCTCTCCTTCTGCAAAATGAATTTACTGTGTCTCCATTACATGCCATTTTGCTAAGTGTTCTAGAGGTCATAAGTGCTGTAATGATAAACACAAAATATTTTTCCTTTTGATTTTTTGCCACAAGTTATGCTTAATTTTTCAGGCCTGATTTCTTCTTTTCTTCCCATGTGAAATATATGGCAGTCTTGCCTTTGCTTGAATTTCATCTTGAAAAAAGTCAGTATTTGATCTGATTTTTGTCTGTTTTCGTATTTTCCTCCTGTTGTCAACTGATTATGGGATTTTACTGAGTAAAATTCTGTACTTTACTAGCTTAAAGTTCTCAGCTTGATTTAGTGGGCCACATACATAATTTCAGCTGTTCCTTCTTGTAAATCAGTCACAAGCAGTGCTATCATCTGGGGCTGTCATTTTTCCAGACTTTTGGGACTACCATTTAGCTGCAAAAGGAAAAAAAGGAGGACAATATCAGCTTCCAGTCCTTTTTATTTCTCCCAGTATCCTCCTGTATTTCTTGTTCCTAGAGAATTGTCCTCGTAACTTAACCCTCGTAAACAGCAATCTCGGTCAGAGACAAAAGGCAAAAAACATTTTTGGAGTTACAGGATTTTGTGGGTTCTGATGCAATCCATGTTTCTTGCCTTCAGCCAGGAGCACTAGGAATTAAATTCAGTCAGGCAGAGCTCTTGTTGTTGAAGGACCATGAAGTTTTGCGTGAATAAGGTATGTAAGGAATAACTGCATGTTCTGTGGGGTGACATCTATGGCACAAGTCTCTTCAGTCTTTATACGCTACCTAAGATCTGAATTCCCACTAGCGTTGTTGTAACGTGTGATGTGTGTGCCTCCTGTCATTCTGAGCTTCAAACTCATGCTCTGGCTGTCATCAGAGAGAGATTAGTTCCTGTTATTTTAGTTACAGATAACTATGTAAACTCAACGAACACAGATAAGTAATGCCAATCTTTTCTTGCCTCCGTTTGCCTGAGCCCTTTCTGAAGTTGGTTTTCCCGTTGTGAACACTGTTGTGATTTTTCCCTCTTAATTTCATGGCCAAGTCTGCTTTCTTCCTTTGACTAGCCATACTTCAGCATTTCTTAGAGCAGAATTCATAGAGTTCAGAACTGAAGTCACTTCCCAGTGCTTGGAAAGTGGGGAACAATGCCTTGGAAGGGTCTCTGGTAATTATGAATTCTTGTTCCAGTGTAATAAAGACACAATTAATACTCAAGTTTAGTTGTCCTGTAGTCTTCCTAGAAAAGACTGCAAACTCTTCAAGAAGTCCCCTCATGCCTATTTGCGTGTAACTTAAAGCAATTCTGCCTCACTGAATAATTGTGCTAAAATAAAAGGCTTTATATGAAGCAGTGTGCCTCCCCATGCTCTTAGTCAGGAGACCCACCTGAAGACCGGATATTACTAGTGACATGTGCTACTCTCCAGACTTTGCTGTACGGTGACGGGGTATGTTCAGGTAAATCCATAGCGTGGTTGTAACTTTGAAACTTGCCTCATGCTGCTATATTCCCTTCTATTTTTTTCCAGTATTTTACAGACAAAAGAGCTTAGCCACTCACTAAGCTAAGTAATCCTTTTGGTGCCTCCTGGACTAGAGGTCAGGCTTGATATTTGCCTAGTGGAAGGGGGGTGGGATTTTTTTTCAAACCAGTTAGACCTAAAGAGCTCTTGTGAAATACCTGGCACAATGCCATGTTTCCATAGCACTCCAACTGGCAGAAGATACTGCTGTGAATGTTAACATCTCTGTGGCACAGAGCCTTCTGCACGGTCTTCTGACTGTGGCATTAGTGAAAGTACATACACTTGAAGTGAAGTATGTCACGGTGATTGTAGGATCAGGGCCTGTAGCTATAGCTGATTACCTGGATGTTAGATTTTATTTTCTTTAGTGGCCTTTTAATTCAATAGAAAACTGCAGCAAACAGAAACACTTCTGCTTCATAACTGTAGAACTGCAGAGGAACACACTGAATGAGGGCAGAAAGAGTTTATACTTGTTCTACTCATGCAGTCTTGACTAAACAAAAGAATGATTGTACATGAGCTGCCCTTGGATCTGGCTGAGATTTTTTCTCAGAAAGAATTTAAAAGAGATCATCTTTAATACTCCCAGAAGAGTTCTGGTGAGCAGCCTGCCAACTATTGTCTGTCTTGGCTTTTGTGAAGTTTTTTAAATTCTGTGTATTGATACTCAGTATAGCTGTTTATATGTCTGCCTTTCTCTAAAAAGCCATCAGAAGTTTGTTTCTGGATTTGTTTTCCTTTAACCCTTCTACTTCGCTAGTATTTAAATGCTCTTGTAACTTCAAGCAATTATTGCCTCAGGTTTTTTTGCCAAAAACTTTAGATGGCATCACTGAGAGCTGCCATTCATCACTCTCTGGGGCTTTGTTAAAGCCTCTTTCCCCTATGTCCTTTCTGATGGTATTGCAGAATGGACAGAACCAGTATTTGTTTTAATTGTTGGTGATGCTTAAACAATTGGACAGGAGCTCTCTCACTGCACCTTGATTTAATCTTATTAAATTAAAGAAATCCAGTGCAAGCTGTGAAAACCTGTGATTATCTTGTGGAGACAGTGTGAGATTTTGGAAGATAGGCACATCATTTATTTTTCTTCCTATCTATGAAATATGTGGTGGGATGAAACAGAATTAGCGCACTCAGCCTAATCTTCAGTTTCCAGAAAAACACTGGGACTATTTGTAAGCACCCAGAAGATAAAAACCTGCATAGTGTTTTTATTGGACAAATCATGTCCTATCTACCCATCTTTCTGCTGTGATGGTATTACGTGGATGGAAGGAAGTGGAAGATGTGACATATATATTAACATTGGTAAAGCTTTTCACGTTATCAGAGGTGAGATTCTTGTAAGTCAGGGAAATAAAAGTACCATGATGTGTCAGCAAAGCTGGTTAAAAAGACAGAAGAGTTGTCAGGAAGTTGCTGACAAAAAGGTGGCATTTATCAAGTGTCTTCTGTATAAGGACCCTCTTGGATCAGACACTGCAGCACAAAAGACAACCCTTAAGAAACGAGGATTCGTTAGCTGAGGCTCAGAGAAGTACTTAGAACAGGTTAGACTTACTTCTCATACAGTTTAAGGGTGGTTGATCCATACTGGAGGCAGAGGAAGAGACTATGTAAGTTTCACAGTATTTTCTTAATCAGTAGACCATTTTTTTTTAAAGGTTGATGAATTAGCTTCCATCCAGTTATAGGTTGATGGGGGAGGATTGTTAAATAAATAAAAGTTAAGTAAACAGTGTGACCATTTTACAAAATCACCATTTTGGAGTTTAGTTTAAAGTGTTTTAATGAAGTATGGGAACCACTATATCACTCGCCTTAAAATATGCTTCTTGGACACTGACGAATATTGCATATATCTCAGATTTGCATGCATCTCATGTCTTTCAGACTACAGGTTGAGTAACAGGGATGTTGAATAACTGATGACATCTCTCATTCTCCTGAAGGCATATTTTTATGAAATCAGAGATACTTAGTAACATTTCCTACCTATCTGTTCACTGTTTAACCTAGTTTTCAGATTCTTTGGACTGGAAAGTACTTACCATACTGTTTACCTTTTAGACTGTATTATTGTTGTGTAGTAGTATTATTATTGTTATTGTTATTTATTACTTAGACAGACTTCTCATTTGTGGCCCCCTTCTTCTTTTGCCACCCAAAATAAGTAGAGGTATTAGCTTCAATGATTCTGAAACAATAGATATGTAATAATTGACCAGGGGCCAATCCATTAAGGTATTTTTAACTTATTGATAATGTCCTACCTTTGGTCTTCGCTTGTGAGTGAATAATCAACTGACTTCTTCCACCTTGGAAAAGATGTTTAAAAAAACCTTATCATTTTCATTACAAAATACTTAAGTAGAATGGTGCCATTTGCAACACAGGTTTCAGGCCAGAGATGAACGTACCCAACACCCACAATCAGTAAAAAATCCAGAACACAACTTTGCAAACAAATATATGTTTAATTGCATTGTATAATGGATTTATAGTTGTTAAATATATTATTTTACTGTATAATTTATCGTTCTTCCAGTTCCTTTAGCAGCTCGTCAAAGTGAGTAATGTACCATTTAGCTTTCTCCTTTACTTGCTTTCTGATTACATTTCCTCCAAATCCAATGAAGCAGTCCTGGCAAAACAGAAAGAATGAGCGCATATGTTCTTGCAGGCCCATGTAAGGAATGGAGCTTCTCAGCAATTAAGTTTGGTTTTAAGATTGGATTTTAAAATCAGGTATTCCTTCCTGCCTCTTCCCCCATTTTACTCTGCATGTTCATTTTTCAAATTTATTAACAAGAACTTCATTAACATTTAGTTTTGCACCACTTTGGTTATTAGAGTTTTGTTCCAGTAGGAAAGTTGTGTCTCAGTGCTTCATAACTTTAAGATTGTACAGATCTGTGATTTTACTGAAAATATGATGTAAATGTGATGCAACATAAGGCCTTACTATTCAAGAATGAGTTAACATTGGAATGTGTATGCAGCATCTCTCAATTATCCCTATACTGTTTATCTTAACTCTGTTTAACTCATTTGATAGATACCAAAAGTAAACATTAACTGTGTCTTCAATCATTAACCAGGAACAATCATCATTTCTACATCTTAGAAAATCATCTGCAGTGAAAGTGCAGTGTTTAAAATTTCCACTGCTTCTTTTTTGCCTTTAGGTAGAAAGCACTAAGCAAATACTAGGCTGCTTTGGTCATGCACATATTTAACAGTAAGGGACCAGCTGTCATAACTCAAATCAGCAGTAGCTCTCAGAGTTTGTTCCTGTGCATGTCCATGCACTGGCATATCTGTCCCTCAGCATTGGCGAAGAAAGGGTATTGGGGTACTTTTATGCAGAGAAAGGCGCTAAAGGGGAGACAGAGTTAAGATCTGATCTCTGTGAAATGACCATTTATAAAAGTTGTCTTTCTATTCATTTTTTTATTATTTCACCCTGGCAGGGCTGATACCGTCAAAAGTATCATGACTGTACAGTGAGGTGAACCCTCTTGCTAGGCCAGTATCGGGTAAATGCACACCACATCTGTGCCAGACCTTCATGCTAAGGACCGTTAGTCAGTGTTCAGAACCAGGATTGTGGTAGGGTAACACTTCTGCACAGAAGCAAGCACTGACTGTGGGGACATAGAGGGGAAAGGCAGACATGGTAATACCAGCTTGATTTGAGACGGGTTGCTAGACTGTTACACAGTCCTGCTGGACCCAGCCAGCATCCTGGCTTGGGGGTGAGACCTTTACTGAGATTGTCTGAACTGAGAGAAACCAACCATTGCATGATGCAGGCTTTCTAGAGGACAGCTACCTGCACAGATCTCTTTTAGGCTGTGGGAATTGCTAAAGATCTTCCCTGAAGTCCCACAAAGAATTCAAACTGTGTTCTTTCCACCCCCCACCACCCCCAAGGGATTTGTTCAAAAGGAATTTAGAATTCCAGTTCTTTAATACTTACAGCAGGGGGACAGGCTTCCATGTCTGTAGCTCCATCTCCAATCATAACTACTTTCTTAAAGTGGAACTGTTCCTTCAGATGAGTGATAACCTTTCCTTTCCCCCCTGATTCAGCTGTTGGTTGTGTTTCATCGAATCCTGCGTATTCTCCTAAAACACAGTGAAGGACAAGTTAGACACAACATATTTTCTTGTAAAGGAAGAAAGATACATGCCTGTGGTCTTTACTTCAGAAAACAGCTAATTACATGCAGTCCTGTAAGCCTCACGATACCAGCATCCCAAAAAAGTAATTAGAAGGTAAGCGTAAAAAACAGGATTTGACCCAAGTCTTCAGTGGGGATATTTTCAAAGAGCTGAAATGCTAACACAAAAATAGAAACCCTGTATGGGTGGTGTTACAAATCCACTCCCAGTCACTCTGGTCCAGTCATTCTGGTGTAAACATTTCAAAAGCAGCATCCAGTATGATGTATAGACAGTGTATGAAACACTGAGTAAGAAACAACCTTACTAACTACAGTTCCGCTTGATTACACTAGCTTAAAGTCCAGAGCAGCTCTACTAAAGCACATTGGTCTCCATACATACCTCAAAGTCACTGAAAATGAAGTATGCCTCTGAAAGCAGGTAAGTGTAATAAACTCTTTTAACTTTAATGAGCAAGAGAAAATGAAACTCTGCTGTCAGCAACAGTAACATATTTACCTTTCGCACCCCTTGCGATTAAAAAGTACAGCTCTATTTCATGTGTCTGGAAAATGACCTGAACTTATGTTTTTGGTAAGGTCTTGCTATTTGCCTGCTTGGAGCCAGCTGGATTGGTAACAAGGTCATGTAGGCTGGACAGTATCTGTAGCCCAGCATCTGACAGTTTGAACCAAAAAAGTGGAATTAATTAGCAGAGAAAAGAGACTTCAAGGGAATCTCACCATTAAAGTAAAACTTCAGCCTGTTGGCAAAGACGTTTGCTGTTGGAATATTCAGCTGCAAGGCCACATGCTCCACAATGCTTTGAAACCCCCCAGAGACCAAGAAGACCTGGACCCCTCGTTGATGAAGCCTGCTCACCAGCTCCCTGAGAAGAAAGAGCAGTCACCAAGCGTGAGTGCCTGGCAGCATCTAGGGATAACACAAAAGTCAAAATACATCTTTCCTAAACAAGGCTGCCCATACTTTGTGTTATTCCAGTTCAGTTAGGATGTGTGCTGCTTTCCAGCTCCATCCATCCCTGCTGCCCAAAGCTTTTCCTTCTTCCCCTTGCAAGTTTGTGCATACACCTTGCTTGAAAAGAGCTGAACAAAACTATCGCGTCTAGAGACAAACAGGTATTTAGTTGCTCAGAAACAAGCACTCCCTAGAAATGTTTTCTTTACACTTTGATACTTTTCACATTAGTTCCCTTGAACAAATGAGAGCAGATCCAGTTCACATTTTTTTCTGAAGTGAAGTAAAACAACAGCAAGAAAATGAATCTATAATGCAGGAAAAAGTAGGGAATGTGGGGGAGATAAAGCCACTGCACCAAAATGCAAAAGTGGGCTGAAAAGTGTGCAAAGTGCAAACATTTTCTAACTCGGGAGTTAGTTCCCCAGGCGCTGGACATCAATACCATCTTTAGAAGAGGGCGCCAGCTACAGAGAAGGAATCCAAAAAAGTAGTTTTCAGACCTAGTGAATGTCAACGGGGCTTGAAGGCAGCTAAAAGTTTTACGGGATTTGGCTCTAGAAGCAGGAAGATCAGCATGCAGCAATGCTGAGCAGTGGAAGTGGTAGCAGTAACAGCAGAAATGCTAAATACTAAAAAGCAAAGTGAGGGCTTAAAGCAGGCTACCCAGAAAAGGAGGAATAAAGGGAAGGAATGAAAAGGGAAATCATGTGATTCTGAACAAGGAAACAATGTTCTCCTTGTAGTCACATCTAGCTATGCCTTCTACAGAATAAGCTGAGCATGTGGTTCTTTTCAAGGAGAAAATACAAGCAGAATATAATCTAAAACTACTGTATGTGCTAAAAATATTTTAGACTTGGAGCTATGGCCAGATTTTGTAGTAAAGAAATTATTTTCAATTGTTTGAAACAATCTGAATAGGGAAAAAAAAACTTTTCTGTTTAAATAGTTAATGTTTATTCTAAATCCAAAGATGAATGAATACACACATATATATTTATTTCCCCGTAATGATTTTTTAATACTTTTTTCAGGGACTTCAGTACAGAATGGGTAGCTCTGAACAATGGATCCCCTAAATTGAGTCCAGGGGTGTGGCCGCACACAGAAGTGTAAAAGAGAGGTAATATAATTGCAGAATAGACCAAGCCAGTAGTTCATACTGGGTGTTAAGTCTCCTCCCAGTTCCATCACCCATCAAAAATCAGATGTGATTGAACAGATTGTTTTCCATGCCAGTTTAATCCTCGAGCCAGAATTTGAGCTTGCCAGCCAAAACACTAGTTAATACCTAAGACTGTTTTCTTTTTACGTGGATGCTTAGCCACTTGACATGGACTCGGGCCGTTAGAAGCTCCTGATGTAAGCTTTGTACACGACATGGAAATGGAGTAGGAAGGCAATCTAAACCATTTTGATGGTCTTACAGCCTCACTAATGCCACAGAATTTTGTTGATTTATGCCATGTGCTTTTGGAATACTTTTTCATTAGATCATTTGAAATTCTTCTTACCTTATTCCTGGTGTTAGCTGAGGTGGGTTGTCGGATATTAATTTCTGCACTTGCTCATAGGAGGGACGTATGAGACCTAGTCGTGCCGTTAAAGCTGCTTTGAATGTCACAGTGCCACCCATAGCTCTGCGGGTCCTAAATTGTGATCCAAAGAAAGCAAATCGGTGATACTTAAGTTGAGGCTTCTCCCAAGAACAGTTAGTTAAGAATTACAAGGAACAAGGTAAGAGACCATAGGTTCTACATTATACCGTATCTGTGTGGTAAAGGAGAAGATTGGTAGCAACCACTGGTAGAAGATCTCCACAGATCGGAGCTCTTGTGAGAACCAGTGAGGCAAAAGAAAACTGCTTCATTCCCTCTGTGAGTGCATCTGAGCCACTGGACCAGTATCGCTAAACTGCAGCTCAGGTGCCCTTCTCTGAAATTAACAGAACTTTTGGTACAAGCTTCAATGGAATCAACATCAGCCTCAGAGAAGTGTTAAAAGAGTTGTCCCCTCTCCTCCATCTCATAATAAGGTTTGCTAATGCTTAGCCGAGTTTAATGATGAGGGCTGATCACGGTCTGTCGAAGAAATTTACATTAGAGAGTTTATGTCAGTATAGTTTTGTTGAGTGGCTTCGCAATTCCAAAAGAAGTTACTTCATTATGCATTAATTCCACTTATTATTCCTAAAGTCCTTTTTAAACTGTAATAATCTATGACAGAGTTGAATTAATCCCTATTGTAAATTCACAGATTAACCTTACCCATTCTTATTTTTTACAACTATTCCTATGAAGTAAACAGCAAATATACATACATCTCTGCGACGGCATCTCCAACTCCACAGAACTTTGCAAGCTCATCAATGCCTTCTTCCCTGATGACTGTACTGTCCACATCAAAGCATACTGCATCAGCATTGCGGAAGATTTCTTTCATCTCCAAGAGGGACGCCATCCTTTTAGGAACCTTCTTACTGTGAGGGGACAAGATAAAGTCTTTCTCTGAATGACAGTACTGCACTCTGTCTTGAGCCATTGGGGCAGCTGATCTGGTTCGTGCGAGTAGGGACGAGCACAGCCTGGTAGCCAGCTTTTATCAAAGAGTGTGAGTGGTGGTGGAGGTCTGGCTCAGTTGCTGATTTGCTCTCTGCTGTTGCTGCCTACTGATGTTCGATTTACGTTATAGGTGGGCCGTGGAGCTTTGGTCAGCTGCTGATTTGCTCTGCAGGCTCAGCCCACTGATGTTCACATGGGGTTCAAGGTTGTAATACTTGGCATTTGCTGAACCACCAGACTGCCAATTGCTGTGTGGGACTTGCAGTTCTCTGTCTCATCTTGCCCTCACCACTCAAATGGATCTTGATTTCTCATCAGACCCAGTCTAGTGTGTCAAATTAGCTGCTCCCGGAGATAGTTAAGACACCCAGCCCTTAAGGATTTGCTTGATCGCAGTAGATGTAACTATCTTAAACCTATCAGTGAATGGTTATCCCTAAATCATGAAGGTTTAGATCCTTTTCTATGTCCTGATTAATATAAACTAAATATTCTCATCATCTATGAATGCATAGAAGATTTGGCCGTTAGCATTGGGAATTAGTCTTTTATAAAATCCATTAAAGTCTTGGGCTTTGAGAACTTCACTCAACACGTTAACATACCACATCATGACACAACTTTTTCCGTAACAATGCCTGACAAAAGTTTGTTTTCTTCCCTTTTGTATCTGTCCACTTAAATATGTTGAGCACTTCTGCAGATTGGAAGCATGAGGTGTTAAGTATTTTCTTACCCTACTCATCTTGTGCTTCACCCTTTCATAAGGGAATTCAGTGTGGACTTTACTATTTACGAATCTGTACATTTAGACAGAAATAACATCTTTCTATCTATCTCACTTCCCAGATTTTTGTAAAAGTTTTTGTTTGGTTGTCTCTTCTAATCTCTTAAACATCTCTCAGGACACATCTTGTATAACTGATCTGGGTAGCAGGTTCTCTTTTTTTCTGGGATAGGGAAAAAAATAGCATCAAACAGCATGTTATATACCTTCATTGTGTTATATACCTTCATCTTTTGTTTTCCTCTCACTGAGCTAATTTATTTTTCTCCTATATATCGTGTGAATTTTTACAGTGAGAGGTCTTACACAAGTTCCCACAAAACATTTATTTTTTGCCCTTTTTGGACAAACTTTGCACCCCCAGATACAAAAGACATCCAGTGAAGATGGAGAAGATGATCACTGTGTACCTTGCTGTGGAAAACTACAGGAGCTGATCGGTACTGATGTAGCTCACCACCAGACAGGAGTCATCCAGGGATCACACATGGTAAGCACCAGTGCTGTTTCCTGAGGTGACTTCTGTGTGCTTACCTAGAGATCACAGCTAAATAGTTAACAATCAAAGCAGGAACAGGAACCTTTGGTTTTACTCCCATGAGTAGTAACCATATGGTGAATACTGGGATACAAAAGGTTTTATGGAAAATTATCATAATCACTGAAAAAATGTACAGAACACACACTCATCTTTTATCTGTTCATGTGTATAGAATAAAAGAGAATACTCCAGTCCTTCATTGAAAGGTAAAAGTCTGCGTAAATGAAGCCACCAAACCCAAGCAGTGAAACCTGTTGTGAACAGCTAAGAGCCATATTTGTAAGAGAGAATATCTGTTTAACGGACAGGTAGATATAAAATAGCAAGAAACAGAGACAGCAAGTCACATTAAAGGCAAAGCTGTCCAAAGGCAGCCATGAAACAGTATTGTTTGAGAGGGTTGTTCTAGCTATTCTTGAGTTTTTTGGTGTGAACACACTACTATTGTAATCAAAGTAGGTTCATGGCTTTTGCACAAGTCCGAGAAGGTGACACAGTAGCTTCTTCAGTGCTCACCTGCATCGCAGCTGTGAGTGAGAATAGGAGAGCAGGTATCAGCCAGCCCATACTTCCCTCCTGTGCATTTGGTTTAGGTGTAGGAAGGTAGGACAGAGCCTGGGCTCAACCTCCCCAGTGTGCCAGCAAGCAAAGGTAGTGGGTACACAGTAAAGAGGAGGTATTCCAGAAAAGGGCTTTTACAAACTCTACCCCTGGGAAGGGCAGAAACAAGGACTGAACCGTAGTTTGACAGGTCTCTGCTCTTGGTGCATCAGAGCTGTTCTGTGCACAGACATATTGTAAAACTCTGGTCTAGCCTTAGAAGCATCACAAGAATTATTTGCTACAGAAAGCATGTGGGTTTTTTATATTTTTCTACAAAGACTGCACTGTACATATAAGAAATACCATCATACGCCATCAGCATGGCACATAAGACAAACCTCTCTCTCTTAAGTGGCCACAGACAAAAAAACTTCACTCTGACAGAGACTGGTTCTGAGCTAAGCCTTGGCAGTGGGTGGACAGATGACACGTGAATTCCAAGTTTACTTTGCGTTAGCCTTGACTTGACATTGGCTCCACAGCACTGTGTTTGTATTTTCAGTGGAAGATTTTGATTTTCTGAGCAGGAGGGCTTTGACTTTAGGGCAGGCCTTGACAGCCATTTGCTAGATATATTTGTGCAGTGGAATTAAAAAAAAATCCCCTAAAACTTTTTAAATGGCATGGCATTAATTTTTTCCAGTCTACTGGAAATTATAAAGTCCACCAAAAATTCAGCCATGGGTTTGGTGCCAATTTCAAAGATTTGCTCTACTGGACAAACTTGTTGCATCACTGTGGCGTGACATTTGCGTCACAGTGTTCCAACACTGATTCCTTATTATGCAAAGCCATCACATTGTCTCATGCTAACCTGAGGCTGCACTGCAACATTACCACATTATGAGGCAATGTCACTGTGTGGCGACACTGCACTGTGATGTGATTTCTTGGTGAGAACCTGAAATGTATTTCTGGATACATGTCTTCAAAATTTTAATCTCCCTGAGAAAAAAGTTATCGGTAGAAACACACATTGGGAGCAAGCAGGAAGAAACTTTTTACTTTTCCTTCTCTCTGGTATCCACATTTCCAACACTCCTTTCCCTTCTGGATGCTCCTTACAATGATGAGACCACCGCTGTGGCAGACTTTGCACTTTGATGGACAAACAGATGAGTTAAGAGGAGGAATTACAGATACCAGTTGTGAAGCCATGGTTAGAATTAACCCTGTCCTCTCTTTGTTCCATGCAATAACTCATGCAAAAGAGTTTCAAGCTGTGGTTTATGGTGCCTAATAATGACAAGCTGGAAGGGAAGAACTGTGTTTTGAAACACAGAAATCATCAGTAGTTCCTGATCTCCCTTGGCCTGTGACCTGCTAAAATCTTTCCACTTCCTGCTATAGCTGGGCACTGAGTCCTGGAAAACACAGACCTGGCTTTGGCGAATGTATCATCGTCATACATGTTGGAGAATTTGTGATGAACTGTAAAGTAGGGAAGCTCATACAGGAGCAAAGAGGAAAACCTATGTAGCAAGCTTCAGCTATTGCAGGGAGTCTTGCTGGTGGGAAAAGCAAATTTTAGGAGTTAAAGGTGGTTCACCTGGAGTGAAATAAGGTTCTTCTGCCCTTGTTGGCAGAGCTCCAGGGGTCACCATCAGCTCCAGAGGCTGGCAAATGCCATTCCAAATGGTAACATGCCAGTTTCAGTAACTTGTGAAATTTTTTCCCCAGCCCTAAACGTAGATGAGAGCATAAGGCAGGGCTGTTAGTGATAGAGTAATGGGCAATAGGAGTGGGGGAAAATACAAGCAGGGAAGGTTCTGCTCCTTCCCTTGTGTTCTAAATTTTCACTGGGCCATCCTGGCATGTTGCCCACCAGGAAGCTGCCTAGAATTTGCTTCTGGGTAAGTGTGCATAGGAAATAAGGACAAGACACACTAGCTTGTCCACAGGTAGGTGCCACTTGGAAACATGAGCAAAAAGAATTGAAGATGTGTAAAACCTTTCTATGGACAAATCTCTTAAGAGCTGTAGTAAGGGAACAGCAGTTTTTTATTCCAGAGTGCTATAGGCCTCTACAGTTGGCAGAGATTAATTACTCTGAAATACAGGGCATATGATTGCTTAAATGCATCAATGTTTTAATGAGATGGTAAGAAAAAGGAAATTCCCACAAATACTGAGTTCTGTCCCCATATGAAAAACATGGGTAGAAAATCTCTGATCTTTCTGCCACTGAATTTCAGGTAGGTAATCTATTCCGTATCTATTATTTGCATGCTGGAAAAGCATCCAAGCAGCAAACATTTCAACAGGTCTAATAAAGTATTGTAGGAAAAAGCTGAAAAGAAGAAAATGGGGAAGAGAAGAAGCAATGGGCAAAGAAGTGACTAGAGAAGACATAAGAGTGACAGAGGCAGAGAGGTAAGGTGAAATTTGAGATAAAGATTGAGAGATTGGAAATCACAAGGGAAAAGTGGAATTCCCATGAGATCTCCTTGCCTCCAGACTATGAAGTACTTCATTAGGCCATTTGGAAAAAAACCCTGGCATTTCCACAAGAAATAGTTCTGTTTCGTAACAGAGAGGGTGGAGTCACAGAAGCAAGCACAGAAATTATGTAAGACCACGTGTCAAAGGAAAACACCTGAAATCGTTTCTGTTTGCTGACCCTTCAAAGAAGGGCACTTGCCACTCTCTGAAAAACTGAAACATCTGCAGTATCTGCTACATATAAAGCAAAAGGAACCAAGTAAATGGTACTCAGAACTCCAGGTGTTCTGGGGCTGCTACACTTCGATGAGATCTTGATGAGATCTCAAAATCCTCATTGTGACTAGACTTCTCTTGTTACCATATTTCAGCTTTCAGAAGTGCTGCCATGCTGCTACTTCGCATTATGTTCACATTTATTGCTGTGAAAAAAAGATTAAGTGAATCTTAATGAAATAATACTTAAAATATCTTTTTAAACAGACCACTCGGGACAACCCTAGTTTGCAAACAGTTTCTGGCGTTTCTGATTCACTTTCCCATTTAACAAGGTGAGAGTGAGCACTTCACTGAGATACGCTCTGAGATACGTTCCCGCAGCAGAATAACATCACATTGAATATGCAGTGGGATTAACAGAAATGTAACATTAAACTGTTTCTGTTGCATTGAAGGGAAACTGCTGCTTAAAGTAAGGGATGTGGAGAAAATAGTTCTTGAAACTTTTCTCAGGACCTGTTCACGCTACAGGAGTGGTCCTGCTTGTAAGAATGTTCACAGGAGTGTTTCCATGGTATTAGTTTAAACAAACCACTCAATCCTCATTGTTTCCAGTCCTATGTCTGTAAAATGGGAATAATGTAATGATACAGCTTTTCTATGCTGATGTTTAATTTTCAGTATTAGCAATACGTTTTGAAAGCTTTAGAGGAAAGGGGATACAGGTAAGCAGATTGTGACTGTTGTTTACATCCCTGCAAGTACTACTCTTTAAAAGTTCAACCCATCCATCCATAATTGGGAGTTTCTGTGGTTTTCAGTGTGAGAGTAGAAAGATTCAGTCCTTAACCTCACTAAGCTTGTTTCACACTTCTGTTCAGCTTTTAAAGGTAGTAATACAAACCTGCACGCAAGTCAACAGATGAATTGTTTGCAGCTATACACTAATATCTGAACAGCAGTGCCTAACAGTGTATTTATTTAAGCACCCTTTAAAAAGTAGTTGAAAAGGGGTAGAAGGAACCTGATGGATGTTGACATACACCTCCCAACTCTCCAATCCCCTCTTGCCTGTCCTGACAAAATGATGATGCTCCCCCCCTGCATGATTGCATCATTCATTCATGCTGCTGTTATAAAACAGGCACCACACTGCTGCTGCATCTTGCAGGGCAACACAGTCACAGCCCCAGCAGAAGATACTCTTCATTTTCTATGTTAGAAAAATATGGTGTTATGGATCTGATACACCAAACGCCAACCCCTTCCAAGCTGAGAGAAAAAAACGTTCCCAGTGACTTACAGTATTGTACTGGCCGTGGCTGTTGCTGCTGCTGCAAACCTCTTGGCTGCACAAGAAAAGAAGGGATCAGCTGAGACCTTCAGTCACATAAGTACAACGGCACGGGCCGATCTGGAGGAAAGCCGCATTTTGTAAATCACTCTTTTATAATCTGCTGAGTAAGCCAGCCTGGATGTTTTTTTTAAATGGTTGCACACATGTAACCAGAGAAGTCCAGCTGTTCGCTGACAGGCGTAGGGAAGAGAGGTGTAACCTTGCCTACGTCGGGGGAGGAGCCGCTCGGGCCCAGTTTGGGGCACTCCCAGCTTGGGTAGGCACAGCTTGGCAGGGAGCAGAGCCTGCACAAGATGATGGGGAGCTTTCTCACCCCACAGGCATGGAGAAGAAGACGGGTCTTAGCAAACTCGCCTCGCTCCATGCAGCGCGCCAGCGTGGGAGGGCGAGGGACGAGAGCCAAGGAGGGGCTCTGACAAGCAGCAGTCAGGAGTTTCTCTTGGCGTGAAGTCAGAGGCAAGGCAGGGACACCGTTTTCTTTTGCTGTGGATGAGATGAAAGGTTTTGAGTTAGGATTGCAATATTGCATTTTGGCTTAAGCTGTAACTCAGTGCATCAGAGCATGCAATGTTACACACACAAAAAATCAAATCAAAATTCTTCAAAAGCTTTGAAGACAAAATTAAAACTTCTGCTTATGAGAAGGCTCTGTTTTGTTTCCT
Source organism: Sagittarius serpentarius (assembly GCA_034782735.1). NCBI lineage: Eukaryota > Metazoa > Chordata > Aves > Accipitriformes > Sagittariidae > Sagittarius > Sagittarius serpentarius. The sequence goes on along the minus strand of JAVKLA010000084.1, from coordinate 7,070,121 downwards.
CAAATGCAATGTTGGCAAAAGCAAGGGAAAAACCACAGAACCTGTCTGTGCTTGTGTTCTGGCATCCCACAGAAGAGCTTCCCTCAGACATTACTGTGGATGTTGGTTAGGAAATGGGAGATTGCCAACCCAGAATATGAAGCTGGTTGTTTGGGTCAAGGTCAAGAAAGCCTGATTAAGCTGATTTAGCTTCTTTCATTCACTTGTGATAGGAGTCTTATGACTGCTGTCCATCTTGAAAGACTGTTCTGCACCACTGGATGCAGCAGTCACATTCTATGCATGATCTCTTTTGCCATTCTGGCAGTATTACCCCTCAAAATTACATGCATTAATTAAAATCAATAGTCTTGTGTGCCTCTCCTCCCGTATATTCCTTTATGGTTTTTTCAGAAGTTCTCAGTACATGACCATTTGTCAACATTAGCATCTATTAGTAACTTCTTGTGTCAGGAAAAGCTGGTACCAAGCCCCTTTGCTGCAAAACTGGTAAAATGGTTCGCTGTTCAGTCTAGTGCTGTTTGTTGGTTTTATCATGGCAGGACAGTGTGTTTTTAAAACAGATTTAGAAATCATTTCTGTGAATAAGGTTAAATGAAAACAGATCTTGACAAAGATGAAAGAAAACTGCTTTTACTGAGAATCTAAGAGGCTTTTTTGCCAAGATAATCAGTGCATGATTTGACTAAGAGAATTGCTGCTGAATATTTCATGAAAGATATTCCCTTTATTTGGCTTAGTTTAACAGACATGTTGGTTTTAATTCAGTTAAATATTGTGATTCTAATCTGATGTAATTTGTTGTAAATCCATTGATTTTAAAGGACAATTTAGGCCTAGTAAGCATCTGCCCTGTATTTTTACTATGCATTAAAAACAAATATGCAGAACAATTCAACAACTACAGCCAAGACTGAAAAATGAAAAGCTTGCCCTGATGTCTGAAAAATGCGGCAAAATGGGGATTTAATGTGAAAATGGTAATGAGAAATGTTACTATACCATAAAATAACTATCCTCAGACATGTGATCTGGCAAAGAAACACAGAGAGGTCTGCCTGGAAGCTTTAAGAGGATGTTCAGGAATGAAAAGCACAGCTCACATAGATGTGTGACTATCGATATAGGCAGAGCACCTAACTCTTATACATGAATACGAAACCTCTCCATTTGTACAAAAAGCAGAGACCACCTACATGAAAGACTAGAATATCTCTGAAAAAGGCTTTCCTTCCCCCCCCCCCAAAAAAAATCTAAAATTCAAACTAAATTTTTCCCAGAATAACTGCTTTATTTTCCTACAGTAATAATTCCCCTCACAAACCAGAACCTGCTTGGGGAATGGCCATATCACTGTCAGCAGCCAGCCCCACGCATCGCAGGTGTTTAGGATGGACAGTTCCTGCCTTTCCACCGGACATCACCCACTCGGGTCACAGAACAGCAGCAAGGAAAACATAAAATACAACCTGCCTGCTGGTATGCGTATGGGTTTGACAAGGCTGCCCTCTACTGAGAACAGCCTCAAGGCAAAAAAATTACAGAGCAGAGAAGCAAGAACAGCAAAATATTTGTGTGTGACCTGTTGGCTACAAAATCCAGGGCACAGCTGGGGATTCAGGTGTTTTAACTGGGCATTGCATCTAGGCACCTCAAATATTAGCACTGCAGCCTCTCGGGGCTGGGATGGCATATTTTATTTTGTTTTGTTATGGTTTCAGCAGGCTGGTAGCATCCCAACAAAAGTAAAGACTAAACATTAACAGAGTTCCAGAGCCAATTATAAAATGCCAAGTGTAATTTCCTGGATTTTGCAATGTTTAATGTTTATTTCTAATGATTACAGTAACAGAACAGAAAGCCCAGCCACTATACTGAAGAGTCAGCATTAAAGTATTTCAGAAGACATACGCAGTGCTCGGCTAAACAAATGGGCTCCAGACTTGTATTATGTTCAAGCACCAACTCCATCTAAAACGTTTAAAAACCAGAAACCCAAGCATTAGCAGCTGTCCCCTCCAGACCTGCCAAATCAGAGTGAGAGGCCATGCATGGGAGTCCTGCTGCACAGCATGGCATTTTGCCCAGAAACCCGAGATCCTCACCCAAAGCAGCAGAGCAGAGTCGCAGCAGGTGCCATAGCCTACTGCCAAAACCAGCGAGACTGGTGAGTCTGCCCTGACACTTGACATTCACTGACTGTTTCAGTCAAGCTCCCCCAAAACACTTGTGCAACAAAATTGTACCCAACAGCGGGCTTAGACTTTACTACCAAGTAAAGGGGCCTGATAACTTGAACAGCCCATTGCATTGCTGCTCAGCACCACTACAGTGGGTTGCTGAAGCCTGGCATCAAGGGTGGCATCCAGGGCTCCCTGCTGCAGAGAGTGATATGGAGTGGGGAAGATTTACCCTGCGCCATCCTCACGCCTGGTGGGTGTGCGTTGGGGGAGGCTGTCTTTCTTCTCTGTACCAAATACTGAGGAATCCTGGCCTCAGGGCCAATTGTCCCTGTTTGCTGGGGGTTAGCACCCTCCGGAGCAGATGGGCTGCAGGAACACCACTGCAACAACACTTGGCCTGGATCTCCCTGGCACACCTCTGCAGCTACAGGCTGTGATTATTCTGGGGGTGGGCATGTGCCTTACGAAATACTTGAAATAACAAGAGGGTTGTGTCACGCCTGGTATTGCCAGTTGCTCAGATGTAGCAGATGGGTGTTTATGTGTACAAGCCCAGATGGGGCAATGCAGGAGCCAAACGTGGTGCGATCTGTGCCTGCGGTGTTGTCGTGGTTTAACCCCAGCCAGCAACTAAGCACCATGCAGCCGCTCACTTACTTCCCGACCCACCCACCGGGATAGGGGAGAGAATCGGAAAAAAATGGTAAAGCTCGTGGGCTGAGATAAGAACAGTTTAATAGAACAGAAAGGAAGAAACTAGCAATGACACTAATAACAATAAAGTGACAA